>BSUD01000007.1:14081459-14468684 GCA_033239045.1 Fagopyrum esculentum
GTCGGAGGAGATTGGTGTCGGTTCAGAGGGGTAGTTTTTGGTGAAGCGAGGTTGTTGCATTTGATGAGGTCCTCAAAGATGAGTTCGAAGGGGCTCGATGAGGGGGATGAGGGGTTGGGGGTACAAGTTGCGGCACTAGGGCTATGGGGGAGGTCGGAAAGCTTGATGGAGAGCTCTTTGGAGCGCTTGGAGCCACCCATGGTGGTGAGGAGGTGATAGGGTGAGTCAGGAGAGGAAGGAGAGGAGGCACGTGAGACACACTCTCTAGTAACCGAAAATAGAATCCTCACCAATCACCTCTGGCCCATCTTCCTCCCTAACTCCACTACATTCTTCAACCACCCATACATCTCAGAACACTCCCCCGCCATCATATCCATCGACAATAAAATCATGAAAACCAACTTTCAGTTTCAGTTCAATAATGCATGGGTCATGCACGAGAACTTCCAAACTTGTGTCGCCAATGCTTGGAGCATTCTTATCTCGGGCAACCCCATGTTCCAACTTGTCCAAAAGCTAAAGTATCTCAAACCTATCCTCATAATATATACTATTGTCAACCTTGAAACTCTTCACTCTTCCATCAATGAATGTAAGCTCCATCTCTCCTCAACCCAAGAATCACTTCAATCCAACCACCATGACCCAACCCTTCAAGAAACCAAAAATATGACCATTAACAAGCTCAACACCTCCCTTGATCTCCTTCGTGTCTCACCTGCATAACTAACTAAAGCAAACTGGATCAAACATGGGGATCAATGCAATTCTTTCTTCTTCATAAGTATCAAAACAAGGAAATGCTCCAACAAAATCCATGCCCTCATCAACCACACCAACTCTCTCACCCATGATCTCGACCAAATCTCAACCAACCTGATCAAACACTTCTCCTCCATTCTTGGACCCAAAACCAACACTAACTAACATCACTACGTTCCCTCTCTCTCACTACTTTTACCCATGGCAACATTCACTCCCTCACCCTACCATTCACCCTTGAGGAAGTCAAGGATACAATTTTCTCCATGGGAGACAAGAAAGCTCCTTATCTTGACGGATACAATGCCCACTTCTTTAAAACATATTGGAACATCATCAAAGAGGACTTCACCAATGCAATCCTCGACTTCTTTTCCTCATGTAAGATCCTTAGACAAATCAACCATTCATCACTCTCCCTCATTTCTAAGACTGACAACCCTACCGATTACCGACCCATCTCTCATTGCAACACCACATATAAGACCATTGCCAAAATCTTGTCCAACCGTATAAAAAACATACTCCCTCTCATTATTGGTTCCTACCAAAGCGTCTTTGTCAAGGGAAGATCAGTCTAGCATCACATCCTCATTTGCCAGGAACTTCTCAAGAAATACAACAAAAACATATATTCCCCTGTTGTGCATTCAAGGTTGACATTAGCAAAGCTTTTGATACCATTGATCATAACTTTATCCTTCATAGCATAAGCCTCTTTAATTTCCCTCGTAGCTTCATCCTTTTAATCAAAGCTTGCATCATCCCTACCTTCTTCTCAATCAACATTAATGGATCTCTGGAAGAATACTTCAAAGGCACACAAGGACTAAAACAAGGTTGCCCTCTTTCCCCTCCTTATTTTTTTATTACTATCGAAGACCTTTGTTCTATGATCAATAAAATTACTGCCAACCCCAACTTCAATATCCATCCCAAATTACATAACCCTCAAATCACCCACTTTTTCCTCGCAGATGATCTTATGCTCTTCTGTGGAGGAGATCTCACCTTCATCCTCACCTTAAAACACGCCCTTGACTCATTTGGTGACTTTTTTGGGCTGAAAATCAATCTCTCAAAATTCACTATCTTTCTTGGAGGCTTTCCTAACACCACTAAAAATCACCTTATGAGCATCTCCAAAGGAGAACTTCCCTTCCATTACCTTGGTGTCCCTGTTGGTAGCAAAAGGCTTAACATACCCAACTAACAGCCTCTCATCACCAACATCACTAAAAAATTTCGCTCCCGGAGTTCGAAGTTACTCTCCTATATGTTAGGAGGAAGCAACTCATCACTTCTACTCATGACCATGCAATCTTACTGGAGCTCCGTCTTCTTTCTCCCCTTCTCCATTCTTGAGAATATCCAAATCCTATTATGCCCCTTCTTATGGTCAGGAAAACAGTAGCTGCTCTAGCTCTTGTCGACTAGAACACTGTCTGCGCAACCCTGAGAGAAGGTGGACTTGGTTTGAAGGAGCTCCTCTCCAGGAACAAAGCTAGCATCACCCGCTCCATCTATGAAATTGCTTCAAACAACAACCACCTTTGATGATTGTGGATCTCCAAAAATATCCTCAAAAACAACATCATCTTAAACTGCTCTCCCAAAACCTCCTATAGTAATAACTAGAACATAATCATTAAGATAAGATATGAGATTCTTACCGGCCAACTAGTCTCCAAGAAATTGTAACACCCCGAATTCTCAGAATTCGGGACATTACTAGTTAGGACCTCACAATGGGTTCCGACCTCAGCTTGACAACAATATTACTAGGATCTTGCAACAAAACACAAATAAGAAAAACCGAAATTTAAAAAAATAGTATTTTAAAGAGATGAATGCAACAACGTTTAACAGCCTATAGTACTTAAACCACAAAAAGACTAATTGTCTTTAACACGAAGAAAGAACCACAAGGTAAACACCCAACCCCACTCTAAGAAGTACGGAGACCCGACTGACCACTACTTCCGGATCACTCAGCTGCTGTTCTAACCTGCGGTAAAACTAAAAACACAACAAAACAACCATTAGCTAGTTATCTAAACATTAGGAGAATAATAATGGCACACACACACATAAAAATAATAAACACCCATCATGCTTACAACCAAGTCCATTTATTATCTTCATTTAAGTCATTCACTCTAATGATACTTATTTTGTGACACGAGGGATTCCCAAACCTCGCCTCCGCCCCCGTGTACCCATCAGGAGTGGATCCGATGCATCTCACCGTGTACCTGTATGGTCTGGGTATAGAGAACCTCCCAGTCTCCTAGCAGAGCTGGACAGTGATGTCACGGCCCGTTATACATACACTTGGGCCTTAAAACATAATAACCACGGTCGTCCTAACAAGTTGTTATTTATTATAACACACATTGTACACACACAACCATCATCACCCAACTAATATCCAGAAACCAGCTAAGTAAGTCGCAAGGACTTACCTTGATCACAAATCGTTTTCTCAAATCTCAACTCGGTCTGAACCCGTGGTAACTCAAACGCCTGTCAAATAAGGCATGTCGATCAAAATCACATCCAGATGTCCAACCTCATGCGAAGGAATTACGGAAAAAGCTCTCTTACGGCAAAAAACCATTTTACCCTTAGTGCCGAAAATTCTCAAAGTCTATCATTAAAATATAACATTCATATTTAGAACTTGTTTCCAAAATTTGATTCTCACGGATAGCTTACTTAGAGGTTATAAGATCAATTTCAAACACTCGTCAAAGAGAACTACATTATCCTTTCTCCGATTATTCCACTTTAATACTTATGTGTGTATACGTATATTATACGTTACTCTTATTCATCTATGTGTATATATACTTATGTATATATACACTCTACCTATTCACACATAAACACTTATGTTTCCCATCCCATACCTATCTATACGTACCTATGTACCCGGCACCGATACATGTATCTTTATTTCCATATTTATGTACATACTTATATATATATACCTCATCCTTATAGATGTATAAATACTTATATATATTCCACTGTTTTACATTTATATATATACTTATATATATATAATCCACTGTTATACATTCATATATACTTATATACATATAATCCACTGTTATACATTCATATATACTTATATACATATTCGTCTCTTCCAGCCCTTCATCTATCTATATACCAGTTTAAATATACTGCACTAAACTTACACATAAACACTCACACATTTCCTACCTCTCTATACCCATATACGTCTATAACCGCAAGCTGAAGAGGCTTACTTACCCATCTCGACTACTCGTCACGCACTCGGAGATGAACCGCGGCTCAGTACGGTCCTACAAAGTGGCTGTCGCAGAGGGTCTAAGCTGGCTCAGTGCTTTCCCTTCCCCAAAGTGCTCCACTCCTCCTGGCTAGTGACTGCAGGACCGAAAAGCGGCTCAAAAGGCCTTCTGCACTTCTCGGCGAGTCATTGTGATCGAAGACGGTGGTTGCTGGCTGGTTCGACGCTGTAGGGATCGACAGAGAAATAGGTTGGATTCGGTGGTGGCTCCGGGCTACTGCAGGGCCGAAGGGAGGCGGCGCGGCGCTGGTCACTGCTGGCCGAAGGGAGGCGGCGCGGTGCTGGTCACTGCTGGCCGGAGAGAGGCGGCGCGGTTTGATAATTAGATCGGAAGGAGAAGCGATAGACGGAGGGGAAGTCTCACCTGGCGTTTGCTGTCGCCGGCGAACGAGGGAGGCGGGGCACCACGCGTGGCGGCGGCGTCTGTCGGGGAAGGCCGAAAAGCTTGGTGGCGGCTCCGGTGCGGGGTGAGAAGACGGTGACGACTCTTCCTTCTGGTGTGAGAAAGGGAGGAAGATTCGATGATGAGCAGTAGCGGTTTCGAGGGAAGCGTTAGATTGGATTTAGGATTAGGGTTAAGAGGTGGGCCGGTGGGTCATTGGGCCTGATAGTGGGCCAGAACCGGTCTGCTCTCCTGTTAAAACAAGGCCAAAGGAACTACTCGTTAACCGCCCCGGACCGAAAGAAATTTACGGGAATAAATACGGAATAATTAACTGTCTTATATAAGTTATCATTTTATTTTAAAGGTACGGAATTATTTCCTGTTACAAATTTATCATTTTATGTGAATTATAGTCACATAGCATGATAGAGATTAGATTTCGTTTATCTTTATTTAAAGGATAAAGGTTGGCGGATCGGAATCCGGTTAAATTCGGTATTAAACAGAGTTTAAATTTTTCGGGTATTACAGAAATTACCTGAACCCTATCACCAACACCAATGACTCCTTCTCCACTACGAAGGCCTACAACATTTTAAAGAGTCCAAACCCTAATCCTTCTACCTCCTAGTACCACTCTATTTGGAATGATCTCAACATCCCCAAATGTAGCTTCATTACTTGGCTTGCAGCCTCCCAAGACTCCCCACTCTAACCAAAATACATAGATGGCATCTCATCCCAAATGACACATGTAAGCTTTGCCTTAATCACTCTGAGGACGAGCATCACTTGTGGACCAAACGCAACTATACCTCCCCCGTGCTTGATATTATCTCTAGATGGACACGCCTCCCCTCTACCATACAACCATGACCTCTAGAACTGGCTTAGCTCACAAAAAAAAAACAACCATAGCTTCATAAGCAAAATCCACACCTCCAAAGTCACTACCTTAATTTTTTTCACTTGGAAAGCTAGAAATGACATGATCTTCAACAACATCCATAACTCGCCCATCAAGTGTGCCAACAACATCATCCTCGTAATCAAGAACCACTCCTCCTACCACTGGAAGGATCGCTCTTTTGACACCTTATTCAGGGCCAAGCTGCTTAGAATCCACCTTGACTGACTACAATCTCCTTGTTTTATTTTCCTTACTTGCTTATGTTCTTTGCTCTTCTAGTCTAGTAGACCCCTATTATACATTCCTCTTTTTCTATAAACGTAAACTTTCAAAACAAAAAAAAATATCAAGTTTCGATCCTAGTTTTCCAATTAATATCCAAGATGATACAATTTGAATTCATTTATTCAAACAAGTTGGCTCTTAAATATCCTAATCAAGTTTTAACAACAATAAAGTTAATTGAAAGATTTAAACTTTTAGGGCAAAACCAATAATTCCAGGCACTTGTTGCGTTCTTTCCTTTGGGCCGGAAAGGCTTCAAGCTCGCGCGCTCTTATTGCATGGGACACCGTCTGCTTGCCGTGCCGAAGTCTGAGGGTGGTCTGGGCTTTAAGAAGGTCCTTTCATGGAACAAGGCATGCTTCTCCAAACTTCTTTTCGAACTAAACGATACTAATGCCGAGAGCAATCTATGGAGCTCGTGGATCAGGCGCAACATTTTGAAATCTCAATCCATCTGACCTGCAATGCCAACTTCAACAACTGCCACTCTTGGTGTCTGCTTCTCAAGGTAAGGGATGAAATCCTCACGTTAATGAGTGGTGACCGTTTCATCAATCTTACCACTGGTGCCAACAATAAATTCTCCACCTCTGCTGCTTACAACACCTGTGGTCCCCTCCTACCCCCTCCCCTCCCTATCGGTACAACATTATCTGGAATGTTCCTTGTCCGCCCAAATGTTGCGCCATTGCTTGGATCACCAACCACAACCGCCTTTCAACCCTCTCCAAGCTTCTTGACAGGAACATCGTTACCGACAACACATGCAAAACGTGCAACCTCCTCCCTGAAGACGAAACCCATTTGCTACAATACTGCAGTTACGCTCAACTTGTTATGAACCTCTTCTCCTCCTGGCTCAGAATTCCCCAACCGTTTCCGTATAAGGATAACATTTGGTCCTGACTCAGTACTCTTTCACCGCGCAAGGACGATTTGATCTCTCATGTTCGAGCCTCAACCATCCTAAGCTACATTTATTTCATTTGGAAAGCTCGAAATGATCTCCTCTACAACAACAAAACCACCCACGCCACATCTTGTGCCCACAACATCATCAACACAACCAAAACTTTCTTTTCCTTCAAATGGAAGGATCGTTCTAGGAACTCCCTATGCAGGGCCAAGATTCTCGTCATAAACTTCTCTTCTCTATAATCCCTGCTATTGTTTTCTTTTCTATGCTTCATGCATCGCTTACTCTACTGTATTCAAAGCTAGTAGCCTTGTAAATCCTCCTTTTCTGGTTATATATACATATATTTTCAAAAAAAAAAAATAATTCCAGGAGTAACATATGCATCTAAATAAAGTTGACACACTTAAGATAGATAAATTTTGAAAATATGAGACACCACGTACTTAACAATTACAAATTTTGACGGCTATCACACACATTTGTCTCTTGAAAAACTAAGAAGCGACCTATTGTTTATCGGTCTTCTATGGAGCTTGAATATGAGGCCATATATGACACATTGACACATGATTGTTGTGAGCTCCTTTGGATTCACTCCCTTCGCCGATGTTTGGGTCTTTACTGTGACACTCCGATGTGGCTATTTTATGATAGCTAGGACATTTATATTGATTTCAATCCAATTTTTCATGATCGTACTAAGTATATTGAGATGATTTGTTAGTTGATGGTTGTATTTCCACTCACCGTATTCAAATGCATGTTCACTCCATTCCCATTCATACCAAAGCTCAATTTCGCTTTCTTATGGCCAAGTTTGATATTTTAGATCCTTATGATCCAATATGAGGGGAGTATGGAAAGTGTTAGATATATTATACATTCTTGTTATGTAATGATTCATGTAATTTGAGTTATTTATGTGATTACCTATTTTTAAGATAGCATATATGTACACACGGTTATGATTCATTAAAACAGCGACTTTTGGTTACATATGTTGTTCTATTCTTATTTTGTTCTCAATCCGTGGCGTCCGCTTTTCGTTTTAGTGTTATTAGACCTGAGCAAATCAGGACCCGGATCGGACTTTTGAGGGGAAAAGTATTGCCCATTTTTCTTGGTCGGACTCGGACCGAGTCCAGAATCCGACCCTAAGGTATTGCCCATACCGGCTTGAGTTGGGTTTGGACCGGACGGGTCCCGTATTCTTTTATTTTTATTTAAAAAAATTTATATTAAATATAATAAACAAAATTATTACAAACTTGAACATTACCTTAAAGTCATAGGTTCGAATCTTACCGTTCACCTCTATAGTTAACATATGTATTACATATTTAAATCAATAAAAAGTGCAAAACGATTTTTTGGGCCGGGTTCAGTGACCCAGTCGGACTTGTACTCTTGCCCCTGCCCGTCTAACGAGCTTGGCAATTAGCACCCGATCGGGTCTGTATGAAAGGACATACGCGTCCTTTATAAATGCATTCTTCTACCCACGTTGATAGATTTTGGTGGAGACAAACACACATGATGGAGGTAGAACCAAACAAATGGTGGAGGTAGAACCACACTCTATTAACATTATTACGATTCTTTATATAGGATTACAAGGAAATCAAAATAGAATAATAAAGATATTGGATATAAATTAAAATATAAACTAACCTAAAATACATAGATAGTGTTATTATTTTAAGCAATATATCCTCACATATCTTTCAATACGCTCCCGCAGTCAAAGCGTATGTACGCAAACGAACGCTGAAGACTGGACCATTTCATTGACCATGAGCAAAGAAAGCACTTCGATCAACAATGAGTGGTGACATGAACACCACTTGTAAATTTCAATATGACCACCAGTAGATCGGTGACAACATTAGATCGATAGGACAACCAGTAAATCGGTGCTAAAAGTAGATTTAGACGTCGATAGGTTGACGGCGTGCCTTAAGGCCGACTAGCCCAATCGGACGAACTATTATTGTTCATGCCCATGGTTAGTGTCGTAAGGTCGACAAACCTGATAAGTCAAGATACGAGAGATTGAACTGCTCTGATACCATGATAGATTTATGGTGGATAAAACCACACAAATGGTGGAGGTAGAACCACCATTTTATTGTTATTATCATAACCTTTATATAGGCTTTACAAGATAATAATGACTAATAATATATAGGAAACTAAATAATAAAGATATTATATCGAT
The DNA here is from genome assembly GCA_033239045.1 of Fagopyrum esculentum. Lineage (NCBI taxonomy): Eukaryota > Viridiplantae > Streptophyta > Magnoliopsida > Caryophyllales > Polygonaceae > Fagopyrum > Fagopyrum esculentum. The sequence continues at coordinate 14,090,282 of BSUD01000007.1, forward strand.
CTTAATATTACCATGATATCGATATTATCACGATCACGATATTCATACGATCACGATCTTGATCTTATCATGATCTCGATCTTATCACGCCTCCTCAAGCCGGTAGTGGGTGACGCACGTACAACATCGAGCTTGAACTTGATAAATTGATACTCGGGCCATAAAGCCTTTGTAAACAGATTCGTCAGTTGGTCGGCGGAACGTGTAAAGCTAGTGCACCCCATGTGTTTTTCTGACGCTCCTTTTGACTTGCCTTTGAATATATGTTATTCAATTTGAGACAATGAGTCTTGAGCAAAAGTGGTTGAGGTTGCGATTTATTTTGTTTGGTGATGTCAATTAGTTGGTGGCCCTATAACGCCGACAGGTATAGGATCACCGCTCTGATACCATGATAGATTGTGGTGGAGACAATCACACATGGTGGAGGTTGAACCACACAAATGGTGGAGGTAGAACCACACTGTATTAACATTATTACGATCCTTTATATAGGATTACAAGAAAATCAAAATAGAATAATAAAGATATTGGATATAAATTAAAATATAAATTAACCTAAAATACATAAATAATATACTTTTTTTTTATAACAATAATATACTTATTATTTTAAGCAATATATCCTCACATATCTTTCAATACACGTACTATGATTTTGAAAAAATATCTAGACATTTGTTCAACAATGTAAACAATGTACTTGCCGTAGTTTTGTCTTTTTCACGTTGTATCAATTAACGGTTAAATACTCAATTCCTAATGTTTTTCATGGTTAAGTATTTGATTTCTTAATGTAATGTTTTTATGGTTAAATGTTTGCTTTATAATGTTTTTGTTATGGGTTCAAACTCGACTCTTGGTTAGTTGTTTTAAAATCTCACTAGCATTCAAATTAGCATATAGCTCACTCTTGCTTTATAATGTTTGTGTTATGGTTGGGTTCAAGTTTAAAGGGGTCTTAAGGTTAAAAGTAGGAAGGATCCACAACAATTTGGATTTATGTAAAACTTGTTCAAATATAATATGCATATATAAGTAAAAATTGTTTAAATATGTCAACTATCCAACTATATTATATATGCTTAATTGTTCAAGTGTTAATTTATATACAAGCCATTCATAACAGTCTTACTAAGATCGGGCTGATATTTGGATTACGGCAAATCACAATAGCATCAAAATTGATACAAACAAGTCATTTATAAAACAATGGGATCTTTTGAGGTTCGGGCGTAGAGCAGTGAGTATTAGTCGAATGAAGTGAGCAATTGAATGACGAGCGGAAAAAGGGTCAGTCCAAGAATGGTATTCGGTAGTGAGCCTACAAACTCTATTCACAGCAGCATCTAACAATCCAAAAGGAGCATGTTATGTTTTTTGATTCTTGTATTGATAATGTAACATAGGACATGAGAATAAATCTAGCACTTATACTATGGTCTAAGTAGAGAGTTGTAAGATGCTCATATGATAGCTTGCTATGTGTTTGATCTTGATGCCTATTATGATCCAAAGTTCACTTAGTTAACCTAAGTGAGGTAGCTTGGTGATTAATATGGTCACAAGATTCATATACATATGTATGCTATTGTGTGACTTAGGAGATACTTAGTTGCAAGGTGTGCTCTTATTCGGCTGGAAGTAGAAGATTGGGCTTGGCGGCCCAAAACTGGAAGCCCATCTCCCTGATCTGATGTTGAGAAGCCTGCTTGATGATGTGTTGGTGAACTGGCCGCTTGATTTTGTTAACCCGGTTCATTGGTTCACTTAAGCTTGTGGCAAAACGTGGCGTTTAACCTAGGCTCAACTTGGTACTCAAACTCTTGGTTGCAGCTTCTAAAAACCTAGATCGAGAGCTTGAGTGCTTCGTACACAGAGAAAGAGAGAGAGAACCGAGAGATAGAGAAGAAGGCGGATCTTCCAAATCTTGTTTTGAGCAAGAAGGATCCGTATGAGAAAAGAAGGAGAATAGAGATATGTTATCTCTTGGTTATCTTCTCACCATTGTTTCGTTGGTTTGCAACAGAAACGAAGATCAATCTCAGATCTTCGTCGAGGTGCCTTTGAGGGAGCTTTTCTTCATATTTGCTTCTTTGTATCTCCTGAGTTCTTCTTTATTCCTTTCTTTGCTAGATCGTAGGAAAGTGCTAGTCTCTCGTATGTTCTGTGTTTGTAACCTTGCTCTTGGAAACCTAGTGAAACCCGGGACCGGATCTCCCCTCTCGAGTTCTCGCAGAGTAGGGGTATTTTCATACCACCGAACTGCGTCAACAAATTGCTTGTGTGCTCATTTGTTAGTGTCTTTAGTCGGATATACGACTAAGGAGCTTAGATTTGTTATAAATAATATTCACAAATTGGTATCAAAGCTTTTTGTGAGTTTGTTCTATCGAGTCTGTCAAACCCAAAAATTTGGGGGCTTTTTCTGCATTGCTTGGTATCTTCATATATCTTGCTTTCTTATCTTGCTTCCGCTTGTTGGTTTGCCTTGTGTGGTTAAACCTCCTCTGATTGATACTTGTAGTGCTCATCTTGATTGTTTTTTGTTTTTGTGTTTATCTTTGCTTGTTATCATGCTTGGTTCCTTACCTTCCCAATTTGACACCTTTAGGGATGTGATTCAATATAGTACTGAAACTTTGACTAAGGCTAAGATCATTGAATCTATTGTTGATAAAAATGAATCTATGAAAATCTTTAAGACTAAACCTAATGATAAGAAATCTGAAGTTAAGTCTGAAGTCTTAATGACTAAAGGGAAGTTTAAAACGAGTAACAAACCAAGTAAAAAGGATAAGAAAGATGACTTCTATGATAAAAACCCTAATAGTAAAAATGACAAGAAAAATAAAAAAATGTTTTTACTGTCAGAAAATTGATCATTTTATAAATGATTGTAGAAAGAAAAAGAAAGATGAATTTAGTAAAGGAACTATTGAAAATAATGTCTCCTTGTTTGAAAATATTCATGCTCAATATTCTTGTGAACTGTTGATGTGTGTTATTCCTTTCAAATGCAAATCTAATGATTGGATATTAGATTCTGGATGTACCATGCATGCTTGTCCTGATAGATCTCTTTTCTGTTCTCTAGATATTTTTTATGGTGGTGATGTCATGTTAGGAGATAACACTGCTTTAAAAATAAAAGGGATAAGAAATATACCTATGTGCATGTTTGATGGAAAGACTAGGGTAATACAAAATGTTAGATGGGTTCCTGGCCCTAGGAGAAACCTGCTATCTGAATCTATGTTTGATGACCTAGGTTGTAATATAAATATTAGTAATGGTATAAGAGAAGTTGTCAAAAATGGTCTTACTCTTATTAGGAGCTCTAAAAAGGATGGTTTATACTTTGTAGAACAATCACCTGAATTAAATCTCTCCATTACTGATATTAATAAAAACAACCTAGAACAAACTACTTTGTGGCATAGCAGATTAGGGCATATAGGAACAATGGCTTGCTTCAGTTACATATACAAGGCATATTAACTAATCAACTGACTAATCTTAGCTTTTGTGAAAAATGTGTGTTTGGTAAAGTTAATAAATACAGTTTTAATAAATCTTCATATAAGGCTAACAAATCTCTAGAATATATACACTCAGACCTATTGGGCCCTGCTCATATAGAAACTGTAGGCGGAAAGAAATATTTTATTTCTTTTATTGACCATTATTCTAGAAAAATTTGGATATAATTGTTAAGAACAAAAGATGAAGCCTTTGAAAGTTTTAAAAATTGGAAAATTGCAGTTGAAAATGAAAATGATTTAAAAAATAAATGTCTTAGAGCCGATAATGGCCTAGAGTTTTGTAATGCTAGTTTTAATGAATATTGTAAAACAAATGGCATTAAAAGACATCTAACTGTCCCTTACACTCCTCAACAAAATGGTACAGTTGATAGGATGAATAAAACTCTCTTAAAGGCTAGATGTATGCTTATAAGTGCTGGCATGAAACATAGTCTATGGGGTGAAGCTGTAACTACAACAGCTTACCTCATTAATAGGCCTCTCTCCTCCTTTGGGTGCACTGCATATTCCCATATAATACAAGGGAAGTTGCACCCAAGAGCACAAAAGTGTGTAATGCTAGGCTATTCTGAAGGTGTTAAGGGCTATAAACTTTTACTCATACAACCACATGGCTATAAAGTGATAACTGATAACATTTATAAATGTGACCTTTAATGAAAGAGAATTCTATTTTAAAACTAGAAACACTAACAGTGTGAGAACTCTAGTAGCACCGAAAATGAGACTGAATCTGCTAGAAATTATCACTTCTACACAAATGACCATAATAGGGAAAATCAAATCATAGATGAAGAGTTTGACATAGGATATTATCAAACACCTAGTACTAGTGAAGAGAACTATGATGTTGATAATCTTCCTAACAATGATGAAAATATTGATGAAAACACTACTATAAGCAGTGAGAACCATAGTTCAGAATCAAGGGGGGTTGAAAATAGTGGTGATATCTCTGCTGCTCCTTCATCTCACTCTGATAATTCTTTGCATGATAATGATGACAATTACTTGCATGATAATGATGATTACTTGCATGATAATGATGATCATAACTATCAGTTGACAAGAGATAGAAATCCTAGGGTTAAAATACCTAATATGAGATATAATGATTCTGAATATGTTCTATTTACAAATGATTTCAATTTTGTTAAGTATGCTTTCCTGACTGGTGATGTTGTTGACAATCCATATACTCTTGACACATATAAGCAAGCTGTGAATTGTTCTCAATCGAAAAACTGGAATTTAGCCATGCAAGATGAAATAGATTCCATGATTGTTAACAAAACTTGGGTGTTAATTGCTAAACCTGAAAATACTAAAATTGTGCCTTGTAAATGGATTTATAAACTAAAGGAAGCTACTAAACTGAAGGAACCACCTAGATACAAAGCTAGGCTAGTTGCTAAAGGTTTTACTCAAAGAGAGGGAATTGATTACACTGATATATTTGCTTCTGTTGTCAAATATAAAAACATGAGATTGTTGCTTGCTTTTGCTACTGTGTGTGATTGGGATATAGAACAAATGGATGTAAAATTTGCCTTTTTACATGGTAATCTGGATGAAACTATCTATATGAAACAACTTGAGGGTTTTGTAGATAAATCTTGCTTGCTTAAAAAATCCATCTATGGCTTAAAACAGTCACCTAGACAATGGAATCTTAAGTTTGATGAATGCATGAAAAATTTAGGATTTTTAAGAAGCAATTATGATTACTGTTTGTACTTTAAAGGCATATCTTCCATGAATCCCGTGTTTGTGCTGTTATATGTTGATGATATATTGCTCATTAGTAAATCTACTGTTTTGATTGCTGGTGCTAAAAGGGATTTAAAATCTAATTTTGACATGAAAGATATGGGTCCTGCATAGAAAATATTAGGTGTTAAAATCATAAGGGATAGAAAGCATAAAAAGATGTGGTTATCTCAAGTTGATTATATTGAAAAAGTTCTAGAAAAGTTCAATATGAAGCATGCTAAACCCACTTCTATACCCTTAGGAGGGCACCTTGATTTAACCAAGCAACACAGTCCTAGTAATCAAGCTGAAATTGATAAAATGGCAAAAATTCTCTATGATGTGGCTGTTAGTTCTATCATGTATGCTATGTTATGCACTAGACCTGATCTTGCTTTTGGTATAAGTGTGTTGAGTAGATACATGTCTAATCCTGGTGTATAACATTGGACTGCTATGAAATATATTCTAAGATATATCAGTGGAACTAAAGACTTATGTTTGATGTTTTCTGAGCATGATAACATTGGTAAAGTGTTTGGTTATGTAGATTCTAATTATGCTAGCAATAAGGATAATAGAAAATCTACCATTGCTTATTTTTACACTTGGACTGGTAATTGTGTTTCATGGAAATCTCAACAACAATCTGTGGTTGCTTATCCTCTACTGAAGCTGAATATATTGCAGATGTTGAAGCTTCTAAGGAAGTTATTTGGCTTAAGGGTCTTGTTAGTGAAATATCTCATAAACCTTGTGTTCCTGTAATTCATATGGACAATCAAAGTGCATTGTATTTGTGTAAAGATCATGTTTATCATGAAAGATCTAAACATATTGATGTTAGAAATCATTTCATTCGAGATAGGGTTAAGAAGAAGCACTTCTTAGTTAAGAAAATTAAGGGTGACTGGAATCCTGCTGACTTTGGGACTAAAATTGTAACTACTGATAAATTTGCTTTCTGTAGAAATTTTTGCAGGTCTTTGATGTTCCTTGAGTGTTGAATGCAGGTTATGGACTGATGACGGACAGGATGGATGGTTCCAGGCACACTATTGGGGGACAGAACTAGGTTACAGAGTTACAAGAAATCAGGAGGGCATTTGTTATGTTTTTTTATTCTTGTATTGATAATGTAACATAGGACATGAGTGTAACACCCCGAATCCGCGGGACTCGGAGTGCCACATTGGGGTAGGATCTCACAATGGATCATGACCCTAACTTGACAACAAGTTCACTGGACCTTACAACATGGCACTAACAAATAAAAAACAAATACATAAAACAGTATAAACTGTACGACCAAAAGTAAACAACAACATAGCCGAGTACATAAAACGACATCCTCACACAGGAGGGAAAACAAGACATCATCCTCACGCAGGAGGGGAAGGCTAACCATCCCAAACCAACCACCTAATGTACGAGAGTCCTCGGCCTGTCACCCTGCCAGATCACTCAGCAGCGCCTAACCTCTAAACATCTACAACACGGTATGAAACCGTTAGCTAACCAAACATATATGAGGTAATGCATAAGCACAAGCACAATCATGAAAGATAAACACATCAGCATGCTATCACACATTTACCCATTTATTATCTTTATATAATAAACATTCACTCAAAAACCGTATATATAGATAGATGAAAGTATGTGACACGAGGACCGATACATCCCCGCCTCTGAGTGCAATGTCCAGCTGTACGAGTATCGGTCACACAATCCATGTACCCTATGGGAGTGGATTACGCCCTTCTTGTAAACCAATCTGGCCCGACATTAGAGAACCTCCCAGACTCCACGGCGGGATGAAAGGAAAAGGTTATCACATCCACGCTGTGGGGCAGTCAATAGAACATAGGTCGATAAAAACGACAACTCGTGTTATCATAACAAACATATAAAGCACACACCACTCATGCAAACACCCAATATAGGGATGGTAGCTAAGTAAGTCCTACGGACTTACCCTAACCTCGTACTCAGGTCAACCACAACAACCTCCAATCCTGAGAGAAGGGCACTGCCTAATGACAAGGCATAAAGATACATCATACTCTATTCATCAAGGGGTCACACCTAGACCCAAAGGGATCCATGAGGATCATACTCAATCTATAAGCCTCACAACCAACTAAACCTCAATATCTCAACATAACTCACAATTCCTCAAATCTCAAGGTAGTATCTAATCGACATTCCTCAATCTCAATTCTAATCCTAATTTAATTAATTAACCTTTAATTAATTAATTAAATTTCGCCAGAATAACGTTTTGCCCGCATGCAATTTCTAAACCCACCTGTCATCAGATTTCATCAAACAAACTACCCATAATCACCAGAATAATATAACAATCATGATGGAATTTCTAATTATCCATTTTGACAAGCCTAAAGTCAATTTAGGTCAAATCGCAATACAGAAAACGAATAAATTCATAACTTATTCGTTACTAACCCGATTGACGATCTGAAAGAAGATTCGGAATCACAACGACGCAGACTACGCATGGACAACATCAAATTCACCGGAATCTGAGCGACGGAACCGTCCTGGTGACATATATGCTCGACCAGACCTCCATATACTCGGAAATGCAGAAACTCGGTACCGATATGAAGAGAATGAAGAGAGGAATTCAGAAACTCAAACGGAATTGAAATCGGATTTGAAACGGAGAGTAGATCTGAGTTTGAAGGTTGAGAGAAATCAGAGCTTTTACGAGGAAACGTGAAAGGAAATGAATTAATAAAGGATTTTCCGCTATTTATAGTGAAGACGATAATTATCCTTTAACGAAGTCGATAATTATCCTTTAACCGATCCAAAGGCGGGTCGAACCTCCTTCTCCAAACTTCTCGAGATTGGAATATTAAATCTGGAATATTGTAGGGATAATTATTCCACAACTTTCTCGAAAAACGTGTATTCCTGAGCCGTCTTTCTTAGCCGTTAAGAACGAAATAGCGGCTTTTTTGTTCGTTTTGCCTTTCCATGTTATTTCATATCTAGGATATATCCGATGTCCTGATCATTTCTCTCAACTGAATTTTTATTAATTGGAGCTCCCAAATGCTCCAAATAACACCGGAGGGTAAAAATAGTTACTCGGGAGAAAAAGTAAAAATTTTCCCAAACGTCCAAAATTACGCTAGGAACATAACGGTGGGACTCATACTCATCACTTGCGAAATCTTCGCGAGTTATATGTCAATTACTATAAAAGATTAAGTTAATCAACATTAATTAGAATTCGGAAATCCTAACTATTACAATGAGAATAAATCTAGTACTTAGTTAACCTATGGTCTAAGTAGAGAGTTGTAAGATGCTCATATGATAGCTTGCTGTGTTTGATCTTGATGTCTATTATGATCCAAAGTTTCCACTTAGTTAACCTAAGTGAGGTAGCTTGGTGATTAATATGGTGACAAGATTCATATACATATGTATGCTATTGTGTGACTTAGGAGATACTTAGTTGCAAGGTGTAAATGTGTGTTTTATGCTCCTATTCGGCTGGAAGTAGAAGATTAGGCTTGGCGACCCAAAACTGGAAGCCCATCTCCTTGATCTAATGTTGAAAAGTCTGCTTGATGATGTGTTGGTGAACTGGCCGCTTGATGTTGTTAACCTGGTTCATTGGTTCACTTAAGTTTGTGGCAAAACGTGGCGTTTAACCTAGGTTCAGCTTGGTACTCAAACTCTTGGTTGCAACTTCTAAAAACCTAGATAGAGAATTTGAGTGCTTCGTACACAGAGAAAAAGAGAGAGAACGGAGAGATAGAGAAGAAGGCGGATCTTCCAAATCTTGCTTTGAGCAAGAAGGATCCGTATGAGAAAAGAAGGAGAAGAGAGATATGTTATCTCTTGGTTATCTTCTCACCGTTGCTTCGTTGGTTTGCAACATCAACGAAGATCAATCTCAAATCTTCGTCGAGGTGCCTTTGAGAGGGCTTTTCTTCACCTTTGCTTCTTTGTATCGATCTCCTGAGTTCTTCTTTGTTGCTTTCTTTGCTAGATCGTAGGAAAGTGCTAGTCTCTCATATGTCCTGTGTTTGTAACCTTGTTCTTGGAAACCTAGTGAACCCGGGACCGGATATCCCCTCTTGAGGTCTCGCGGAGTAGGGGTATTTTCATACCACCGAACTGCGTCAACAAATTGCTTGTGTGCTCATTTGTTAGTGTCTTTAGTCGGATCTACGACTAAGGAGCTTAGATTTGTTAGAAATAATATTCACAAAGCAACAAGATAATATTGATTCTTATAATTTTTATTCAGCAAAATCGAGTAGTTCTCCTTACTCTTCATGGCCGAACCTCACTCAACAGTGCAATCGATTCTTATAAATTTAGTTCATATTTTTTTACTATTTTGTGATATGTGAAGTAAAAAAAACATGTGTATGATCTGACCCTATCAGCTTTTGTAATTTGTTTAAAACCACAAGATAATATTGATTTTACACTCTTTTTGAACCTAATATCTTTCGATAAAATAAACAATTACATTACAAAAATAAAAATATTCCACTTGCTCATTCTTATACCAAAAAACAAAGAAAGAAGATCGATTACGGCAGTTGGTGCCTAATTTATTACAAACGGAAACAGCTTTTGTAAGAAAATTTTACGTATAATATTCCATTTAATATACTTTATTTAAATACTCAACTTTGATCAAACTTGAAGCCAATTTTCGAGCATAGATACATCAAAATCGCAATTACTTCTCTTCCAGTCCCCCATCAGTTCTTCACAGCCGAACACGTCATCATCATTCTTGTTTCTAATATCCAGATGATCACTCAGCTCTGCCCAAGAGATGTCTGACCACATTAATGACTTCAGCTTCTCCGACTCATCCAGCAACTCCACTAACGGCTTCTCTATCTTCTGGCTGTCTTCTGGTGGTAGTGGCGGTGGTGTGGCGGTGAAGACTCTGCTGCTGCATTTAACTGCCTTAGTCCGAATCACCCTACTGGATAATTCAGTGTCTTTCTTCTCTTCATTATTTTTGGATTGAGTTTTTCTGCGTAAATTGGTGTTCCAGTAGTTTTTAATTTCATTGTCTGTTCGCCCCGGTAACCTTCCGGCTATCAGTGACCATCTGTTGCCCAGTAGTTTGTGAAGTCTAACAATGAGATCTTCCTCATCGGGAGTGATGTTTCCTCTCTTGATATCTGGATTTAGGTAGTTCAGCCATCTCAGTCTGCAACTTTTCCCACATCGATTCAAACCTAGAAACCAATACCACCATAAATTCAGCCTTTGATCACATTGACGAATTTGAATAGAAAGGGAATGAAATTAACCTGCTTTTTTGGGGATGTTTCGCCAGTGGCCATATCCGTGGAGTTTGATGTAATCAGTGAGAAGCTTGTCTTCCATGGCGGTCCAAGCTCCTCTGTTGACACCTTCCTTATCACAGCATGGTTTCCTTCCCATTGATGAAGTTGAGATCTGAAGTCTCGATCACCTTAGCTGGAAAAGGAAAGAGACTCTGCATAAATGGACACCTGTGGCCTGGGATGGCTTCTTCATTTATATACTGTTGGTCGGTTTATTTCCATTTTTCTTAGTCGTCAAATTGGGTCCCACACGCTCATATTTCACAAACGTGCTCAAAACAAATACACAAAACAATGCTCCGTCCAATACTTTCTTTACAATATATAATCAATCAATACATAGAACGTATTTTTTAAAAATAATTCAGAATAATTCAAATCACAAAGCATGACTCAACAACACTGCATATTTCATATTTGAACCAAATAGACTAAGGGAGTAAGGGTTTGAGTTTATTCGGGTTTATAAACTAATGGGTTTATACGGGTTTAAAAACCCAAATAAAAATAACCTCATCTTGAGAGGTTATTTTTTACGGGTTTAAAAACCAAATAAACTCGTTCAAATAAAAACTCATACACATGTAAACGGTTACACAAAATCAGCTAAAGTTTATAAACTATCATTTAGTTTATAAACCCGCAAGGTAAACAGGCCCTAATATTTTTAAATAATACAAACAAAAAAGAACTAAAAACCTAACCGTTTAAAAAGTTTTACGTTACAAACGGACGTGACTTCACACCTTAGTAATACAATTTCTTTTTCTTTTTTTTGTATTACTCATTTGGTATGGTATATCAAGACGATATTGTATTCTATAATATATGAAGGAGACACGTCAAAAATACCGCTTATAAAATTCATAATTAACATTTTTGAGAATGAGAACCCATTTACAAAATTCACCCCATTAACTATAGAAATTATCGTAATGAGAAGCTTTTTGTTTATAGATTTACATTAAAAATGTATATCCATCACGTTGGTATATATTTTAAACTTTAATTTTAATTATAAAGATGCGTATTTATGTGGAATAAATGGGGATGATGAGTTTAATACTTCATTTGATCATAATTAACTGTCATTTTATCCATTGACATAATTTTTTAAAAAAAATTAAATAACATGAATTTTGTAAAGGTTTTCTAAATTTTATCATTTATTTAATATTTAACCTTCTTTTAAACCAATAAGAAAGATTTTAGAACTAAAATTAATCATTTACACCAAATTTCAAGAACAATTCTTATAATTATTGTTCATTTATTGGCTTATAAAACTTAAAACGACAGATAATTGTGATCAAATTTCTAATGCTAAAACGACACTTATTTTTTTATTAGAGGGAGTATATAGGTTTGTTATTACTTTTGTAAGTATTAATTTTTAAAATTGATATTAATTTCATTTCAATTCAACATTAATGTTATGCATAGCGTAACTATTAATTTCAATTTAACATAAATGTTATTCGTGAGGAATTTCAATTCAATATACGTATTACTTTCTCATCACATGATTAGCTTTGGCCCTTTGGGAATTGGGATAGACATTTTGGTTGGTGGGCTAATATAATGGACAACGGAGGTTCTAGAGAACTTCATGTTTCTATAATTCTTAACATATTTTTCATCAGCTTTACACGCTAAAATTAACAAGTACAACTAAGAATATACATGTCCGCTTAACGTTTAAACAAATTAATTTAACGTTTCATTATAATTAAAAAAAAGGCAATAAACTAATAATTTTAATTAAATGAACCAATAACTAAAAATAAAAATAAATCTAGTCAATATATAAATACATAAATTATATATATATTTCTCACGCTTTCCTGGAGGCCTTAATTGTTGTTCTTTACGTGGTTATAGTTTATAGCTAACCTTCTCTGCATGGCGGCGTACGTTGAAAGTTAGTTGACACTTGCCTCCCCCCGAAAAGTGAGATGAATGCACTTGACGTATAAAATCGTGTGCTTTAGATGGTAAAACAAAAATTATAATGTTATAGTGTAATTTTTTAAAAAAAAAAAAAACGGAAAGCGGTTAGGAAAGACTATAGGAAAGACTATCTTCTAGAGGTAGTATATCCTAAAGTATCCTTGCGGATGAGAACACGAATTTCAAGGTCGTTAGAAAATGGTGGGATGGGGTTCGAAATTTCTAAATGTGTCAATCGGTCAACAATACAATTGATTTCTCTGAACACATGTCTGACCTGGAGTTCTTCAAAGAAGCGAAAATCTAATCTGAAGCCGGATAAGATCATCTCAATCTTCCATGGTCAGCTCCAAAGTCCTTGAAGTGCCTTGATAACACATAAATTATCACTCTCAATTTCAATATTTTTAATGTTAAGTCTGATTGCTTCTTTTACCGGCTTTCAACGTAAAAGCTTCTTTTATATATATATATATATATATAGAGAGTATAGATCCTATGAGAACACCCCTAACGTGAGAACATGAGAACAGATTCGTAATTATTATCAGTTTTGTTACGAATGTGTCATATCGTTTAATATATTATTCGTAGTTATTGTTGGTTGAGTGGATTATTCGTAGTTATTGTTGGATTCCTAATTATTATTATTCGTAGTTATTATTATTTTTAATATCTACTCTAAATCTCAACCCTTAATACTCACATCCAACGGTGTACGATTGTTCTCATGTTCTCACGTTAGGGGTGTTCTCATGAGAACCACACCCTATATATATATATATATGTTTTTTTTTTATTAATAAAAGTAATTTTATATTTCATTCGAATCAATTAAACCACTGTCTATCAACTAAAACAAGTGCATTACTATTCTATCAATTTTTGTTCACATGCACCTTGTGGTCTTGTCAAATATCCGTGTAAAAACAAAATAGTACATAATTATGAAGTTTTATGTGCACGAACGAACAAGGATGAGTTGGCTAAATAGACAGTTTATGTATCAAGGTGTATAAACTAGGCCTTTTATTTATATGATGACAAACTAGGTCCCTAATATTTTCATAAAAAGTTTATGAAGTTTTATCGTGGACTCTAAATTGAACGTCCATTCTTGCTGAAAAATGATAATCCATATCCTCCGTTACGTTGTTTCATTCTTCAATGTTTTGATTGAAATTTATTCATCTATAGCCTTTAAATAAATAGTTTTAGTCACATTTTTATATGTACGATGTATGTGTATAATGTGTACACAAACATAGCATAGTTTATATAGGAGATTTACATAGACACAACCTATATTATGTACAATATGTACATAAATATAACCTAGTTTGTGTACGATGTGTTTGTATACTGTGTACAAAAACCTAAGATAGTTTATGTACATATAGTTGTTGCACATAACAGAGCTATACACAATTAAAACATTAAAATATACATAATTAAAACATTAAAATTTACTGTACATAACCTAGTTTGTGTACGATGTGTTTGTATACTGTGATACATTAATGTATTCAAAACAAAATAATGTTCATTGAATGCAGTCGGAATGTCGTCTTCTCCATTGTTAACATCACTGAAGAACTAGGTTGAGAAGTTTTCAATGTTGGGAATTTTACCGCGAATAAACCGAAAAGATGAGATCGAATACTTACCTGGTATAATTAAACAACAGTCGATGAAGATTAGTACCAAGAAATGACAATTGTAAGACGGAGAAGACGACGCTCAACAAAGATACCTTCAACCGCCTTCAATGGAGTTGGAGAGAGTAGAACTTATTTGGCTTAGAATACGGGATATTGTTTGTGATTTATAGATGTAGCTACTATAAAAAGATTTCGAAATTTTTTGTTTACGGTTTCCATTTTTTACAAAACCGTTTCAAAATTTTTTGGCAGATTTTTTAATTTAAAAATCAATTAACTATCTAACATCTATCCTTAATTATAGTATTAATCCTCTATTTTATCTTTATTTTTAATTTGATTTTGTTAGGGGTCTAGTTAGTCTAGCACTAAACAAAAAGAGCCCTATTTCACCAATCTTCTGAATGAACAACGATGTATGCAAATGAACATGGTGGGGTGCACGATCATGCACAATTAACTCAAGGTTGTATGTTTGTAAATTTGATGGGCGCCGGTCATAAAAAGCACAACACAACCATTGAAATAACAAGGCGCACAATCATGCACTCATTTGCTTCTTTTTTTTTTTTAGTTTTGCATGATTGTGTGCCTTTTTATCTAAATAGTTGTTGTACTTGTGATCGGTACCAATCAAATTTACCAAGTGTACAGTCGTTCGCCTTGCTATTGTGATGGATCGTGAACTTGGTTTGGTGTGCTCACAAGGAGTACGATTGAGCGTTCGTAACGCACGATCGTCTGCACGCTTCAAAAATGGTTTGTCGATGGAAATATTACTAGAGAATCTAATGTTAATGTCAAAACAATAAGTGTCAATTAAAATCATATTGTTGATTTTGCTCATTGTTTTTCCACTTATCAATGATTATATTATTTAATTGTCTTATTTACTAATTTATTACTATTGAATATTATTATATTAATTAACTATTAAATATTATTATATTAATTAATATTTCTCCCTTAAAAATCTCAGGGCGAATTTGTTAAGGAGACTTTTTTGAGATTTTGCTATAGGTCCATAGCATAAACACATTTTGTAAATGTACCCCTATTTTTTTTATTGTTCAAACCTTTAATGTCATCTATCTCAAACCTTTCCTTCAATCTCCCTCTTGACATTGTCTCACCAGTAGCCATCAAACACCCTTCCTCTCTCGTTTCTTCACCTTCACCCCCCTTCTCTCTCTTCCCTGTTGAAGCACCGCCACCGTAGATGACCCCCTCCGACGCCGCTACGAAGTTACCTCTCCTTTCTACCACCTTGTTGAAACCCTATTTCAATTTAGCTTCGATCACTAATTCGATTTTCTTCTTCCCAAAGTCATTTTGATTTCGATCCTCTCTCGATGTTATCTTTGCTAATCCAGTTTCATTAATCCCGATATGAAACCCTAATTCGTATTGTTTGTGTTGTGCTCATTCGACACAAGCGAGAGGTTGTTTGTGGTGATTCAGTTTCATTCTTCCCAAATTTTCCTGTGCGGTTTGTGTTGAATTTGTGCATGTATGTCGAATATAATAGATCAGTGGAACATCATGGGTGAATTTGCAGAGACTATGAATGAATTATAGCAAGATGAGAGAGAATTGAAGGTTTATCTTATGGGGGACGAACAACATAATTTATAACAGAAACCATACCGGAAACTCATACTAGAAACTCAACCAGAAACCATACCAGAAATTCATACCAGAAACCATACTAGAAATTCAAACTAGAAAATTATACCAAAAACCGTACCAAAAACTCAACCAAAAACCATACCAGAAACTTAACCAAAAACCATACCAAAAATTCATACTAGAAACTCCTATCAGAAACTCAACTAGAAATCATATCAAAATTCTTTCAATAAAGCTGCAAAAAAAATAGAAAACGTAAATAAAAAAGTTGCATATTTAGTCAAATTCCCTTGTTCTTTTAAGAAACAATTTGGTTTACTAGGCTTTTTCTAATTTTGTGTTTAGTAAATGTACCCCTTGAAAGAAGAGTATGTAGAGTTTGAAAATAAATACAAAAGGTTGAGGTACATTTACTTAATTGAAACATTCAAAAGCCTAGTTACTACTCTGATTTTTTAAAAAAGCCTATTTACCAAAATTGTCCTTTTTTAATAGAGAGGTTTATTACATTTACCTAATATTAACGAAAGTGTTAAAAAATATAGGAATATACAAAACAAAAAATAAGTCGATTTGGTCACATTCTTTCAAATACTTATGATGGTCATTTAATTTAAAACGTTTATCTATTAGTACATCCTTTTATAAAGGTACTTACTCCTTACCATAGTAATAAGTTTGAAAAGTTATATCGTATTCAACAGTATTATTTGTCAAAAAGGTTGTAAATTTTTGTTTTTACGAAACAATTTGGTTTATTAGGTTTTTTCTACTTTTGTCTTTAGTAAATGTACCCCTTGACAGAAGAGTGTGCAGAGTTTGAAAATAAATACAAAAGGTTGGGGTATATTTACTTAATTGAAACATTAAAAAGCCTAGTTACTACTCTAGTTTTTCAAAAAGACCTAATTACCAAAAATGTCATTTTACATAATAAGTGAAAATTTTCGAAAATGTTTAAGAAAAATGATTAAAATTTGCCACTCTTCTACCATTATTTTCATCAAATAATATAGTAGAATAACTTATTGATACGTTCGATCATATCTTAAATGACATCGCACATGGAGAGTTTCCTATTTGAGCTATTTATGTTGAATGCATAGCTTAATTATTATATCAAATTAGTCAATAAAGGAAGGTCCACTTAGTTGACTCTAAACACTAATTTTGATCTCCGTTAAAGACCGACCACCTCTCCATTTCTTCATCTACCCGTGCACGCCTCATGCTCATTAACAAAACACATAATATGTGCAAATTAATGTGCTTGTGTATATATATAATATTATGTAAAAACATCTTTTACGATAAGGAGCGAGAACTTCTAAAAATAATTATATCAAAAAATACAACGTTTTATATTTTACATGAATTTAAAGTACACGATATCCGCATCATAAACAAATATTTGCCTAATATAGTAACATGCTGATCGTTTCTATTTGCAAATCTAAATGGAGCATACACACGCTTTATTCACCCCGTACTAGAGATAAATTACACGGGGCGTGATCGTAAACCGAAATATGTTATCACCCGGTTCATCTGCAAATGTTGTAGTTTACAATGGAAAATAGACAATGACGAAGAATGTAGTAATATTGAACAATTATATTTTATGTATGAATAAAAACTTAAGATTTTTTTTTATCAATGTGTTGTAAGTAAGATTGAAGAGCAAAACTGAAACGCTCTCTTCTCTCTCCTGGTCCCGGTGTAAGCTCGCTTGCACCACCCTAGTGCCTCAGGCCGTGCCTCGCCCACTCCTCACAACCTCCCCATGGCTGGATCTCGGAGGTCTCGACGTCTCACCATCAAGCTCTCGAAGTTGCCCAGGTCATCCACCACCCCATACAACCTCCCATGCACCAAAACCACCACCCACTCCCCTTCCCCATAGGAAAAAACCCCACAGCTTATCCCCGACGAGCTTATACGCTCAAGCAACTACAGACTCTACCCTAAGTCACCAGTGCCACCGGCGCTAGCCTCCGACTTGGTGTTCCCCCCCGTTGAGATCACCTTCCAAGAATCAGCCGCTGCTGTGTTGGGACAGCCCGTTTCGATTGCCCCTTGCCAGCATACTCCCAGTATGCCTGATCAAGCCCCCTTCGGATCTGGATTTGCCTTGTTGTTGGCCTCGGACCCTTCAGTTTGGGCTCTTGAAGATTCAGTCCCTTCAGATCCCACGCATGCAGTTATGGACGTCCTTTCGTCTTCCCATGTTGGCATGAACGCTGATTCCGAGGATGCTGCCCCCCATGCATTGCCAAACTCTCAATATTCCGGCTCTTCGTATGCTCCCCCTGCTCACAAGACATGCGTGCATTAATGGGCCTAGCCCTCATGCAGCCTCCTCGGATACATACAAGGACATTGTTTCTAGAAGTCTAAGTTGGAACCTTGTCCCTCTCCCCTTCATTACTGGGCTTGAACCTGGACTCATCCCATTCACCAATGAGGATATTGAAGAAACCATGCAGAAGTGTAATCTATCCCTCGTGGGGTTCCCTCTTGGAAGCCCGATCTTTTACCAACGTATGTACAAATTCATCACTGATAACCGGAACACTATCTCCTTGCCAAAGATGATTCGAAATGAGAAGGGAATCTTTGTGTTTCACTTTTCCAGGGAAGATGATCTTAACTCCATCATGCTTGGTAGCCTCTGGATTGCAAATGGTTCCACCACCCTCCTCCTGAAACGTTGGTCCAATGATCTCCCATTGGACTAATCTAGTCTCAATTTTGTGCCTACTTGGATCACTCTACACAATCTGGACTATAGATTTTGGTCCAAGCTTATGCCTGCTAAGATTGGCTCGGCCCTGGGGACCCCTATTCTCACCGATGCCTGCTCGGCCAACCAAGAACGCTTGGGGTTTGCTAGGATTCTCGTTGACATTCATGCCTCCCGGCCTCTCTCGCGAGAGATCACCCTTAACGGCCCAGATGGAGTCTCATTTGTGCAAAAGGTCACGTATGATTGCATGCCCCCACGTTGTGACTCTTGTTTGATCTTCGGACATAGTTGCACGGCCCTAAAGTTGATTCACAATAAAGGGATGCCCCCCTCTTCCAAGACTGTGAACCTCACCAGAAAATTTATCCCTAACCCTAACCCTAATCCCGCCCCCTTTCTCCCCACCCCAGATCCCTCTTTGAGAACTTCCCCTGCCCTGGGCAGGCTTGGCGAGACCGGCCCTTCTGGTGCTCACCTTGATGCCATCAACTGCCCTCCGAGCTCAGCCCCTTCACAAGTTGTGACCTCCCCTTCATCACCTCTTATTGCTGCTAGTGCTAATACCACCCCACCAGATGCTTCCCCTTCCCACTTCACTGTTAACCCCTCTAAACCCTGCACTCTCTCACCACTTCCACCCCTTCCACAACAGGACCTAGCTTCTTCTCCCAACCATGATTCCAACCCTCCCTCCCCTCCCTCCCTCTTTTGTCCCACCACAATTGCCTCTTCTACTACAGCTTCTGCATTGATCGCAAGTACTATCAATGGACAAAACAAGTCTGATCAATGATTGTACGCATGTGTGCATGGAACATTCGGGGTTTGAATGATCCCACAAAACAAAAAGCAAACCAATATCTTGCTAAGAAGCATTGCCTGGACCTAATAGCCATCCTTGAGACTCGACTACGGTCTGCAAATGATAAACGAATATCCAACTCCCTATTCCCTTCTTGGAACCATATATCCAATTCCCTCCATGCGCACAATTGCTGTATTTGGATTTGGTGGAACCCGGCTAAGCTAAACCTCTCTACCTCAATCATCACTGACCAACTCATTCATTGCTACATCGCCAAACCACTTCCTAACCCTGACCAAACTACAATTGCTGAAGTCTCGTTCATTTACGCCCATAATGAACCGGAGGATAGATCAGATATATGATCTGCTATTTCCACGTTGCGCCTCCTCAACTAATAGTCTCTGGATCTTAATGGGCGACTTTAATGTTACGCTTTCCCCAGATGAGAAGTTCTCAAATAATCAGCCAAATATTACGCAGCTTCCAATGAGATTGAGTCATGTTTTGAGCAAAACGTGTTATCTGATCTCCCTTATTCGGGTTGTAAGTACACTTGGAACAACAAACAAGTTGGCTCCCATATCTAGATCAAGCTCGATCGAATCGTCTCCAACAATGCCTGTCTCACTGCTTTTCCCAATTCTAAAGCCCACTTTGGCACTACTGATGTTTCAGATCATTCCCCAACATTACTCTTCACCGATTCTATGGACACCAGGAGACACTTCCCGTTCAGATTCAACAATGTCTGGACTAAGCATGAGGCTTTTATTGAGATTGTGAAGACCGCTTGGGATACGGAGATTGCTGGGAACCCAATGTTTAAACTCACTAGGAAGTTAAAGATCCTTAAGCCCTTGCTCAAAAAGTTTCCTAGTGCTAAGTTGGAGGATCTACAGGCACATATCTTTGAGTATCGACGACTCCTCAATGCAACACAAACACGGCTCCAAACTAATGTCCTTGACATCACGCTCCAGGATAAGGAGAGGAGGTTTTCCCTTTCTCTTAATGATAGCTATAAAAAGCTCCATACCACGATGGCTCAGCTTTCCAAGGCGAAGTGGATCACTCATAGAGACCAATGCTCGTCTTTCTTCTTTAGGAGCGTTAAAACCCGTAGATTTGCAAATCTCATCACTGCTATTAAGTCCAATGATGGGGCATTGGTCTATGAGCCTGATGTCATCGACAACACGCTGGTGAATCATTTTAGCCAAGTTTTAAACCCTCAGTCCCGATCCCCTATTCGTCTCTTCCGTAATGTTAGCCTTCCCACCCTTAACCTGGATGACATTGAACCTCTAAGCATGGTGGTTACTCCGGATGAGATCAAGAATGCCATATTCAATATTGGAGATAATAAGGCGCCTGGACCGGATGACTACTGCTCCCTTTTCTTCAAAGCGGCCTGGAGTATCATCCATAATGATTTCACTAAGGCAATTCAGGACTTCTTCACAAATGGTCAAATGCTTAGACAGGTAAACCATGCCTCTATCTCCTTAATTGCTAAGCATGACTAGCCCCTTGCTCCTTCAGATTACAGGCCCATTTCCTGTTGTAACACCGTGTACAAGACCATCTCAAAGATCCTTGCAAGGCGGCTCAACTCAGTACTCCCGAGCCTCATTAGCTTCAATCAAAGTGCCTATGTCTCTAAGTGCTCCATCAAAGTGCCTTTGTCTCTAAGTGCTCCATCAAACATAATGTGCTTCTATGCCAATAAATGCTCCCGAACCTAATATTCAATGTTTGTGACCTTTGGAATTTGTCGTTTAAATAGAGACTAATCTAGCCTCAACCTTGTTTATTTGTAGCGGATATAGCGACGCCACTACATAAGTTATTACTTTAGTTGCTTGTAGTGACCAGATCGGCAACCATTTCGTTTGGCCGTAGCTATTAGTGACGTATGATAGGGACGAAGTTTACGTAGATGCTAACAACGACGAGTGTGGAGACTATTGAATATTAGGTTGCTAAATTAGCTACGCATAGCATTGTGGTCCCAACGTCAGTCACTGTTAGCAACCATTACAAAGACAATTTTTTTTCCGTGGCTAAAGTTTGTCACTAATTCTGCTTAATCTAGTAGTGGAAAGCATATCTCACCTAGAGCTGCGATGAAGGTGGATATATCCAAAGCATTCGACACTTTGAGCCATGAATTCATACTACATTGCCTCCTTAAGATGGGCTTCCCGACGCTATTCATTCGATTGATTAAGGAATGTATCACAACTACTTCTTATTCAGTCAACATCAACGGATCACTTAAGGGGCACGTCGTGGGTTGTCGTGGGCTGAAGCAGGGTTGCCCACTTTCTCCACCTCTTTTCGTTATTGCAATGAAATTTCTGTCCAAAATGATCAAGGAGAGTACTTCAAACCCGGAATTCAATTACCACCCTAGATGTTCCTCTCCCACCATCACTCATTTGGCCTTCGTTGATGACCTCCTGTTGCTTTGTCGTGGGGATATTAAATCCATCAAGATCCTTAAGGATACTCTGGATGGGTTCGGTGCTATCTCTGGACTTATTATCAACCCAACAAAGTCCCAACTATACACTGGAGGGATGAACCATACTGAGATTGATGATGCTGTTAGACTCACTGACATGAATGTGGGATCCCTCCCTTTCCTTTACCTTGGGGTACCGATTGAGAGCAAGAGGCTGACGATATCTGATTACCTCTCCTTGATCCACATGATCACTCGTCGTATACAGTCTTGGAGCGCTAAAGCCCTGTCCTATGCTGGTAGAGCCCAGCTCATCAAGTCTATACTCTTCGCTGCCATCCAATATTGGTGTTCGGTGTTCCATGTCCGTGATCCCTGCAAATGTCATCAACACAATCAATGGACTCATGCGTTCTTATTTCTGGTACGGTGTTGTAAACAGTAGGCGTGCTTTGATGGTCTGGTCCTCTATTTGTACACCTAAAGCGTTTGGTGGGCTTGACTTCCCCGACCTTGAAACCAGATATAAGGTTGCCCTCTCAAACCTCATCTATGGGTTGGATAGGGAAAGTCCCAACATTTGGGCGTATTGGGTTAATCGCCATCTTATCAAGAGGGGAGAGAACATTTGGAGCTGTACCTGAAGGCTCATCATAGTGCCTTCTGGAAGGCACTCCTCTTTGTCGGGGATGTGATCTCGATCCCTCCTCTGGGCTGCTCGAGGGGTGATGCCATTGCTAACCCTAATGATTCATTCTCGCGTAAGAAAGCTTATGCTATCTTCATGCCTCGCACCCCTACTACCCACTCCACTCCCTTCAAAGCCATCTGACTTTACTCTAACATTCCTAAGACCTCCTATTGCATGGTTTCTTAACCGTCTTCCCACACTTGTGAAAATTCGGACTTGGAACCTGACTAGTGACGACACCTGCAAGATGTGTAATAATGCCTTGAAGATGGTGATCATTTATGGCATCACTGTAGCTATGGCTCGCTGGTGTTGGACATTGTTTCTCGCTGGACCAAGACCCCCTACCCAGCTCCCTACATCAGCAACCTTTGGACTTGGCTGGCGTCCTGGACTCAACTGAAGCCTCGACCGACGGATAGTGTCAAGATTGCCTCAGTCATTGCCTTCCTCTACCATGTTTGGATTGCTAGAAACATCATGTTATATAACCACATATTCACCAGTCCTATTGATTGTGCCGGAGAGATCATACGGTCCGTTAAGCTTCACTTTGCTCATAATTGGAAGGACAGTTCCCAACTCACTCTCGACATGGCCCTTAATCTGAACATTAACCTTATTTGATTCTCCTGGACCTCTTCCCCCACCCTTGTTTTGGGTCCTTTTGATTTTGCTCATTGTCTTTGCTCCTTGGAATGCTACTTGATTATGTAATTTGTATATCCTTGCTTATTCTCAATACAATTAACCTTTCAAAAAAAAATTAAGAATTTTAACATATTCAATTGGTTAGTTTTTTTACACGTATACCTAAAATAAACAAAAAATACGGTTGTATTTTTTAAAATTGCAGTTTCAACCCATATAGGTATATGAACTCGTTTACATACCATGACCGTGCTTATATAGAACGCAGTACACACGTTCAAATCTAAACATTGATAATTTTTAAACAAACGTTTTTTAAAGGTTTATATTTCTCGCCGTAAACAAGAATAATATATCTTACTTTTTCTGCAAAAATAGTAGGAGTGATACAAACTATCAACATATTTATCAAAAATAATATATCTTACTTTTTCGGCAAAAATAGTAAGAGTGATACAAACTATCAACATATTTATCAAAAATAATGCCAACTTTGAAAATTACTATAAGTGATACAAACTATCAACATATTTATCAAAAAATAATATGTCTTACTTTTCCGGCAAATACTAACTTCGGCGATGACATGACAACCGGAATTTGACATGTCGTCAAAAAATGGATTAATTGTGTGATGCGAATTATTATTTTTAAAATTAAGTTAATAACACATAAAAAATTTAAAAAATATAAATTAAGTTCTTTTATTTAATCATTATATTTAAAATATAATTTTTATAGCTATTTTTTTTAAAAAATTTTTACAAATTTTTTGTAAAAAATATATTTATTAAATGAAGAAAAAAATTGTAATTTACATATTAAAAAATAAATCGTTTTCTTGTGAATTTTTTAAACCTTTTTTGGAAAATTTTTTATTTGTATATATTTAATTAATTTTAATATAAAAAATTTAAAATTTGATTTTTATTTAAAAATTTGTTAAAATATATAAATTTCAAAAAAGTTTTTAAAAAATTATAAGAATTTTTTTAAATTACAAAAAAAGTTTATGGGTGAGATGTAACTAGTGTATTAAATTTCCACAGAATCTGTATTGACAAATTTTTTTAAAATATCCTAACACATAAGATTTCCACAGAATCTGTATTGACTCTATACAGAATTAAAATATCCCACAGAATTTACAAATCCTATGATTATTAAGAATCAGTCAAAATCTTTAAAAGTCTGGATTGAATACACCCCCTAAATTAAAGCGTCTTATATATATATATGGTGTCAAATTCTTAAGGACCAAAATCATTCGCAAGGCGTTGGTGCAGCTTCAAGTGTTGACGGACTGCGCTTGCACTTTTTTTTTTCAATAGAGCCGACTTCCAAATTTTTTTTAAAGGCCTTGAATAAAAGAAATAATTTTTTTCGCACATATTTTCTCAATCGATAAGTTCTGGCGGATTGAGATTATTTTTGCGTTTGTAAATCAAAGCATGTGAATTTAACTTTTTAGTTAAATTAATAGTACAAGATCTGAAATAAAAGTATAAATATCATATAATATCTCCAAAAATTACGTGAATACATTGGAATTTGGATCGATTTTATTAAATGAAGACTCATCATGCATGAAGTTCTAAAAGACGTTGACTTTTCCGTAAACATATGCATGATGTAAACTTATAATGTCTCAATGCCCTGAACTATAAGAAAACAATAAATCATATAGTTAACTATGGCAGACACATAAATATTATCTAAACAAGAATACCAATTATATGTTTACGACAAAATTCAAACGTAATTTACGATTGCGATCCTCACTAATAATTTTGGTAATTTCGGTTCTTGACTGTAATACTTTATTTCATCCTAAAATTTATCCACTAATATTCATATATTTTATGATGTAATATCTTTAAAACGAGTTGGTTAAGTACATATATTATTATATTATCTAACATCTTATATGTATTAGAGGAGAGTCCTTTTTCGCCACGTATTACAATCACGTTTAATTTATTTCAGCCCAAAAATTATTTTTCAAAAGTAATTAATTAATTGGTTTTTAAATGTTAAAATTAATCCAAATCTTTTACCAATAATTTAAAAACTAATCAGTTATCAAATCTTGACTAATAAGTTTTAAGTAAATAAAAACTTAAATTTACATTTATTTTTAAAATAATTTTTTGCAAAATAGGGATATAATCTTCTTAGAATTTTTTAAAATTCTTAGTTTTATATTTTCAACCCTATCTACTTTGTTATCTACATTTTATTTTTACTTTTTTTTATTAATAAAATCTAAATTCAAAATACCGTAAATAATCGAAAAATTAGTCTCCTTTCAAAGTTCAATAATCTTCAAATACGGCGTCACTCGCGTTCTTATCGCAATATTTTTTATGTTATCTAGACGATTTATTTATTTATTTCAATATCACTAACTTGGTAATTTTGATTAGAAGAATAAAGATTAAAACGTTGATATAGTAGTTACAAGGTTAGTACATTAAAAAGTAAGGTATTACATTTTCAATTAACTAAAAAATTATAACAACTATTCTATAATAAAATCAAACGGTTCTTCTCGACTAATATTGATCAAAAGACGTCACTATTAATTTTCTTTCAAGTCTCACTATTTTAAAGGAAAGTACTAAAATTAATTCTATAAAATTTAAATCACAATCCCACACAATGTGCGGGTAATACACTAGTTGTGTATAAAGTAGACATCTTTTGTTATGTATTAATAAAGTAAGCACCCTAAATTATGATGAAAAAAAAATTAATAGAAAATCATTAAAAATATTACCGTATGAGTCCGCCGTCACTTTCCTATCTAATTTAATTATTTAATACTTAAAGATCTAAACAAATATGCTGATACGTTAAATAAGTAATAAAATACTAACTAATCCTATAATCTCTCCAAAGTTATTTACCGTCATTAATAATATCCAACGCTTTTTCTTATTTTCTCCATTGTTGAGCGAAAACGATATCGGAGTTCATGTTCGACAACATCAATGGAGGGTTGTCGATGAGTATCAGTCCTACATAAGTCAGTAAAATCGCAAAGAAAACGGTGTATCATCCATCTTCTACAATATTTAATGTATTTCAAGATTTAATGTATGTGTTCGAAGTAAGTTAATGATTGTAAGTCGTGTTTTGATAGTTTTATATACATGAACGATTGTGAAAGCTTCTTAAATTATTTCTGATATTATTTTCTGGCATGTGTACGTAGTATGTGTCTACGATGCGACATGTTGGTTAATAACTTTTTTTGGGAAAATATGTAGATGCATTATTCAATATAGTTTGGACTTGAAATATGTATACATATCTAAATATTAATGTGCCAAGTTTCGATTGTGGTTGCGTGATATATACATGTTGTTTGTGAGTGTCTACATAACGATTACATTTATGTAGTGAAAAGATCCGAGCAGTATCAATGGCGACAGAGAGAGACGAGAGGAAGTTTCCGTGCGAGAAAAGGGAATTTGTATGAGCGAGAATAAAGGATTTGAGAACTGATTGATTGAAAGAAGTCGTCATTTGGATTTGCAGAATCGTTTCTTTTATAATTTTCTTTTGTAAAATTACATTCGGTTACTTTTTTAGTTGGTTACTGCCCAAATTTTTTTCCTTCTTTATTGGTATTCCAACTCATTTATCTTTACATTAAGGTAATAAATGTAATTTCGTTTACCAGAAAAACAACTTTTAAAAGATACCGTATTATTAAGTAAAAACAAGTAATAAATGTAAATTCGTTTAGTAACTTTATTGGAGTTAGAAATAAAGATTATGATAACTAAAATTGAAGTTTATTGGAGAATTGAATTAAGTAGTTGATTGAACGAACTCATTTTTTTAATAAGCTTGATGATGTGTTCAAAAGAACAAAGCTTTAAGAAGATGATGTAAGTTTAAAATTATATATATAATTATAGGATTATATTTTCAATATATCATTCAATAACTTATCATATATCCGTAAATTTCTTGCACATAACTTATGAAATAATAAAAAAAAGAGATATCATAATCTCCGAAAATTCGTGTTTCCGAACACCCACTTCTTATATTTTCCCCCTATAAGTTTCATAAATTTATTAAGATTCATAAACTACTAAAATTAAGGATCCCAATGGGCAGTAGTATTTCAAAACCTTTTCCACATATATAGTATAATATATTATGGTTTTATAATTTTTTGTAGAAAAAAAATACTCACATATGTTCCTCTATTTATGACTAAGCTATTATGAGTACGAAACAATTTGTTTACTAGTACCCTTGAGAGAAGAGTATGTACAGTTTGAGAATAAATATAAAAGGTTGGGGTATATTTACTTAATTGAAACATTAAAAAGCCTATAATTTTTCAAAAAGACCTAGTTACTAAAATTGCTCTTACGAGTACTCATAGGTCAATTTGATGTTAAATTTTGTGCTTGGTTTTAAGCTAACAATAAATAATATATTAATCAATATATTTTTGCATGTCATCTAGTCTCCGATTTGGAGAAATGAAATGCAGAAATTATTGCATAAATTAAGACAATTTGTTTAACAATCAAACAAAGGTGTAACTAATACATTATTAAAGTGAATTTTGTAAATATATTCTCATATCTTTTTAAAGTATTATTTTTGTGACCAGATCTTCTTTCCAACTTGCTCCCCTTTTATGAAATTAAAATATTACTTTCGAACTAATTAATAATAATAATGGTCTGTTAACTTTTTGGCTCGAATTATAATACAGTATTTGTTTTAGTTATCTCTTTGTCGTCTCGTGGCGGCTAAGTGCAAATGGTAATTGCCTTCAATTAGTCACAGGCAATTCTAATAGATCTTCATTTATAATTATATATAATCAAAGCAGTAGATAGATTTAGGCAGGTCAACTTGGTCAATTAGTACTTCATTAAACGTATTAAAGTTGGTAAGTAAAACTTAATTTATTGTAAATATCTCTTCAGTAAAAGGAAAAGGTGAGTAGTTTTGATATGATTAATGTAAATAGAAAGGAGTTTTATTAATCATGCAAACATTTGAAAATAATCATAACATAAAAACTTATATGATCATTTAAAACTTTAAAATATTATATTACAATAAGAGGGGGATAACGCATTGTGTTAGTATATTGAGCAAGGTTTAGGTACAACCCTAGTAATCCGGTGGTATTACGGAACGTTGTCGTGGTAACAAGTGTTTTTTTGAGTTTTTTTTTTCTAACGGACACTTTTTTCGTTTTTAAAAGTTTTGTATTTGTTTTTAAAATTTTGTGTTCTATTACTTTAGATTATATTGTACTAATGGTTCATACAATTTGTCAATTTTTTTTATAATTTCAATATAAAATATTTAAACTATAATTACACTCAATTTGAACTGATAATATAAATTTTGAACTAACAAATATTATAATAAAACCGCACAAATAATTGTAACTATACAAATATAAAATTTTATAATGTTAGTGCAAAATTTGGGTATAATTAATTAGAATAATGTGTTTTATTATTTCAGACATGTACAATTAAAAAAAATTAAAAAAAAACATAACTAACAATAAGTACAAAACAATATGATAGAAAATATTAGAAATGATAAATATATATTTCTTGAACGAATTGAATAAAAAAAAATAAAACTAACCACGCACCAATTGTTATCACATTGCTCCAAAAACGTACGTTAAATGACATGAACTAATTTGCACCGTTGAATCAACTCAATCAACGTCTGAAAATGCTATATAATTTTCTACCACAACCCTTCTTACCTGAACCACTTCCTATTATATTAAGTTTTAATATCTCTTACATTTTTAGAAAGTCTAATATAAGTTATCTTACTAAATTGATAAGAATATATATTGCCAACACAAAGGATATTATAATAAGTAACACAAAATAAATATTAATTAATAAAATATTAACCAAATCGAATTCATTTAAAAATTGTGAATGTAATAGATGCTCGCGGTTTACCTCTGATAATGATTGGCCCAATACTGATGAGATTGTGATTTAATTGATTAATACTTCAAAATTTACAAAGAGGTAGAAGGAAGACGGGCAACAAGTTGTGCCGCCAATCTTTTCTGGATAGCAAAACCGATCCTCCTTAAAACAACATCAGAAGACCTAGGAGACGTAACATTGCCATGCAAAACCCGTTGCACCCTCTTCAGAATTTCAATAGCATCGGGCGCAAGGAAACCAAAGGTGTCGAAAGCGAACGGAAGAAACACATGTTGATTTTCAATACAAGCTTTCTCATGTTTGGCCACCTTAGCAGAAGCTGCATTAAGCGCCGCCTTACCCACCGCAAAAGGCCCACTACCCAGACAAACAAGTGGGGAAACTCCAGTCAAATCGATGCAAGCATGTTTTCCACCCACCCATCCAAACACCAAGATATCTGCCGGCCTCAAGTTGGACCTCCCCTCACGTGGGTCAGTTAAGAAGGACACAGGCGCCTCCTTCTTAACCGAAACCCCCGCCCTCCTAAACACATCACACAACACATCACAGACCAAATCATGCCTATATTTGAAGCCAGGAAGCTCTTTACAATGAACCGCATGCTCCCCAAAAGAATCTAGAATTCTCCGACAATTGGGCATAGGACAAATCTCATCGACCGGGTATAGAGGAATCATAAGGCGATACTTAAGAACCGAACGATACTCAACCGGGGACATACATTGCCCAAGTCCATCAATGGGTATGACAAGAAGGAAATCTTGGCTATGTGTGGATTGAAAACACTTGAAAACCGCTTTTTGTCTTAGAGTCAAATCAAAAGTAACTTCCATCTCCTGCACGGTCTTACCGAAAAGAGCACTCGCCAAAGCATGTTGGGCTTTAGAGGGGACGGTGTTCTTGACAGTAAAGACAGAAAGATCGAAACCAGGAATAGAAGTCTGAAGATTGCCCAAAGCTCCATAAAACTCAGAACACATTTCTACAACTTCACTGTCCCGCAAAATATGGTCTTGGAGCTCCCAAGACTAGGCCCTAGAAGCAACAAAAGCAAAGGAAGACGTCTCAATAGCAGAGTATAGCCCAAGCCCCCCAAATCGAATAGGCAAAGAAGCAAGTCGCCACTGAAGATCTCCAAAAAAAGGACCCCCACAAACCACAATATCCTCGACTGAGCTACGGAGCCCGACATCAAAATAAGCTGCTACACTCTCCCAATGCTCCGGATGACAAGTCCTCAAGCCAAAATACAACTTAGCAACACCCATACAGGAACGAAGCAGGAGAAGCTCACTATGCGGGTCCCTCAACTGTGGAAGAAGATGCATCAACTCAACCGCCTTAACAGCTCTCTTCATGACAAGCTCTCTAACAAACTCCTCATCTCTACTCACTGCCCCACCTAACAACTTAACACCCAACGCTGGCCTTGCAATGTCATGTGGAAATAGTCCATCTCTAAGTTTAGACCCATCACATGAAGGCCAGAAGAGCTCAGTTTTGCGAACATTCAACATGAGGCCTAAACCCGGACCAAACTCACGAATGATATCAAGAGCTCTAGCCACCTCCTCAGATCGACCAATAATGGTCTCATCGTCAAGATACCAAGCATGTAGAATAGTCTTGCAACTGTCTCTGATCTTATGCAGAAGCGGGTGCAAGACAAGAGAGAAGAGGAGGGGCCCCAAAGGGTCTCCTTGTTGCACACCAGTAGTCGACCAGATGAACCTATCCCCAATGTACAACCTGGCGGCCTGACCATACAAGAAATCAACCCATAAAGAGATAGACGGACATCTCTTTCTAACCTCCCTAAGCAAAATGGTCCTGTCAACCAAGTTGAAGGCATTGGAAAAATCCACTGTCAACATAGCTAGAGAACCATCGGTAAAACGATCACTCAGAACTCTATTAACACTATGTAGAATAGCCTCTGCACCACCTGAAACACCCACTCCAAACTGGAAATCTCCCAAATATCCTCCCATATCCTTACACACACTCTTCATAGCAACTTTAGACACCAACCGTCTCCATATAGTACCAACTGCAATGGGTCGGATCCCATTGTCAGGCTTCAACAGCGGCGTAAGAGGAGCTGAAGCCACAAACTCGGCCAAACTCAAGGGGCACCTGCCTCCCAACCATAGATTAACCACTGAGGTGATCGCTCTCAAAAGACTCGTGGCAATAGAGGAACCCTCACCACACATAGCGTCTAAGATGTGTTGTGCCCTCAAGCCATCTCTACCGCAAGAAGTACCTTTGGGAAAGGACTTGATGCATTTAAATACCGAATCGATGTCAACAATGAGGGGTGATTCATGAAAGGTAGTGCAAGACTTAGAAGGTGGAGGTTTGTGGGGATGTTTAGCCTCTAACACCTTCAAAGTCTCCTCACTGTAAGAAGCAACACCAGAAGAGCACAAAACCTTAACAACAGCTGTAAAATGCCCATCCGAAACCTTGCGGAGGCATTTCTTAATATTAGGATTTCTCTCTAACCCCCCTCTATCTCCAGAGCCACCATCCACCATCCCAAAAGGCCTATGCTCCGAAGGGTCTAACAAGGCTTCCACTAGACTCGAAACACCCTCAACCTCACCCCAAATAGACAATGCCTGCAAAATCCGCTGATGTTGTATCGACTTTCTACTTCCCGATCTTCTGTCTCGCCTGCTCATAGGCCTGAACACCTGCAAAGTGCACCGAGGAAGTAAAAATAACATAACCCAAGCAGCAACACTCCCGGGCTCAGCTACCACCTTCAAGAGAACACTCAACAACGCTTGAGAGAACCTAAGACGACAACTATGAGGGATGCTTTTCACGGTAGAAATAGGAACTTGCATAACCCTCTCCAACAGATCTGCATCAAAACACATGCTAGCATCGTCCACCCCAACTTGATCTCCAGCAACCGGCCTCGAAATAGCCACAACCGGCCTCAAGATACCCACAATGTATCCACCCTCATCACCAAAGGAAGAAATAGAGTCATCTGGGTGACGGCATTCACGACTCAGAGCATGAAGACTCATACACCGGCCACACAACCACATCCTGAGCGCAGCCAACACCTCCACAAACGCCGTAAAAACATCAAGATCACACTCAAGTAAGCCCCGAACTTCATTCTTGCGTTCAACCGCAAAGAGATGTTGCCTTTTCAAATGACTTACTAGGCAAGAGAAACCTTTACTTCCCTCCCTTCCATCACCACACCCATGAAATGATCTAAGCGGACAATGACGGAAACCATTGCCCACCGGCGTCATAGAAAAATTCAGCTCACCAAAGGGAATTTTCTTTGGGACATAAAAACAAACACTTGGTGGGCATCATCCTTGTATCCCTAAAATTCCAAACCCCTGCTTGATTTCCAGCAAAATCAACTCTTTGCTAGCTTCCAAAATGAGTGATAGGAGAAACAGTTTGTCTGTGTATTGGGTAGTGACAAATACGAGCACTTGGTGTTGGAACTTGGCCCAATTTGATTTTGAAGTTTACGACCCAGTCCAATATCCACATTTATAATAGCTAATGTCTGTTTTTATGAATGCACTATGCATATAGGGTTGTAATATGAGATAAGCTACTCGGGCTCGCTTCGAGCTTGGCTCGTCAAAAGATCGGCTCGAGCTCGTTCGTTTTCTAAACGAGCCGAATACGAA
Source organism: Fagopyrum esculentum (assembly GCA_033239045.1). Classification (NCBI taxonomy): domain Eukaryota; kingdom Viridiplantae; phylum Streptophyta; class Magnoliopsida; order Caryophyllales; family Polygonaceae; genus Fagopyrum; species Fagopyrum esculentum. Next base: position 14,123,203 of record BSUD01000007.1, read on the forward strand.
CACATTTTAAAGCTCGTATAAAGATTAGGCTCGACTCGTTTGGGTAAAGCTCGGCTCGTTTGGCTAAAATAACACTATAAGAGCATTATTTTAGCCGAGCTACTCGGGCTCGGCTCAGGCTCGGCTCGTCAAAAGCTCGGCTCGAGCTCATTCACTTTCTAAACGAGCCAAGCTTGAGCACATTTTAAAACTCGTATAATTTTTAGGCTCGGCTCGGACTCGACTCATTTCTAAACGAGCCAAGCTTGAGCATGCCGATGCTTTGCTCGTTCGGCTCGTATTACACCCCTATATGCATGTAATACATTTGATTTAGCCAAAATCGTTTAATTATTATTTTGAGAATATATTCTTGCACGATTCGACCGGTGGGAGTGACTAGACAAATACTCACCATGAATCATGTGCATGCCATACATAGATTTGGGGTTCACCATTGGAAGTTTTCAACTATTTATACATTTAAGAGAAAACTATCTAAACAATACCCCATCTTTTAGGCTGACTAAACTTTAATATCCGTCTTTTAAACTATCATAACGGTACCTCACCTATTGACCCCGACCGAAGAGTAGTACCTCGATCACGGTTCACACGTTAAATTGTCTTAGCGGTGTTAAATTCCATGGGCAAAACTGCCCATGTACTATTCCATTTTTAATTTTCTTTTTTCGAGGCCTTCTTTGCAAAATCCCCAAATTTTTCCCAAACCCTAATTTCTCTCTTCTGGACTCTACCGCCTCGGCGCCTCTCAGATCTTTGTAACCCCTCTTCTTCAATTTCCTTAGCTTCTCCTTCTACTTCTCTACGATATGTCTCTGCCACTCCGTACGATTAACCAGGTGCTTCTGGTGATAGTGTTTTCATCTTGCTTCAGATCTTGAGGTTTATTGATCCGAAGTTCGTGGTGGTTCGTCGATTAACTAACGGCGTCACTGGAGGACTCTTCTTCTTCGCTACACGAAGTGCTAATCGCCGGTTGAGGTGTTGAAGTCCATGAAACAACCTGATTCTCATCATCGTCGTTACTACTATCATTGTAGTCGTAATCTCATCAATCATCACCAAGCTCTTCTCTAAATAGAGATTCAACAGATCCGCCTCCAAGACCGTTAGACCCGACAGCACAATCTTCACAAACGGTCACAATCCGACCAAACTAGACAACATAGGCTTTCCATGGCGTTAGAGAATGGCAAATGCGACAAAGCGATGCCGTTGTGTGTTTCTCCACCAGAAAATTAGCTGAATGGACCTTGTCATCGCACAAACGTTTTAGCCTCCGATTTACAGAGTTCACAATTGCTCCCTTTCACTGTCATTACAGTTTTTGTATATGGCTGGACTAGATCTAATTTCACATCATGTTTAGATCAGGAAGCACAAAAGCTATCTTTCTCGTTTGAGGTCTCAGTTTTAGTTGGATAGAAGTTGTGAGAATCTGAGATTTGCTCAGACTTTCCCTGTTTTGGTAAGTTCTATTGGACATTGCTCGATGTTGAAGCTTTCATTTGATGATCATTCTTCTGTTCTTGTAGAGACTGGACTGATTTTAGTTCAAGATGTTGATTCCAAGTTCTTCTTACTTCTAGTTCAAGATGTTGATTCCCAACCACAACATGCTGATACGTTGAGAACCGATGTAATTTGTGGTGGTTCATCAAAATAAGCCATGAATACTCTGCAAAGAAGGCCTCGAAAAAGGAAAATTAAAAATGGAATAGTACATGGACAATTTTGCCCCTGGAATTTAACACCGTTAAGACAATTTAACGTGTGGACAATGATCGAGGTACTACTCTTTGGTCGGTGTCATATTGTTAATTTAATAATCGAAGGGAATATCAACTTTTTAAAGCTACCATATTAGGGGTGGGCATGGCTGGAACGGGACGGAATTGAGAGCGTCCCGCATCCCGTATATTATAAGCGGGACGGGATGTGATAGGACGAACCTAATCCCGCGAAAATTATGTATTGATTATATTTAACATTTGTACATGTTTTCTCTCATGTTTAAAGACACAACTGATTAAAAAAAACTCGATACCACCGATTCAAGAGGCATACATTAATAGTTTATACATTCAAAACGAATACAACCTAACTAGTGGGTATAAGTGTATAACCATATAAGACAATTAATGTTTACTACTCTACTTTTATAATTCTTATCAATATAAAATTATATATATATATATATATATATATATATATATATATATATTATTTATCTACATAATATTTTTTAGAATATAAATATATTTTTATATATATATATGCAGAAAGGGACAAAATTAACCGGTATGAAAAGTTTCCGTCCGCGCCCCGTCCCGCAAATTTTTCACGGGACGGGACAAAATACACATTTTTTTTTTTCAAATTCCGCTGGAACAGGGAAGAGATTAACCGGGATTTATGCCCACCCCTATATCATATTATTGAATGACGTCACTTGGGATAACTATACACGCTGCAGTGTATGTTACAATTTGTATGTCAAACAAATAGCACAATACCCTAGTTATCCCACAAGCCATAACTAACGTAAAGACAAGTATATGAGCTGACATCAAAGAGATCAATACTCCAAGTAGTGTATGTTCATTCTTCCTTATAACCCGTTAGTCCTAAGATCAAACCTAATCAGGATCCCAGATAAAGTAAGCTTATTTCGATTTCCACCACAAACGCCTTTTTTCTTTATTCTTCGGTTTCTTGCAAGGAATGCCTAACCAAACATGTCTTTAGTTCCACTCAAAATGCACCACAAAGCAATTTCACCCAGTTCTTGGTTATATATAACATACCTCAAATTCCATTGTCTGCACAAAATAAACGGCCAAACACTTGTTCAAGAACAAGGGGTTGTTGGTCAGATATGGAGATTAATAGCCATGACGAGCGAGTTAGGAAGGAGCGAGAAGAAAACCATCCACTTCTCCAAGATATTCCCTTGCCGGATGCGGTGGAGAAGAATCTGATACAACAAGCCATAAGTCAGACATTTGAAAGCACTGCTCACCTGGCCAATCTGCTGCCAACAGGAACCGTATTGGCTTTCCAGCTCTTATCTCCTATTTTCTCAAACCAAGGTGATTGTGATCCCGTGAGCCGAGCAATGACTGCAACACTCATTGCTCTTTGTGGACTGTCTTGCTTTGTGCTCTCTTTCTCTGACAGCTTTAGAGATATGAAGGGAAACATCTGCTATGGCTTTGCCACCTTCAAGGGTCTTTGGATGATTGATGGGTCGGATTCCCCTCCTCAAGAAGAGGCCTCCAAATACCGAATTCAAGTCATGGATTTTGTGCATGCTATCTTGTCTCTACTCGTTTTTGCAGCCATTGCGCTGTTTGATGGGAATGTGGTGCATTGCTTTTACCCCGAGCCGTCTGTTCAGGTCAAGGAGATCCTCTCTGCACTTCCTGTAGGGATAGGGGTTTTGTGTAGCTCATTGTTTGTTATATTCCCTACAAAACGCCATGGAATTGGCTTCCCGGTCTCATCAAACTGATGTTTCTGTATGTAAGCCTTTGTTTTATCTGTAAAATTTTTTTATTATGAAGGTATAAATGTGCCTTCAGTAAAATCATTCCAATCAAAAACCTGAAATTCAAATAACCCTCCTTCATTAGACAAATGATGAAAAAAAAAAGAGACAAAGTTGCACTATACTGATCATGCGTGGGAAGCTTATGCTGGTCAATTTAACTTTTTAAATCACAGAGCACAATCATGCCTATATGTCAAATACGTAGAATTATAAAGATAATGGACAAATACTTACCAACTTGGTGTTAACCAGATTATCAGGGAGCAAATGACACGTCTGTTCAGTTTTTGCATACAGGTTAATCTGAAGCATAATTTGTGGATGCCAATGGAACAACTAATAACTCACAAGCCTCTCGTACTTCATCTTTATTCCAAAATCCATCCAAGATATCTGTCCACAATGCCTTGTCGGGTACACAACCATCTACAACCATTTCATTAATAACATGGCAAGTTTTGTTCAAATCCCCTTTCTTGCAGAAACATCTAACAATAGAACCAAAAGTATCTGGCTCTGTTGAGATACCTCTATTCCGCATACTCAGATAAAGTTGAAATGCTCGTTGTTGATCATTTATGGTACAAAGCCCTTGGACCACAGTATTATGAATTTTAACATGACTACTCCATGTAAGCCTGTTCGGTGGGACACCTAAAAGGACCATCTCATCAAGAAAATTGGCAGCCGCTTGATATTTTCCAGCACCACAAAACCCGTTTATGATCTTCCAGTATAACCCTGCATCAGGTTTCAAACCCTGCAGCTTCATTCTGTCAAACAGTTCCAAAGCCTCTTGAATCTTTCGTTCTTTGCAAAGTCCATGAATTAGAGTACTGTAAGTCACCATGTTAGGTGAAAGTCCTTTATTGATCATCATTTCCAACAGCTTCATGGCTTGCGAAGCACACCCATGTTTGCAAAGTCCATCCATCAGAGAACTATACGTAAACACGTTTGCTTTAATTCCTTTACTCGTCATATCCTTGAACAACTCCACAGCTTCGTCTAGCTTCTCGGATTGACATAATCCATGTATCAAAGAAGTATAAGTTACAACAGTTGCTAAGCAACCTTTACCCCCCATCTTTTGAAAAAGTTCATTTGCTTGATCGATTCTTCCAAATTTACACAACCCACTAATCAACGTACCATATGTATAGGTATCTGGCTCACAACCACGATCAGGCATCTCGTGAAAAATCTTCAAGGCGGAATCAATTGTGCCATCATTTTTGCAAAGGGCTTTAATCAGCACATTAAGGGAAACCACACTTTGTGGAATGCCCGTCTTCCTCATATAACGATAAAACCTCATAGCAAGCTTCAATTGGTTCTCATCAATAAGGATGGACAACACTGTGATGAAAGACTTCTCAGTTGGCTGGCAATAAATTTCACTCATGTTCTGGAAAACCCGAACAACATCCAAAGGTTTATGGACTCGACCATACCCTCTACAAAGCGTTAGGAAAACATCCTCGGTGACCTCACATTTCTCCTCTTTCATTCGTTTCATGAGCTCCTCAGCTGGCGTAAACTGGTTAGCTGAGACCAGACGGGATATCATGGTACTGAATGTATTATGATCATGCCTAAATCCATTAGGGTACTCGGCTGTGGCTGAATCGAATATCGAAATGGCTTTTTTCAGGTCCTTTTCAGATCGAATTAGCTGCTCAACTTGAGATGTTGTAATCTGCTTGAACCATTTACACGATACTTTGCTAGCCATAAGTGCAAGTAAACTAGGTTGTTGTCAGGTATGAGCCGTTACAAAATCACAGTCTAAGCACTTCAACCTCCAACCGATGACAGAACCTTCAGATGCAGAGAGATTTTTTCCCAATAAGATACCAACTTAGATTCAAATTTAGAGAGGCATCACCAGATTTTGTATGTGTCTTATTTATTCCAGCTGCAAATTGACTGCGTTATCTGTGTAACAGATTATTAAGATCAATTTCAGTGTTCCGAAAATATGTGAAATGGAGACGGGACGCACCGTCTAGCGTCTAGACGTTTTTTGACACAAATTTAAACACCGCCCAAATTGACAGTATGAAGCAAATATATTGAAGCACAAAAACAGTGAAAAACTATAGCCGTGAGTGCCACAATGCCCCCAAAAAAGTCAAAAAACGGAGCAAAAATCAGCAGAATTGAGGACACTGATGCAAATTTCAACAACACAAAACTGAAATACAAAAACTGCAGAAATCAGACTGCAGAACCGACTCACGTGTTCAACACATTCGTTCAATCAACAATCCTTCAAAAAAAAACAGAGTTACCTGGAATAGAGAATCGAGAGACTGAGAGAGAAATGGTATTTCAGCGGTGAACTCGGGATACTAGGTAACGAAATAGAGAATCGATAAGCAAATCAGGATATCAGTAATCAATGCAGAAAGAAATCTGGGAGATATGAAGAGAAATGGGGACGAAGTGAGAGAAATCGGGGAGAGGGTTACCTGAGGCGGACGCCGATCCAGTCGCGGAACGGATATTGGAGGAGAGAATCACCGGAGGGATACTGTCGCAGATTCTCTTCCAAACCCTAAATCGAGAATAATTTGTGTTTAAAATTGAAACTGTGAACCATTTAAATGATTTATTAACTTTTTATCTTTGGAAATTTTGATTTATTATTGAATCATGATTGAATTTTTCGGATAGCCTAATCACTTGATCATACTACGGTATAGTTTGGTTCTATAGGAAAATAGACGGATAATGGATCGGGTGAACGAGTTTTTAGATTGGGACAGATTACATAAGTTAAGATTGAGCATTTTCGGGTTAGGATTGAGCATTTTCGGTTTGCTTATGCAACGTTCAGTCCAAAACAAAATCGATCCGTGCTCTTTAGACCAATTATGAATAAAGAGGATGTGTTCAATTTTGTGAACGAACCCTAAGTTGAACCAGCCAATTTAGTGGCTGACACACTTTTTTCCAACTGAGGAGATGAATTTTACGAGCCCAAAATCAAAGTCGAGGAACAAGAAGATAACGGAAGAACCTTTATTATAAATGGACAACAACATGGATATGCAACATAATTAACGTAGTCAACATTAACAATCCCTCATCCATATGGTTATAATACAAGAATAAACATAGTTAAGCAAATTAAGATCCAAAAGCAATTGGTTGTTGGCATGGATCATTTGTTCTTAGTAGGGTAAGAAGGCATTTTGTTGATGCCGCAAAGGCCTTCGGGCTTGCCGGTGTTCCTCTTCATCCTAATGTAACCCTTTTCACCCCAATGGCTTCCCCACGAGTTTTTCACTATGATATAATCTCCACCCTTCTTGCCTGTGCTTCCATACCCTACAGCCGCCACTCCGTGGTCTAGCTCCGTCCCACACTGTCCGTCGAACACACCCTATACACACACTTCACATTATACATCACATGTACTTAAAAGGGAATGACTAATACAAAAATGAAAGTTACATACCCCACTGTAGAACTGGAAGTCTCTGCCAGAGGCTTCAATAGCCACACTGATTGGTTGATTAGCAAGGGCCTTTAGTAGGCTTTGATCATCATTTGCAGGAACATCATGGTACCCATCAATTGTAATCGCCTCACTCAAATCCTAGATATATAAATCAAGTACAATACTCATCATTCAGTTTATAACAATAAGAACACCAACACTTTGGGACTGTCCTGGAGATCGAGATGATAATATCCGACTCCATGCTGGACCTTCGCTTCTTTGAAGAAGGTCAGGTAAGACATTTGTTCAGAAAAATCAATTATGTTGCTGACTGAGCCCAACACATCTTTTTTTTCAAAGATCCCAAATTTCGTGTTCTTATCCGTAAGAATGTTTTAGTACTACCTCTAGAAGATAATCTTTCCTAACTGATTTTCGTTAAAAAAAAAAAAAGAAGCACTAGGATGGTGTTGTACCTTATTGTCCTCACATGTGCCTTCCTCCATGAGATAAGGGTAGTCGTCTTCCTTGTGAAGACCTCCATTGTTGATTATGAAGTCGAAAGCATAGTCCATCAGACCTCCGCTGCATCCACTGTTATAAGTAGTGTCACAGTCAATAAGTTGTTGCTCCGATAGAGACGTTAAGTTTCCGGTTACTATCTGGTTTATGCCCTCCACTGCAGCTACCGTTGAAAATGCCCAGCAACTACCTGCATTATCATTCATCTTTCTAGCTATAACATCATCTAAAGATAGACTAAAATGATAATAATGAAGAAACATATTATTACCACAAGAGCCTTGGTTCTTGACAGGAGTAACAGCACCTTTCTTTCTCCAATCAACAGATTTAGGCAAGTCAACATCCCTAACATGCTTGTAAGTAAACTCAGAAGAAGGCTTTCTAGATTTGAGCAATTGAGCATTGAAGCCCAAGAACTTACTTCGGAACTCGTCATGGGTCATGTCGGCGAAGGCGTTAAGACCCAGCCAGTAGCTCTTGACCTTCTTGTTAGTCTCATCAATATGTTCTAAGTTGTCTCTAAACACTTCAAATCTATGAAGCTTCTCTTCAATGGAATGGTAAATCTTGCCATGTCTTTCCATCCATGACTCAAATAGGCTAATGAGCTTGTCTACGCAGGAAAGATCATGGGGAGCATAGCCCAATATGGGGAAGTTTGGATGGGCTTGGGCCTGGGCCCAATTGGCCCATAGTAAAACTGACAAAGAGATGACTAGCAAGCATTTCATAGTCATCTTATTGATTGAAAGTATTGTAAAGTAGTTGAAAATGGTGGAGGAAGAAGTAGAATGAGGAATATGGGGAAGAGGGTTTGGAGTTTATATAGTGAGTGTGGGATTTGGAATATACTATAAACTAAGCATAGTGTTTGCTTTCAAGTAAAGGAGAGTTTGAAGGAAGAAGATGAGTCTTCAGGCTGAGTTTTCTGATTGCAAAGCTTTGGGCCCAAGCATGTCTTTCTAGATCGCATCTTAAACTCCATTTGTCATTGGTTGAAACTTGTTTGGTTCAAGTTAATGTACTTAGAGAGTCGATCAGTGTGTTTTGTTATCATTTTCCATGTAAGCTGGGAAAGTCATATTTAGGGTGTGTTCCTTTCCCATATTCTGATATCAATATATCAGATATCGGTATCCATATCAAGGATATGGATATGAGATTGATATATGATACACCTGTTTGGCGAGATGGTGAGGTATATCAAAGAACGTGATAGTCAATTTCTTTGATACCCATATACTCAATTACCAAACATGAATATTGGATATGTGATATTCATATCTCGTATCAGGATATGGAAAGGGAACATGCCCATACGACATGATTGACAAGTCGAGCTACCTTTTGCATTCTTCCATGTGAGCTCTTTGTTCCTCATTTATGTAACATGAGATGACTCTTTCCTTGTTATTATTCGCACGTTCCTTGTTATTATTGTTATACAGCTATATCATCCGTTACATTATTGCCTATCAATACAAATGCAGATGCAAATAATGCAATTGAAAATAGAGAAGCCGGATATGCAATTGTTATTAGATACAAAATAATAGGAAGAAGTTAAATTCATGCTCGAGTTATTAGACAAACGAAGATGAATGACCCGCTCATCCAAGACAAACAAAAAAACCAAGCTACAAATAGTGATATGATCTTCTGAATAAAACTCAGTACTCCGAGTAGGGCACGAAGCGCGGACTCGAAACTCATGTATCGTCGACTTGAGAGTGAAACACAAAACTCGGGAATGTGGTGGTGATGTCTCTGTTGACCGGAATAGGCAAACTTAGTATAAAAGATGTGCAATTGCTTGATAACTTCATTTAAATATAAAGACTAGAAATAACACAAGAATGGATGTAATGAGGAACTCACTTGAGATACTGAAGGGTCATGTTTTTCAAAAGAGATGGATGTCGTAAAACAAGGCTTCTCCATTCTTCCTTGTCAATCTTCCCATCATGTTTCGTATCAGCTTCCTCAAATGTCTACAATTACAAGAACAATTACCCCAAATTTATCTTTTTTCTTGCTCGGGAAACAAGTCGTTGGATCTTTCACCATACCAGCTAAATCAAAAAGAGTAAGTGATGTACCTTATCAATGATGCTTTCTATAACTTCGTCTGAAAGATTCATACCAGATTCTGCTAGAGTTGCTACAACCATTTGCTTTACCTGCATATCGTAAAGACAAAAAGCTAAAAGGAGCTCTTTATAGCAAATGGAGATAGATCTTTTCCATCAGCAAAGAACAAATGCAACAATAAAAGGTATGTGAACCACTAAACATCTTAATTTATCTTACTCAATTGCTGAACAATGTGCTTTAGGGAGAGGAAAGGTTGCAGCACCCGGTTTATTTCATATGACGTAAGTGATTCTTTAGTTGGAATGTCATATAAATTTAAAAATGGTACAATGTAGTTATTGAATGGGTTCTACAACTGTGGACATTCAGCACGACGAACCGAGATTAATTTCCACAAAACATGGTCTTTCACACTTATGGTACCAAACAATTCCCTCCAACACTGACTGTTTTTGGGAGGAGCCAAACAGAATGCGTGCTACATGATAAGGATGATAAGGATTCAGTATTTAGCTTCTGTATGGATGTAGAATATAGGTGTGCGATACATGGGTACAAAGGAAAATCAGGTTAAGTTCATATAAATCAAATATTTATTCCATTGGAATTGACAGATAAGCACTTCACAAACAAGCCTGAAAAGTACTTTTAAAAAGCACATAAATCAAGATAAAATTATAATTCAGGCTGCGCAAGTTATAATTGACAATTAAAGGCAGCAAAAATTTTTCTTTCAGGAATATGATTGAAATCCAAAAGCACACAAATAATGGGTAATCTACAGCAATTAACTACCTCTTGTCGCTCAATGAAGCCTTGTTGCTTGAGATCATACAACTTAAACGAAACTGCAAAATACAATGTTGCAGGTTATATTACAGTATACATGATCAAGTAATAAGTCAACAGCTTTCAAAGTCACACTTTTGGCCACAAGGGAAACACCAAGAAGAAAGAGCAACAATTAGCTAATGGCCATCAGCCTACAAGCCAACCCCAAACAGCTATGCACTTGGCAAAAATAGACGTCTTAGGTTATTCTACCTCCAGCAAGAATTGATGTAAAATCTAGAGAGAAAAAAACTTACAATCAATCTTTTCATCAATGGGTGCATTGGGATGGAACACAGAAAGTGCACGAGCAAACTCCTCAAAATCTAATATCCCATTATGCTTTGTGTCAAACAAGTCAAATACCTACATAGATAGACATAAATGAGAATATAACATATTTTGCAGGATCCTAACAATTTACAAAAAAGTATAAATCCAACAAAATTTATAAATATGCCATTTTACTGTCCAAATTATTCCAATATGTAGAATGGAAGTCACTGATGTTTATCAGGAAGTATGCAGCTCAAACTACAAGGTGATATGATAATGCACATGAAGTCATCTATTCTTCTAGGATAGGATCGATAAAACTAGAGTTTGGACTAAAGGAATGAGAACCACATAAAATCCAGGGTCAGTAGTGTAATGTTCTTAGATAGAATTGTTATGGATTCATCCATTATAAAGGAAGGAGGACTACATAGAATCCAGGATAGGTAGTGCAATGAATAATGATCTAAATAGAATTGTTATAAATTCATCTATTCTTCCGGAATAATAGAATAATTCATTACAATTTTCCTCGAATCTTTTTTCTGTCTGCATCCTTAATGAGCTGTAATTCATGAAAGTGTGAACAATTTATAGCGTGATTACATGTAGGGCTGTGCAAAATTGACCCGTACCAGACCTGTTTTTCCCGGTCCGGTCCCGGTCCATTGTTTTTGGATATTCCGGTCCCGGTCCAGGAGCGGAATGACCGGGTCGGACCGGAATTTTTTTTTATAGATTTAATTTTATATATTTAAAATAAATCCTATATCTTTTGTACATATTTAAATTTTTTTTTAATTATTTCCTTAGTTTTCGCAAAAATATTTTTTTTTAGTTTACTCCGGTCCGGACCGGCCCCTGTCCAACTTTTTGAAAATTTCGGTGACCTGATGCACAGCCGTAATTACATGAGTGAAAATACTGAGATGCTATATCACAATGGCATTTCCATAACTGTCCATCCACGGAATCCTAAAAACAGTAACTTACTTATCAGTAATCTTTTGCTAAATATGATCCAGGAATAAATTATTACCCGATCAGCAAATAAGCTCTCCTTCTTGTTTGTTTTAAAAAGTGCCAGCTGAAATTCCTCCTGTTGTATAAAGTATACATATGTCAATAGGGAAAGTCAGGTGATCGTGTATTAAACAAATTATACCTCATGCTAAAGCTTATATAAGAGATGACTCTAACTTCACCATGTTAATCCACAAATACCATATGGTAATTACTAATAACAGTAAATGATAACAGATGATTGTTTCCTGACGAGGAAATATCTTGCCTTATTTATTAGGCCGTCATCAATAACAGCACTACTGATCTTCTTGTAGAGTTCATACAGTGCCTCGATTTCACTCACGCTGACTACAATATAGAAATATTAGTCAGCTTGCATCCAATGATAGCAACAATACACATCACTTGTAATGACACTTCAAAAAGGAAGTAAAGTACTTTAGCAATCGTGAACTTCATGTCCTGTTAACTTTGTAGTTTTTATTAGTCACCTCAAAACGGTTCAAAAACTTTAAACATAAATAGAAGAAATGATATCAAGCTCTATTATATAAGAATAAGGGATTGGGCATCAGCTATCCAGAAATATGGAAAGAGAAGCTTGAAACACAAGGAAAAGCTAATCTGGCTACGGCATGCAAATTTCACAAACTTTAAACCAAGTAGTGGGAAGAATATGCAGCAGCATTTATTTCCTTATCAAATCAATATGGTGAAAGACTAAAAGAGAAGAAAAGAAAAAAGTTGGTGAGTTAGAAAAACATGTAATAGCATTATATGGGATTTAAAGGAGTTGATTTAAAAGGAAGATTACAACTGATTTCATAATAAAAATTAAGCAAGCACCTCTGGATTTTCTAAGCACAGAGAATCTTTCATGCAAAAACTAAGACAAGAAAGTATACATACAAACTGTTTCTCTTGCAAGTGTCTCTGGATTCTCTAAACCCCGAGGTGCATTTAGATCAGCACCACAACAATTTACAACTGAACAAAATGTATGTTTCAACCCCTCTATACACTGCAACATGATATCTTCTGAATGTCAAAACATTCCACACCTACATATCAATAAAGAATTAAGTTATTGTCAAAGAAGTATACATTAAAAAAGAAACAAAGATATAAAGCAAACAGTGCATGAATATTCATACAACTCACACCTCCAGAAAAGAAATATTCACATTTTCCATATCCTCCAGCAAATGAAAAGAAGAGAGATAAAATATATATGTCATATTAGTAGGGATAGAGAGGTTATATTGAAGTCCACAATCCAAATAATATAAGTAAAGCATTAAGATTAAGGCAAACGAGCTTCTAACAAAGCGCCCACAAAGAAAAAGAAAACCGGGAGTAATAGGTCACTATGACAGACTAAAATAGAAACAATTACTTTGACAAAGGAAACAAAAGAAAGTATATATGTTGAATAAATTTTCAAGAAATCTAAATGTAATTTCTTAAGCACAATTATGCAGCAAAATATCCATAGTCATAAGAAGAAAGAACGTAAAAGTAAGATCAGCTTCAGAGCTGCAGCTTCAATAGCTCATCATCGGCTGTGTAATTATCATACAACAATAGAAATCCTCAACAACTATTTAAGTTCATCCAAATTGATACAGGACTGATCTTTGCAAAATCACCACTGAGAATGTAATCAGCAATTGTGCACAAGCATATGATAGTAGTCAAATGCAATAGCTCCCAAGTCTTAACTACAATCTTTGCTTTTAGAAATGTACTAGGTCGTTTTCACTCCTCATCCGACATAGAATTTCCTGTATATCTAAATTTACAAAAAATTTAACTGAACGGAAACCCAAATCCTATTGTGCACCATTCATTATTTCCTTAATATAAATATGAAGAACCAAACATAAGCACAAAACAATCTGCAAGAATACAACCTTTTTCACTACAATACACCACCCTAACAACAGCAATTTAAAATTTTCGATGGTGCGACTATCAACGAATCCAAAACCGTTGATTCAAAATCGGTTCCAATGGAACAACACATGGATCTGAATACTCAAATTAATCTAAAATGTTTATGCGTACAGATATCTGAGAGGAGAATCGAACGCTTGGTACATACCAAGAAGAAAATTAAAAATATATAAGCTCCACAATTTGAGGGATTATCACTGGCTTGGCAATTGCATTCGTCTTCTTCTTTGATACTAAAGAATGGAGAGCGGGTGGAGATGTAAGAATCCTTTCACCGCAGGTTATTATTGTGGCCGGAGCGGGCACGGTTTCGCCGGAGAAAGGACAGATTGTGGGCGACTGCGATGGTGGGGCAGTTGGGCTGATGTTGCTGATGCAGAATGGAGGAGAGGACTGAATTATTTTTGGTTTGTTGTTTTTGGGGACCGTTTTTGCTGATATATTTCTCTTTTAATGGTCGACAAATAATTTATTTTATTCATTTATATTTTTTTTGGTTAGATTTATTTATATTTTTGGTAGAAATATCGATTTTATTTATCTATGTAGACTGCATTGTCACTGGTTAAGTGACCCAGTGTCTCTATCAACTTCCTTGTATGGAACATGAATTAAATTTTGAAGGCGCGGCGAGAAATTTACACGGTGTAACATGAATCCGGATCCTCTCCATATATTCTCCTCCTAATATTTTCCTAATGAAGGAATATCACCCATTAGATTAGATTAATGGCTAGGATTCATTTTGTTAACATTAAATTGACATGTTCATTCATCTTTTTTCCTTCCAAAAATTCCAAATTTGAGGGAAGCTAAATCATCTCATCTTTAACGTCTACATACTTATATATTAAGGATATCGTCAACTTAATTGGGTAGAAATTATTGTTGACGCGCTACACACAAGGTACACTCTTGTCGCCTCCAACATAACACAACCCTCACGCCGCAGCAGTTGAAGTCATTTTGACCCCCCTTGAATGGCACCGGCTATCAAGTGACAACCTTAGAAGATCTCACAAAACTTCGATGGTCGTTTGAGAACATTCATGCTCGGCTGATGATACATACTCGTATAATCCGGCAATGTTGTCGATTTAACGGGTTCTCATGGCTATGATATTTCCACCTCCTTGGATATTGCCAAAGATGCGACATATAATGCACGTCCAGATTTAACCGCCTACAAATTATCTAGAATCATATTAAATTTAGCAATTAAATACAAAACCATAGGAATCCGACACTAGAATCAACAGAAGAGAAAAATAATGGTATAAAGAAAAAGGACTTTTTTGGTTCGAGCGTTTACTCGAAGATTACATGATTGCAATAAAAGGAGTTAAAGAACTCGGCAATGCAACCGTCCATGTGTTGTCCGCAGACCTGTACAAATTCGGGCCGCCCCGTCCAACCCTATATGTTTCTTCATATTGAGACATTTCCGGTGTTTTCGAGTACTTACCAAATGAATGAAATAAGCTATATTTTGAGGATTTAGCTTAGTTGAATCTAGGTCTATTTATTTTAGTTTTTTTTTTGTGTGTGAAATTACCTCCAGTTTCATAAATAATTCAACAATTGAAGCTTTGTTATTGAAGTTGCTGTAAACTAAAAAATGGCACCATAGCTGGAAGATTTTTGGTAAGGAAAAAGAAGATGAGCAAGTGTGTTAAATTAATGTTAATAAAACAAATCTCAACCATTGATCTAATCTAAGGGCTAATATTCATTTATTAGGAAAATATTAGGAGGAAGATATATGGAGAGGATCCAGATTCGTGTAGAATATGCCGACTGCGTTCTCGACATTTTTACATTCAACGCAGACCGACTGTGTTGAAAACTTACTTGAGTGCACTTAATGCCCTTTGAGTGCATTACGTTTTCTTTTAGTTTCGCATATTCTTGTATTTTCGCGTATTTCTTGTGTTTTTCGCGTGTATTTATTATAGTTTTTAATTTCGTTTTTAACGTTATTATTTGGAATTTGTTCGGTCTAGGTTTAGGTTAGAAATTGAATTGGATCTCAAACTTAGTTTAGGTTAAAAACGGAATTGAAATCGAACAAAATTATCAAAATACATTACAATTGCTTCCAAAGTACCGAATTACCAAAATACATTACACTTGTTTCCAAAGTATCTAATTATCAAAGTAAAACACACTAAAGTCGAGTACTAGTTGATAACTATCATTGGTTCATGCACGGGAGGAAATTTTATCTTGCATGTATCGTCAAAAGCTTTCATCATCGCACGAAAAGGCTCAATTCAATCCTCGACACTTGGGTCTCGCCGTCTCGGCAATACCTTCATATAGTTGTAACAAGAGGTAAGAGTGCATCCGGTTTAAGTCAAACCTATTAATGTAGATATGGAATGGTAAGTTGGAGTAAAAAAAAACACAATAAAATTACAAGTAAATGTTATATTGTTCACCGACCGCTAATGTGCTCCACCTCCAACCCATGCAATAGTATGTATCTCGGTAGTTGAGCCTTGATTTGGAGCGGTCTTCGTTAGTGGTAAGCATGTTTGCGGGTTATTTCTGAGAATGACAAGCACAACATTGTAATACGTTACAACGGCTAAACACATGATAGGCGTCGGCATCCAACTTCTTGTTGGGCAAGGGTCGGGTAAGACGTAGTAAACATTCTTGATGAGATCTTCAAAAGGCAAACGAACCCACATCAACAAGAACAATATCACAAATTTTTTCAACAATGTAAAGAAGCAAAAACTTAAAAATTATGTCAAATATACTCAAAATAGTTACATTTTTTTATATTATTTCATGAACCGCAACTCCATAGCCAAATTCCTACGGACATTCAAGTAGTAGTCATCGCCCAAATATCCGGAAACCACTGCGATTGAGCGATATCCACAATTTCCGTCTGTAGTGACATCCCTGGTAGAATGTATATAAGGAAACATGAATTGAAGAACTCACTAGAACACCAATTACATTCTCCATCTCCTCCTCAACTCTTTAAAATAAATTTTTTAAAATTATTTTAGATAAAAAAAATCCTAAATTTTATAATATTGTGTGTGCACTTTGATACTAACTTTTGCACATATGAGTAAAAATATGGTACACATGCAAAATTTTATGTAAACAAAATACTTTGAAAAAATTTATCGAAATAAAAAAGTAAAAAAAATCTTGCAGATATTAGTACAAGTTTCTCACAAATGAGTACACAATACATATTTACAAAATATTGCAGACAATTAAAATTTCATGTAAAAAGTTATTTTTTTAAAATATAAGAACGCTACACCAAAAAATCTCGGATAACAATCATGTGCTAGACACGTCTCATTAATATGATAAAATGGTAAATGACGAGAGATAGATGAAAATCTCACATTTTATTTCTCGTCCGGGAATTTGCTTTCACTAAAATTGGTCCATATGTATTTTTTGTTAGCACAATTTAACATTTATGTTAGCAGAAAAGAATATACATGAAGTGATGAAAAAATACATGACACGTTACACAATCATGAATTTGAGGCACACCCCATGTCACAATGTATATAAAATTTACCTTGTTATAACCAAAAATACCAAATCTTTACCTTGTTATAAATTTATATCTTCCTTTACACAAATATTAACATAAAAATTGTGTGAGTTGTTTACTTACAAGCAAATGTTCATCATTTTTATTCCAAAATAATCTCTTTTACATGAAAATGTTTCGACAAAAAAAAATCCACGATAAAGAAAATCGGGTTGTGTATATTTTGTTTATAAAAATTGATGGCGATTATGATTACATTAATTGTTTGGTTTTATTAGGAATCAAAAAGGAATATTTGTAGAGCATGCAACTGTACAATTCCAATATGACCCATATGTCGGTCAATTATGGAGTTTATCATTCTAAATAATGATTATGCATATGAACCTATTTGCTGATTAGATATCTGCTGTCATTTTTTATTAATTGTGTTTTAATTAGAAAATAAAACTAAAAGAACCAAAAAGTGATGTGATTTATGCGATTTTTATGTCATCCTAAATCATTAACAAATAAGTGTAATTCAATTGATAGGTTTATGTGTGTTGCTTGAAATTTTGCCTAAACTAGACCCTATTCAACGGAGATTATTGCATACATTATCGTAGAACTTTGTATTTTTTAAAAACTAGTGTTGTTTTGCATTATAGATTTTTGAAGAGATTGGATTTTTGAAAAGTTTTCTGATGAGATTTTGGGTGGCATTTGAAAAAGCTTTTTAGATAGTTTTTTTGGGTAGATTAAATTTATTTTTACAATTTTACCCCTCGTTACATCTATAATAATTTATACATTTTTGTTATTTTTAACTTTTTGGTAAATCTAGTGTACAAATCTATCCACAAATCTACTTTCTAAATTTACAAAATTCTTTGAAACTCATCTAACAAATCTACCCAAAAGTTAAAACTTCTCAAAAAAAAACTTAAAAATCTCACTTTACCGAACAAGGCCCGATTCAAATTCAGACTCGATCACGACCCGAAACCGAATGAATTTGATCTGTATACGTTGATATGCCGTAAATGTCACACTTTGTCCATTCACCTAAAGGTCCGGATCCAGAATGGGAGATGAAAACAGCAAGCCTTTAGAAAGTAAAGACAGAAATGAAGAGAAATACAATCAACATACTGCATTTTTTCTCTACAAATTTGACATGAACCTTTGGCCCAACTGTTTGAGTAAAATGCAGGATTTATATCGACAAACGTATTTTTATAGACATTCTTCAGCTACAAGCAGCCCACTTAGAAAAAAATTATATGGGCTTTTAAGAGTATTGCAGATAATTGTCATCAAGACAATGCAATTTGCTATATCAATAGTCATACTATCTGGTCAAAGAGAGTGCAGGGAAAGGAAACTAACAAAATGGTGTGGTCAACTCTTGATCTTCAACTTCCTCTGAGGTTTCAAGTCCACAACCACGACACTTATGTTGTCTTTGCTTCCTTTTTGAAAAGCAAGCTTCGAGAGATAATCCGCTGCCGCTTGAGCAGCTGCGTCCACGCTCTTGCCTCGTTCTTCTGTCAGGGTTGCCCCGTACTTTTTGTGCCATAGAAGGATTCTCCTCCTTGCTGCTTCACATGCCTCTTCGTTTGTCATCACGTCCCATAACCCGTCTGTTGCTAGGATCAGCAGGTCGTCGTCTTTTGCCCTTGGGACGTACATCACTTCTGGGTCCGCAATCACACATGGTTTGAAGTAACCATCACCTGAACCAAGCAAATGCAAAACTCATATACATATGCTTCTTATTATGAACAAAAAGGTCAATACTCCCATAGAAGAATCTTACATCATGCAACAAAGCCAAGAATATTAACCGCTAGTCAAGCGAGTCTACAGGAATCCCTATAACCGCCATTCTACTAAAATGATTAACGGAAATTTGAAACAATAATAGATCAAGTTCTATGATTTAGATCTACATTCCTTAGGAAACTGTGAGCAATATTCAAGCAGTTTGTCTTACATAATTCATATTGATATTTTTTTATTACTATTCTAAACAACTAAATCATGGAATATATAGTTTAACTTCTTTAGCAAACTTTAATCTTTAACTTCTCAAATGTATTAATGAGAAAAAAAAATACTTAAGGCTACTGGAGTAGACTAGCAAGTCACGAAGGTGAGAATTTTTGGTCAAACAGAGTACATCTTACATTTAAGTGTTCAAAATGACACTAGAACATTCTTCAACACTTCCTAGCATATTATTCATAGATAACATTTTTCCAAGTTTAAGAGAAGTTCCCTTAAAGTCCTTTGTCCAAAGTGACACAGGTGCTATCAAAAGTCAGTTCTTCACAATCTGCCAATGCCCATGGCAGACTCTACCGCCATGTTCAATGTTTACAAGTTACAATTACTTAACAGCCTACACTCCCTCATAATATGAAAAATAGTACGTTGTTTTAAAAAAATTGAAAATGAAATATCATATTGATTATTACAATTAAAATAAATTGTTGCGATTTATATAAATTAAATTGCCAATTAAATTACATATCAATCCAAATAGGGTGAGATGGTGTGACATGTGGAAGAAGAGGCTTTTGTTTTAGTAAAAAGAAATAAATTTAGAGCGGAAACTTTTAATAAGGTTACGACATGCAGAAGAAGAGGCTTTTGTTTTAGTAATGTCTAAAGATTGTGGATGATTACTCTAATAGCTCAAGAATCTGCAAATGATAGAGTCTGAATTTTGCAGGGGGCTTATTGTCTCAAACCCCATAACACAATTATTCATATATCATATACTGAATCAAATGCCTTTATTAGATTTTCAAAGTCAAGTTGCAGAGCTACACATAAATTATTTGCATACAGTAATTGGGTTAATATTGTTTACTTCGTCCTACACTTACATAGTGCCCAAGAGATATTGGTAAAGATAGTTACGACAGGTCTCATAAAGTAATTCTACTAGCAGTTTTGTGCAAATTTGAAGACTAGAGATGACACTGTATCTCCTTTAAAATAAACATTTTTTTATGGTAGTTTTAGATGTGTGATATTCCTAAACAGGCTTGGCACTAAATGGATAGCCATGCTAGATTCACGATGACTGTTAAGTTGGCATCTTTGTTTCTGCTTTCGATTTGTTCTGAGATGTGGGTCTCAAAACAAATCAATTTCAAGCATCACTTTAGCTTTCAATTTGTTTTGAGTTTGGCACTATATGGATATATTTTTATTCAATGTTCTTTAGTGAGTAATCAATTTCAAGCATCTATACTTCAGCTTTAACCCCCCAAAGCAGAAGCAAACACAGCCACACTTCGCATAATCTACCCCTGGAGATCAACAATGAAGAGCTTTCTTTTAGACTCATAAAGGACTTGACAAAGGGCAAGAGCTCTGCAGTTCTCATGTTCAAAAATCATTCCGGTTAAGGAATTATATAATGGAAAGACTCAGTTTGGTCAGCCATGGACCATGCTACTACTTTATATATAGGAGCAGATTAAGGGTCGCTACATTCTAATCCATCTATTTCTATTTTATTCACTTGAACTTGATTCCAAATTTTCAATGCAACCATAATAAGTCTATTGATCTATTCACTTCTTCAAATGAGCATCACTGTTGTAGGGATAGAACGATTATACTTAGCATAAATAAGAAAACACTTCCTATATGCTCTTTAAAGACTATATTAACCGGATAAGTTTGTCCAAATGCTGTCAGAAATGATCACTTTTTAGCCTTTGCTCTGTTAAGGAGCTAAAGTAACAGGAATACCCAAGAAGATGGTGGTTAATTACTTCAGTTAGAGAGTAGAGAGTAGGAAGGTTATGCGGTAGATTCATCTAGAAAGATGGTACTGTGGCTGTTAGGTTTTGCCTCATTCAGCCATTTGACTTGGTCAAGGGACAGGGGTCCTTTGCAGGGGCAGGTTATGTTCCTGTGTTATTGGAGGCTTCTAGTATAATTTCCTTCCTCATTATTTTGTCTGAGTCTCCTGTTCCGAGTTTACTGTTCTGTGGCACAAATTGTTGTTTTTGTTTTGAAGTTCAGTTACCCGGTTCGTAGTTCTTTTACAGTTTCAAAGCCACATCTTCTTAAAAGTAAAGTTTAAGATTAAAAAAATTCATGAAAGGGTGTAATACACACATAGTTCTCCATGCAGCTATAGTAGACATCAGTGCAGTAAGCTTACCAATAGATCTTGACATTGCAAGTACACCAAAAACCCGAAAGCCGTTCCACTGTATAACTTTGCCTCCTGCAGCTTCTATCCTATCCCATTCATCTTTTCTATCAGGCTGAAAAACAAAACAAAAAAAAAGAAAAAGAAAACACATCAAGATATTAACTCTGAACTAACAGTTCAGAGCCAGAGAAAATAAACAAGAATAGAAGCACAAATCCTACCTTATGATCCACTGACAGTGGCACCGGTGCTTTTCCACGACAGAGCACGGCCCTTGAATCCCCACAATTGGCAACTATAATGTGACTTGTACAAACAATAGCTGCAACAGCAGTAGACCCAACAGTTTCAGGTGCAATAGGATCAGTTCTAGCCTCAGAACTTTCCCCTACAACCTTGGGTTGACGAACTCCTCTGACTTCCTCATCAACTTTGACAAAACATCGAATAAAAGCCTTTTCCCATTGTTCTTGGCAACTAATACCAACACCTCCATCTTGCAACTCTCCTTTCAGTACTTCTATTTCCTCGGACAGTGCCACGTGTAATCGCTCCCGGCAGTAATTAGCAACCTGAACACACAATTACCATATAAGATAAACTAAAAATCTGCATAAACGCTGTAATCTTATTATGTGCAAAAGTTTAACATCTAAAAGTATACAGAAATATGAGAGCAAAATAGTATTGTTGAGTGTACCTGACAGCCACCATGTCCATCATATACACCATAGAAGTGGAGAGTTTGACTCAGATTTTGACTTACACCATTGAGCGTATGATCATCCGTAAACAGTTTATAAGGAAGTTTGTCAAAATACGGCACAGTTGCCACAGCATCTTCCATCTCAGGTCTCCTACCACATACAGATGTAACCCCCCAAAGAGGCACAGTATCCACATGAGAGACAAATTGAGTGCTCATTGTTCTAACTATCTTCTCTTGGGGTGCTTCAATAAGCATTGGAGATGAGCTCGACTCACATCCATTACTATCTTCCACATAAAGATCCTCAGCCACCCCAAAGACTTCAGGCACAGGGTCCAAATCAAGATTTGGTTCCCAAGTCCTAGATTTCTTAAAATTACCTCCAGATTCTAAATCTGTAGCAATCTTCTCCACGTTGGAGAAAGAGGGGGAATTTGAGCTAGAATTAGCCTCTGCAGACAAAAACTCCTCGTTGTTGATACTGCTGCATTCACTGGAAAATGAATGAAAACACAAGTTCTCTTTTAACGAGAAGTCTTCGCCTGACAAGGAATCGCGCTCTGCCCTAGCTTCTGAAGCATTGCTATTGCTCAAAACGCCACTAATATCTTCAACCACCATTTTCGACGAACTAGGTTGCTCATTGTAACAAAACGAGCCTATCACTTGAGCTGGCGGATCATTACAACCCGAACTCTCATTCTGCTGAAATTCCATTCCAACAGGCAGATTCATCACACCCTTATCTGATAAAAAACAAGCAGCAGAATTCGTTTTCAGCATAAAGTCAGTGATCTGCAAAGAGGATGCGACTATCGATCTCTCAGTATCTGTTTGCTCCTCAGTTAACGCTGGAGATAATTTTTCCATCCAATTCCTTCTCAGCTTCCGGTCAACTTGATACTTCAAACAGCCTAGCGAATACAAAGACCTCAAATCTCCCCCTACCTTCCTCTACCACCACCACATGTTTAGATCCCAGATGAACTTGTATGCACTTAACACCACAGCTAATTTCACCAACTCCTCCAAACCACAGCTGACCTCAAAAATTACTTGGTAAAAACCCAACAAAAGGTTTATCAAATCCTTGTCAATACAACAGATCGCATGTTCATATCCATAGCAACTTCTCCGTATCAATACAAACCCTATCAACGAATAGGTGAAAAAATCAAGCAAAGAAGACCAATTAATCCCTCAGAAACACACTTTCTTTGCCTGCTTCTTCACCAGTTCTAAACCAACAACTAACGAACTGGATCCAGATTCCAAGGGGGAGAAAAAAATTAATAAGAACATGTACTTCTTTTGAGTGCCTATGGATTAAAAGTAGCACAACTTTCTTTTTTATGAATTTATCAACAAAGGGATGAATAATAAAAGGGTAGAAGAAGGCTCATGAAAAAGGACCAAATGATGAAGACAAGAAAGCACCAGTATATCACAAGAATAAACACGCTCTTATAAAGTCACAAAGCTGTTACCTAGATCTGAGGCAACCCTTGACAGCCTCTTCTCAATACTCGTCCTCCAACTGCTCAAATCTGAACCCAGATGTTTCTATCAATCCCTAACAAACCCAATTTAATCTTGAATTGAAAAGGGGGGAAATTGAGAGCTAGCTACCCCCAAGTGCTCTCCTCCTCCACCCGTTTTCTTGGCATCAAATTTATTTTTTGGAAGCAAAGAAAACGCTTGCAGAAAACAGGGAAAGCAAAGAATATAGGAGGTTGGGTAAAGGATTGGACTTTTGCTTGATTAGCAGTTCCAAACTCCAAAGTGGTGCATATAATTCTGAACAGAAAAGAAACGGGGAAGCTGAGAGAAGGACAGGGAGCAGGAGGAAAACACAAGTGATATGATTGTTAACTATTGATTTTTGTTTTTCCCTTTTTTCATTATTATTATTTTTTATGGCTTTTTGGATGTATTTTGTGTGAGATCTAAGGTGGGTATGCACTTCATCTGTCACACTCTTTGCTCAACATAAGTTATTGGGTAAATTTCATCGAAATGCTGTAGTTGGGTAAATTACACAAACCCACCCTAATTTAAATACTTTTGCACAAAAATTACCTATTTTTAATAAAAACTACACTTTACCCCTGCCTTCTTTATTAATAAACAAGGTGAGAAACTACTACAAACTACTCGCGTGCAATGAGATATTTTAGAGCATCTTTCAAATAAGAACAAGTAGTTATACACATGAATCGAATCAGACATCAAGAACGTTGAGATCAAGTTAAACAAGCTTATTAATCATCAAATTGACTTTCTTATAACATGACAAAGAACAATAAACTTAAAATTAAAAAGGCTAACACATCTTAATATCTAAATGATGCTTTCATATGTTGTTAATGATATCAATTATCGTTAAATTATCACTTTGAATTTCTTCAATTTTAATAGTATGATGCCTAATATTTAGTTTTTAAAAAGTCTGTTCTAGAAGAGTTAAAGCTTCGACTTGCAGAATTGATCTTCCTTCTATATTTTTACATGTTAGGATTTAAATGCAATCACCGAGAATTGATAATCTAGTTCACATTTTTTTTACTGTGTCAGAAGCACTATCAAGTCGAGTCTAAACTATTTTTTTAGATGATAATTACAATAGTCAAAGGGAATACAATTTATTTTATTTTTTTACTTGTTAAATTTCATTTAAATTTTCATTCCATTTTATATTCTCCCAATTTATTATCCGTATATTTATAATTTTGGAAACAATTTCAAAACTTTCTTTGATAAAAAAAGTAATAAGATTTCTTTGATACAACACTCCCTAGTCCCTACCATGCAAAAACAATGTTACCAATTTTATAAAAGATACCACCTAAGTAGATTGGTAGTAATTCAAAAGGTTTATATGTAAAAATAGCCTCTTTCCTATGGGCTATTAAAACAAATTTGTAGTTAAGAGGTTGAGGACATTTTATGAGATTGATATACCGTTTTTTTAGCTAAGAGGTATGGTTTATTTTCTAGTTTTTATCAAGAGAAATTTGGTAGAGAAATTTGGTTAACTTCTAATTAAGTTCATTTATGGTGTAAGTAAGATTGGTTGATACCATGTCCGTTGGAAATTGAGTTAAAAATTCATTTCATTATCAATCACACATGTATTTAGAAAAATCAACAGTGTAGTCATTTAGGAATTTTTCTTCACTAGTTGACATCTATGCAGATCATGAACTTAGTGTTCTCATCCGTAAGTATGTTGTAGGACGAATCATCTCTTGTAAGTGATTCTTCATAATTCCTTTCTTTTTTAAAAAAAGATTGATCGGTACAATAAATAGCTTCTTCAATCAATTTTCATTTACTAAAAAATCAACTCGATTACTTCAAACATCCAATCATTCAATCGTCTTCGAGCTCCTCACTAACTAATCACCTTTGCATACCAAAAATAGTCATAGTCCTTGGTAGCTACCTTGAAGGTATCAATACACAAACTATAATTGACTTGCTATTTATGCCGGGTCCAGTTTACCATTTATACAAAATTGCGTTTGATGACAAAAACTCAAGCGGAGTCCACATGTGCGGGAGTTGAGAT
This sequence comes from Fagopyrum esculentum, assembly GCA_033239045.1. Classification (NCBI taxonomy): domain Eukaryota; kingdom Viridiplantae; phylum Streptophyta; class Magnoliopsida; order Caryophyllales; family Polygonaceae; genus Fagopyrum; species Fagopyrum esculentum. The sequence continues at coordinate 14,148,901 of BSUD01000007.1, forward strand.
AAAAAGCGAACACTAAATTTAATAGAGAAAATTGGATGAAATGCCCCCCATCATAAAATTCATTAACTAACTAACATAGGCTTATAATTTATTAACAAAATAACATCTTCTAATCTATAATACCTGATTTGCCCCTACTAATATATCTCAATATTACCCAATTAGTTACAAGAGAATCTGCTAATTGATTATACAATAATCCTAATTTGAGAAGGTAAATAAATAAATTATAATCATTTACTTAATATCTTATTCACAACACTGCTGAACGTCATTCCAAAAAAGAAGAAGTTGAAGCGTCAACTTGTCTTCCTTCCTTTTCCTTCTTTGGTAGTTGAATCGTTGCTTCAGATTTCTTTCTAGAGAGGGAGGAGTGTACAAGATATCACCATTATTGTAAAACTTGGAAGAAATTCCTGTGAAATTTCTAGAGAGCAGTGTACAAGATACCACCATTATAGGTGAAATGGAGGTACAACACCATTCTTGCCCAAACTCTAGAGAAGAAGACATTCCTGCGAAATTTACGGTATATTTCAAATGACACAATAATGATACATGAGATACATGAAGAGTACAAGCATGTACAAGGCATATATAAGAATCTCAAATGTTACAAACAAGTAATATAATGATACATGCTTTACAAGAACAATTACCGTCATTCCAGTAATATGAATATCAGATCGTACAAGAACCTTTAAGTATACAAAAGAAAGATACATGATTTCTAATACAAGATTTATCATTGAAATATCAGATTATTAAACTCCATTTACAACGATTCTCAAAAGTTTACAGAACTAGACTCGTGGACTATGCAGTGTGCATCTTTCAAATTTGGCCGAAAGAAATAGAATAATTCCTATTCAGTTGCAGGCAAATTACAAGATTTACATGGAACTAACATATTAGTACAAGCCATTTACGGGAAGATGAAAAGTTTACAGAAAGTAGACCCGTACCGAATGTAGTATAGATCTTTCAATGGGAATAAACAAATATCACAATTCTCATTTAGTATAGGCATAGTACAAGAATTACCTTCATTCAAATTCATTTGTAGATCTCACAGAGTATACAACAAACCTTTTGATCGAGAAACTGAACATCGATGATTCAGACTTGTAGAAGAAAACAATAGATTTAAGTATATAAAATCAACATTTAATTTTATACTATGTTAATTGCTATTTGATTCAGCTGATTAAAATTGGTAACTCCATCAATATATACCTTCTTCAATTAGGAAATATGGTTTAATTATAAGGCAATAATCATTGTGGATAAATTAAAAGCCAATAATCAATTAAGAATATTTTATATTCTTGTATAAGGGTAAGTTTGTCTATAAAATTTAAAAAAGGCCATTTATTAAACAAAACTATTGAGCTGCACACTTACTAATCAAAATTAGTGAATTAGAGCTATATACCAAATTCACTCAATTTAATATTGTGTGAGTGCATGATAAGGATTGAACGTTGAAGGACGAAAAACTCTATAAATATAGAAAAATGAAGCTCGATTTTAAGAAACAAACACTATTGGCCTCATCCTTGTTAGTTCAAAAGTTTGTTCGACTTTATGAAATACACCACCATACGAAGACTGATATAATCTTTCATTTGAAAGACTCGGCGATAATATTTCATTCAACGATCTCAACTACAACGATTCGATGCATGAGCTTCTAAATCATCTTGAAGTAAGTTTTTAATATACGTTATTTTTGTTATTTATGCGAACAAATTTGTATATGTTATGTTTTATGCATATTTTTATCAAAAGTATATTCGCATAATGTAAAACTATAGTTGTTCATTTTGATAACCGGTTGAAAGTAGATAGCTATCGGAAGCAAATGTGTAGAAATATCATATATAGTTTAATCTTCTTTACTTGTGGTCCTTCATGACAATTAGACCGTCTGTCGATTTTTTTGGCCTTTCGATCCACTAGAATGCGCGCCATCTAATGGTTTCGAACCGCTTTCCATTTTCAAAAAAAAAAAACAAAAAACAAAAAAAATAATGCATGTGATTTTGGTATAAATAATTCTGATACGCTCGTCTTCATGGTTTTTTACATGGCCGATAGAATTTCGTAGGTTTGACTTGTTTTATGGGGAGATTAAAAAAATTATGGTGTTTATCATAAATAAATCACGGTCAAACCGATGCAAATATGTAAGCTTTGTATCTTTCTTTGACATACAAACGGTATGAAGACCCTAAGAAGAAGATAAACACCGGCATTGATTTTGAGCCATCAACTAGCCGATATAAGAGGTCATTGAAAGACGGATGTGAGTTCGAACTAGAGGGGTTGCAAGATGAGCTTCCAAATGGACATTGACGGTTATATAGGGAGTGCATAGCCACACCCTTCTTGAACACTCGAGGGGTATGTATATGTTGGGTGGTTAATTAATGCCCACACAATATCGAATTTGTGAGGCGTGAAATTGTCATGGGTTGTGGTTGAAATCGAAAAATATTTTGAAGAATCTACCGTTATATCTGAACAATGTGACCCTAACAAGCACTACATACACCGAGAAAATGTGTATACTATGTGAATCTCAAGAGGTTATCTTAATCATTATGAAGTGTTCGATTTTATTCTAGCTAATCGGAAATCTAGACTTTTTTTAAAACTTGTTTCCCTACATCATCATCATGGACGGCTCTCAACCATAAATACCTCGGTGGAAAAATTGGTCCATGCACAAAGGTTGTTCCTATGAGACAACGTGCTCCATGATCTAACTTTCAGATTCCGTACAGCCTCCCTCGTCCCTCACCTTTTCCTGCTTTGGTCGGTATCAAACCATAATTTCAATTCTCTTGACTTATAGGCTACACAGATAAATCACTCCAAATATTACTGGATCAGTCACAAATTTGGATCATTTTAGTTCCAATGTTTTGTCATAAAGTTAAAAACTTCAATAATCAAACTCCAATATTTTGAGTTAAATTATGGTCTCCTACCGAAAATTTTAAATTAGGATCATACTTGATAGTAGCAATTCTAACAAAGATTGCCAACAGAAATGCATATGCTTAGGCTTGTTCTACTTCAACAAGATTCTACTTCAGCCACAAACTAGGAAGACTCTTGTGTACTACTATTAGTTATGTCTAATTTGAATCCAAAGACGAATATGATCCAGATATTTGAACAAGAATTTCCAGAGACGAAATCCATTAGAAACATACCTGTCTAATTATGGGGGCATTGCAAATGTCAATATCATGAGGGAAGAACTCTTCTTGCCAGATCTCTTAATCCTGCCAAACTATACAAGTACTATTGCCTCGGAGAAGATAGAGGAAAACATCATCGTATGAATATCATGTAAGAAAATTTACCTCGGAGACTGTCCTTGCACTGGCATCACCCTCAGAAACCTATCAGAGAACTATAACAGCACACGGTCGAAAAATGGAGATAACAAGCAATCGAACAAAATTACCCATTAACTGAAAGTAAAAGGGAAGCCATTTCTTTTTTATTAAAAAAAAATAGAGTTATGTACCCGAATGGATTGTGCTTCACTCTATGAACTCTACAACCTCAAAAGGGTATTTACAATAACTAATTTGAGCTATAGCCTGTATCTATATTATGAAGCAAAATAACCACTAAATTGGTCATTAGATGACTATGCTGATTATTTGAGTTTAGGAAAGTATGAGATGACCACTTAGACCAGGATATTTACATCTGACAGGTCATCCATTGGGATTTCGAGTCCCATAAAATCATGACTTGGAAATGAGTCATCATCAATGTGCAGCCAAGAAGCAAGATCATGTCCTTGGCCACCAAGATATACATCTATTTCAGGGACCTCTAGGCTAGTAGAATCTACAGCAGGATCATCCATGCCATTAATGCCCGAGTCTTCTGTCTCCTTGGCAATGTTATCCGTCATATTCTCACATGGCAGCGGTGAAACTGACCCCTTTGGATTTAGACCGTTGACAGAAGAGGAGAGTTCAGTCATTCTCTGACTTTCTTCGGCTTTAGGCTTTTTATCTCTGTTATTGCTGCTAACAGATAGACCAAGCTTCGCTTTTCCATTTTCGGACACAAAATTCCGAGCCTGGCCTTTTCCATTTCTACCCCTGTCACTCCTCTTTCTTTTAGGGACAATAGAACTGCCAATAACATTGAGTGAATATTCTTTCATCATTTTATTTGAGCATGTATCCTGTTTGCTGATATCTTGCTCTGGCGAGGGTTCTTCTGAAGGCTTGTAGGAATAACACCTATCAGACACGTTCTCTGAGTCTGTGGTACCATCCACTGTTTCGGTTTCAGTGAGCTTATTTAACGTAGCATTGAAGAAATCCTTGAATAAAGGCTCCTGGGAACAGCTTATCCCGCAATTCTCGTATCTCTTACAGAACTCCAATGTCCGATTAACAAAAGCAGACGTAGCTTGCTTCATCATTTTATCAGCAGCACCATGCACTCCAGCAGGCGTCTGAAAGGGAATAGATCGATGGATGGGTAACAATCCATAAGTTTGTAGACAATAAAAGGAACATAAACTGATGGATAAAGAAATTCAGCCATGATTGAAGTAGTAATTCATATGAGCTGAAACTCAAATTTAGGACAGAGTGAACTTTTTACATAAAGAGTTGCCAAACAATGAATCATCATCTATTGTGAGGAATGTAAATAACTACTATGCTCAGGACATAAAACTTTCATGTAACTGCTCAAGCAAATTGTATAGAGCGTGATCAGCAAGATAAAGGAAACGAGATAATCGATAAATAATCCTGAAGTAAAGAGAATTACCATGTACTTTGCATAAGTCATTATCACGAGTTTCTCCAAGGCAAGGTGTTCAAAATCACTGCAAAAGAAATTATGAATGATTTCGACATATACCAAAGTACAAAGTGATCCAAGCGGAAAGGAAAAGATAAGCCAAATGATAATAAGAACGGGAACCAGAGAAATTACTTTTCTTGTAGTCCCTTGCTTTGAGATGCGGATTTTAACAGGTTAAGCATGAAGTGCTTCTTCTTGGTAAACTGTTTCAGAAGCAGATAGGGAACTAAGACAAGTGCAGGAAACAAATAGTGGATGTGATGATATTTTATATGTCAAAGAACAGTGTTTTAGCCCTTGTGCAAGTAGGCAAATAATTCAAATCCACATTCTATGAGATGAAATAAGCAACATTTCATGAAACTATTCAAGATTTAGCTGAATTGATGAAACTATGCGGTGAGGAGGGAGATGAAAACGTTCAATCAAATCAAAAGGATATACCTTCTGATGATATTCATTTCCCAAATGCCTCAACTCTTCAGCAACTTCATTATTGTCCACTTCCATCATTTCAGGCTAAACAAAGCAGAAAATGGAACATATCATTCTACATTAGACGAAAAGATGAACACAGATACTTTCTAGACAACTTGGAAAAATGTTTAAAATATGCATTACATCTCAACATCTAGGTGAAACAGAAGTAAGAAAAGCTAAGTGATACAAACTGTTAAGCGTGAGAGAGGATCAGCGCACAATCAACAATCACACGCACAATCTGATTTCAAGCCCATAAGATTCAAATGCACTAAGGAAACAAGATAAAGAAAGAAAAACAAACGAGGGCAGTTCTCCAAATATCAGAGGACAACACCCCCAAACGGCCCTAAGGCAGCAGCCTACTTCCTAACTTGATAACTGGATGAAAAAATTGATGGCCTAGATCACCCGCCTGTCACTTAAGCTTACACTCAATCACAGCCTAACCGCCTAATGCTTGAGTATTCTAACATAGTCTTGGTTCTTCTAGCATCAGTATCGACAAACCACTTCAAAAAATGATGGATGGAAGGCTTTATTTGGTTGTAATCCATAAGCTATCACAAGAGCTTACAATATCCATTTTTTAACACTGAAAAGAACTTATAATCTCCTACGAATCCATAAGCTGTTTGTGAAAGATTCCGATAGGGTAAGATATGACGTGGGGGTCCATTCCGAGTCCAACACATAAACCCAATGGGGTTCCAACCACTTGACAATAGTAGGAGGAGTCTGCCGACATTATATACTAGGCTTGAAAATGTCGTGGGTCAGATATGACGCCGGGTCCATCGCAAGTCCGAACGTATATGCGCATTGGGCCCGAGTCCAGCATATAAGCCCAATGGAATTCAATCCCAAAACCGATTGGCAATAGGAGTAGTCCACCGACCTTATATACTAGACTCGGCATGTCCTACGTTAGATGACTTTAGATGTGAGAACTTATTATCTCCTGACGGTTTGTACCAAACACAGCCAACACAACTATGGAAATCACTATGCACTGTTGGAATATGCAAAACATCATACGGAAAACAACTACAAACAGAAGAAGATATACAACTATGCAGAAAAAGCATTACCTGTTCAGGGAATATTCCAATGCTCTGAAGCTCCAGGAGAAGTCTCTCACTGATGGGCATGTTAACATACTGACATTCTGCAGTTTCTGTGATGGGGATCATCTCAGAACCTGATACTGGTCCATCAAACGAGCAACCAGAACTTGAGACACCTCCAAAGTTTTGGATAGATACTGTATGGCTTCTGGTAGAAGCTTTGCTCACATGAGAATAACAGTTCCCCGCCGATCCATCACTCAAAGCACCAGGCTCTAATTCTGCATAAAACGGAAATCCAGGTTCATATGAATCTAGTCCTGTTTCCTCAACCCTACCATTTCCATACTCATCAGGTATCAAAGCTGCAAGAAGTCTTTGGCATAAAGGACTTGTTGCTTCTGAAACACACTCTTCTGGAGTATGTCTCAAACTGGTGTGAGTGAATATGTTCAGACAGTTGGCAGCACTATCATCGTCAGTATTTGGTGTGTCTGATATAGACACAACTTCCCCCTACATAAAAAAGGTGAGTAAATCGACGTGTGACGTAACGATTATAGATGCCAAGACTTCTCTCGAATTCATGATCCCAAAACAAGCAATAAGGGTATGTTTGGTGCCTACCAAAAAAACCTTTTGTTTACCAGTGACCTTATGAGGTTTTCTAGACACCACAAAATTTGTGCAACATCATCACAACACACCAAAATAGACCCTATGCAGGAACTTAATATATTCACAAGGACAATAGCTTCCCATTCACCAGAATTGACAAGATTCAAGCATCCAACAGTACTCTCTATCTTTCTCCAATTTCCAAAATATTAATTTGGGCAAATTACATTCTGTCAACATTTATTAATCCACTTTCCACTCAATAAACCTTCCCAAATATATCCTACGACTGTTAGCATCAGACCACACAAGCCCCCCTTTACCATTAAAAGGGTCAGAATCTAAGAGGGGTAGTTTCAACATTTAGTGTCTAGTTGACATAATTGTGCAGGGTTACCAAAGGGTTGTTGAGAGGGGAAATCACTCAGGCTCATTTATTATATACTTATGAGCTTTAAACCATCATAGAACACTAGCTTTTGATCAAATGGTGTAAGTAAACCATGTTTGTGTGAGAGGTTCTGGCCCACTTTTTGATTTTTCACTTGGCTTTTTAATTTTTCGTGTCTATCATCTTTAGATCTTGCAATTGTCTTTATTTGGGACCAATTTCTTTTTAATTTGGAAAAACTAAAAATAAAGAAAATACCGTTTTTAAAAATCCATCTATCATCACTTATCAGCACACATACCACAGTTCCTTCTTTTCTTGAGATTTTTTTTTTGCAAAAGCCAAAAATTGGACACTATAATTTCATTATATACCCTTCAGCATGTATCTCACCCCCAAAACTTATAGTACCACTCGTTCCCTCCAAACGCCAACCAGCATCCGCCAACTGGCCTATCATGATCATAGCACAACTCAAAAATGCCTAAACTACAAAAGCTTATCATACAGAACGTTGGTTTGTTAGGCCCTCGGTTAATAACTCACCCCAGGTATATAAAAAACCACACGGCACTGCTTGGGAAGTCTTATACTAACAGACATGAGGTTTTGATAGAGTTTTTTTTATAAATTTGGGGGTGGTTATTGGAAAAAAGGACGAATAAAGGTGGGTAAATGTAGTTTAGCATATTATTTCTTATAATAGTGAATGACACAACTAAAATAAAATTTTCAAAACAAACAATAACAAATAAGCATGCCAGGAGGTTTGCTCAGCCGAGCAATACCCTTAGGGAGGCTGTTTCAAAAGGAATCCCAGTTTCCCAAGGTAGGAAAGAAATGTTAGTTCTAAAAACACTATAGTACAATAAAAACAGTAAAATGGAAGCTAACTAAGAATTGTAATATTACCATCTGTTGCTTCAAAAAGCCAATATCTGCTTCAGATATAGACCTAAATACCAGCTCCATATGCCTCCAGAATAAACTTAGATGAGCTGTAGCAGGAAAAACAATATTCTTTACTTCTTTAGCATCCCCAAACACAATGATTTATACAACTTCTAAGGTGAACAGAAGCTTACATGGATCAACCGCGGCCTTCGCAGGAGCTAAAAGCTCTTGTTGACCATCATCTGAATGAAAAGATTAATATAAACAATAAAAATGAATAAAGGAAGAGAATAACACCACAGAATGCAACTGAACAAAATTTCCAATTACAGGAGAGATGAATTACCACAAAAATCAGCTGCTGCGTTCACTGCATAAATCCTAAGCTTCCGCATAGAAGGGCAACCAGATTTTCTATAAATCATTAAAAACAATTAAATAAATTTATTAACAAGAACCAAAACAAGAGGCAGAATAAGAACACACAATCAGATAACTACAAAAGAAAAGAAGGAAAACTCTTGCCTTACAGCCTTATCCAGATCCGTTCTTTTAGTTCTATGTTGTATTGTTCTTCCAACTTTACCAAGCTTGTTTATTGTTAGCATCAGTGACCTTGACAATGCCAAATTTTGAGTTTTCCTACCCTGGCTCTGATACCCATCTTCCAGTTTTTCTACATCAATCAGCTTATTCTTAGCCGAGAACACTAGATTTGGTGCCCTTTTAACATCATGTGCTGCACTGCCATCTGCCTTCACAAGCGTCATCTTCTTCTTCGTCTTCTCATTCTTGGTGTTAACAACCCCTGCCTCCTCACTTTCTGACAGTATCTCATTCTCTAACTTATCTTGCTGATCAGAAATGCTTGGCAAAGGTTTTCTAGACACGAAACCATTGTCAATCCCAGCATCCGACATGTCATCAAAAGCAAGAGTTTTGTGATTATTTGCAACTATTGGGAGAACATTAGTCCTCCTAGCAGCACACGAAATCTTCTGAGGCCTTTGACCAGCCAAATGGGCATCAGGTGAGGAAGAAGATTGACCAGAAGGCTTACGTTTTCTAATGGTAGGCCCTGAAGCAGCAAATGACTTATTTATACATTGTGAAATCTCCTTGTCACTAGTAATCGGTTGTTGGGATCTAGCTGACATGTTTGGCAAGGTGCCTCTATTTGATCGTGGAGCACGACCAGCTGCAATCAACTTTGTATTTTCTCGCATGGTCCTGTAATTTGGCAAGGGAAAACATTTAGTCAATATATATTTTGTCATATACTCTAAATAATGGAACAGACAAATTGATTAACACATCACACCAGAAGACTAAATTTAGTGTAGATGATCCTTACTTATTTACAGTTCTGAGATTTATTTCCTCATTAGAAATTTTCTCTTTATTATGACCAGAAATAGAACCATTTTGATCGTCAAGCTTTGCAATGAAGGACTGCACACTGAAGTCACTGTGCTGTAGTTCACCATCTAGTTTCCTACTGACAAAAGCACCATTGCTGACTCCAGACCTACATGCATGGATATATAAAGCACATTTCTTCAATGAAAAACAGAACAGCAACAAAGTTACTACAAGGTGAACAAAGCATGTGATAGAACCATAGAACCAAACATGGGAAATTAACCGGTGATATTAACTTGGGTACTTAATAAGAAGTTCTTATAATAAGCTCTTCAGATTTGGAAATCCTATTACAAGAAAGTGTCTGCAGAAAGAGGTTCATCTAAACTTGTCACAAACATTCAATTAAACCAGAACCTCTAATTATACAGTCCGGAATAATAAAATCTGTAAGCAGAGCCAATGTCAAGCAGATTGAGTTTGACGAAAATCGGAAAATAATAGCACTTTCTTTGAATTTTTTGGAGAAGTTTCAGTAAAATGTCAACCCGATTTAGGAAGGCAATAGTTCAAGAGAAACTTTCAAGTGTAAAATAACCAATCATTCTCCAAGAGAACTCACAAAACCAATTTTACCCAAACAGATCTAGATACAAGAAGGCTAATCCAGTAGCCATTTCACAAGCAATACCTGAACCTGAGAGAGCCGTTGGCCAGTCTTTTCCGCATTCCTTGTTTCATCTCTGAGAGACCATCAACTGGTTTGAAAGAACTTGTACTTGGAGAAACATCTGCCTTAGTTCCTGTCCGTTTCTTCTTCATTTTTGAACTTTCCCAGCTTTTAATAGAAAGTTCATGCTCATTACCCAACACAACACCACTACTTGCACCCCATCTACCATCCCTATCAATCAAGCTAGAATGGCTAGCAAGTGAATTAGCCTGCGGATCCCTAACAGTTAGCAGCGAAGTTCTGGCACGTTTAGTGTTCTTTATCCTATCTTCTGACTTTTTTATTTCCACTTCTGGAGTGTTTGTCGAATCATGATCAGTGGTCTCGATCATCATAGTTCTTAGGCCTCCTCCAGACCGACCATTTAATGGGACACTTTTTGCATAATCACTTGAAATGACATCCTTTCGTGATCTCCTCCTAAATGCAATGGTAGGGGAGAACTTTCGTGACCTCAGAATATCTCCTTGCGTTGCTCTTTGGCTGCTCCTCGACAAGTTTGGTAGTGATGATAATGTTGGTTTTTCCATGCTCTCCCGGAAACTGCTAGATCTTTTCAAAGATGTTCCGCCATTCATCTTACGTAGCCTACAAGTGTATGGTGATCTATCTGGTCTGGCAGAGAGATCCAACTTCCTAGATGCATCCATTTAATGGATTTACATATCAAAGCACACTGAACAATCCTACTATTGTAGCACATGACAAGGACATACTGCTACACTACAGGAAGCTCAACTTCAAACTGCAACACGAATGGGCAGGACACAAGACTGCAAAGAGATTTAGCAAAGACTGAGTAACCAACAGGCTGAAATTATATTTGAATCATTTGAATATAATAACTCATGTCTCTTTTAATAAGAACTAAGAAATGATGATCCGGCTATCTTGGAAAAATGAATAACTTAGGCTACTAGACCCAATAAAATCTTCTCCTTGTGATCCAAAATAAGGGTGAAAGAAAAAAATTAACTCCACATTTCAGCTCATAGTTGATTTTAATCCCAAGATAGCAATCCACTTCATGAAGATTTGGAGTTCGTACACACTTTATCAATGCGTTGGTTATTGTGTCCTATAGCTCCTTGTCTAAGTACAGATTTCCATTAGATAAACATACTCTTTATGCTACGCTAAGCAATAATTCATCAGAAAAATTGTAAGGGTGGAATCCTAGAAATTTGTTATTTTCAGAAAAAATAAGTTCCAGAACTACGGTGTCAAAGCCTCCAAAGCATGTTGCTGATTAAGTTTAATCCTGATTAATTAGTTCAATATAGAACCACCAGTGACATCCCTTGCTTACACACTTATGTTCTTGGGTACTTCAATTTGATTATCTAGTTGTTTACTTCAATGAGTTTTTTTTTTTTCAAGAAAGCAATGGCTAATTTCTTCACGTAAGTAACTTAACCTATCAAATTAATGAGAAGAAAAGAAGAAAAAAAACAGGAAATGACCGCCTTCTATATACTCCTCCATCCTAAATCATGTGTTATTTTGGAGGAAGTTACTTATTTAAAGCTGCTTGTAGTTTCAGAATAGAACACAATATTAATGGTTTGTGACCCACATTGGCCCTTTCTTCTTAATCTTTTATCAATGAAATCATTCATTACTCCACTTCATAATGGTTGGTTAATACTAGTCCATCTACCTTGATTATTTTTGTAATTAAGACATCCTTAAAATAAGGTTGTAAAGACTAAATAATTTGGAACACAGGAGAATATATAGAAAGCAATAACCACCAATAATAGCACGAAACAGGAAAGGGAAAATACAAAAGAGAAGGTCCTACAAAACCAATCTTTGCCACTGGCCCTAGATTCAAACACATAAAATTACTGTTTTATGACTCCTGCTTTATGCTCATCAATCTCAAATCTTACCATGAATACGTGAACACTTTAAAAACAACAGCTCAGCAAGGATACTATTTGACCGCCATATTTAATAAATTATACCTTCTCTCATGAAAAAAAAAACTAACTTTTATGCACATTATATGAAATCATCACAACTGAAAATCGCTGCGCACGAGCTTACCAGGACGAGAGCGAATGAAAAGGCACCAAGCACGAGATGCTTGATTATAAATGGCCGCGCACTACGTCTAAAAAAATCTCAAAATTGAGCGCCAATCCAAAGCCCTGATTCTGACCAAACCTGCAACAGAAAATTTTCCTCATAATTTTAAAATCACATACGTTAAAACAAACAAAGAAAAATATGTGCTTGAAAAATTGGAGGCTGTAGAGTGCTCGATCAAGCACTAAATGCCGATTTCCGATGCTCAATCGAGCTTCGCAATACCTATATGTTATCCGAAAAAGATTACTGTCCAAGAATTTGTAAAAATTGCTAGAGTGTACCGTAAACTTTGGACTTTGTGGTAGTTGTTCTTGGCCACCGTCAGCAACGTCGTACAAATATCCCTCTGTTTGGAACTCCCTTTCGGAAAGTCGGTGGGGAAGGAGAGAACGACAGTTAGTTTTGGGCTGCTTAAGTTTTCTCCCGTAGGTAAATTTGTTTGGGCTCCATTATATTTTGGGCCAACTTTTGGCCCAATACTGATCCAACACAAATTGACCGAATAAGCACACGTCAAAATGTTCATGTATCGTTTACATCGTACTTTCTAGGTTATTTACAAGGTGTCGGAATTACTTAGACTTGAGTCCGGTTAAACCTAAAGCGCAAAATTAACGATTTCAAATCAGTCCAATTCGCCAGTTTGGTTAAACCAAGGTTTAGGGGAAAAAACTTAAACTGACAGTTAAACTGCCTAACCAAACGGTCGGTTTAGTTAGTTTTTTATTTTTTTTACTTTTTTCTTAATTTTTAAAGGGACAAAACTCGCGATTCCGGTTTGCTAATTTTTTTTTTCTCAACAATACGTTATTAAACCGGCAAACCACCGGTTTATCAGATTGGATACCCACGGTTCTGCACCTTGTGCGGGTATATTTAAATATTGATGTTTTTTTGAATAAAAGGACATCAACTTGTGTATGTGAGAACAAATGATATATTTATGAAAAAAATTAAATTATTTCCTTTCCGCGTGAAGATACTCATTTGTGGCCGATTTCCTTTCGGTAACTTGTCATTGGTGACTTGCATCGGATGATTTTCTGTCTTAGTTTTGCCATTGACGATGATGAAAGTGAGGGTGCGAAGAATTTGACTAAATTGAGTGGATCTGTGTTAGATTAAATGATTTACGAAATGGAATTCATGGATCTTCAAAGACGGATCTGGGAAGAACTGTGTGCGAGTAGGGAAGTGAGAAGAAAGGGGAAAGGGGAGAGACTTTCATTGATAGGAAATATTGAAACCAAAGTTGTCATGAAAAGGATGGGTATTATCTACATATATAGAGTGAGAAATAAAACGTGGAGGAGAAGTAAAACGTACCAGAGAAGTTAAGATTTTATGATGAGCTAGCGTAAATTGTGGAATTAATAATTATTATTAGATTTTGAATTTTTTTTTTTGATAAAACATACCGGATAAGTCTAAAATTGATATACTTAACTTATTTTGGATTAATTTTTTTAAAAGATTAGTTAAAAAAGAAAAAAAAATTTCTTATATTTTGTTTTGATAAAACGTACCTGAGGAGTATAGATAGTGATATACTTAACTTATTTTGGATTAATATTTAAAAAATTTATTTATAAAAAGATTTCGAATTAGGTCTTGTTTTAGTAAAAACAGATTTATTGTATTAATTTGTGATTTTGTAAAAGACTTAATCTATCTGCGTTAAATATTTTCAGTGATTTTGCTATCTCACATCGATTATGAAGTAAGGCTGATATTTTGCTAACTTGTATAAATATAGAGCGTTTGAAGATTACACAAATCAAACATTTATTGGCTTTCTCGCTAAGTTGAAGTATAACTTTTATTCATAAAGGATTAATATTTTTTTTGTGGGTCGTTGGCCTAATGCTTTGTAGGTCGTTGACCTGATGTTTTGTGGGTTGCTAAATATTTTCAATCTCACATCGATTATCAAGTAAGGTTGATAGTTAGATAACTTGTATAAATAGAGGGTTTGAAGATTAAACAAATCATACATTTCTTGGACTTTTGGCTAAGATAAAACGGATTAATATCTACTTAGTGGGTTGTTGACCTACTACTTAAAATTAAACAAATTAAACATTTCTTGGTCTTTTAGTTAAGTTGAAGTATAATTTTTATTCATAACGAATTAATATCTGTTTTATGGATCGTTGACATACTGCTTTGTGGATCGTTAACCTAATGTTTTGTGGATATTTTCAATCCCACATCGATTATCAAGTAAGTTGATAATTTAATAATTTGTATAAATAAAGGATTTGTGGATATAACAAATCATTCATTTATTAGTCTTTTGACTAACTTGAAGTATAACTTTTATCAATGCACTGATTATTGTGTCCTTTGGCTCCTTGTTTGAGTAAAGATTTCCATCAAACGAGCATACTCTTTATGCTACGCTAAGCAATAATTCATTAGAAAAATTGTAAAGGTAGAATCCTGAAATTTGTTGTTTTCAGAAAAAATAAGTTCAAGAAACTATAGTGTCAAAGCCTCCAAAGCATGTTGCTGATTAAGTTTAATCTACCCCTAAAACGCCAATAGCAAGTCCTAGTGAAGGCACTAGTGAGGCACTAGTTGCATTAAAAAGGGTTCAATGATTAATTAGTTCAATATAGAACCGACAATTACCATCTTGAATCTCTACTTTAATACTAGATGATCAGGTTAGAGCTCAATACGTTTTAGAATTTATCAAATCATACAACAGTGACATCCCTTGCTTACACTAATTATGTTCTTGCGTACTTCAATTTGATTGTCTAGTTGTTTACTTCAACGAGAAGGCCAATAAATGTTTGATTTGTGTAATCTTCAAACCCTCTATATTTATACAAGTTAGCAAACTATTTGTAACACCCCAATTCTGAGAACTCGGGAAGCTACTGGTTAGGACCTCACAATGGGTCCCGAGCTTGGTTTAACAACAACTTTACTAGGATCTTACGTACAACAAGGCACAAATGTATTTAAAAAAATTTCAAAACATATTATTTTCAATGTATGAATGTACACATGTGACAGCCTTACAAAACATATATATGGATACATAACATGCATGCCGTATGGGAGACTCCCCTGTCCCCATCTAATGAATACGTGGACCCGGCTGACCATCCGTTCCGGATCTCTCTGCAACTGTCTATCTCTACAAATTTACAACACGGATAAAACCGTTAGCTAACATTCTATGCATAAGTATAAAGGTAAAAGCACAAACACACAACATACACAATTGACATACAGCACTCAATCATTTTTATTATCTTTTAATTAGGTGATATGTCATTACTAATGATACTTATTTTGTGACACGAGGGATTCCCAAACCTCGCCCCTGTCCCCGTTTACCAACAAGGAATGGTACTAATGCATCTGACCGTCTACCTGACTGGGCTGGTCGCAGGGAACCTCCTAGACTCTCGCAAGAGCTAGGCAGATGATGTCACGACCCGTTATCATACACTTGGGTCAATTACATAAATAATAAGGTCGGCCTAATCCGGTTTCGTTGTTTATCATAACTAACAAACACCACTCATACACATTACACTCATACAAGAAGCCAATTAAGTAAGTACGTGGACTTACCTGATTCAAATCACAATTCTCTCAATCTCAACTCGGTCCGCAACCGTAGAACTCAATTGCTTGTCATAAGGGCAAGTGGATCAAAATACATCTCATGTTCTTAGAAGTCTATACTTCTAAGATATACAATCCCTTCAAGAGAAAATTACTAAAAAGCCCTCATAAGGTAAAATGACCATTTTACCCCTGGTCCCGAAAATCTCAAAGATCCTATAATATATGCCCAAATATTTCTGTAGGACTTAATTTCATAATCTAACTCTCAAGAGTTAGTTTAGGTAGAACTTATAGATTACACACTTTTCTCAACTTTTAACAAGGTCATTGAGGTCCAACTTTATTCTATGATACGAGTCCCGAATAAAAATATAAAAAAATCCAACAAAAACCTCTAAGTCCTCTATGCTATGCACTCTATCCATAGAAGCAAGAACTTCCCAAAAATACCTAATAATCACTTCTACACAAATTCCCAAAGTCGATTCCAAAACTAGAAAATTCAGACTTAGCCAAAAACTAAGTGTTTATAAACTGTTCAACCAATCCACTTTGAACCTTTATAGATCTAAATCCGATCATTGGATCAACCCCAACTTTTGATACATGACGCTATGCATGACACTCTGTAACATGAGGGCTTTTTAGTAATTTTCTCTTGAAGAGAGATATATTTTGTATTGTTTTTCAATTTTCGATTTAAAAGTACGACTACTAAAGTTTCATAAAAACATTTAAAAGGTTGTTGTTATTTTTACTTATTTCTAAAAACTATTTTTAAATAAAGTTGGGAGTATGATCGCAACAAAATTCAAAAATAAATAAAATGAGAATTTGTAATTAAGTAAGTAAAAGAAGACATATTACAAAAAATACATAATAATAAAGATTAGAATGTGATGGAAAAAGTAGTTAATTAAAGCAAATGAGTTTTGTTAAGAAAAATGGATAAATTTAGTTGTACAAAAGTCTACATTACAAAATTGTCGTGCACCTAATTAATTAGTAAAAAATTTTTTGCTATTATTTTTCTTTTATCATTTTTGTTTTTGGTAAAATTTTTTTTGTCATGTATTGATTTAAAATTAAAATTTTAATTTATGAATAAAAAATAGTAAGATTTGACCGATAAGAAGATTTACTACTTTTGAAAATAATTTGATTTGATTGTATTACTAAAAATAGTCTGATTTAGAAAAATATTTTTATTATTAAAAAAATTGTAAAAGATGAGATAAGATTTATGTGGCAAAAAAATTTACATCGTTAAAGTTTAATTTATTGTGAAATGAGGAATTTATTAATAAACTTAATAATTATCTTTTAAAAAAATTGGTGGGCTTAGAGAAACCTCGTGTTGACATGTGGCAAAAAGCTTCTGCTTTAATAGATACTAGTGTAATACCCGCATTTTGTGCAGGTTCAATTTTAATAAATATTTAGTACTTAGAAATTTATATGTATATTTTTGTCAAATAAAAATCCAGAAAATGAAATTATAACAAATATTATGATTTTTAATTCTCTTTTAAGTATTTATCTCATCTAATTAATTATATTTTTAAATTGATTTGTTAAGATATGCTTGTTGCTAAAAAAATTCGTAAAAATTTAAAAACTATTTTTGTAAAAGTATTTATTTAAATAGTTTTTAAAAAAATTTGAAATCAGTTTTCAATTTATATTAGCATTTAGAAATCACTTTTTAAAATAATTTTTTAGACTTCGAGAAACCTGTCGTTGACACGTGGCAATAGAGACTTCTGCTTTAATAGATATAAGATGAGATGATATACCAATATAGCTCTTGTGTTTATCTCACTCTAAAAACTAAAACTAAGTACGCTCGAAGAGAAAGATAAACATTTGGATCATAAAGAAGACTTGGATGGTTCCCTTGTAAGCTTGGTATCTTCTTCTTTCATCGACGTGTCTTTTAATAAACTTCTGTGGAGGCAACTTCTTCTAGCTGTTGCAACATCTTCACTCCACAGAATCTTTGTTTGTTGAACGAGATCTTCACTTGTGAGATTTTCTTGTTAGCCGTTTGAGTAAGATCTTCAACAAGATCTTCTTGTAGCCTTTTGAATATCTTTGAGTTAAGATCTTCAACAACTTCTAGCACGTCTGATATCTTCTTGTTGGATAATCTTTTCTTCATGCAAGATCTTCTTGTTATGTTTGTTTATAACAAGATCTTCATATTTGAATTATTAAGAATCTTCCTCTCTTTCTTAGATCCGATGATTAATAACCTGCATGACACACGTAACAAACCAAGACAGAATATCAACAATATATAATCGAGATTTGTTAGTTACATAAAACTGCATTTATTATGTTAAGTCTTCCATCATCCTACTATAACATTTAAATATCAAGGTGGAGTTATCAAATTTGTAACACCCAAAGTTTTTGGAACTCGGGGAGCTACTGGTTAGGACCTTACAATGGGTCCCGGCCTTGGTTTAACAACAACTTTACTAGGATCTTACAACAAGGCACAAATGTATTTAAAACAATTTCAAAACATAATATTTGTATGATATGAATGTACACATGTGACATCCTTACAAAAAAAAACTATATAGATATATAAAATGTATGCCGTATGGAAGACTCCCCGTCCCCATCTAATGAGTACGTGGACCCGGCTGACCATCCGTCCTGAATCTCTCTGCAACTGTTTATATCTACAAAATCTACAATACGGATAAACCGTTAGCTAACAATCTAAACGTTAGGTAACTAAGAATAGAACACACACACATCATAGCAAAAGTAAACACTCATCATGCTTTCAAACAATCCATTTATTATCTTTACTTAGGCCATTCACTCTTACTAATGATACTTATTCTGTGACACGAGGGATTCCCAAACCTCGCCTTCGCCCCCGTGTAACCATCAGGAATGGATCCGATGCATCTCACCTTGTACCTGTATGGTCTGGGTATAGAGAACCTCCCAATCTCCTGTCAGTGCTGGGTAGTGATGTCACGGCCCGTTATACATACACTTGGGCCTTAAAATATAATAATAACAATCGTCCTATCAAGTTATTATTATAAACACACATCACACACACCACTATTTTCATTCAACTAACATCCAGAAACTAGCTAAGTATGTCGCAAGGAATTACCTGAATCGAAACTCGATTCCTGTTATCTCGACTCGGTCTGTAACCGTAGAAACGCAACCGCCTGTTATACAAGGCACGTGGATCAAAATTACATCCCATAGTCTTAGAAGTTATAAACTTCTAAGATGTACAATCTCATGAAGAGAATTTACTAAAAAGGCTCTCTCAAGATAAAATGACTATTTTACCCCTGATCCCGAAAACTCCAAAAATCTCACATTATATACTTTAAACTCTTCCTTGGAACAAAATTTCATAAACTATCTCTTAAGAGTGAGTTTAGGTAGAAACTGGAAGATTAAACATGTTCCTAACTTCCAAAAAAGGTCACTAGGGTCCAACTTTAGCCTACGATACGAGGCTTAAATAAAAATCTAAAATTTCTAAGGAAATTATCCAAGTCTTCTATGATATGCATACTAATCATTAGGCCAAAGATCTTCCTAAAATACTAAAACCAAACTCTCTATATAAATCTCCAAAGTTAGTTTCAACATCCAGTAATTTCATACTTAACCAAAATTTTACAGATTCCTCAAACTACACAACCAACCCGCTTTGTAGGCTTGTAGACCCAGATCCGACCGTTGGATCGACCTAAACTTTTGATACATCATATTATGCATCTCCCTCTATAGCATACTAAAAATTCAACGATGGATGTTCAATCTAAAGTATCTAAATACAGTCCTAACTTCAGTAGTTTCAAACTAAAAAAAACCTGGAGGTAACAATAGCCTGCAGTAGGTCTCTCATTCGATCCTCCAGAGCAGTAGGGTATACACACCATCAGGAGACTACATCAACTACTGAGATACCCTACACCAGATACCAAAAGAGTCAAACCCATTTCATTCCATACATGCCATCCATAGACACCATACCATGCCTACACAACTCTTCATTTCATGCCTAATTACTGTAGTAAACAGCATAGAGAAAGCGGATGGAGATGGAAGTGAAGAGGACTCACCAATCCAGTACAATTCGATCGAAATGATCGATGATCATCCTCGGCAAGGGGAGAGAGAAGGCTGGAGGGCTGGGTAGCTCATAACGGACGGCGATGATCCATGGTCTGCGGTGCTGTACGATACACAGAAGCTCAAATCCGCAATGTTATTTACGGTAGAAAGAGACTAGCAGGAGGGACAACACAACTCACCTAGTTCCTTCGGTGACAGGGACGTCGATGAGGCTCTACGGTGGCTGCTAGCGACGTCTAGGAGGATCTGCGGTGGTTGCTAGTGACGTCCAAGAGGATCTGCGGTGGCTGCTAGTGACGTCGAGCGGTCTCGCCTGGAGGTTTGATGAAGACGGTGCAGCGTCCGGCCCGATCTCGATCGAGATGTGACAGGTTGAGGAGGACCTTACTTTCCAGATTAGGTTGTTTGGTGTGCGTGACATAGATGAGCTTGGCCGGTGACTTGCGAGGGTGTGGGTCTTCTGCTGATACCAGCTTTCGACAGTAGCGAGCGGCGGCCAAAACGATCCCTCTCCCATGCCACGATATGAAGAAGGTGAGATTTGGTGGGATAGGATCTGTAAGTATTGATGGGGTTGTTTGAAAAGTTAGAGGTGAAGATTTTATATCAGTTTATGAAGGAAGGTATGGGGTCGATAAAGAGGGATTTACGGGATTTCTTGTGACGTGCGTTGAAGAAATCAGGGAGAGGAAAGAGCTGATTGTTTTGGGCATTGGTCTTGTCTAATGGGTTGGGTTGTCTTGTCAATTGGGCCTGGGAAGCCTTGTAATGACTTAGTCATATTTTGTCCCAATGTCCACAACTCTACTAATAATAATATATATATATATATATAGATACTGACTCATATGTAAACAACCCTTATAGTGTTCAATGAGAACAAATAATAGCCCTTGATCTGATTAATCCAATGACTGAAATTTTACACAAATATTCTCTTAAAAAGCCAAACCACTCTCCTAATTGTAGTGTGTAATACACTCTCCCAGTTAAGGTAATTTCTTTATTTTTTTAATAATTCTAAATAATATCTTATTCCACTATTTTAGGTAGTTACAATTCACAGAATCTTCCAATTAATTGATAGGGTAATAAATAATATCTTTGAAATTGCACTACCCATATCAGATTACTCAGCATCATCAACCACACGTATCTACGTATCTGCTACCGTTTTGTCTTCAAGGTTTTGCTGCTACTGTTTTGTCTCCTGTGTCGCCGGAAAATCAACCATATCTTCGATCGCCGGAATAA
Organism: Fagopyrum esculentum; assembly: GCA_033239045.1. NCBI lineage: Eukaryota > Viridiplantae > Streptophyta > Magnoliopsida > Caryophyllales > Polygonaceae > Fagopyrum > Fagopyrum esculentum. The sequence continues at coordinate 14,170,376 of BSUD01000007.1, forward strand.
TTCAAAGTAAGTGATAAGTTTTTATTTTACATTCTAACCATCATCAACCACACGTTTTGTCTACCGTTTTTTCGTCTTGTGCCTTCGTCTTAATGGTGTCTCTTGATCGTTGTGTTACATGTGTTGTCGTTTGAATGATCGGGTTACATATCGAAAGTCTTCGTGTCATTGTTGGATATTACAATTTTAGACTCACGTTTTTTTTATCATTATAGGTCCACATTTATCGGATGATTTGTGTAGGGCAAAGCAACATTTCGACATCAATGGAAGAAGGTAAACACGTCATTGAATGTGAAGTGGGTTTTTACGATGACATTAATATATCAATAGATATTTGGTTTCATATTAACGAATATATGTGACTATACCGCCGAATACGTTCTATAAATTGGTACAAAAACAGATATGGCACCGGTTATGGTTTACCCACTCATCAAACATTAAACATACTCGTAAACATTAACTATATTTCAATTATCAGATTATAAATCTGTAGTGAATTTTTTTACAAATTCCATAAATGAAAGGGATTGGCATGTTAATGGATTCAACATTGATGCTAACATGGAGAGTATGGATGATTTTTATGAAGCAGCGGCAAATGAAGAGCTCAACGATGCAATAGACATGATGCAATCATCGGGGAAAACAAAATATTGGACTCTACAGTACGATGAATTCATACATCCATGTATTGGAATGTGTTTCAAGACACCGGAAGAAGGTATCGATTTTTATAAGGCGTATGTTAAGGAGGTCGGTTTTGATGTTCGTTTGTCAGCTTCCCGTGTATGCACAAAAGACGGGACTCTATTGCATCGTCTGTGTAGTCGTTCAGGATTCAAGGAAATGTACCCACTACCGGAAAGTGTCAAGAGTTTCACTCTTTATATCATGTACGTTGTGAAACTTATCTTAGATGCATGTGATATTTCGTAATCGGTGAACTACTATAATGAACTCTATAACCAATTGTGGTGTTACTTGTTATATTTACTCGATCATACGCACTTAATTCATTTATCTGAATTCGGTACACGAACAGTATAATATCTAGAACTTATATCGAATATATTCGGCAACTATATCCTTTATATTCCATATTTATATCGTTTATATTTGATAAGAAGAACACTTACTAATCTATCATATTTTTGTATGGTTATCGGTGTTTGCATACAAGATAACGTTCGTCTTCCTATGTTGGATGTGTTATTCTCACTGTTTTTGTGAAGACAAATTATTTCCAAACAATTGATATAAATATTATTTCCGGTAATATAGAAATATTTATAACTATATTTGTTAATATAGAAATATTATTTCCGGTAATCTTGTTTGTAATACGATTACATTTTATAGTATTGAAACACCAAATAAGAAAGTGTAAACTCCATTACCCAAGTGTACATGTTGCGCTCATTAACATATGACACACTAAAATATTCTATATCCGTTAAATATATCTTGTATATTCTGAAAAATATATCGTTCATATTCGGTAAAAAGTATATTTTCTAATCCGTCATATTATCTATGATAAACAGTGTTTGCATATAGAATAACGATCATCTTCCTATGTTTCCTCAAGTGTAAAGGTTGTGCTCTTTAACATACAACACCTAATATATGAAGCATCCATTAACTATATTAAATATATTCTGAAATTATATCGTTCATATTCAGTAATGAGTACACTTATTAATCCATCATATTATGCATGGTAAACGGTGTTTGCATACAAGATAAAAGTTGGCTTCCAATGTTTGTTGTGTTATACTCGCTATAGCAAAAGAGTTGTCCGAAACAACATATCAAAAGAGTTTTGACATTGTAACATAAAGCTTTGACATTAATAAAGACATGAGTGTCAAACACATTAATCTCTACATATGTGATTCAAATATCCAAAAATAGAAAGAAATTGTAGCATATAGTTTTGACATAATGTAGCAAAATAGTTGTCTAGAACAACATATCAAAATAACAACTTGGATCGTCTATTCCTCATCATCCATAGCATTGTTAATCTCCAACGCCCCTCTAGCAACTATACGCGGTATTTCTTGCAACACTGTGTTTTACCATGTCAAGATTTCCAAAATCCTTCATGTGATCTGTTGATATTAAGCACTTGTTCAGTTCGTAGTTGAAAATGTTGTATATTTCTTCAAACTCAACGCCCCCTTCGGCACCAATTGAAAGTAATTGCGTACAAGTTTGCAACAATTTTTAACGTTATCTTCCACACGGAAACAAAACAACTATTAGCGAATAAAAAAGTAGTATGCTATCGAATATGTGTAGTAAAAATCATCGGATATGTGTAGTAAAAATCATCGGATATCAACTCATAAAAAAGGACTTACAAATCATATTATAGAATATCACATGAAGAACAACATTCAATGCTAATATGTACCAAAAAATAATCAATCGCATATGAACAGGCATGCGTAAACATCCATGAATAATGAACTTATCAGGATATTAAAACCAAAATCCACTGACAGCAATCGCATATGAACAGGCATGCGTAAAATGGCTCAAGCGTAACTCGCATTTGACAAGGCATCGACAACATTCAACAACAATAGCATAGTAACCCAAACTCGACAAAAATATTTCAATATCAACAACAAAAATCAATAGACATTCAGTTTTGGAACATTCAACAACGATGGACAACCGATTATATAAACCAATACTCAATAACACAACTCAAATATGGACAGACAAGCGAAATATAACAATAAAAGTACCTCTTGAGACGGATTAGTCGCGGATAGTCGAAGAAAACCCTTATGTGTGTAAGAATCGACGAAGAACAGAATGTTTCGATGCAAAACGCCGAATACAATCACTTATATAACCGAATACGGCCACCGAACAGGATATTAGGTTGTAGAACTCCGAATACAGTCGACCACAAAGAACCCTAAATTGAAGAAGTAGAGGACGGAGATATCCACAACGAAATTAGGAATTTCGTTAGTTTTAACCCAAAAAAACCCTAAATTGAAGAATCGAAAAAAGAATGTAATCCAAGAATGTTCATTACCTCGAGTGAGAATGCAGAACGCCGAATACAATCACTTATAGAACCGAATACAACCACCGAATAGGATATTAGGTTGTAGAACTCCGAATATCGTCGAACACAAAAACAAATACGGAATCGACCCACGAACACTGCGCCGACGACTACAATGGCGCCGAAAACTGGATGAAGAAGTAGGGGACGAAGATATCCACAACGAAATTAGGGATTTCATTAGTTTTAACCCCCCAAAAACCCTAAATTGAAGAATCGCAAAAAGAATGTTATTGAAGAATGTTAGTTACCTCGAGTGAAGACGTTGAAAGGCGAACACAGTTGCTAGTGCACAATGGATGGGGAAGAAAGCTCCTGCTCCAAAGACGCCGTCGAATGCCGGAAGAAGTTATCGGCACCAAAGAGATGCTTCAGTTCAAAAACACAGGATTGTGCTTTGGAGGAAGAAGCGGGATACTAAAATAACCGTAAGAATATTTAGTGGTCGTATTTAAGGAAAATATTAAAATTGGTGGAAGTTATGGAGAGTGTGGTTTAACACGCACCTACACCTTCCATAAAATTGAGGTTTATGTAATTATCATTTTTTTTATAATTAAAATAATGCTTAATCTCAGCCGTCCATTATATTGATCCAACGAATATAATTCGTTCTCATTGAACACTATAAGGGCTGTTTACATGGGAGCCAAACTCTATATATATATATATATATATATATATATATATATATATATATATATATATATATATAATATGTATATATATATATTGTGATGCTTTTATCTTGTTATGTGAGTTTGGACTTACATAAATGATGGAATTTGTGATGGTAGATAAACCTAGATATCATTTACACGGATCCTCGGGTCGAAATTTGATTCGGATCGGTAATAGACGGAAATAAAATTCCGGATATTACATCACTGCCCTCTTAAAATAAGTTTCGTCCCGAAACTTAGAGAAAAAGATCTACTAGAGAAATTTCTATGAAAGAACCGAAGTGACAATTCTAACTTTCTAACATACAAGAACTACCCAAATATCATAGCCAAGTAGCACATGAAATCACAAAAACTCCGAGTACAAAGCCATGTAAGTCACACAAAACAACCTCCGAGTACAAACTTGTCGATACAAAAGTAGCGGCAACTCCGCAAAAAACTCAATATAGCTACGCTCAAAACTCTCTCCCGTCTCCCATGTAGCCTCATTGGCTCCTTGTCTAACCCATTGGATTCTCAGTCTAGGTATATCCTTAGGCAGTAGACGTTTAGTACTGCACTCTAGGGCGGCTTCTAGGAACGCTACCAAGTGATGATCTAGCTCGACCATCAGATCCTCACGATTGATTACGTGTCTCGGGTCCGGGGTGTACTCTCTCAACTTTAGACATGTAAAACACTGGTGGACACCCCCTAATATGGTTAGGGGTGCTAGTCGATAGATTACTTCTCAATCCGCTCTAAGATATCAACGATTGCCTTTCTAAACTCACTTCCAAATCCCTTGGTGATTTTACTGAATAACTTGTAAAACTTTATCCCTTCCATGGAGTCCACTTGTTTCAGACCTTTCGGGAGGTCCCCACTATAACTCTAAAACAAAGATCTTAGACATATCCCAACACTTTACTACATGTCTACTGCTCTTGTAAGACCACTTCATTTGTCTTGTCTCCCTAGTATGACTCAATCGAACCGTCTCTCCATTAATATACTATCACTTGCCTTTGGTCGGGCTTTCAACTTGCTATAACCCAGATAACACCCTTCATGTGAAGATTTTCATATCAATCTATAATTTCTTAACTTGAGATCATGGTTGACATAACATCGAGTTACATGAGGCCACCATGCTTCCGTTGCGCTACTCTAATCACTATGTCTCCCCCATGAATCATAATGGCATCCTCCGTGAGTCGGGATAATTTACCAAACTTTCGCTTGTAACTTCCCTTCGTATAGCGACAGGATTCTCTCACACCGACCGTCAGTATAATGATTTACTATAGTAAAGAAGAGGCTAGTACTCTAAGCTGTGAGTACTATCTATCCAAAACCTTGAGATAAACCGTCCATATTTGTCAAAGTTGTGGTCCTCGACCCCCATGGAGTTTCATAATGATCTAGAGAACTCCTTAGCAAAATAACTTATTGGTCCTGCCTTCTTGAGAGGTGTTCGCCTCAAAACGTGCATGCAAATAAGTTTTAAATATTAAAACTGAAATAAAAACAAGCGAACCCGCAGTGTACGGATCGGCGTAGTTAAGCAAGTATTCCAGAGTATCGAACTCAGGGATTTGGTGAAACAAAATCAGTTTCAAGTGATCGAGCTATCAAAAGTATAAAAGCTTTGCAAATATTGGGGAAAACAACAACCCTAAAGATCCATTTGTCTAATTGTGGCAATCGATTCAAGATATACTATAGATGTAAGGACAAAGTTGAGACTTGCAAAGGTATAACTAAAGTAAGGTAATGTACGGCGAAGTTCCAAAACCCTATATGTCTAACCCAAAGGCCCTCTCTATAAAGGTTGTTGAGGCTGCAATATAGAAAAGATCTAAAGGTCAGAATTAATCTCAAATACTCATGACCAAACCCAAGGAATCAAAGATAAACTAAAACGGTTAAGGTTGTGACACTCGAAACCGAAATAGAGGATGTTGAGTCTCACTATTACCTAGGAAAGGCAAGCCAAGGCTAGGTTAAAGCTAATCTTTAACTTTGGATCAAATTAAAAGCAAAGTTCGTAAAACAGAGAAAATCACGGCTAGATCTTGAGATTCCACGGCCGTGGAACTCAAGAACAGACCGTGGTTTAGGGTGTCGACGATGTTTCTCACACTCTCAGGGTCCAATCAAGTTACGATCGATCTATCATTATCTAAGTCACAGCTATCAACCCTTCACCTTAAAATTGCTAAAGGGTTTTAGCCAACAATCATCATTATGATATCAATAATAAAATTAAGAAGAATGAAAGATGAAAACCCTCAAAAACACAATAACAACTCAAAATCAATTTCGAAATCCGAACAACAAAGTATGTTTATGAATTCAGAAAAGTAGGAATAGAAACCATCACAATGATCTAGAGAAAACACAAAGAACGGGATGTCAATCCGTTCTCCAGTGAAAACCCTAGAATATCCAAAAGTACACAATCTCCGAATCGCGTCCTTCTCGAATCTCCAATCCTCAAGGTCAAAATGAAACCCTAAGGCCGTCTCCAAAACTCTAAGCGAAGCTGTAAGCGGGGGATCTAAGCGGGGATCCCGAAAACTCCTTTCTCAAGCCTTTTTATAGGGTGAAATAGGGTTACGAGAAAGCCCAATGATGTGGCTGACGTGGCAAATATAACACGTCACAGGATCACCAAATCACGGTCATGAGTAAGTTTTCACGGCCGTGGTTTAGGCCGTGTAACTTTCTGTTGTGCTTCAACTCACTTTCCACGATCATATTGCCAAATTCACGGCCGTAATTTAGAGCGTGGTTCTTCCAATTTCTTTTCCATGACCGTAATTCAGGGCGTGGACTTCAAACTCCTTGTTTTTGCCTTTGTTTCGTGACATTCTTCATTCATGCTCCTTCCTTAGCCTCTCCAATGCATCTCCTTGCCATCAAGCATGATCAAACACTCCTTTCCTTCCACATTTTGCTCCAATCCAAGCCTTTATTCACCTAAAAACAAAACAAAGCTAGTGTAGATCTCTATATCGACAAAGTGGGTGAACTAGCTCACAATTGCTTCAAACTCATATCTATGTACACATAAAAAGAGGGAAAAACAACTAAAACAAGTGCCTAAAATATAGTCATATTTCATGATAACAAAAGGATTGGAACATGCGGTCTTAAAATTCCCCGGAATTCACTTATGTCTCATTAAAACCTTTACTTGATAATCACTAGTAGTGTTCACTTGGGACCTCCTCCCGTGACTCTTTGGCTTCAACTTAGGGGTACGCCCTACTAGCCTATAAGTCAATTTTTGACATTTAAGCTTCCTCCTTGGATCTCCGTTCTCCGATGTGTGTTACTAAATCTATATTGAACCCTGATACTAGACACACGTAGTCTTGCATACTCGTCTCATGAATTATTCCACTAGATTCTCCTCTTGTAACATTCTCCTTATCTAGACCGGCCTCCTATTGTCAATTGATCATTACCCCTCATTCAGTGTTAAATCTTCAATTGGGTTGTACTCTTGATTAGACTCTCTAAGATAGCTCCATCTCCACCTTATAATTAAAGTTGACAAGACTCACCTTTTGATACAGGGTGTTTTCTCCTGATTGTTAAGTTATTCGTCCAAGGTTACGCTTCATACACCATGGTTTTATTGGCTCGCTAGGATGACTTTTGTTAACATCTTTTAGTACTATTTGTTTAGGGGCATCACATACATATGACCTTCTCCAAGATCGGAGTTCTTCGCTTCCGGTTCACTGAGTTACAAATAATTGCATGATGCTCCACCATCTTATAATTCTATACACCAAGTGTGATGGTTTATTCCCTGTGAGTTTCCTCGTGCAACCCTTACAAACTACGTTGATTGGATATATAAGCTTCAATCCTTTTGTTGTCATCCCTCGAGGAGGGATTTCAGGGCCTACCTTTTGTATTCGATCTCACAACTACTCATCCATCTTCATATTATTGAGTTATCCATATTAGCTTGGATTTGCATTGGAGTACCACCATTTTTAGTTAGACTCCTATATAAACACTTTTCGGTACCTATCTTACTGGTGTGATACCGGGTCTGTATAATAACCTTCAGTCATTTAACATTATTCTTTGTCATATTTGTTATAACCAACATATAGGATCTATCTACAATCACTTCAAAATTTGACAAGGCCTTCCACCAAGGCACTAAGTCCAAATCTCTATGCTTGCACCGCCTCTATTACTCTAATATTCCGTATCATCTCTTAGTCACAAAGGCTTCCTTAGTAAATCTAGGGGCCTCTACTTTTGCTCGGGGTAGCCCCATCAATCTCACTTGGGTGCAATTAAGCACCTTTTGTCTTGTGTAGGACATGATCACAATCATCCGCTTTTCTTACTCCTATAGTTCTTCTTATACGGTTCGTCCCTACTAAATGTGATATGTACCCTTTTCATACCCAGTAAGTAGACGGCTACTCACCACAAATATTTTACATCATTATTGTCATAAAGGGTCATCATCGACCGCTAGAAGCTTCTTCTTAATTTCTTAATTAGGGTTACCGTATCGGACTCATCCAATGTTACTATCAAGGATACTAATACTTGTATTGGTTTAACTTCACTATTGTCTCCGTTGATCTTTGAAAGGATTTCTCCAGATGTCAATAAAATTCCTTTAAACTATGTGGTTATTCTTCTTATCTAACCATCAGTCACCACTCATTAACCCGCACGTGTAAAAACTCAATTGTTACCAACTAGGTTGTAGTCAATTTTACAAGACCTTAGACTTACCTTCTCTTAGATCTCCTTCACTGTGGATGTACTTGGTAAAAAGCTATCCCCTCTAAGTTATTGGCTTATACTCCTTTGGCTCCTCCCACAGTCTTTACTGTAAGCTCACTTATACTCTTCCAAGTCCGGTTGTATCATTCCTCTGTCATCGATGAACTTATCAATTCTTCCACAACAGCTTGTAAGCGCGTCTTCGCGATTCCTCTTACATTATTCATCATCAGTTTGCGGTTCTCTGGTATGAACCGTTAATGTTGGTAACTTAAATCTCTTGTGAATGAGAAGCTATTATGGACCCTCGAGTCCACCAATATCATTCTCTCACATTTTTCCTCCTTAGTTGGTGTAGATTTGTAATGCTGCCTTTATAGAAATCCGTTGTCTTAATTTCAGACTTCTACTATATTTGATACTTGCATCATGATTTCTTTCAAAATTCTTGTATCATTGAGGAAGTCAACGTCTCTATGATGATGAAATTGATTTCTCATCTTTAAACTCATTCTTCAATGTTTGTCTTTGTACTCCTTTAAGTCTTCACATCGGGGTCAACACAATATCTCCTCGTTACTCTCATGCTCACACTTGCATATCGCGGCATCCACCTTGGTTGTAGTTGTCATTTAACACAAGTGTAGTTGTACGCTACCCTGCTTGATTTGTGTTCCCATATTGTCCTCTTCGGTCCGCACTCTTGTCAATCCTTACACGCATCTCCGACTTTCATCTTTCACCCACATACCGCTAAGTCCCTTGAATGGTTTTCCATCACTTCCAGCTGAGTTGTTTTGATGTTTCTCCCTCGTCCTATTGTTCCTGTTGTTAAAATCTTCTTGCGATCCACAACACTTTGTCCACCCGCTCTTCAGAAAATTGTAGGAATCACCAGGGTATCCTCGAGAACGTAAGGTTCAACTCCGGGTTTGTGTACACTATCTTCACATAGATACTCTATAAGATCTACTAACGTTTTATCATGCGGCGATATTCACATCATGATAACTCGACTAAAGAATGTCCTATCCTTTAGGGTATGAACATGCCACACATACATATATATACACATATCTATACAACCTGCATAAATATACAATATTAAAAAGTCCATATACCATTTACTATCATACTAAGCTGCAGAGATCCATGGAGAGCGATGGTGGTCCGACGTACTACTAACCCAACAACCCGACTATGCACGTGTGTAAAAACATAAATCCGTTTTGCAAATCTTAGACCCCTTTCGGGTTCCAATTATTTTATACAGTCGGTCTATTAGAAGATTTCAAGTGTCATTGTTGCCAACCCAGAGCTCCAATACAATGTTGTAACACCCCAAGTTTTTGGAACTCGGGGAACTACTGGTTAGGAACTCACAATGGGTCCCGACCTTGATTTAACAACAACTATACTAGGATCTTACAACAAGACACAAATGTATTTAAAACTATTTCAAAACATAATATTTTTATGATATGAATGTACACATGTGACAGCCTTACAAAAAAAAAACTATATAGATACATAACATGCATGCCGTATGGAAGACTCCCCCGTCCCCATCTAATGAGTACGTGGACCCGACTGACCATCCGTCCTGAATCTCTCTGCAACTGTTTATATCTACAAAATCTACAGCACAGATAAACCGTTAGCTAACAATCTAAACGTTAGGTAACTAAGAATAGCACACACACACATCATAGCAAAAGTAAACACTCATCATGCTTTCAAACAATCCATTTATTATCTTTACTTAGGTCATTCACTCTTACTAATGATACTTATTTTGTGACACGAGGGATTCCCAAACCTCGCCTCCGCCCCCGTGTAACCATCAAGAATGGATCCGATGCATCTCACCTTGTACATGTATGGTCTGGGTATAGAGAACCTCCCAATCTCCTACTAGAGCTGAGCAGTGATGTCACGGCCCATTATACATACACTTGGGCCTTAAAATATAATAATAACAGTCGTCCTATCAAGTTATTATTATAAACACACATCACACACACCACTATTGTCATTCAACTAACATCCAGAAACTAGCTAATTAAGTCGCAAGGACATACCTGAATCGAAGCTGATTCTTGTTATCTAGACTTGGTCTGTAACCATAGAAACGCAACCGCCTGTTATACAAGGCACGTGGATCAAAATTACATCCCATAGTCTTAGAAGTTATAAACTTCTAAGATGTACAATCTCATGAATAGAATTTACTAAAAAGGCTCTCTTAAGGTAAAATGACTATTTTACCCCTGATCCCGAAAACTCCAAAAATCTCACATTATATACTTTAAACTCTTCCTTGGAACATAATTTCATAAACTATCTCTTAAGAGTGAGTTTTGGTAGAAACTGGAAGATTACACATGTTCCTAACTTCCAAAAAGGTCACTGGGGTCCAACTTTAGCCTATGATACGAGGCTCAAATAAAAATCTAAAATTTCTAAGGAAATTATCCAAGTCTTCTATGATATGCATATTAATCATTAGGCCAAAGATCTTCCTAAAATACTAAACCAAACGCTCTATATAAATCTCCAAAGTTGGTTTCAACATCCATTAATTTCATACTTAACCAAAATTTTACACATTCCTCAAACTACACAACTAGCCCGCTTTGTAGGCTTGTAGACCCAGATCCGACCGTTGGATTGACCTAAAATTTTGATATATCATACTATGCATATCCCTCTATATCATACTAAAAATTCAACATTAAGTGTCTAAATACAGTCCTAATTTCATACTTAACCAAGTGTGATGGTTTATTCCCTGTGAGTTTCCTCGTGCAACCCTTACAAACTACGTTGATTGGATATATAAGCTTCAATCCTTTTGTTGTCATCCCTCGAGGAGGGATTTCAGGGCCTACCTTTTGTATTCGATCTCACAACTACTCATCCATCTTCATATTATTGAGTTATCCATATTAGCTTGGATTTGCATTGGAGTACCACCATTTTTAGTTAGACTCCTATATAAACACTTTTCGGTACCTATCTTACTGGTGTGATACCGGGTCTGTATAATAACCTTCAGTCATTTAACATTATTCTTTGTCATATTTGTTATAACCAACATATAGGATCTATCTACAATTACTTCAAAATTTGACAAGGCCTTCCACCAAGGCACTAAGTCCAAATCTCTATGCTTGCACCGCCTCTATTACTCTAGTTATTCCGTATCATCTCTTAGTCACAAAGGCTTCCTTTGTAAATCTAGGGGCCTCTACTTTTGCTCGGGGTAGCCCCATCAATCTCACTTGGGTGCAATTAAGCACCTTTTGTCTTGCGTAGGACATGATCACAATCATCCGCTTTTCTTACTCCTATAGTTCTTCTTATACGGTTCGTCCCTACTAAATGTGATATGTACCCTTTTCATACCCAGTAAGTAGACGGCTACTCACCACAAATATTTTACATTATTATTGTCATAAATGGTCATCATCGACCGTTAGAAGCTTCTTCTTAATTTCTTAATTAGGGTTACCGTATCGGACTCATCCAATGTTACTATCAAGGATACTAATACTTGTATTGGTTTAATTTCACTATTGTCTCCGTTGATCTCTGAAAGGATTTCTCCAAATGTCGATAAAATTCCTTTGTAACTATGTGGTTATTCTTCTTATCTAACCATCAGTCACCACTCATTAACGTGCACGTGTAAAAACTCAATTGTTACCAAGTAGGTTATAGTCAATCTTCTACAAGACCTTAGACTTACCTTTCTTAGATCTCCTTCATTGTGGATGTACTTGGTAAAAAGCTATCCCCTCTAAGTTATCGGCTTTTACTCCTTTGGCTCCTCCCACAGTCTTTACTGTAAGCTCACTTATACTCTTCCAAGTCCGGTTGTATCATTCCTCTGTCATCGATGAACTTATCAATTCTTCCACAATAGCTTGTAAGCGCGTCTTCGCGATTCCTCTTACATTATTCATCATCAGTTTGCGGTTCTCTGGTATGAACCGTTAATGTTGGTAACTTAAATCTCTTGTGAATGAGAAGTTATTATGGACCCTCGAGTCCACCAATATCATTCTCTCACATTTTTCCTCCTTAGTTGGTGTAGATTTGTAATGTTGCCTTTATAGAAATCCGTTGTCTTAATTTCAGACTTCTACTATATTTGATACTTGCATCATGATTTCTTTCAAAATTCTTGTATTATTGAGGAAGTCAACGTCTCTATGATGATGAAATTTATTTCTCATCTTTAAACTCATTCTTCAATGTATGTCTTTCTACTCCTTTAAGTCTTCACATCGGGGTCAACACAATATCTCCTCGTTACTCTCATGCTCATACTTGCATATCGCGGCATCCACCTTGGTTGTAGTTGTCATTTAACACAACTGTAGTTGTACGCTACTGATACGCCTCCGGATGGCATCGCCATCCGTGTTTCCGGCTAGAAGGACCCGCACATTTTGAAGACGTTTATTATTATTCAGCTATTTAATAATAGGTCTTTTATATTCGGAACTTTAATTCCGGAACTTAATTCCGTGAATTAAATTCCGACCTTTCATATTTTAGGCATTTCGTTTACCGGAACTTAATTCCGACTTTAATTCCGTCATTTATGTTTTGACCTTTGGTTAGCCCCCATCCACTATATAAGGATGGCTTGACTCATTTGTAAAAGCATGTCTAAGTTGAATACTAAGTATTGAGAAGGAAAACCCTCTTACTTAGTTTAGGCATCACCTTCTTCTTCCACCCTCTAAATATTCAATCTTGGATCTAGTCTTTGATCCAAGCATTCATAGTCGAGGATCCTTTTGAAGGATCAACCAAACGCTTCCGCCACCCAAATTCTACATTTGTTCCAACTCAAACGATCAAGAAGAAGTAGTTGAAGTTTCTCCTCGATCTAGATCACCCGTTTTTCTATCAATTTGGTTGATCCTTCAAAAGGATCCTTGACTATGAATGCTTGGATCAAAGACTAGATCCAAGATTCAATATTTAGAGGGTGGAAGAAGAAGGTGATGCCTAAACTAAGTAAGAGGGTTTTTTTCTCAATAATTAGTATTCAACTTAGACATGCTTTTACAAATGAGTCAAGCCATCCTTATATAGTGGATGGGGGCTAACCAAATGTCAAAACATAAATGAAGGAATTAAAGTCGGAATTAAGTTCCGGTAAACGAAAGGCCTAAAATATGAAAGGTCGGAATTTAATTCACGGAATTAAGTTCCGGAATTAAAGTTCCGAATATAAAAGGCCTATTATTAAATAGCCGAATAATAATAAACGTCTTCAAAATGTGCGGGTCCTTTTAGCCGGAAACACGGATAGCGATGCCATCCGGGGGCGTATCAGCTACCCTACTTGATTTGTGTTCCCATATTGTCCTCTTCGGTCCGCACTCTTGACAATCCTTACACGCATCTCCGACTTTCATCTTTCACCCACATACCACTAAGTCCCTTGAATGGTTTTCCATCACTTCCAGCTGAGTTGTTTTGATGTTTCTCCCTCGTCCTATTGTTCCTGTTGTTAAAATCATCTTGCGATCCACAACACTTTGTTCACCCGCTCTTTAGAAAATTGTAGGAATCACCAGGGTACCCTCGAGAACGTAAGGTTCAACTCCGGGTTTGTGTACACTATCTTCACATAGATACTTTATAAGATCAACTAACGTTTTATCATGCGGCGATACTCACATCATGATAACTCGACTAAAGAATGTCCTATCCTTTAGGGTATGAACATGCCACACATACATATATATACACATATCTATACAAACTGCATAAATATACAATATTAAAAAGTCCATATACCATTTACTATCATACTAAGCTGCAGAGATCCATGGAGAGCGATGGTGGTCCGACGTACTACTAACCCAACAACCCGACTATGCACGTGTGTAAAAACAGAAATCCGTTTTGAAAATCTTAGACCCCTTTCGGGTTCCAACTATTTTATACATTCGGTTTTTTAGAAGATTTCAAGTGTCATTGTTTCCAACCCAGAGCTCTGATACCATGTTGTAACACCCCAAGTTTGTAGAATTCGGGGAACTACTGGTTAGGACCTCACAATGGGTCCCGACCTTGGTTTAACAACAACTTTACTAGGATCTTACAACAAGACACAAATGTATTTAAAACTATTTCAAAACATAATATTTTTATGATATGAATGTACACATGTGACAGCCTTACAAAAAAAACTATATAGATACATAACATGCATGCCGTATGGAAGACTCCCCCGTCCCCATCTAATGAGTACGTGGACCCGACTGACCATCCGTCCTGAATCTCTCTGCAACTGTTTATATCTACAAAATCTACAACACGGATAAACCGTTAGCTAACAATCTAAACGTTAGGTAACTAAGAATAGCACACACACACACACATCATAGCAAAAGCAAACACTCATCATGCTTTCAAACAATCCATTTATTATCTTTACTTAGGTCATTCACTCTTACTAATGATACTTATTTTGTGACACGAGGGATTCCCAAACCTCGCCTCCGCCCCGTGTAACCATCAGGAATGGATCCGATGTAGAGGTGTGGCCGGTTCAAACCAAACCGCCGAACCGGCGGTTTGTGAACCGGCGCAAACCGCCGGTTTGACCAAACCAGCAGTTTAGGTTTGTCGGTTTGGTTGAACCGGCGGTTTGCAGTTTAGGTTTAGGTTTGGTTGTAGACCAAACCTAAACCGGCGGTGCAAACCGGCGGTTAACCGCCGGTTTGAGCCACTTTTTTATTTTTTTTTAATTTTTTTTTGGCCAAACCGGCGGTTAACTGGCAGTTAACCTCCGGTTTAACCGGCGGTTTGGCAAAAAAAGAGACGTTGGCTTTGCCAACGTCTCTTTGGCCCACAACGGCTATTAGCCGGTGGGCCCCACTTTCCAACGGCTATTAGAGCCGTTGGATGTTTAAATTTTTTATTTTTTTTTGTTTTGTATTATTAGTTTAATTAAAAAAAAATTAATACCCACAATTCCTATAAATACCATACAATTATTCCATTTAACTCACACCAACATTCTCATCTATCTACTACTACTCTCAATCTCCATCTCGTATTCTCGATCTTTCGAAATGGCAAACCCGGATTACCCAAGCGACTACGACTTCACACCGACTCCCGCTTTCTTTCCTAGCACACAAGAAAGCGAGACTCAACCGCCGGATTCGAAAATGCCACAAGTTCCACAAGGTGAAGGGTCATTCCGACAAGCCCCTCCACCGAAAATGCTCACCTCCGACATATTCACCAAACATTACAAGAAGGGTCCGGTGATGGACGATCATTGCCAAGTTACGTGCAATTATTGTCCGAAGGTGTACAAGTGGAAGGCGAAGGGCGGATACGAGACTTTGCAAACCCACATGCAAAAGACTCATCCGGAGAAGCTCGGAATATCACGGGGACAAACTCAATTGTCCCACGGGTTTGCATCCTCTTCCTCTCAATCTTCTTTATTTAATTATAATCATGTTGATGAATCTTTAGGATTAGTCAACTTAATTGCATCCGAAGCTTTTCCATTTTCTTATGCGGAATCTATTAATGTAAGAGAATATAACACTACTTATCTTCAACCGGCTTATAAACCAACTTCTCGTAAACAAGTTTCGAAATTAGTTTCTCATTCTTATGAACAAAAAAACAAAAAATTCTTACGGTTTTACAATCTTTTTCGCATCAAGTTTCAATTTGTAGTGATATTTGGAGTACTTTATCACAAAAACATTTTTACATGGGCATCACTTTACATTTTATCGATAATGATATGTACTTGCATAAATTTGTTATTGCATATCGATATTTTAATGAAAGACATAGTGCCGCCAACATTGCTAATTTAATAAAAACGGTTTTACAAAAATTTAATTTACAAAATCGTGTTTTTTCATACTCATTTGATAATGCTTCCGCTAACACCCGCGCCGTTAACCATTTAGTGGGAAATGCGGATCAACTTATAAAAACTTCTTTTACTCACCAAAGATGTGCATGTCATATTTAAATTTTAAGTGTTCAAGATGACCTAAAAGTTTTACATGAAATGTTAGAACCTATAACCGATGTAATTGAACATATTTGGCATTCAACCGAATTAAGAAGAAAATGGAGATCAACTTGTATTGAAATTTTTTTTCCTCCGATTGCTTTTTCGAAAGATATCGGAAATCGGTGGAACTCAACCTATAAACTACTTACTCAAGCTATTCGTTATAAAGATGTTTTACAAGAATTTTCTTCACAATTTATTTCTTGGTTTATTTTAGATGATGAAAGTATTTGGCAAACTTGTTTTGATATTTGTAGTGTTTTAAAAGTTTTTAGTGATGCTACTAATACGTTAAGTTATGTTTACATTCCTACTTCTTGTTGTTTTTTAGAAATAGCCGTAAATGTTGCCGAGGCTTTACAAACCGGTTTAGGTTTAGAATCACTTAAATATGCTACGGCCGAAATGAAAACAAAATGGCTAAAATATTATGATGACGTTCCCGTAGTTTATCTTATTGCCGCCGTTTTCGAACCTAGACTTAAAATTGATGGTGTTACGGAATTTTTAAATGCTTATTATGAATGTTTAGGTTTATCTACTATTAAGAACGCTAATAATATTATTAGTAATGTTCGTGTTGAAATTGCTAAATTACTTACTTTATTTGAAACTAGTGCTAGTGCTTCTACACAAACAACTCCTCCACCCTCTTCTTCTTCTCCTTCTATTCTTTCTAAAGCTAGACAAATTTTATCTAAAAGAACTAAAACACCTAGACATTCATCCGCAAGTGCGGAATTTGAAGATTTTCTAACTACTCCTTTTAGTTTTGATGGTGATATTGATAGTTTTGAAGTTTTACAATATTGGAAGAAGATGGCCCCAAAGTATCCAACATTAGCCAAGATTGTGCAACAAATTATGGCCGTTCCTGCATCAACGGTGGCCGTGGAGCAAGCGTTTAGTCAAGGAGGAAACATGCTAAGCTACAAGAGGAGTCAATTGAAGCCCGATAAATTGGAGGCTCAAGTATGTGTTCAAGATTGGATAAGGGCGGAGAGGAGGCAACAACGGAATGCACCCGCTTATGATAGATCATCGGATTCCAACTCCGATGATCCGGCCACTACTTCCGAGTCCGAGGCGCAAAGGTAAGGGGTTTACGAAAACAACTCGGAAGTCCGAAAAAAGGTAAGTAAAGGTAAGAGAACTACGTAGGCTTTGATTCCTCTTAAACCCCAAGAGGATACGTAGGCAACCGGAAAACCGGTTCAAGCCCTTTCCTTTTTTTTTTCATTTAGTTCTATTCAAAATTTCAAATACTAATGTAAGTATGTAATTATTTTATTCAATGTATAAAAAAATTTGGTTTGCTTTGTTGTATGTTAGTTAGTAATTTTATTTTAGTTGCTTCTTTCTTTTATTTTAGTTAGTAATTTCTTTTACTATGTAATTATTTTATTCAAAAACTAATGTAATTGAAAAAAATTCAATGTATAAAAAAATTGAGTTTGATTTGTTGTTTTTTTTGTTAGTTATTTTATTTTAGTTGCTTTCTTTTATTTACTTACTAATTCTATTTAATTTGCTATTGTAAAAAGAAAAAAATTCTATGTATAAAATATAAATTATAAAAACATAGTTATGTAAAAAATTCTATGTATAAAATATAAATTATAAAAAAAATTCTATGTATAAAATATAAAATAACAAATGAATAAGTTTTTAATTAATATATATTATACTTATATATATATATATATAAATATATTTTATTTTTTTTTATAAAATTCATGTGCCAAACCGCCAAACCGGCGGTTTGGCGGTTCAAGATTTGCCGGTTTAGGTTTAGGTTTGGCCAAATGTCAAACTTAAACCGGCGGTTCGCAAACCTAAACCGGCGGTTTAGGTTTGCGACCCACCTCTAATCCGATGCATCTCACCTTGTACCTGTATGGTCTGGGTATAGAGAACCTCCCAGTCTCCTGCCAGAGCTAGACAGTGATGTCACGGCCCATTATACATACACTTGGACCTTAAAAAATAATAATAACAGTCGTCCTATCAAGTTATTATTATAAACACACATCACACACACCACTATTGTCATTCAACTAACATCCAAAAACTAGCTAAGTAAGTCGCAAGGACTTAGCTGAATCGATACTCAATTCCTGTTATCTCGACTCGGTCTGTAACCATAAAAACACAACCGCCTGTTATACAAGGCACGTGGATCAAAACTACATCCCATACTCTTAGAAGTTATAAACTTCTAAGATGTACAATCTCATGAAGAGAATTTACTAAAAAGGTTCTCTTAAGGTAAAATGACTATTTTACCCCTGATCCCGAAAACTCCAAAAATCTCACATTATATACTTTAAACTCTTCCTTGGAACATAATTTCATAAACTATCTCTTAAGAGTGAGTTTTGGTAGAAACTGGAAGATTACACATGTTCCTAACTTCCAAAAAGGTCACTAGGGTCCAACTTTAGCCTATGATACGAAGCTCAAATAAAAATCTAAAATTTCTAAGAAAATTATCCAAGTCTTCTATTATATGCATACTAATCATTAGGCCAAAGATCTTCCTAAAATACTAAACCAAACTCTCTATATAAATCTCCAAAGTTGGTTTCAATATCCATTAATTTCATACTTAACCAAAATTTTACAGATTCCTCAAACTACACAACCAGCCCGCTTTGTAGGCTTGTAGACCCAGATCCGACCGTTGGATCGACCTAAAATTTTGATACATCATACTATGCATATCCCTCTATATCTACTAAAAATTCAATGGTGGATGTTCAATCTTAAGTATCTAAATACAGTCCTAACTTTAGTAGTTTCAATCTAAAAAAAATATGGAGGTAACAATAGCCTGCAGTAGGTCTCTCATTCGATCCTCCAGAGCAGTAGGGTATACACACCATCAGGAGACTACATCAACTACTGAGATACCCTTCCCCATGATACCAAAAGAATCAAACCCATTTCATTCCATACATGCCATCCATAGACACCATACCATGCCTACATAACTCTTCATTTCATGCCTAACTACTGTAGTAAACAACATAGAGAAAGAGGATAGAGATAGAAGTGAAGAGGACTCACCAATCCAGTACAATTCGATCGAAATGATCGATGATCGTCCTCGGCAAGGGGAGAGAGAAGGCTGGAAGGCTGGACGGTTGGGGTAGCTCGTGACGGACGGCGATGATCCATGGTCTACGGTGTTGTACGATACATAGAAGCTCAAATCCGCACTGTTATTTACGGTAGAAAGAGACTAGCAGGAGGGACAACACAACTCACCTAGTTCCTACGGTGTCAGGGGCGTCGTTGAGGCTCTGCGGTGGCTGCTAGCGACGTCCAGGAGGATCTGCGGTGGCTGCTAGTGACGTCTAGGAGGATCTGCGGTGGCTGCTAGTGACGTCGAGCGGTCTCGCCTGGAGGTTTGATGAAGACGGTGTAGCGTCCGGCCCGATCACGATCGAGATGTGGCAAGTTGAGGAGGACCTTCCTTTCCACATCAGGTTGTTTGGTGTGCGTGACATAGGTGAGCTTGGCCGGTGACTTGCGAGGGTGTGGGTCTTCTGCTGATACCAGCTTTCGACAGTAGTGAACGGCGTCCAAAACGATCCCTCTCCCATGCCACGATATGAAGAAGGTGAGATTTGGTGGGATAGGATCTGTAAGTATGGATGGGGTTGTTTGAAAAGTTAGAGGTGAAGGTTTTGTATTAGTTTAGGAAGGAAGGTATGGGGTCGATAAAGAGGGATTTACGGGATTGCTTGTGACGTGCGTTGAAGAAATCAGGGAGAGGAAAGAGCTGATTGTTTTGGGTATTGGTCTTGTCTAATGGGTTGAGTTGTCTTGTCAATTGGGCCCGGGAAGCCTTGTAATGACTTAGTCATATTTTTTCCCCATGTCCACAACTCTACTAATAATATATATATATATATATATATATATATATATATATATATATATATAATATGTATATATATATTGTGATGCTTTTATCTTGTTATGTGAGTTTGGACTTACATAAATGATGGAATTTGTGATGGTAGATAAACCTAGATATCATTTACACGGATCCTCGGGTCGAAATTTGGTTCGGATCGGAAATAGACGGATATAAAATTCCGGATATTACATCAGCGCCCTCTTAAGATAAGTTTCGTCCTGAAACTTAAAGAAAAAGATCTACTAGAGAAATTTCTATGAATGAACCGAAGTGACAATTCTAACTTTCTAACATACAAGAACCACCCAAATATCATAGCCAAGTAGCACATGAAATCAAAAAAACTCCGAATACAAAGCCATGTAAGTCACACAAAACAACCTCCGAGTACAAACTTGTCGATACAAAAGTAGTGGCAACTCCGCAAAGAACTCAAGATAGCTACGCTCAAAACTCTCTCCCGTCTCCCATGTAGCCTCATCGGCTCCTCGTCTAACCCATTGGATTCTCAGTCTAGGTATATCCTTAGGCAGTAGACGTTTAGTACTACACTCTAGAGCGGCTTCTAGGAACGCTACCAAGTGATGATCTAGCTCGACCATCAGATCCTCACGATTGATGACATGTCTCGGGTTCAGGGTGTACTCTCTCAACTTTAGACATGTAAAACACTGGTGGACACCCCCTAATATGGTTAGGGGTACTAGTCGATAGATTACTTCTCAATCCGCTCTAAGATATCAACGATTGCCTTTCTAAACTCACTTCCAAATCCCTTGGTGATTTTACTGAATAACTTGTAAAACTTTATCCCTTCCATGGAGTCCACTTGTTTCAGACCTTTCGGGAGGTCCCCACTATAACTCTAAAACAAAGATCTTAGACATATCCCAACACTTTACTATTTGTCTACTGCTCTTGTAAGACCACTTCCTTTGTCTTGTCTCCCTAGTATGACTCAATCAAACCGTCTCTCCATTAAGATACTATCACTTGCCTTTGGTCGGGCTTTCAACTTGTTATAACCCAGATAACACCCTCCATGTGAAGATTTTCATATCAATCTATAATTTCTTAACTTGAGATCATGGTTGACATAACATCGAGTTACATGAGGTCACCATGCTTCCATTGCGCTACTCTAATCACTCTGTCTTCCCCATGAATCATAATGGCGTCCTCCGTGAGTCGGGATAATTTACCAAACTTTCTCTTGTAACTTCCCTTCGTATAGCGGCAGGATTCTCTCACACCGACCGTCGGTATAATGATTTACTATAGTAAAGAAGAGGCTAATACTCTAAGCTGTGAGTACTATCTATCCAAAACCTTGAGATAAATCGTCCATATTTGTCAAAGTTATGGTCCTCGACCCCCATGGAGTTTCATAATGATCTAGAGAACTTCTAAGCAAAATAACTTATTGGTCCTGCCTTCTTGAGAGGTGTTCGCCTCAAAGCGTGCGTGCAAATAAGTTTTAAATATTAAAACTGAAACAAAAGCAAGCGAACCCGAAGTGTACGGATCGGCGTAGTTAAGCAAGTATTCCAAAGTATCGAACTCAGGGATTTGGTGAAACAAAATCAGTTTCAAGTGATCGAGCTATCAAAAGTATCGAAGCTTTGTAAATATTGGGGAAAACAACAACCCTAAAGATTCATATGTCTAATTGTGGCAATCGATTCAAGATATACTATAGATGTAAGGACAGAGTTGAGACTTGCAAAGGTATAACTAAAGTAAGGTAATGCACGGCGAAGTTTCAAAACCCTATATGTCTAACCCAAAGGCCCTCTCTATAAAGGTTGTTGAGGCTGCAATATAGAAAAGATCTAAAAGTAAGAATTGATCTCAAATATCCATGCCCAAGCCCAAGGAATCAAAGATAAACTAAAACGGTTAAGGTTGTGACACTCGAAACCGAAATAGAGGATGTTGAGTCTCACTATTACCTAGGAAAGGCAAGCCAGGGCTAGGTTAAAGCTAATCTTTAACTTTGGATCAAAGCAAAAGCAAAGTTCGTAAAACAGAGAAAATCACGGCTATATCTTGAGATTCCACGGCCGTGGAACTCAAGAACTGACCGTGGTTTAGGGTGTCGACGATGTTTCTCACACTCTCAGGGTCCAATCAAGTTACGATCGATCTATCATTACATAAGCCACAGCTATCAACCCTTCACCTTAGAATTGCTAATGGGTTTTAACCAACAATCATCATTATGATATCAATAATCAAATTAAGAAGAATGAAAGATGAAAACCCTCAAAAACACAATAACAACTCAAAATCAATCTCGAAATCCGAACAACAAAGTATGTTTATGAATTCAGAAAAGTAGGAATAGAAACCATCACAATAATCTAGAGAAAACACAAAGAACGGGATGTCAATCCGTTCTCCAGTGAAAACCCTAGAATATCCAAAATTACACAATCTCCGAATTACGTCCTTCTCGAAACTCCAATCCTCAAGGTCAAAATGAAACCCTAAGGCCATCTCCAAAACTCTAAGCGAAGCTGTAAGCGGGGGATCTAAGCGGGGATCCCGAAAACTCCTTTCTCAAGCCTTTTTATAAGGTGAAATAGGGTTACGAGAAAGCTCAATGATGTGGCAAATATAACACGTCACAGGATCACCAAAATCACGGTCATGACCAAGTTTTCATGGCCGTGGTTTAGGCCGTGTAACTTTCTGTTGTGCTTCAACTAACTTTCCACGATCATATTGCCAAATCCACGGCCGTAATTTAGAGCGTGGTTCTTCCAATTTCTTTTCCACGACCGTAATTCAAGGCGTGGACTTCAAACTCCTTGTTTTTGCCTTTGTTTCGTGACATTCTTCATTGATGCTCCTTTCTTAGCCTCTCCAGTGCATCTCCTTGCCATCAAGCATGATCAAACACTCCTTTCCTTCCACATTTTGCTCCAATTCAATCCTTTATTCACCTAAAAACAAAACAAAGCTAGTGTAGATCTCTATATCGACAAAGTGGGTGAACTAGCTCACAATTGCTTCAAACTCATATCTATGTACACATAAAAAGAGGGAAAAACAACTAAAACAAGTGTCTAAAATATAGTCATATTTCATGCTAACAAAAAGATTGAAACATGCGGTCTTAGAATTCCCTGGAATTCACTTATGTCTCATTAAAACCTTTACTTGATAATCACTAGTAGTGCTCACTCGGGACCTCCTCCCGTGACTCTTTGGCTTCAACTTAGGGGTACGCCCTAGTAGCCTATAAGTCAATTTTTGACATTTAAGCTTCCTCCTTGGATCCTCGTTCTCCGATGTGTGTTACTAAATCTATATCGAACCCTGATACTAGACACACGTAGTATCGCATACTCGTCTCATGAATTATTCCACTAGATTCTCCTCTTGTAACATTCTCCTTATCTAGACCGGCCTCCTATTGTCAATTGATCATTACCCCTCATTCAATGTTAAATCTTCAATTGGGTTGTACTCTTGATTAGATTCTCTAAGATAGCTCCATCTCCACCTTATAATTAAAGTTGGCAAGACTCGCCTTTTGATACAGGGTGTTTTCTCCTGATTGTTAAGTTATTCGTCCAAGATTACGCTTCATACACCATGGTTTTATTGGCTCGCTAGGATGACTTTTGTTAACATCTTTTAGTACTATTTGTTTAGGGGCATCACATACATATGACCTTCTCCAAGATCGGACTTCTTCGCTTCCGGTTCACTGAGTTACAAATAATTGCATGACGCTCCACCATCTTATAATTCTATACACCAAGTGTGATGGTTTATTCCCTGTGGGTTTCCTCGTGCAACCCTTACAAACTACGTTGATTGGATATATAAGCTTCAATCCTTTTGTTGTCATCCCTCGAGGAGGGATTTCAGGGGATACCTTTTGTACGCGGTCTCACAACTACTCATCCATCTTCATATTATTGAGTTATCCATATTAGCTTGGATTTGCATTGGAGTACCACCATTTTTAGTTAGACTCCTATATAAACACTTTTCGGTACCTATCTTACTGGTGTGATACCGGGTCTGTATAATAACCTTCAGTCATTTAACATTATTCTTTGTCATATTTGTTATAACCAACATATAGGATCTATCTACAATCACTTCAAAATTTGACAAGGCCTTCCACCAAGGCACTAAGTCCAAATCTCTATGCTTGCACCGCCTCTATTACTCTAATATTCCGTATCATCTCTTAGTCACAAAGGCTTCCTTAGTAAATCTAGGGGCCTCTACTTTTGCTCGGGGTAGCCCCATCAATCTCACTTGGGTGCAATTAAGCACCTTTTGTCTTGTGTAGGACATGATCACAATCATCCGCTTTTCTTACTCCTATAGTTCTTCTTATACGGTTCGTCCCTACTAAATGTGATATGTACCCTTTTCATACCCAGTAAGTAGACGGCTACTCACCACAAATATTTTACATCATTATTGTCATAAAGGGTCATCATCGACCGCTAGAAGCTTCTTCTTAATTTCTTAATTAGGGTTACCGTATCGGACTCATCCAATGTTACTATCAAGGATACTAATACTTGTATTGGTTTAACTTCACTATTGTCTCCGTTGATCTTTGAAAGGATTTCTCCAGATGTCAATAAAATTCCTTTAAACTATGTGGTTATTCTTCTTATCTAACCATCAGTCACCACTCATTAACCCGCACGTGTAAAAACTCAATTGTTACCAACTAGGTTGTAGTCAATTTTACAAGACCTTAGACTTACCTTCTCTTAGATCTCCTTCACTGTGGATGTACTTGGTAAAAAGCTATCCCCTCTAAGTTATTGGCTTATACTCCTTTGGCTCCTCCCACAGTCTTTACTGTAAGCTCACTTATACTCTTCCAAGTCCGGTTGTATCATTCCTCTGTCATCGATGAACTTATCAATTCTTCCACAACAGCTTGTAAGCGCGTCTTCGCGATTCCTCTTACATTATTCATCATCAGTTTGCGGTTCTCTGGTATGAACCGTTAATGTTGGTAACTTAAATCTCTTGTGAATGAGAAGCTATTATGGACCCTCGAGTCCACCAATATCATTCTCTCACATTTTTCCTCCTTAGTTGGTGTAGATTTGTAATGCTGCCTTTATAGAAATCCGTTGTCTTAATTTCAGACTTCTACTATATTTGATACTTGCATCATGATTTCTTTCAAAATTCTTGTATCATTGAGGAAGTCAACGTCTCTATGATGATGAAATTGATTTCTCATCTTTAAACTCATTCTTCAATGTTTGTCTTTGTACTCCTTTAAGTCTTCACATCGGGGTCAACACAATATCTCCTCGTTACTCTCATGCTCACACTTGCATATCGCGGCATCCACCTTGGTTGTAGTTGTCATTTAACACAAGTGTAGTTGTACGCTACCCTGCTTGATTTGTGTTCCCATATTGTCCTCTTCGGTCCGCACTCTTGTCAATCCTTACACGCATCTCCGACTTTCATCTTTCACCCACATACCGCTAAGTCCCTTGAATGGTTTTCCATCACTTCCAGCTGAGTTGTTTTGATGTTTCTCCCTCGTCCTATTGTTCCTGTTGTTAAAATCTTCTTGCGATCCACAACACTTTGTCCACCCGCTCTTCAGAAAATTGTAGGAATCACCAGGGTATCCTCGAGAACGTAAGGTTCAACTCCGGGTTTGTGTACACTATCTTCACATAGATACTCTATAAGATCTACTAACGTTTTATCATGCGGCGATATTCACATCATGATAACTCGACTAAAGAATGTCCTATCCTTTAGGGTATGAACATGCCACACATACATATATATACACATATCTATACAACCTGCATAAATATACAATATTAAAAAGTCCATATACCATTTACTATCATACTAAGCTGCAGAGATCCATGGAGAGCGATGGTGGTCCGACGTACTACTAACCCAACAACCCGACTATGCACGTGTGTAAAAACATAAATCCGTTTTGCAAATCTTAGACCCCTTTCGGGTTCCAATTATTTTATACAGTCGGTCTATTAGAAGATTTCAAGTGTCATTGTTGCCAACCCAGAGCTCCAATACAATGTTGTAACACCCCAAGTTTTTGGAACTCGGGGAACTACTGGTTAGGAACTCACAATGGGTCCCGACCTTGATTTAACAACAACTATACTAGGATCTTACAACAAGACACAAATGTATTTAAAACTATTTCAAAACATAATATTTTTATGATATGAATGTACACATGTGACAGCCTTACAAAAAAAAAACTATATAGATACATAACATGCATGCCGTATGGAAGACTCCCCCGTCCCCATCTAATGAGTACGTGGACCCGACTGACCATCCGTCCTGAATCTCTCTGCAACTGTTTATATCTACAAAATCTACAGCACAGATAAACCGTTAGCTAACAATCTAAACGTTAGGTAACTAAGAATAGCACACACACACATCATAGCAAAAGTAAACACTCATCATGCTTTCAAACAATCCATTTATTATCTTTACTTAGGTCATTCACTCTTACTAATGATACTTATTTTGTGACACGAGGGATTCCCAAACCTCGCCTCCGCCCCCGTGTAACCATCAAGAATGGATCCGATGCATCTCACCTTGTACATGTATGGTCTGGGTATAGAGAACCTCCCAATCTCCTACTAGAGCTGAGCAGTGATGTCACGGCCCATTATACATACACTTGGGCCTTAAAATATAATAATAACAGTCGTCCTATCAAGTTATTATTATAAACACACATCACACACACCACTATTGTCATTCAACTAACATCCAGAAACTAGCTAATTAAGTCGCAAGGACATACCTGAATCGAAGCTGATTCTTGTTATCTAGACTTGGTCTGTAACCATAGAAACGCAACCGCCTGTTATACAAGGCACGTGGATCAAAATTACATCCCATAGTCTTAGAAGTTATAAACTTCTAAGATGTACAATCTCATGAATAGAATTTACTAAAAAGGCTCTCTTAAGGTAAAATGACTATTTTACCCCTGATCCCGAAAACTC
Organism: Fagopyrum esculentum; assembly: GCA_033239045.1. Lineage (NCBI taxonomy): Eukaryota > Viridiplantae > Streptophyta > Magnoliopsida > Caryophyllales > Polygonaceae > Fagopyrum > Fagopyrum esculentum. The sequence goes on from BSUD01000007.1 coordinate 14,197,944, forward strand.
CAAAAATCTCACATTATATACTTTAAACTCTTCCTTGGAACATAATTTCATAAACTATCTCTTAAGAGTGAGTTTTGGTAGAAACTGGAAGATTACACATGTTCCTAACTTCCAAAAAGGTCACTGGGGTCCAACTTTAGCCTATGATACGAGGCTCAAATAAAAATCTAAAATTTCTAAGGAAATTATCCAAGTCTTCTATGATATGCATATTAATCATTAGGCCAAAGATCTTCCTAAAATACTAAACCAAACGCTCTATATAAATCTCCAAAGTTGGTTTCAACATCCATTAATTTCATACTTAACCAAAATTTTACACATTCCTCAAACTACACAACTAGCCCGCTTTGTAGGCTTGTAGACCCAGATCCGACCGTTGGATTGACCTAAAATTTTGATATATCATACTATGCATATCCCTCTATATCATACTAAAAATTCAACATTAAGTGTCTAAATACAGTCCTAACTTCAGTGGTTTCAAACTAAAAAAAATCTGGAGGTAACAATAGCCTGCAGTAGGTCTCTCATTCGATCCTCCAAAGCAGTAGGGTATACACACCATCAGGAGACTACATCAACTACTGAGATACCCTTCACCATGATACCAAAAGAATCAAACCCATTTCATTCCATACATGCCATCCATAGACACCATACCATGCCTACACAACTCTTCATTTCATGCCTAACTACTGTAGTAAACAGCATAGAGAAAGAGGATGGAGATAGAAGTGAAGAGGACTCACCAATCCAGTACAATTCGATCGAAATGATCGATGATCGTCCTCGGCAAGGGGAGAGAGAAGGCTGGAAGGCTGGAGGGTTGGGGTAGCTCGTGACGGACGGCGATGATCCATGGTCTGCGGTGTTGTACGATACACAGAAGCTCAAATCCGCACTGCTGTTTACGGTAGAAAGAGACTAGCAGGAGGGACAACACAACTCACCTAGTTCCTACGGTGACAGGGACGTCGATGAGGCTCTGCGGTGGCTGCTAGCGACGTCCAGGAGGATCTACGGTGGTTTCTAGTGACGTCCAGGAGGATCTGCGGTGGCTGCTAGTGACGTCGAGCGGTCTCGCCTGGAGGTTTGATGAAGACGGTGCAGCGTCCGGCCCGATCTCGATCGATATGTGGCAGGTTGAGGAGGACCTTACTTTCCAGATCAGGTTGTCTGGTGTGCGTGACACAGGTGAGCTTGGCCAGTGACTTGCGAGGGTGTGGGTCTTCTGTTGATACCAACTTTTGACAGTGGTGAGCGACGGCCAAAACGATCCCTCTCTCATGCCACGATATGAAGAAGGTGAGATTTGGTGGGATAGGATCTGTAAGTATAGATGGATTGTTTGAAAAGTTAGAGGTGAAGGTTTTGTATCAGTTTAAGAAGGAAGGTATGGGGTCGATAAAGAGGGATTTACGGGATTGCTTGTGACGTGCGTTGAAGAAATCAGGGAGAGGAAAGAGCTGATTGTTTTGGGTCTTGGTCTTGTCTAATGGGTTGGGTTGTCTTGTCAATTGGGCCCGGGAAGCCTTGTAATGACTTAGTCATATTTTGTCCCAATGTCCACAACTCTACTAATAATAATGTATATATATATATATATATATATATATATATATATATATATATATATATATATATAACTATAAATATTTATATTATATATATATATTGTGATGCTTTTATCTTGTTATGTGAGTTTGGACTTACATAAATGATGGAATTTGTGATGGTAGATAAACCTAGATATCATTTACACGGATCCTCGGGTCGAAATTCGGTTCGGATCGGAAATAGACGGAAATAAAATTTCGGATATTACAACATTGCTTCAGCTTGTTTATAAGTTAAGCATAGTTCCAAATCTTTTTTTTGCATGAAGACGGAACGAAAGAAGATAAAGAACAAGACTTCATATTTGAAATCATTGAAAATTAGAGAATATGATAAGAAACTCGCCATAAAAATGTAACCGCGATATCTTGTTTGGAGAAATCGTGTCACCATAATAACCTTTTAAGGAGAGCAAAAACTCCGGCAAAATTATTGTCAAAAAACGCTAAATTGGAGCATTTTTCACCAACAAAGAACAACACTAGAGTCTAATTTCAACAAGAAACGGTGAATCTGGTCAGACTGTTTGAGATTACATTCATAATCGATTGGGAGAGGAAGAAAGAAAATGTCAAAATCTTATACAGACAAACCGGTAGAGCGGGGCTCATGTGCATGCGCATTAGACCCAAGCCCAACACATAAACCCCATGAGATTTCATCCTAAAACCAATTGGCAATAGGAGGATATTAGCCCACCGACCTTATATACTACGCTCGGAATGTCCCTAACTTTTAATGTAAGAACTTATTATCTCCAACAAGAAATATACCTTAGGATCTGGAAGGGTAAGAGTAGAATTGAGAAGTTGAATGAAGTAATTCCCATAATCTGGTCCATTGAGATTGAAGAAAATCTCCACCTTCATTCCCTTCGGTTTCACCTTCATCCCCATCATTTTTCAAAGTGAACGCCAAAACTGGAGATGATTGTAGAAACCCTATAATTGGTCTCTTCAGTCACTTAATACAAGCTACCGAATGCGCCCTCTGTCGTGCTCTTTATGGATGCACATCAACATAAAAATTGAATCACCGCTATACTACATCGCATTTTGTGTTGTAACACAGATTTCCTGCTACAATGCAATTGAATCAACCACTCATTACACCCATCACAAATTTAATCACTTGCAACACTTCAAAAAAAACATAACTTAGGGCGTCTTTAGTAAAAATGTGGTTGCGATTGCGGTTGCGGTTTTAGGGAGGTTTATTTAAAGATTTGTGGTTTATAAAAAAACTCGTATACATGTTTAGTTAAAGGGTTCGAAATTAGTTTCGATTATAGGTAAAGACCAAATTACCCCAGCCATCAATTTATGCACCAGCAACTCCAACACAGCAACAAGGAAATCGAATTGTTCTTCTTCTATGTTCTTGTTCTTCTCCTTCGTTCTTCTCCCGACATCTTTCATCTTTTTTCGGTTCTTCTCCCGGCAAGAAGAATAAATATGTTTGTCCTCCTCAATTTCTCTATTTATTTATTGATTTCTCTGCTTCTCCTCCATCTATTTCTCCACTTCTCCATAGATTGTGAAGGATACCATTGAAGAAGAGAAGAAGGCACTGCTAATGGAATATGTTTTGTAATACTCGTAGCCATCAATTGAAGAGAAGAAGAACGTCGGAGTAGGCACTGTCGATTTTTCTTTCTTCTCCTAGAGAATGCTTGAACGATTTGGGAAGAAATGAAGAGAAAGGTTTGGGTTACTCCATTGTAATCTCAATTGGAATCTGGGAAGACTAGGGTTTGGATTAGTGTTGATTCAACTGTAAAATTGGTGCTGAATTACAGGTTTGAGAAGAAGTTGTCAAAGGCAAGAAATAAAAAATGTGTCCCAATAGCGATTTTCCAAGTGAAGCCATCTTACGTTTGAGCTTCCTCTTCGATTCGGTTGCATAAGTCGAAAAAAAATGAAGGTTTGTGATTTTAGACAAAAGAAGAAAAAAATCAGCAGAAATCGATCGAGAGATGAGAAAAAGGAAGATGAACAATAGCAGAAATCAAGGGAGAAGGATACTCACACAAATCTCTCAATTCTCCATTGGAGAACAACTTCTCCCTTCCTCATCAATTTTTGAAGCCCCGTGTTTGATTTCTGGTTGTGGGGAAGAAGGGTAGAAATGGAACCCAGTTTCTCAAACCTTCAAGAATCTCTCAAAACCTTCGTTGACGAGTTTTCAAAAAGCAGGTTTTCAAACCTTCAAAACCACAACCATAAATATAGCAATGAATTTCCAAACTGTAACTTAACACCTACGGAATAATTCAAAACTGGAACTGAATCTAAATGAAACTCCTTAATGGAAACAAATCACGTATAAACCACACAATACGACTCTACTAACTCCAACCTTAATGAAAGAAAATCCAAAAACCAGAACTTAACCGAATCAAATCGTGTATATAAATTGAGGATAATACAATTAAGAAAACAATATCAATTGGTAATGCTAGATTTTATGCGGTCGAATAGAAGATGCTAGGGTGTCCTTCATGCTTGTTATTCTCGATCCTTCTCGCTCGTTTTCCTCAATGATAGTAACTTGCCGAGAATGAATGAGGAATTTTTTTTTTTAATCATTCACGCTCATTCTTCTCAACCCAAATTGAAGTTCAATGTCCGTGGACAATGGAGGAGTTAGTTCCCTCATTTTTCTAAATTAAAAACTTTATTATACACGGGAATAAATAAACCTAACGAAATGAAGAAGCTAATACTCTCGTCCCGGATAATTTTTGACGGGACGGGTTCAAAACGAGACTTCTAATTTTGGATGAAATCCCACCTTGATTGGGGCAGGACCGGGACCGGGATTGGCAGGATCGTCATTGTCAAAAATGATCCGGAGTCTTGGGCCGTTTGTAACTTTTAACATATTTCGAAAGAAATTTGGACATAACCGGCTCGGATTAGGATCGGACCATAGCTTGAACGGGTTATAATTCCCATAATCATCTCGTCGTTCTAGCGAAGTGTCGTTAATAGTGTCAAGTGTGAAAGGTTGACCGAGCATCACTTATGAATTGTGATATGAGTTTATGAGCAAATTGGAACATAACATGGGATTCTGAGAGCCCTTGCTTGGGACAATGAGAAGAACCACGTGGAAGCTGACAATAACTATGATGAGAAGAATCATATGGGGCCCATGTAACGCGTCTTTGCCCCCAAAGTCAATTTTTTATTCTCTCCGTCCATTGACCATCACTATTACTTATTTATAATCTCCAATCTTTTATTATTTTACAAAATGGCCCATTTGTCAATTATGCATTTCTTTGTCTTTTGCAATCATTCAAACTCGTCATCAAAATCCAAAACTCATATATGCATGATTCAAATATTAATCTAGTTAAGTGTATCCCTAATGTTTTATCATTGTTTTAAAAGGATTCTAATTTTGAAAGTGATTCATTTAAGATTTTAACTTGTTATGTTTTGTTGTTAATGAATCCAAAATATTTAAAGTAACTTAGTAGAAGTTTACAATTTAGATTATGTTTTTGTTTGATAAGTAGCAAGTGATTAAAACGATTTTACCTAAAAAGAAATTGAAAGAGCGGTTATTCTATAAGTTGATGTTTGCATTGAACGCGCCTATTTTGTTGAGGCATTACAATCTAAAAATTTTTAAATGAATTACCTCACATTAAAAAAAAAAACAATAGTAAAACAGTGAATTCGGGGTCGTTGTCACTACAAAAAACATTTGATAATTGTCGAAAATTTAGTATTTTGACATAGTACAAAGGTGTTTGACGTGATTAGTTACCTCGGACTTAAAAACTTCGAAGACTCATGTAACTTGTGGGTTATCATTAACAATAGTAAGAAAGTAGAATGCACCACATGTACACGTAATTATATAAAGACCTTATATTTTACAAGAATATGGTAAAAATATTTAGATGCCTGTTGTTTATTAATAGGAAAAGAAGAACAAATTTACTTTGCTCGATCATAGGCTTTTTTTCTATGTTTATGGATACTATTACTAGAAATAGAAACATCAAGAAAGATGATATCTAATCCAACCCAAATACTTGGGATGCCTTTACTTTGAGGTTATAGGGGTTTGTCTTAGGTTATTTTGTTTGAGGTTATAACTTTGGATGCATTTAGTTGTAGCTTGAGGTTATGGATTAAGTTTTTAAAAAATGTTTAAATTCAGTGAAATAAATTGATTCTATAACATCACAAACTCAAGATTATTGGAGGTTTTGATTAGGGTTCGGCTTGGGATGGGACATATGGAATGAGGTCATCCCACATCCCATCCCTCCTATTATATATGGGACGGGATCGGTAGGGTCTTGTATTTTCAAACTAAAAATCACCGGGTCCTATTTCCATTGGAATCGGGACGGGGCGGGATGGGACCAATCTCGTATGACCTATATATAGTTTATTTTGAGATGGATGCGGATGCGAATGGTTGATTCAATCAAGGTTAATCGGGCAATCCGTGAAGTGGAGTGGATAGTTGATCCTCGAATGTGAACTCTTAGATCGAAGATCCAAGGAAGAACTTTTGAGAGAGAAGAGGTGATGCCCAAAATCAAGGTGGAGGATTTACTTTCAACTAAACTTGATTTAATTTGAACATATCTTACAAATGAGCTCAAACATCCTTTATATAGGGAGGATGAATGCAAATCCTAAGACTTAAATGGAAAATAAAAAACAAATATTCTAGACATTAAAGAATGGATTTGATGGCATATTTCAAGAATTATCTCAAGCATTTAATGTCGTTTTAAAGGAAAAGTTTCACAAGAATATCCCTTTAATTATTTAAATATATATATTAAATCAAAGATATAAAACATGACGGAAATAAATATGCAGGAAACGTCTTCCGTCGGTAGTATCATTCCTTCGTCGGTATGCCTCACATATTTGTCGGCAATCTCATGGTGGAACAAAGACAAGTTGTGTCATGGAAAGTGTCGGGATGGACACACACGAGTGGTAGTGGTAGTGGTAGCCAATGGCATATCAGGCCGGAGGCACGGATGACATCGGCATCCAGGGGCATATCATTCTTGTCCTCTTGTTGTGAAATGTCCCCGTTTCACCGTGGTCAAGATGGTGCACGCCATAAGAATCCGGAGGCTTGAACATGTGCATCATAATGCGTTGGATTTGATGCGGTACTTGTCAGTGATTTGGTCAAGGGAATGGACAACTTCACACTTCCTCCAACCTCGCCCGGGCCATTTCGAGGTAGATCATTGGACATAACAAGGACAAACTCTTGACCGGGAGGCTCAAAATTGTAATCGCTCATAATTGTGGCACCGTTTAACATCCGGTAAATACCGTTGAGGTTAAATTTTGGTTGCAAGCTGAATGGATCAAAAGGAAAGTTGGGAGGTAAATTATTTGGCCTAAAAAGTACAAACCTTGGATCGGAAGGTTCGAACTTGCAGTCTATCAACATAGTGGCGCCGCTATCGGGGATGTTGTCTCCTTCACCCTTGATGATGACATTTCAGTGGTCCTCTTTGTCATACACCGGGTTGACATACTGCATTGGAAGTGCTAGGGAGTAATCTAATATGGCACCATGTCGGAGTTATGGCCGGTGTCTCCTTCATCTTCAATGATGACATTGCCCTCGTCTTCGTCATACAACAGGTTGAGCAAATACGTGATGTTGTTAGGATGACATCTCCTTTACCCTTGATGATGACTTCATGTTTATCTTCTTCGACTTTGCCCTCGTCATAACGGGTTAACAACCAATTCACACTTAGGTTGTGTTACCGCTTGGGGTGTTGAGGACTTCGTGAGGGCAACAATTTGCGCCCTTAATGCCTCTCGTTCATGCATTAGAGTAGCTCTTTCATTGACTTGGGCACAACATTATCATCTTTCGGATAGACTCGACGTCGAGGCACAATGTAGTCATCTTCAAGATACGCACGAAGTCGAGGAAAAACATATGTATCTTCATGATAGGATCGCCCTTGGTCATGGGGATGCCATCGGTACCCATGAATTGTTTGTTTTGGCGTTGGTGGGTATGGGGGAGGCAACCACTCCTCATCTTCGTGATAGTCACGACGTCTGTGGTGGAGGTACGTCGGTGCCCATCGATGGTTTGTTTAGGCATTGGTGGATATGGAGGAGGCAACCACTCCTCGTCCTCAGATCTCGGGATCGTTGTCATAGAGGAGCATTAATGAAAAATGAAGAACGATGATGAACAAGAGTAAAAAAAAAACTTAGCTTCGATCCCAAGATTTGATACCAATGATAACGCCATTAGGTAAGGATTAATTAAGGATAAAATGTGGATCTAGATTGAGCTTAAGCTCGAACTACTCCTTATGATATGTGCAGGTGGATAAAAGGATTGAATATGAGTTGACGGAAGCTTTGAGATGGATGCAGAAAGTGAATGGTTGATTTGATCAAGGTAGATCGAGCAATCCGTGAAGTGGAGTGGATAGTTGATTCTTGAAGAATTCTCGAATGTGAACTCTTGGATCGAAGATCCAATAAATAACTTTTGAGAGAGAAGAGGTTATGTCCAAAATTAAGGAGGAAGATTTACCTTCAACAAACTTAATTTAATTTGAACATGTCTTACAAATGAACTCAAACATTCTTTATATAGGGAGGATAAATGGCAAATCCTAAGGCTTAAATGTAGAATTAAAAGCAAATATTTTATACATTAAAGAAGGGATTTGATGACATATTTCAAGAACTATCTCAAGCATTCGATGCCTTTTTAAAGGGAGAGATTCACAAGCATATCTCTTTAATTATTTTAATATCTAATAAATTAAATATATAATATATGACGGAAATAAATATGCGGTAAACGTCTTCCGTCGGTAGTATCATTCCTTCGTCGCCTCGTCGGTATGCCTTATATATCCGTCGGCAATTCCATGGAGGAACAAAGGCAAGGTGTGTCATGGAAAGTGTCGGGATAGACACGCACGAGTGGTAGTGGTAGCCAATGGTGTATCGGGCCAAAGGCACAGATGACAAAGGCATTTAGGGGTGTATCATACTTGATATCTGACGAGGGTTGAAATGTGAGCTTTAGATCTCCTAAATAATTACACGACCTATTGTAGTAAAGAGAGTGATCGAACCAAGGAAGACAATGTCTTGCTTTACAAAATTAAAAAGAAACTAAATAAACAATATAACTAAATATAAACATAAAGTAAAACAAAATAAACACACACGAAATCAAAGGAAGGCCGATCAACCTTAGCACAATCGATCACCCAAAGACTTGAACTTTTAATTAAAATAAATAAATAACAAACAAAAGCGAAAGATGAGAAAAATACCACTAAGGCCGGTCAACCTTAAGGGCATATATCGATCCGCCACCTTAGAAATTAACGTAAAACATTAGTAGTAAGGGAGAGATAAACGGATGTATTTTTCGGAACTAATATAAGATATTTTCAAGAGAGGGGGAATAGGGATATAATAATCAAGAATTAATTAGGGAAATGGGACCCCTTAAAATTATCTTTTGTAAACTAGGCCTCTATATAATAGAAAGAAAAGTAGGTATGAAAACTAGAAAATAAGGGCAATAATTTTTTTAATTGAAATGATGGTGATTAGATGTTTACTTTTAGTCTAAATATCTTTTTTACATGTTTACCTTTTATTTTTTTGTTAATGTAGCTAGTTTGATGAAATTTTTAAGTCCATGAATATTTAATTTTTTTGGGTGACATTGTTTTCGTTACCCAAATATGAATTGTAGTATTTTTCTCATTATTAGGTATATGTTTTTTGTTTTTGTGGTATGTTTTTTATTGTTGAGTATGCTTAAAGTGATATTTTTGGGTATGTTTTATGGTTATCCAAATTGTGTTACATGGACCAAATGTCATTTGGTATTGATATTTGGGTACAATATTGATTTGTGTAAATTTTGGTTATGACAAATTCAAATTGGGTATGCTTTTATACGTGTATTGGCTTTTTAATATATTTCTTATTATTAAGTATATAGTGATATTGTGGAGTATGTTTTATGGTTACCCAAAATGTGTTATAATGATCAAATGTCAAGCGATTTTTTGGGTAATGACCAAATGTCATTTGATATTGATGTTTGTGTACAATATCGAGTTTTGAAAATTTTGGGTATGACAAATTTATATTGGGTATGGATTTTGTATTAAGTGATGTTTAAATTGGGTATAAATATAAAATATTATCCAATTTGTGGATATTGTTTTATTTTGATATTTGATTTATTGGGTATGTTATTTTCGAGTATGTTTATGTACTTTGACAAATTTATTTTTGGGTAAGATAGTGACATTATTTGGGTAAGCGGATTTTTGGGTAAGCGAATTTTTGGGTAAGCAAATTTTTTCTGGGTAGAGGGCTGCGTTTTTTGGCCTCAAATTTACTCCAAATGTCAATCAAAAGTGTCAGCACTCACATCAGCCATCACTCATTAGTCATCACTTTTGTCAACTTTTTTTCCTATTTATGAATTAGTCTAGTAAAGTAGGAACCCTATTTCTCAATTTGTAATTGATAGACCCTAAATTTCAACTCTATAGTGTAAAAAGCCCTAAATGCCAATTCAGCCAATAATCAATCATAAAGCAATTCCATTATCTAAATCACCACAACATGCATAAGATAAATTTCAATTGACAATTTCATAGTTGAATGTAAGTCTAGTTATGAGGGGAAACAACTTCGTCCGATTGTCATGTGTTTAAGACTTTGCTTGACATACATCAATGGCAATCACCCCCGTTGATTGTCATGTACTCAAGGCGACACTAATTCTTCACATACCATAACTCGGACTTTGCTTGACATACATGAATTTGACTCTCGCATTTTTCCATCAACAACTTGAAGAACATATTACAAAGTAAGATTTCAAACTTGGCTCTTATAATTTACAAGGAACTTCCAAAAACTACCATAACTCATATAAACATAAATCCGACAATTATATAATCAATTCAACATCATAGATTAATGTAGTTGGACTATCCAGTCCCTAGAAAGATGAGAATTAGCCACACATATCCAAATAATACTCGAGCGCTTTTATTAAGAACTCGGAAATAAGTCAATCGATATCCCAAGGGAGGTAAAGGCTGATTGGCCATAGGGTACAATCCGGCAGCGAAAAACTTGTAAATTGTAGAAGAGCACATAATAAAAACCTAGAGTGAAACCCCCTTCGTTGTGTAACACTACATTTATCATGTAGTTGTCAGTCTTCCCAAACCTCCTTCGTCGTTTTTGGAGAGTATGCGAGCCTACCCTACGTGATATAATTAGTAAGATCTACCGGTTTGAATAAAAATCAAAGAGCATATACAATAAAATAGAATTGAAATTCATTGTAATCCATTTGTGTAAATAAAAGAGAATGTATAATAATGTAATTAAACACCGAATATTCTTAGACAACTATAATATAAAATTTTTAAAAAAATCTTAAACATCTGAGCGATGATAGAATGGTTGATGTTGTGTAGGACCATCGAAAAAGTAGGATGTTGTGATATTTTAGTGAAAAAAAGGTAATTCTTAAATTTTATAATGATCTCAGGGATGAAGTAAATTGTTTTAAGAAACAAATATGATTAAAATGGATTAGAGCATTTATTAAGGAAATTGTTTTAAGAAACAAATATGATTAAAATGGATTAGAGCATTTATTAAGAAAAATATTTATTTTACATGTAGATAACGTTTTTAAAACCTATAATAAAATTTTACGAAATAAATATGATTAAATTGAAAGAGCGCTAGTGCTCTAAATATTTAACATGTAGATAATGATTTGTAATTTTTGAATGATTAATAAAATAATAGTTTTCTACAAACCCTATTTTTGTTATTTTATTATTTACAAAAATACAGTATATTTTGGCCTTTCGATTCAATAGTTGGTGTGCCGTTTATAGGATCGAACCGCTTTCTATTATAAAAAAAAATATTCTAAACGGATATTTAATTTACAAAAGTAAGGTACCTCTTTCTAATATCTTGAAGTATATTAATGTTTTTGGGTTTTCTTTATTCCAAGTTAATTTGTACAATTTTATATTTTTCCAAAAAAGTAAACTGTACAACTTATAAATTACTTAAATTGACACTTGCATGGCAATTCGATGTACGATAAAACAAAAAAAAGCAAACGATTTGTATTGGGCAAAGGGGTTTGAGGTTTTGGGAACAAACAATGTTTTGTCATGTGCAAATCTGTTGACTATTGTGTTCTCAAATTTCATCGTTAGTCGTAGTCAAACAACAAACGTTCACGTTTCACACTTTGGGAATCCCAACTGGTCAAATTGCAAATAATATTGATGTTGAATTGCTACAACGAAAGATTGACAATTTGACATACCCTCAAGGTTTGAACTTTACGCTAATTAATGAACAGATAACCTCTGAATATGAATGTCATTTTCACTTGAACCCAATTGTACAAACAATGAAGAAATTTCTCACCTTCATGCAAGCAATGTTCATCAGGGTAAACTCAAAATCCAACAAGAACAGAGAAACAGAATGAAATTTGCAAAATCAGAATATAAAAAAGAATGATTTTAATTTAGAATACATAAACATGTATGCTAACAAATCCAATCAAATATCTATCTATCTATCATCAGTATACCAACCCACTGCCACTATGAATCTCTACAAACCCAGCAGAATCAAAATACAGAAGAGCCAGAAACTAGGAGAAGATCAAAGCTGATCAACAATATGATCAAGATTGCTAGCGAAAGGAAGTACCAGCAAGGCCATGATGCAAGAGATTATGAGCGATATGATCTCTAGCTTGCACAGCAGAAGCAGACCTAATTGGGTTTTCGGGCACAACTTCATCATCAAACACATCAAACATCATATCAGGCTCCAATTCCTCACCTCTCATCTCACATATATTATGAAGAACACAACAAGCTCCCAAAACTGCAGGCAAATCCTGCAATTTTACCTCAGTCCTTTTCTGCAAACATCCCCATCTTCCCTTCAATCTCCCAAACGCATTTTTAGCAACACTTTGCACTTCTGCAATCTTCTCATTAAAAGCATGCTGCGTCCATGTTGTATTATTAACTGTATACGGCACTAAAACCCAATCCATCAATGGATAGCCAGCAGAACCTACGATCCAATTATCCCTCAATAGTCCTCTTGCACCTCGCTGATAAAGGGCCGATTTCTCAAGCACCTGTTCATCAAGCATTGAGCCAGGCCATCCAATGCAAACGTCTGAGAAAACACCTCGTGGATCGACGACTCCCTGGACAGTAATTGAGTAGCTCGTCTTCTGATTCCGTTCGGTTTGTCGCTTGTTGAAGTAAGCCGCAACGCTGATTTTGGGGGCAATGATAGGGATGTGTGTTGTGTACATTGAACCTGCAACATTAGGGATTCCAAAAGCAGATTCGTATTCCGATTTGATTTGAGAGACACGTGAATCGTCTGGCCATTGGAGGTACTTGTTCATGAGGACATTTTTAATTGCTGAGCAAACCTCAAGAACGAGCTTATGACAGGTTGAGATTCCGAGTCCGAATCGTCGGGAAACGAGTCTAAGAGGTTCGCCGGTTGCAAGCCGCCAGATGCAAACGGCTACACGCTGTTTGACAGGGATAGCAGCGCGTAGCATGGTGTCTTTCTTGGTGACTGCGGAATCAAGCTCATCGCAAATTAGGTTAAAAGTAGCCCGCGACATCCGAAAAGCGCGTTTGAATTCAGCTTCCGGGAAATCGGGATGACTACACTTGTCCCACCAATCCTTTGACCGATCCTTCACCCAAAGCCTCCTCTGATGACTCTTTGCTGTAGAACCACTAGCATCCGCCGGAGGCGAGCTCTGTTTCCCCTGTTCCGCGACAACGGCCGCAACCACAGCTGAGGAGGTTCGGGCGCGTTTGTTTCGGATATTCTCGACCTCCACCGCCTCATCAGAGTACTGAATCTGCAAATTGTCATGGTAATTCATCATAGACTCACTCGCCTGTCTAAAACTAGATCCTAATAGATTCTTCTCCTGCTGAGAAGAAAACGACCAGGCTAACTGATCCTGATTTTCCTCTTCCTCAAGCAAAAGAAGAGAAGCCAATACTTCTTTAAGAGTCGTTGCACCAGAATCAGGCTTCTTGAGCAAGTCGTCTCCGTTGTTACCGTCGCCGTCAGTGCGGCGGCGCTTATTGGGGAGAGTGGCTGAGTTATCCAGGGCTAAGAGATCTGAGTAAGAGTGAAATGGAGAGAAATCTTCGGGGGTGAGAAAGGAGAAGGAGGAGATTTCCATACAGACAAAGTGTTTGATGAAATGTCTTAAAGAAGAAAAGGAAAATGTGAACGCTTGGAGTCAGAAGAAGTGAGGGTTGAATTGAATCGGCGAGACTTATATACGGTTCCTAGGAAGCGTGTGATGATGTGTGAACGCGGTATACGCCTTTTTACGCTTTTTCTTTTTTATTTTTTAATTGTAAAAGAAATGAGTTATTTAACTTATTTTCGTGGAAGGAGGATAATTATTCGAGTGTCCTAATGGTGACTGTGAGTGTGACTAGAGACTGTACTCAATGTACCCACACTTACGTACAAGGTTTTCATAGCCGTGTCAATACAAGGTGTGAGTCCGGTCGCTTGCATTCACGCTCTCAAAAAACCCGAACATTGGAGTACAATCCTTATTTGGTTGATGGATGTCTCCATCATACGGATATGTCATCTGCAAAAATGACATGAAATGACTTGGGTTATGTTTTAGAAAGTTTAATAGACTTTCCCGTCTTTTATTACATTGTTAATTATATAACTAACTTTTCAATGCACAAGACGAAAATGTAAGGGTACGGAGGTCTCTTTATTGGACACCTCTAATAGATAAGAATCTCTCGAATACTTCATCATTCTACAACAATCACAACCTGATCGAGGAAACAAACTCCCTAACCCACTCCCTCAACCACTCAACCCAAGTAGAGCTTCACTAACATTCTCCTTGTCAACTTTTTTTTCTTTCTCATTGTTTGCATCACCTCTTGTACCAACACTGTGTTTTGAATAACTCTCCCTACGATAAATTAAAACTACCTTGAGTGGCATCGATCAACTTACCCATGAAAGGTTGCATCCTCGTTACTAGCATTTTCGAGATGATTTTGTATAGAATATTTTAGAGGGCTATTGGTCGACAACAATTAATATCACGTTTCAGTGTTGAACTTGACTATCGAGGCGTGACAAATGTAGTTGTCGAATGCTCTTAACTACGGAACCTTTTATTTGAGCTTCATGCTCCGTCTCACAGGCTACTGTGCACAAACAATGCAAGTGTTATATATCTTACCATAATCTAGTCCATCATCAATGGATCGAACATGTAGAGATTGATATCCTTTGTTCATGAACAAGTTACCATAATCTCCGTAAACTTGTATTCTCAAACGTCCACTCTCTAAATTATTTAAAAAATAAAGTTTTTTTTTTTGATAAGATGGTAAGATGCTCAACTACACCAAACATACTTGGTGTGTTGAGAGACCGGAAGCCGGTAAACTGACAAGACCGTCGTACAACTAGTGCAACCAAAAAGACAAACACGACGGAGCAACAAAAACAAATGACTGAAAGGGTAAAAAAGATCCAAAAAAGGTCGGAACAAACAAACCACGGGAGAAGGCGTTGAACACTCGAGGCTGACAAAACATGGAGAGGACACGGGATAGATGAACTAGCGCGGTGTCTCGCCGCCGGAAAGCAGAATAGTAGAAACCCTATTTGAGGGATGTCATACCTCCTGCGGAAATGTGGATCCCACGACGTTCCCCCCCACCTAAATGGAGGATCTTCGGAGACCTCGAACAAAACCACGATCAACAGGGGCATGTGACTACGGCATCTTCCGGAACATTCGTTTAGACCATACTCAAGAAACGTCTTCAAAAGGAAAGTCATCCCAACTTGCTCAAGATGATGGATGAATAACAACCATCCATGATTTTCAATAGCTTGAAAGGATTGTTGAGTTCTTTCATGGTTGTTCTTGTATAAAAGGGTTTCAAACATAGGTTCTAAATTCTCACTTTTACTGCAGTTCAAAAGCCCTTTTCTACATGGGTAAGTAATTAAAACATAGGGAAGCTTGATAAATATTCTTAGAGCCAATTCTTATTATATTGGATTTGTTCATAAAATCATATTCGTTAGTGTTGTGATTGCTCTTCAGAGGTGTATCAACTAAAGGTGTACCAGTGTATAGAAACATGTATTCATTATAATTTTCATACATAGTTCATGGAGAGTTTCAATGATCCAGAGACCTTATTCTCTTTATTCTTATTCATGACTTCAAAAAATTGGAGTCAAGATTATATTTATCGGCCTTTGTGTAGCCTCGTAAGCTAGTTGTTCAACAACTATTAAATCAAGGACGCAAGTGTTCATCCTCCTGGAAACATTCAAGCATGAAAGAAACTACCAGATAAGGATTTTGGAGTTATGTGGTTTATTACAATCACACATTTCTATTGATAATTTTGGGTTGATGATTTCAGTGTTTATTCCTTGCGCAACGTTCAATTGGTAGCCCTGATCGGAACAACCATTGGTTTTCTACAAAACAAGTCATAACTTGTTTATTGTTCAAGAAAGCCCCACGGGACCTTGATTCATTTGAGATTTTTTAGGAACGCCACTGTATTGCCTCCAGAGTCTCGAAGAAGACCAACCTTCTGCATCAAAAGCACCATCTGAGAAATGTAGCATGTGTGCCTATTCCGGTCGGCCACAAAGAAGGAAAAGATCTTGTAAACACCTTGTTCTTGATTAGGTTTAGGCGGAAATGAATGAAAACATTGTTGAAGATCACTATCTATGGCGGATTTAACTTTCTTCTACCAAATCCAACGAGGAGACACACAAAGCCCTGATTAGAGATTGTTGAGGGTTTCTTTTTCTGATTTCTCCGAGTTGTTGATGGATTGAGGCAGATTCACTAGAAATCGCAACAATATTTTGGATCTGAGAGCAGTTTTTGGGGTTTCTTTGTTTTTTGTTTGACCAAAAGGAAGAAGGGGCGTGTGGGTTAACTCGATTCTTTTGAAGGGATTTAGGGTTTCTATTGTTCACCATATGACAATGGAGGAGGGCATTTGGGATGTGAATTTACATAGTTAACAGAACTCCGAAGGAGCCACTCAAGTTTTTAGGGTTTTCTTGTTTTTGGGAAGAAAGAGATGGGTGACATCTTGCGCATGCAAGCGCGTTATTTTTCTCTCTTTTTGATTTTTTTGGAGTTGCTCAATACTTTTCCAAAAAAATTAAGTTTTATAGGTTACATAAAACATGCTCCTCAAATGACCATGGTAATATTTCCTTTTTTCTACAATTGAAAAACTAAAAGGAAATACTCTAAAATAATTGTAGTATTAAATCCCGGATTCTCCCAAATTTGGAGTTTAATCTACTTATCAAACGGTCAACTGAAGGTCCGATTGTGACTTGCGTGGTGGCCGGTGGGGACCATAGAAATAAATAATTGAACATTACTGAAAATTGAAATAATTTATCATATAAAAAAAAGAGAGGGAAAAAACAAAATTTATTAGTTGAGAATAGTAAATTCAAGTAATGAGGTATACGTGTACGACTACGCGGTTGAGGGCAGATGGTATTTGAATTTTATATTTTATTTTATTATTTTAATTTAAAAATGGGATTTCGATGTGAAAAACGTTTCCCTGACTTGAGGAAGCTGGGGCGAAATTTCCAGATTTTGAAATTAATAAATTGGAAACTAAAGGAAAAAGAAAAGGATAAAGTGTGTTGGTCGGAGATGGATTCTCAACCGTAGATTATCTTTTAATCAGTTGGAATCTTTTTGACTAACCAAATATACGTTATTACAAATCTACATATATTCTGCCCTTCCATGCGTACTATATTTACGCCAATACATCGCGTACGCGTAGTGTTAAGACCAATCTGAACTACGCGTCTAGCATGTGTAGGCGTAAGCGTTTTTCTTTGGCTGAATTGGCACTTAGGGCCTTTTACACTATAGAGTTGAAATTTAGGACCCTACCAATTACAAATTGAGAAATAGGGCTCCTACTTTACTAGACTAATTCATAAATAGGACAAAAAGTTGACAAAAATGATGACTAATGAGTGATGGCTGATGTGAGTGTTGATTGTGATCTTTTGATTGACATTTGGAGGAAATTTGGGGCCAAAAAAACGCAGCCCTCTACCCAGAAAAAATCCGCTTACCCAAAAATCCGCTTACCCAATTAATGTCACAATCATACCAAAAAATAAATTTCTCAAAGTACAAAAACATACTCGAAAACAACATACCCAATAAATCAAATATCAAAATAAAACAATATCCATAAATTGGATAATATTTTATATTTATACCCAATTTAAACATCACTTAATACAAAATACATACCCAATTTAAATTTGTCATACCTAAAATTTTCAAAACTCGATATTGTACACAAACATTAATATCAAATGACATTTAGTCATTACCCAAAAATTCGCTTGACATTTAATCATTATAACACATTTTGGGTAACCATAAAACATACCCGCGACATCACTTTAAATATACTTAATACTAAGAAATATACTACAAAGCCAATAAACGTATAAAAGCATACCCAATTTGAATTTGTCATAACCAAAATTTACACAAATCGATATTGTACACAAATATCAATACCAAATGACATTTGGTCCTTGTAACACATTTTGGATAACCATAAAAAAATACCCAAAAATATCACTTTAAGCATACTCAACAATAAGAAACATACCACAAAAACAATAAACATATACCCAATAATGAGAAAAATACTATAATTCATATTTGGGTAACGAAAACAATGTCACCCAAAAAAATTAAACATTCATGGACTTGGAAATTTCATCAAACTAGCTAATTAACCAAAAATAAAAGATAAACATGTAAAAAAGATACTTAAACCAAAAGTAAACATCTAATCACCATCATTTCAACTAAAGAAATTATTGCCCTATTTTTTAGTTTCCATACCTATTTTTTCTTTCTTTTATATAGAGGCCTAGTTTACAAAAGATAATTTTAAGAGGTCCTATTTCCCTAATTAATTCTTTTTCTTTTTTACAAAAATTATTTATTTGAGCGCTGACGCCAGTTATTTTTCGATATAAAGTGTGAAATTCGCGTTGAAAAAAAAGAAGGGTTTGAGCGCCGGGGCTCAATTTTTAATTTTAATTTTTTTAATAAAAAGAAAAAGGCTAACTACGGCTACGCGTAGTCGTACAACCGGTATAAATAGCATATTCATTTGTGGTACGAATAACAATAGCCATTAATTAAACTCAATTTTATCTAGCACAAAGGTGAGATTAATTGAACATTACTTTCACACTTCAAGTACAAAATTAGAAAATTAAATAAAATATATGAGTTCGTTAATATCGACGTATATTTATTTCATCTTTAAATTATCTTAGTAAGTACAAATAATTATTCATTAATATATTATGATTTTTAATGAACGTTTTCAAAGATTTAGCTCTTGTTAATTTTAAATTTTTTATATGGATTCGTAAGTTTTTTGAGTGATGAATTCTTACCAGATGCAAAAAAGTCTATAACATTATTAATCTATGTAGTATAGAAATACAATAATAAAAACACATTGATGAACACTTACCAATATTTTTGTGTACGAGGATATTATATTATGATATATTATTATTCTATGTTATTATTAATCTAGATATATTAGAAAAGACGGCAAATAATATTATTATTTTATAGAATATATTTTTATAATCGTTACAAATATAACGCAATAAAATAATTTTTAAGTGAGGATTTTCTTAACATTTGTTATTTATACGAATTTTAAAACTCTATCATTGTGAATACGTTTGGAATCGTTGAAGTTGTTTGGTTGAATATGAGAAGTAGAAATCGCGATAACTAAAATTATATAAAAGTTAAAAAAATTGGTTCAACTTAAATTTAATGTTTGGTTTAATTTAAAAATGCTCAGAGAAATTTTCCACCATGATCATGTTTATATTTTATGGTCTTTCTATATGTAAGATATGTTGTAGAGCTACCATGCTTGTAGATTTATTATTAAATTAAATAGATGAAATTCAATTTAAATATCCTCACGTGAGGTCATGCTGAGCAAGTATCCAAATTCAACGTTATCGGACAGTACGTCGGAAAGGACAAGATTAGTGGCCGCCGGCGTCGCAAAGTAAGACGGAAAATTGGAAGTTATTATTGAGAAAATGAGGTTTTATTAACACGTGTAGTTTATCTACTTGAACTATCCAAAACTGATTAACCTCGATGAATCTGATTTAGATTAAAATTGACAATTTTTAATTTTGTAAGAAGAAAAGTAAGTGGTCTTCGTGCATCTAGTCGCACTTTATGTAAGTAGAAATGTGGTTGTATAATCATCACACCGGGCATAACCTTACCTTTAACATCATGAAACAAGTATATGAAAAACACACCCTCAGGCGGGTTACACAATAGATGAAATCCAGGTTCAAAAGAAAAAGTTAAATAAGTTAGAAAGTCAACTACATAATTACCTTCACGGTAAATATTACGAACTTGGACAATCCAAACTCTTTGAATAAAGTCTTGACACATATGTACCAGGCTGAAAAGAGGATGACATCGGGGTAGATTTTTTCCAATAAGGTCTGCTACAAGCTGAGAATCCGTTTCAAGGATCACTTTCCTATATCCAGAATCTCACGCAAGCTTCAGATCATGCAAAACGCCCCACAATCCCGCTATCGGAACCGAGCACGTTCCAATATTGTGGACACCCCCTCGCTGCCACCCTCCTTCATAGTCTCTAATAACGCACCCAACCACTCCACTCAATTGAACTGCACCGTCAGTATTAACCTTAATCCATCCTTGTGGCGGTGGAGTCCATGAAACAAGAATTGTCGATGACATCTACTATACTGGTTCATGTTAGCACTACATGCTGAATAGCAGGCCTTTGTCTTTTGTATAACAAAAGTCGACTTGTTTGGCACATTAACGTCGTCAAAAACCATGCAATTTTGCCACTTCCAAATGCTCCAAATTCCTTCTACAAAAATATCACACCAAGCATAATTGTATTGAAAGCATCTAGGGTTAAATATGCTACCTCTAATCTAAGTGCTAAATGGCAAGTCAAAGAAATCCGTAACCATTGAAGTTGCGTGAAGATCTTCCCACATCATCTTCACAGTCAAACAATCCCGAAATTGATGTAAACCTTCTGGTGTTTCAGTACGAAGCACTGATCCGCAGTCAGATGTCGCCTGAATCTCTCATAATTGATTAAACAACTACCTCATAATATCTTTCACAAAAACACTCGCCCTCTCTCCTGCACCTTCAACTTCCAAATACGACTGAACAAATCCTTATCAACAAACTGATACTGATAACAATTAGAAAGAAGTCGACACCCAGATGCTATAGTGTACGTGCCTGATTTCGACAAGGGCCAAAAGTAACAATCAGATTTAGATTAATCAATAATAAGAGAAGCAAGGCTTGTCCTACAATCAAAGGGGAGTAGATCAATTAGATATGTCCATCGCAAACCATGGTCCTTGTCCCATAAATCGCAAATAGTAAGGCTTTCCACCATGGTTGTAAGACGTTGTAGAGCAACCTCCTTCAGTGGTCCTAATGTTAGCCAATTATCGATCCACAACTTTGTTTGAAGACCATCCCCAATAATCATTTTGACATTGTTTGCAATAATCATGCGTAACCCCTTCACAATAGTAGTCCATCCGTCGATTTAGGTTTGGAAGAAAGGTTGGAATTGTTTTTGTATTTCGTAGTGACAACCCCTATCCACATAGGTTTTGTTTCTGTAATATATCGCCAAGCTAATTTCCCCGCAAACGCCAGATTTAAAATGGAAGCCTTAATAAGCCCTAATCCTCCATTTTCACGTGACTTACACACCTCTTCCCACTTCACTAAATGCATCTTTCTTCTTTCAGTAGTACTACCCCATATAAAGTCCTGACAACACTAATCAATTTTTTTCGTAACACTTGATGGTAAGATGATAATAGACATTGTGTATTGCGGTATTGTCATCAAGACCGACCGAGTAAGTGTTACTCGTCCCACAAAGCTCAAAGTCCGTCGCTTCCAACCCATAGCGCCCTGAATTCTGAAAATTTGGGGTGTTACAACATGGTATTAGAGTAGGTTGACAACAATGACACTTACAATCTTCTAAAGGGCCGAATAAATAAATAAATAAACAGAACCCAAGAGGGGTTTGAGATTTCCAAATGAATTTCGTTTTCAAATCATATGCATAGTCGGTATGGGATAGAAAGTATGTGAGACACCATTACCTCTACGGATCTCGACAACTTAGTTTGATATATTTAGAATGGAATTCTCTTGTTGGTTAGAAATGTCCTAATTCATAGTTATAATACTTCGTGTAGATGACATGTAATAGAGTGACACCCACTACGGGTCGAGGTTGAGGTCGTCCACCTCTTCCCCCTATTGGGCTCGGTAGGGGTGATAGGACTCCAACAGTCAAAGGACCTGGCCGTGGAGGTAGACCTCCAACAGTGAGAGGCCGGGGTCGAGCCCCATATACGAGCCACAAGTAGATGGACTGATAAAGGATAGAAACGAGGAGATTATTGAGAGTATGACCCCCGAAGTTGGGGATGAGACTTCTACTAGACCATGACCACAAAAAGAACAATCACTTGATTCAGGTCGCGTTTCGATGGGAGCGACAAAGTTCAAAGAGTATGTCCAGTAGGTGGCCGATGTGGGCCCTTTGGCTAGGAGGAGAAAACGTGTCCTAGATTCCCTTGTGCTTACGAGGTTTGTTGAGGTATCACAGAGAGTGACCCCGGTGCAAGCTGCACCGGAGAGAGTTGTTGAGATCGTCAAGGCTCAGGATGAGCCAAGGGCTCCGATGCTAGATGCATGGTTGAAAAATTTCAACCACATGCAAGTACCTTTTGATGAAACCCGGTCTTAGAGGTGGAGCACTAGTTGGGTCATGTAGAGACGACCTAAGAGTCGATCCTTGTCCAAATGATCAACGGGTTGAGCTGGTACAAACTCTGTTTAGAGAGCAAGACCATAATGGTGGAGGGTTGTCCTCAACGGAGTTATAGGGTTTGAGCAGATAAGGAGTCTCATTAGAAAGCATGTATGCTCTACAACACCGAGGAGAGAGCGACTACAAAACTTTCTTGAGGCTCAGTTTGAGGATACACCAATTTGTGAGGTGATTAGGAGATTCAGAGAGGAGTTGGTGCTGCTCGGGCCGGCTACACCTCTTGTGGATCAACATGTTTATCTATTCTCGAGGAGACTGAGAGAGCGTACCTGCTCCTATCTTGCGGGATTTTGTTGTGAGTCTTTGCTAGACTACCAAGATAGGGCATTAGCGTATGAGAGAGACATGCCAGGTCCTAAGAGAGTTGTTCAGTCAAGTGGGCCGGAGAAGCGACAAAGGGTAGGACACACTAATACTAGTACAAGAGTTTCTAGCTATGGACGAGGTCAGATGCACGAACGACTGAGTTATCCTCCTATAGCTCAGTCTCCAAAGAGAGGACGATAGTGTTACAACTGTTGCGGTTATAGACATATCCGTCCAAATTGTAAGAAGTCGTCGGTGACATGCTTCACGTGCGGCAAGTCAAGACATAAGGTTACATTCTGCCGTCACAGCAAAACTCAATCACAGCAGGGGAGTGGACATAAACTACCACAATATCGGGCTTCAAGCCAACAACAACAATATTAGGCCCTAGGTCATCCTCCTCCATAGAGTTCCATGCAAGGACAAGGTCACGGTAGAGGACGTGGTGTTAGTACAACTGATACCGGAGGAGCTCAAGCACGAGTATTTGAGTTGAGGAGATCTGACCAGCCAGCCGCACCCTACCAATCGCATGACACTTGTTGAGCTGCTAGAGTTGAAGAAGTAGTTGAAGGAATTGACTGAGAAGGGATTCATAGGTCCTAGAGTTTCTCCATGGAGCACACCAATACTATTTGTGAGGAAGAAGGACAGGTTGATGAGGTTGTGTATCGACTGCATAGAGTTAAACAAGGTAACCATCAAGAGCAAGTACCCTTTGCCCCGTATAGACGACTTGATTGACCAACTGCATGGGGCCATGATGTTCTCCAAGATTGACTTGAGATGAGGATACCACTAGTTGAGGGTGAGAGAACAAAACATACCTAAGACGACCTTTCGGACTGGTATGACCACTACGATTATGTAGTGATGCCATTTGGACTCACGAATGTGCCCGCCGTGTTCATAGAGTTAATGAATGAAATGTTCATCGACTTTTTGAATCAGTTTATGGTGGTGTTTATTGACGACATCCTGATGTACTGTAGGAGTCGAGAAGAGCACGCATGACACTTGAGGATAGTGTTACGAAATTTGCTGGATAAGGAGCTTATGCCAAGTTATCCAAGTTCGAGTTTTGGATGTCAGAGGTGGCTTTCCTTATTCATGTAGTTACAACTGAAGGGATCAAGGTTGATCCGACGAAGATCGAGTCGGTATCTTCATGGCAACCTCCGAAGAATGTTAAGGAGGTAAACATTTTCTTAGGGCTAGCAGGTTATTATCTCCGGTTTATGGAAGGGTTTTCATTGATAGCCCGACCACTTACTTGCCTATTGAAGAAGACCACCCGATTCCTTTGGTCTGAGTCGTACCGATAGAGTTTTGAGGAGATGAAGAGGAGATTGACTTCCGCATCGATATTAGCACAACCAAATGGTAGTGAGGACTTTGTGGTACATAGTGATGCATCCAAGTTGGGTTGGGATGTGTCTTGATGCAGAGCAGTAAGGTCATTGCATACGCATCTTCACGGCTGAAGACGTTCGAGGAGAACTACCCGACACTTGACCTAGAGTTAGCTGTAGTGGTTCATGCACTCAAGATCTGACGTCACTACCTTTATAGGGCGACGTGTCAAATTTTTACATACCATAAGAGTCTAAAGTACATATTCACCCGGCGGGAATTGAATAACTGCCAGAGGAGATGGTTAGAGTTAATCAAGGACTTTGACCTTGAGATCCTATATCACCAGGGGAAGGCAAATGTAGTCACCGATGCGCCTAGCTGGAAGACGCCTTAGGAGAAGGCGATAGCTCGTTTGACTACACAACCTCAGCTATAGAGGGATCTAGCCTGGCTGGAGGATGACATCCAGTTTCCGGATCCGAGCAATCACTTGTACACCTTGGAGTTACTACCTGACTTGTTGGGTGAGATCTGACATAAGTAAGAGAGCTGCCCGACATTGTCCAAGATCGGAGACAAATGTTTTTTAAACTGTTAGTCTTACTTGATATCCGATGTGGAATATCACATAAAAGTAACAAGGGCCCACTTCATTTCACTTGTCTTCCTTCGATTACGAGTTATAGAATTAGGGTTTTATATCAGGTCAGTGTTGTCAATTGTTTTAGTTTCATTAGAGTTGAAGAATTAGGATTTTGCTCTACTGTCTTTCTTCATTCATCGATTGAAGTAAGGTTTCGCTGTACTGTGTTCAATTAAACCCAATATGTCGATTTAGGGTTCCTCCGATTGAACTAATGTTTAATAGTCCGTTGTAGTTATCATTCGTTTATGTAATTCGGATTTCTACATTGCTTCGTTGTTCACAATGATTTTGATGTCTAATTCTATGCCTATTTATTGTGTTGTTAGGTTCACAAAATGTCAAGCACTAGTTGCACATCTACCTTTACACGCCGTAGAATTTGTTAACATTTAATTTGATATCCATTGCATCAAATGTAGTTTGTTCGGCTGCGAACACCGGATTTTTAACCTTGCCAAACCCGATGCCAAATTCACCTTATCTTGCGACCAATCATGTTTTATGGGCAATCAACGAGATATTCAAATTTGAACCCCTTAATAACAATATGGAGACATGAAACACAAATATTCGGTCTGAACATATAGAACATTTATCGATCGGACCGGAGGAGTAAAAAAACAAACTTAAATATTTTGTTAGTGCCTGTTGTCAAAATTAACGTGAGTTTTGTAACCGAGTTAAATTTGGCAAAACTTTATAGTATCGTAATGATATTTGTAAATTATTTTAATTTTTAGAAATATGTCTAGTAAATATTTGACAATTATGTTCAAATACATCGATAGTATATTCATATTTAGTAATAAATCAATTCCAATTTATTGTGTTCTCAAAAAAATACATTTATCGGGTTAATTTCCTGAGGGATCCGTGATAAACAGATACCCAATAATATCTTTAATTAGAGGATTGTTAGTTGCTAAACGATGATTTGATTGATACGTTCCCTTTTTTAGATATTGTTTATTGAAGAGTTTCATAAAAAAAGATATTACCCCTGATTCATAAAACTTATAAAAAATATTATAAAATCGGACAAATATTATCTCTCTATATTTCGATTAATCCAATCAAGAAATTGTTCACAAACTTTGGTGACGCAAATCGATTGTCAAGTCAAGAAGCCTTAAAAAGTGAAAATTATATCCTTGGACTTTCATGCCAAAGGTGCTTAACAGTTTTTACCCAGACAGGCAGCAGCGCTGAGTATTACCAGATTGTCTCTGCCAATTTTGGCCAAGTTCTGATATCATCTTCCAACTTTACCCAAAAAAGATTGAAGCTTTTCAAAATCGTTTCATCCTCTCCTATACCTAAATCAAACCCTTCTCAAATTTGTTAGAATTTAGCTTCTGGGTATGGAAGATCTGGGTTCTCAGACCAATGGAAACAATAAGATGCAACATCTGAGGAGTTATAGCGCTTCCTGCGCAACCACACAGCCACCAAGCCCGCCCAAGGAGTTGAAGAAGGGGAGGAGCATAAACAGTTCAGTTTCAAAAGCATTGTGCTTTGGTGACCCTGAATTGCAAAGGAAGAAAAGGGTTGCTAACTATAAGGTTTATTCTGCCGAGGGAAAGATGAAAGGCTCTTTTAAGAAGAGTTTGAAATGGGTTAAGGAAAGATACTCCCAAATTGTTCATGAATGGAAGTGATTTATATAGTTTCTGGGTAAAATAAAAACTTCATGTCTAGTCTTGCTGCTGGTTTTGCTGTTGTTTGTGCAACTCAATTCTTGTTTGGTGAGTTTTTATTGGTGTTTTCTGTACTTGGTTGAAACTGAGCATAAAAATATACAGAAGTTGCTTGTTCTGAAGCAAATTGTGTGGTGATTTTTGGTGTCAACTACAATTGTTGGGATTTTTGTTCGGAATTTGTCTTATGGAACTAGACAGCAAAGGATTGTGAATATGAAATCGACTTGACAAGCACAAGGCTTCATCTGAGTTATTGAACATATGTGAAATTTGATGCTGCAGACCATGCTTATAGAACATATGGTAAATTTTCTGGTGTTATAGTTCACTGAGAAGTTATTCAGGCACCATTTAGAAACTGTTTGGACAATTGATCATGAGTTTTGAATATAAATATGAAGATGGTTAACTGTATTACTTGTATACAATAATAATTTAGATTACATAAACAAACAAATAAAAGAATGGATTGAACTAGCTCACTTCATCTTGAGCCTTTATTTAGTACTAATACAGCCAAGTTAACCTTGTATGAAAGTGGCGAGAATCAGCTTAGCTTGTTAAGCATGCGAGACCTGTGGCCTGGGGCTCGGGAGTCCCATGTAAGCAAGCCTAGGCGACACACGAACCTTTGGACTAGGCCGAGGAGAAGGAATTGGGCCATAGGAGACGGGTGGTCTACACGCATCACGTGGTGATAGGTTTAGGCGTGCCAGTGCGCGGGATTGTAGGTCCAAGGGGTAGTCCCGCATGCATCCGATCCTGGGCCCAACTCCAGTTGTCCATTTACAAGACAAGTGCCTAGCCATGCTGAACACTGCCTTTTCTTTGTTTCCTTTGCTTTCTTGATGATCTTGCTCCTCAAGAGCCACCTCATTATCCGGTTTGGATTCGTTAACCCGATCCATTGGCCTTGTTTCCTCAGTTACCTCTGTGCTCGAGTTCTCTATCTTCTCCGGTGTTGCTTCCTCATAGCCATTACAGATTACAAATTTTGAAATGTTGCTGTCATATCTATATTTCTGCAGAAATTGACATATTTTCAAAATCCTGAATTAATGGCTATAACAAACAAGCTTTGAAGTTTAAGTTTTTACCCTAACATTGGTGAGATCCACATGGTTTTCCTTGAAGAAGCTTACGAGTTCCCGGAAATTCTCTATAGTCGGGAGATAATGACCACTGTATGGCCACATTGCCTTAAGAACTCCTTCATCAGCTTCTAATCTTCCAGCAGCTATGGTGGCAGCACCAGACAAGAAACTCGAGTGCTGAAATGAACCATTCACCTTCTTCCCTACGTACAATGCTCGTGTAGTGCTCAAGACGAAGATCCACCTTGAACCTTCCTCGGATTGAACAAGCTTTCGGCTTTGTTTATATACAAGCTTGCCATCTTCCACTATCACTTCATAAGCTTCCCTTTCTTTCTGAAACCAAGACAATTGTCCAAATGAAGCCTTATTGTGTAAATGAAGCTCAAGTATTAAGACGTACCGGTCCGAGATACTGAATGCATTGGCTTTGCAGTTCAGACTTAGGACAACTCTCGAGATTCACTTCTTTTCCATCACCAACATCCAACCTACATTACATCAGATCATTAAATATGAACTTAAGTATTAATTGAGGAATAAGAGAATACATACCAGTAAAAGAATGGTTGAGTGCTTTCGCTTTGAAACCAAATGTCATAGTACAAGTGCAAGCTTGCGCCATAGCGATGCCGTGGATCAATCTGAACAAAAACAATGCAGATATCAGATAAATTGTTTACAGTATTCACTAGGAAAAAAAAAGGCTTACAGCTTCAAGCCAATGTTGTAAGGCTAACTTTTGAGCTCTCTCATATTTGAATAGACCTTTTCCCACCTGGATGCAAATGAAATTTCATGTCATTCCACACATTAACAAAGATACTGAGCCCCGGAAACAGAAACGGAAAGAAAACGAATCTAGTCCATATATGTACATTGTTCATGAAGTTTTTTGAAATCATTCTTTGTGGTTTCATGCAATGCACTTGTACTTGATTCAAAAAAATTTCATGAACAAGAATATACTGGATTTGATTCGTTTTCATTCCCGTTTCCGTTTTCAGAATTAAAACCAAACGGGCCCTGAATCTGAAGCTTCGAGATTGAACGAGCGATAACCTTGGCAACCCGGGTCTTCGCCCTCGCCCACTTAGATGCCGCAGTCTCCTGCTTCTTGCCATCAAAGAACGATATAGAGCTCCTCTCTAGCGTGGCAGTGTCTACTGCCTTCCACCTGCAGCATACACTTACAATCTTTAAGGTTGTTATATTAACTGAGCTACTGAGTTTGACTTAGAGTCAAACTCGTCGACAAAAGAACAAATAATACTAACCAGAGCTCCTCAACAACTACTGCACAATCAGCAAGGTTTCTCCTCGTTCGGTAACTCTTGTAAACTTTCTGAAGCTTAGTAGCAGCAGCTTCGAGTTCAGCAACCGGTCTCGGAGAAAAGAACACAGCTGGTTCAGGTAATTCTATTGCCGGTAAAGCCTTGTGTATCAGCCCATTTGAGGTGCCAACACTAACCTTAACTCGGCTTTCGCAATTCTCGTTTCCTTTCTTCTGTTGGATTATCACCATTGATCTCCTACACATAGCACACATCATGATTATATTGTTTAGTAAGATGATAAACATAAATTTATGATCATCTGAAACTAACCTCACAAAGATTTGATCTTTAGATTGTTGTTCTTCCTTCTTCTTTGTAGTTTCTGTCTGGTAAGACAAGTGAGGGTTGCTTATATATATACAGGTTGATATGTAGAGGAAGTTTTGACAATGGACTTAAATTGGTATTCTGAATTCTGGGCATTGAATGTTTCAATTCAAACATGGGTAAAAAATAGTTTCAAAGCACGAGATTGTTTTCCGTAAGGTTTTTGCTTGCTACTAAAAAAGTAAAATTGATCAAAGAAATTGGAAATGTTTGATTGTATTATGGGCCATGGACAAATCTTTGACACCTTCAACTACGAAAAGCAATATTATATTTTGGGAAGCGTCGAGTATTCAAATTTCCTTGATTTACCGATTTTGAATCCTGAGGGGTTGAATTGAAAGTGTTTTGAATCATTCAAAATCTCAAGTTTTGAGGTGTTTGAGTTCATTTTCTATACGTGAGAGCGACTTTAGAGTTTGGACTGTCCTGAATGAATTTGTTTCAACGCCCTACGCGTTGAGATCATTTTTACTAGCAAATATACTAGACCAATTACAATGCATGGATCATATTTTTTTATTATTTAATATATATATTGGTTCGAATAACGAGGGTTCTTACGGAGAGAAATGAGAATGGTTGTGAACCGTAGGATTATAGTAGATCTAATGGTTATGGTTTATTAAAAAAAAACGATGCTTGATAATCTCAATTAAAACATTGACATATGTTGTTGGTGGCCTTGAACGAGAGCTTTGTTTGGTTCTCTTGACCATAAATTATTCTTTTTAAACAACGAAGTTCAGTACCATTCATCTACCGCTATTTTATTCCAAAAACTTGTGTTTTTTTGTTTGATTATAAAACTGGATTGAATCTTCATAAATCCTTATCAAAATTGAGAGAGGGTGAATCGTGTAAGAGCCTTAGTCTTTTAGTGATCCCACGACTGCGCCTCAGCTTAGACGCAGGTGCGGTGCCGCCCCCACGGCTCTGGTGACTCGCCCCCGCGGTTTGCAGTGTGAGCGCCGCCTTCTTTGACCATCGTGCTTTTTCGTTTCTTCCTCTATAAGTTTCTTCAGTTCCCTTCTGATGAGGGTTTCCCATTTCCTCCTCCTCCTCTTTTTCTTTCCTTTGTTTCCCTTCCTTGGATTCTTCTTTGATCATCTTCAAGTGAATCTTTGTGTGTGAGATGATGGCTGAGTTGATGATGTGATGCTGTTGCTGTTGTGGTTGGTTGTGGCTTGAGAGGCCAACTTTATTGGTTCTGTTCTGATCGTGCAGTGGTAGGTTTTCCTTCATCTTCTTCCTTCTTTCCTCTTGTTCATTCCTTGGTGATAAATCCCATAAGTTTGATCATGTGTGTGAATTCCTGGACATTGATGATGTGTATGTATATGTATGTTGATGTTGGGATGCCTTTGACGCCTTAGAAGAGAAGTAGATCGAGCAAGAGTTCGAAGGAAAGCAGAAGATCCCCCTCAGCTGTGTTGACCGCCCCCTCCCTGACAACGCCGCCCCTGCGGCTGAAGTGTGTCACCACCCCTGCGGTTGTGAGCCACCGCGGTCGCGGCTTGTCACCGCTCCTGCGCCTTTCTGTTTCCGTAGGTGCGTCTTTATCCAGGGCCTACCAAGTGTGGTATGTGCCCTTCCTTTCCTCATGGTTATAGTTTAAGAGTGAGGTTATGTTGGTGTTGTTATGATGAGTTTGATGATAATATATTTTGAGGAATGCCTCAGACATCTTTGGGATTTGTTGAGATATCGAGGTTTAGTTTATGGGTTGTGATCTGGTATGATCTTGGGGTCCAGGAAGTGGAATCTCCTAGCCTTGATAGTGTTTGATGTTGTTTGCCTTGCTTATGCAAGCACTGATTCTCGTGGGGAAACTGTGACGACTGTTGATTAGGACTACCTTGTGACAAGTAAGTCCTTTGGGCTTATTAGCTGGCGTTTATGAGTTTGAGGGATCGTAATAGTGGTGTGTGTGCATATGAATATTGCATTGATAACCTAAAACGGACTAGGACAACCATGTATGTATATTAGTTGTTCCAAGTGTATGATAACGGGCGGTGATAACTTGTCTAGCTCAAAATGGGACAACTAGGGGGTTCTCTGCGACCATTCCACCAGGTGGTGATGATTGGAACCAATTCCAAACCTGTGTGGTGAAAGGGGACAAAGGCGAGGTAGTTCTACTCCTCGTATCACACCGAATGAATTAGCACTGGTATAACGTAATGAAGATAATAAACAGATATGTTTGTGAACATTTCATATTGTGATGTGATTATGCGTTTATATGTGTTAATGCCATTATTCTTATTCATGAACTGCTAGCTAACGGTTATATATCGTGTTGTAGATGCTTTGCAGGATAGGAGAATTGTAGAGTGATCCGGTGGGGTGATCAGCCGAAGGCTATCATACATTAGGATGTGTATGGGTTTTGGGGGTGTTTATGTATAAATGTGTATGATGTTGCCGTTTTGTACTCAACTGTGGTTATGTATGTATTTTGATACATGAATTTACGGTTTTAGAATTTGGTTTTATATTTATTTGTGTCTTGTTGTAAGATTCAGTGAACTTGTTTTCAGGCTAGGATCAAGATCCATTCTGAGATCCTAGCCCTCAACGCCCCGAGTCTCACGGATTGGGGGTGTTACAAAGTTGGTATCACAGCCTTATGTTGACAACAATGACACTTGCAATCTACAATAAATGCCGAATAGATAAATAAATAGAACCCGAAAGGGGTTTGACTTTGCAAAAGAAATCTTCTATATACTTCACTAAAGTACACTATAGTAATGCTGACGTGACGCCTCCACTTTTTTTCGGAATAAATTTTTTACTAAATCACGAATTAAGTCAATAAATTTTTTTTCTAAAGTAAAATCTAAAAAATCTTTTTTAACTAAATCTAATAAAACAATATCTAATTAGTTAGTTTAAAACAATATTTAATTAGTTAGTTTAAAAACGAATCCAAACAACAAAACAATATCTAATTATGTTATTTTAAAACAATACCTATTTAGTTATTTTTAAAAAAATCTATATATTTTACTAAAGTACACTACACTAATGTTGACGTGACACCCCTATAAGACCCATGTTTTGTTTTTTTGCCTTCATCGCCCCAACGACAAGCCTTGGTTGTCACCGCCCCCGCGGTGACAGCGAGCCACCCCTGCTGCACGGACAATCCGCCCCTACGGATTTGTCACAGATCGCGCCCGAATTATTTTCGTTCGTTTTATCTTCCTTCCATAGATAGAATATCTCATCTTCTATCTTATGGGCCGGCTTTCCTATCTTCTTCCTAACCCTAGAGCGTACTTCCTTCTATCTTTCCGCCCCTTTTCTATATAAACCCGTCTTCTCTTCTTTTTCCCGTTTCTTGCATACGTTTTCTTCACCCTCGTGAGCTGAAACCGTGTTTCCTTCTTCCCTTGCTAAACGTGTAAGTTCCCTTCTCTGAGTTCTTCATCACGTTCATGAGTTGCTGCATACCCTTTCCTTCTGTTTCGCTTTCTTTTTCGTTCGTCTCTTTTCTTCTTCCCCAAGAATCAAGTTTGAAGCTTGATTCTTGTGGAGCGTTCCGATGTTAATACGTTGTTGTTCTCAGGCTCTTGTAGTTTAGTTTGACGTGTGTGTGGATTGAGAGAAGCAAGCCTTGGTGCCTTGTTGTGATCCTTGTTGTTGCAGGATTCGATAGTGCTTATTGCCACACCGCCGCCCCCGTGCCTTGCCTTGCCGCCCCCGCGGGTTGCCGCCCTTGCGCCTCGACCAGCCGCCCCTGCGATTTCCTCTACAGTCTCCCCGTCTTTGGTGAGCTGCTTCCTTTCTTGCTTTCCTCGTTCCTTTCCTTAGTTCTTATGGATGTTCTTTTCCCCTGAGTGTTCTGTAAGACTAAGTTTAAGACCTTACCTTGTGGAGATATCTTAGAGGTCATTGAGACTAGAAGTTAAATACTTCTAGCAACCGTTTCGGTTCCTGATTCGTGACGCCTTGTTTAGCAGGCTGTCCTTTGCTTCTTTCCTGAGGGAAACTGAATCGTTGTTGAGCTTTGAGCTTTGAGATTACCTTCATTCCACGTATTGGTTTGAGTGTTTTGACTTGTTTGTGTTGGTTATTATCGTATAACGGATAACCGGACTTGGATTGACTTTATTATCGTAATTGACCCAAGTGAATGATAACCGGGCGGTGATCACTTGTCTAGTTCTTCAGGAGACTAGAATGTGCTCTTGCAAGTACTGAACTATTCCTATTGGTATACGGAAGTGGAGACGAGTTTCGGGAGATTCTCGTGTGACAAAAGAAGTTGAATTAGTAATGGATAACTTAATGAAAGATAATAACCGGTTGAGTGAGAGCATGCTATATGTTTATATTACCTTATGTGTGCTTGTGCCTTTACATTCTTTCCAATATCTAGAATGTTAGCTAAAGGTTTATACCGATGTTGTAGATGATCCGCAAGTTCGGGATGCTGCTGAGTGATCCGGACGGTGTGGTCAGCCAGGGTTCCCGTACACTATAGGACGAGATCGGGTTTATGTTATGTTGTTGTTTCCCTTTTTTTAACTCGGCTGTGAGTCTTTTACGCTTCCCTTTGTTTTAACCTTTGGTTTTAATATTGAGTTTTGGTTTTCATTCGTCTGTTCCTTGTTGTAAGATCTTCACTTCTTGGAGCAACAAAACGCAGCAACAAGTCAACAACCTCCACTCTTCATTTCTTGGAGCAACAAAACGCAGCACAAGCCTCCACTCTTCACCGTTGGGAGGAACAAAACACAACAACAACAACCTCCATCCTTCACTACTTGGAGCAACGAACCGCAAAAACAACCTTCTCTTTCCTTTCTCCTCCTCTCTTCTAGGGCTGAGCATTGGATTAAAACCTTTAAACCACAACCGTAAACCCATAAAATGTGAACCGCATATTTACGGTTCGGTTGCCGTTTGAACCGCAAACAAACAACATTTTGCAATTTGATTGCGGTTTTGCGGACTTGGGAGAGTTTGAACATGAAGGGATTGTAATGGAATTGAATCTCTAGTTCACTTACAACTACCCATTGAACAAAATTCTAAATCATTCAAATTGTTGAACACTTGAAATACAACCCATTGAAACAAACTGATAATCAACAATCAACTCAGAACGAGTCAGAAGAAGAATAGACATGTGAGGTTGCGAGTCGACCGTCGGGGCATGGGGGCGACTACAGTCAGCCGAGGCGGAGGCGGAGGAAGCGACTGGGGAACCTTAGCGAGGCGGAGGAGGCAACCATCGGGGCATGGGGACGTGGAGGCGGGCAAAACCTAGGCAGGCGGCGGGGTTGTTTTTGTTCCTGAGTGATAACCAAGGTAATTTTATTTTAAAACGCAGCGTTGCGGTTTGCGGTTTGGTTCATAAACCGAACCGCAAACCACAACGCAATTTTTTCCAAACCACAAACCAAACCGAAAAGTTGTAGTTCAGTTGCGGTTTGGACCCAATTTGCGATTTTGGTTCGGTTCGATGAACCGAACCGCAATCTGCTCAGCCCTACTCTCTTCTTTGGTCTCCAAAAACTACTAGGTTAGTGAACACATTTTTCTCCCTCCCCACTTCGATCCTCTGTATGTGTAGGATCCTAATCGATCTCAGTCACGTTCCCCTACCCCGACAGGAGCATATAGAAAGTTGTATGCTCGGCTTATCGTTTACGGTTGGACTTTTAAGATGTTATAATCTAGACATAGTAGTTTATCATGTTCGAATTTAGAAGAAATCCAACGGTTGGATTTTAAGTGGTGACCTTGAGAAATTAGGATAAAAGCTGTTTAAGAGAAAGAAACCTAGAAATTTGGCTAAGTATAGCTTTTACCCTTGTGGAGGCAACTTTGTATTTTTGTCTAGAATTTGTAGATAGAAATTTATGAGTTTTGTTTTTTCTATCTTAGATTACATGTGGCCTAGTATTTGTATAACTTTTCTTGGAATTTCTTAAGAACTGTTTGAGGGTTGGTATCTAAGGCCAAAGTAGAGTACTTTGTTAGTTGTTTGTAAGGTTATAAAGGTTTTCTAGTAAATTGGAAAGTTCGGGAAACTTTCAAAACTCATATTGGACATATTAGCGTTTTTAACATGTTGTAAGCCTATATCTTGAGGTTTAGAGCCGTTTGGACTCTTTTGGCAGTTGTGAGGAAGTTAGGGGTAAAATCGTCATTTTCTTAAGGGTTAATCTTACGATTTCTTTCGGAGTTGTCCATTCTTACATCAGATCCTTCATAGATATTTCTAGAATATGGAAATATGATTTTGAGACGTGTTTCAGATTGGACCAGTCATTTGGGGTCGCATATGGGCGAGACCGTGACATTTAGGGATGTTCGATCCCGGATATTCGATCTATTTGGATATCCGGATACTTTTTTGTGTTAAACTAATATCTGGATCCGATCCATAAATTGTCGGATATTTGATTCAAAAAGACAAACGGATCCAGATGATATCCGAAATATCCGGTTACAAATGATAAAGTTTTTAGTTTAACAAAATTGTAGAGCAGTGAAGAGTTGCAAATT
The DNA here is from genome assembly GCA_033239045.1 of Fagopyrum esculentum. Taxonomy (NCBI): domain Eukaryota; kingdom Viridiplantae; phylum Streptophyta; class Magnoliopsida; order Caryophyllales; family Polygonaceae; genus Fagopyrum; species Fagopyrum esculentum. The sequence goes on from BSUD01000007.1 coordinate 14,234,033, forward strand.
GATTTGTAGGAAAGACGAGATGGAATCTCGCTAGTAGAAGGGCTCATGGGGAGAAGTAGCGGGACGTAGGGATGTGATAGAGAGTAGCCGATGCCATCACGCTGGGACTAGCACCACCGCGTTAATGTGGATCCTCGAGTTCTTTGTTCGTCATAACTTCGCCTCACGCAAACTGATGAAGAATAAAGGAGACTGGGACAAATCTGAATACTAAAGAAGTGGACCGGAGAATGAAAAGAAACGTGAGAGAAAGAAGCTTCACCAAACCACTAGTTGGCTAGTAGTAGCGGAGTTCTTCGTCGGCGTTGCCTCACTGGTACTCTGAACCCTCTAGTAGCGGAAGGTTGAAACTGCGGAATGAGAGATAATCATAAGCGTGGTTTCTGATATTAGGTTTAGGGTTATATTTTTCAAAACTTTAAAAAAGGTAAAAAAAAAAAGTTTGTGATTTAGAGATTGGAACCTTGGACCTCATATCACAATCCAACCAACTCAGCTATTGGAACATAGTTATAAACTTTTGATACATATATTATATATTACGGATATCGGATATCCGGGTTAAAAAATCAATCCGTATCTGATCCGAAAATTTTATACGAATCTGAGCGGATACGGATGTTTTTCCATCGGATAAATTAAATGTCGGATATTTCAAAGTCGGACTGTCGGATTATTCTCGAATCGGATAATTTTTGAACACCCCTAGTGACATTGCCGTAGTCGAGTTTTGGATTGATACAAGTAAGTCTCATGGATTTACTTAGCTAGTTTTCCTCGCATTGGTGTGTGATATTGTAGTGATGTGTATTATTTGAATTATAATAATAACTTGAGTAGGACGACGTTACTATTATGAGACTCAAGTGTATGTAAACGGGTTGTGGCATCACTGTCCAACTCTGACATAAGACTTAGAGGTTCTCCGCGACTAACCCATACATGATATATGACGAGATGCATCGAACCACTCCTATTGGTATACGGGAGGGAGACGTGGGTCGGGAGACCCTTGTGCCACACAATAAGTTGAATCTAGAGTGAACCACCTAAATGAAGATAATAACGAGGTTTTGCGTGAAGCATGATTATGTTTTTAATTTCAACATTTACGTGTGATTGTGCTATTTTAGTACTTCACTTGTGTCTTAGAATTGCTACCTCTTACCGTTATATTGTTAGATTTCTTGTAGGTTAAGAAAATTGCAGAGTGATCCGGAGCAGATGGTCAACCGGGTCCATATACTCATATAGATGGGGTTGTCCTTCAAATTTTGCATGCATATAAAGAGAGTAACATTATTTTAGGATGTTAGTAGTAACGTCTTACACGGCTATCACATTCTATACATTCATGTCATTATCATTTTTATAGGTTTTCTATTTGTTTTATTTATATTTATGACTTATTCTAACATCTAGTGAATTTGTTGTCAAGTTAGGGTTGAGACCCATTTTGAGGTCCTAACATGTGACATCCTAAGTTTCTGAAATTTGGGGTGTTTCATTGATTACCAATGGTACATGGTTTGTGCGGGTTGGTGATGCTCCTAACCTTAGTGGATAACGCATCCCAAGGTTGGGTTCTGTTTTCATGATTTAAAATTACACGGGTGGTTGGGGCGGGCCATGCTCACCAAATGTGAGAAAGACGTGGTTTGTGCGGTGATAGCATGAATTATAGTCTATATTTTGGGGTTTGTTTGGACGTTTTATCTTTCATAATCTGCATGTTTGTATGTGCATTATGCGATTTTACTACCATTTCACCTACCTTTGCGAGGATCGAGGTCTACACCTAGTTTTGTTGTAATTGCAGGTAATTTGGTACGTTTTGCATCAAAAAGGAGCAAAAGGAGTCATGAGTCATTTGGAGCTACATCCAGGGAGCATAGCCATGGATTAAAGATTTACTTTGGAGCAGATTCAAGAGATTTCACATTCTGTCGTGACTCACCTCGGTTGACCAGAGATTCATCTCGACCGAGGTGATCCAGAGACGCCGACTCGACCGAGGCGAACACCTAGGACGCGGCGACAGTCCACTTCGCTCTCTCTCGTTCCTTGCTCGTTTTCGAAGATTTCCGCTTCCAAACTACGATTGAAGGATAGAGGAACCTTTTGCAATAACAGATCTGCAAAGAAATCGAACGAATCGACCGAAACGAGGTAAAATAAGTCGAAACCCTAACTCGTTCATTCGTTTCGATTTGGGCTTTGGTTGCCCCTGATTCTGCTGAGAAAAGGCATAAGTACCCCTTAGGAAGCAATTGTAGTGATTTTGGGGGGAAAAGAACTGAATTTCTGAAAATTGGAATTGTAACTGCTGCGCCTCGGTCCGGTCGAACTGCATCTCGACCGAGGTGATTCTTGAGTTTTGTCAGCAACCGAGGTGGTCTGACAGTGTTGAGTGAAAATGAGTTCCGATCGTCGCCTAGCCCTTAGAGACAGATCCTCACCCTCCCCTTCTTCCTCTTCTTCCCGTCCTTACCGCCTGGTTATCCACGAGAGATGCCGGGTAGACTATGAGCGGATAGCTAGCCGTCCAGTTATCGCACCACGTCTTCTGGACGTGTCGGCTTTTGATTGCCTAGGGTTAGATGCTGACCTTAGGAGGATGATCGCTACTGTCGGGCTGGATCAGTTTACTGAGATCCGAGCCCCAGCCTATTTGGAGCCGACCTTAGAGTTTGTTAGCTCCTTCTCCTACCTTCCCACAGACCAGTCTGTGAAGTACCGGTTGATGAACCGGAACTTCATAGTTCCTTTAGAGATATGGAGAGAGATTTTCGGCTTTTCTGAGCCCACCGCCACTGATTTCCCCTCCCGATCCGTAGCTAGGGAGTTCTGGGGGCAGATTGCCCATATTACTGAGCATGCAGACAGATGGCGCCCTGGAGATTCCAGGGAGAAGGTCATCTTCCACCCAGCTTTCAGACTAGCCCATAGGATATTCAGTGAGACACTTTTGGCGCGTACTGAGACGCCCCAGAATATCCGACAGGGCGAGCTCTTCAGCCTCTACTGCATGGTTATAGGAGGTTTCCCAGACTTTGGCTTGCTCTTGGCAGAGGATCTGCACAAGATCAAGGCCAAGGCGAAGGGAGACATTTGCTGCGGAGGTCTAGTCACCCACATTGCCACTTATCACGGGATGGACCTTAGTGTATGCACGATGGCGGCGGCTCCGAAGCCGCTGGGATTACAAGAGATGATCACACGGAGGATTCTGGTTCCCTTTGGTTTGACCACTCCATACGTCGCTATGCCTTGGGAGCGGACTGCACCACAGGGGATCCGCTGGTCTGCTCAGTTCACAGTTTTTGATCCGCATTACTGGCAGACAGCTTGGGCTCCTCTAATGGAGGATCATAGAGAGGCAGCAGCTGCCCCGGCTGAGGAGGAGGAGGATGACGACGATGAGGAGACGGTGGACGAGAGAGATGGTGGAGTCCCGATGGATACAGGGACGGATACTGCAGGGATGAGCGCACCACCGATCATCGATTTGGATGATGAGGAGGAGACGGAGCCTGCACCAGCTGAGACTTCTCCAGTCAGACCTGCTAGACGCAGGAGGCGCGGAGTGAGGGATCGAGCTGCCCACCGACGGATCGATGACCTGACGGATCAGGTTATTGACTCATATGCTGCATTATCGCTGGATATCCGCGAGATGCAGGAGCGGCAGCACTATCAGCACGTCATGGCCCAGCTGCAGTTCGAGCGTGTCATGGGTTATCCGTTCGACCCGACACAGTATCCGTACGTGCCACCACCACCACCGCCGGATCAGGATTACTGAGGAGCTGCGTGATTTTCTTTATTTTCTTTTATGTAGTTCAGCTATTTATCCGGTGAGTACTCTCATTTTCAGACTTTTATTTGACCCACTAGGCAGTGTGTCCCAAGTATGGGGTGTTTGTATTGATTATGACTACTTGATGTTATTCGACTACTTTTGATGTATGATATATTTATCGGATATTTTATAAATGCCTCACTTCTGCATTTATATGATTATCTGATATTACATGCATACCTACAGGTTATTTGATTGAGAAAAACGTCGAAACCGAAAAAAAAAATGGTTTAAAAAAAATAAAAATTTTTTGACCTCGACCGGGGAGATTCTGGCTAAACGAGGCGTTTCACCTCGGTTGAACCAAGAACACCTCGACCGAGGTGCGTAACAGAAAGTTTTCGAAAACGATTTTGTGTTACTTATCTGGATATGATCTCAGTGAAGATTCTGTTTACCTATTGGTTTTAAATTCTTTATGTGTTTGAAAGGTTTTATAATATGTTTAAGTTGCTAAATGCTTTGTTTGAAATTATTAGCATGTTTAATACTTTGTTTTTATCCAAATTATGTTGAATTTGAAGGTTGACACCGCAGGTTAAGTTCTCTCACTTTCTTCTTGGAAAGACCAAGGCAATTCATTCTCTTCTTCTTCTTCTTCTTCTTGATCATGCTTAGCCCCTCATATACATTTTGCCTCCCTTTACCTATCCGGAAATTTGGAAGCAAGCGAAGTGGTGAAAGCAAGTGGAGTTAAAGTTGAGAAGTGGCTGGAAGTGAAAGTGTTAGAAAGCAATAATAGGTTTGGGGAAGTCAATCATGAAGATGAGTAACTCGGCACCATTCACATAGCCGGGTGTTTGTGTCTTGCCAAAGTCGGATTGAGCGATATTCCTAACGGGTCATGGTATGTGCATCAAGGGTTTGATGCATCTCGAGAAATTGATGATTGCAGATTTCCTAGGCTTCGGTTATTGTGCACCTCTGTCCATGCATCCCAAAAAGTAAAGTAAAAAGAAAAAAAGAAAAGTGTGAAATAAGCGAAGCTTATTGGTGGAAGATGTTGCAAGTCAAAGTGAAAGTGAAGTTCATCATTTTCCCGGATTCTAACACCACATTACCTTACATACATCCCTACCCTACACGTTTCTTGACCTTTTCTTTTGGGAAGCCCTTGAGACCTTGAGCTTGTTGATTGACTTAGCGGTTTAAATCGGATTATACATGATTAATTTTGATAATTATGATTTATTATGCATTCTATGATTTTATGCAAAGATGAACAACTTTCCTATATTTATAAAATTTTTTGAGCATATTGAGTTTTTAAATTCCAGGAAGTACTCTCTTAGAGTGATCTATGGTAGTTGCACACCATAAAATGTTTTTGAAAGACTTTTTCATTGATTTTCTTGACTTATAATCCATTCTATCTTATCTTTTATAGGAGGAACTTGCTTGGGGACAAGCAAGGGCTAAGTATGGGGTATTTTGATAGCATGAATTATAGTCTATATTTTGGGGTTTGTTTGGACGTTTTATCTTTCATAATCTGCATGTTTGTATGTGCATTATGCGATTTTACTACCATTTCACCTACCTTTGCGAGGATCGAGGTCTACACCTAGTTTTGTTGTAATTGTAGGTAATTTGGTACGTTTTGCATCAAAAAGGAGCAAAAGGAGTCATGAGTCATTTGGAGCTACATCCAGGGAGCATAGCCATGGATTAAAGATTTACTTTGGAGCAGATTCAAGAGATTTCACATTCTGTCGTGACTCACCTCGGTTGACCAGAGATTCATCTCGACCGAGGTGATCCAGAGACGCCGACTCGACCGAGGCGAACACCTAGGACGCGGAGAGAATATTTTATTCTTGGATGAGATCTTTTTAAAATTTGGAAAGTGATCTTATATTTTTGGGCTTGGCTCCCGGAAGGAAGGAGATATGCAGAATCATATATTTTACCTATATTTATGGGAAAATATCTTTCTAAGATTTATTATCTTTGGAGGGTTATTTTCCTATAAAAAGGGTTGGATTTTCCACAAATCCGACATCCGCTTACAGCTGGACAGCACGCTATACCGTTGATCTTGCTTACGAGAAGATCCCACATACGCAGCAGCAGCATACTCCAGTTGGGAGTTTTGAAGAACCTTTTTGAAGGTTAAAGGAAGATTGAAGTCCATAGCTTTTATAGCTTTTTGGAGGGTTTTGTAAGATTGTCTTTAATTCCCTCATTGGTTGTCTAGTCTTTAACCTTAACCCTAAGCATCTCGTTCGGTTGATGAACATCTCGGCCGGGGTGAAATTCTTCTGACCGAGGTGACTTATCCGAACCTAAACAGAAAGTTAAGTGTTAGAGTTTGCTAAATCCTATTCTTATTACACCTTCCTGGTTCAATGCAAGCTTAGGATGAGACTTACCCGGTAATTCCTTAGTTTGTGTATTAACGACCATAAGTGTAGGTAATAAAGGTCTATCCTTTATTGGGGTTTGAGTGTGCTTCCATCCCATCTTTGTGAGTTAGCCTGAGACTTACCTGGTAAAGGTTGATTCTATTCCCTTAGATGGCATGTTAGTTTGAGGTTATAGTTCTTTATCTTGATTCCTTGATACTTACCCGGTAATAGGAGTTACGGTTTAGGATTAGTGTGTAGTGAGACTTACCCGGTGATCTACTCCACTTTAGTAACACCTTCCCCACGCAAAAATCTCAGCTTTGTCCGCTTATCTATAGATCTTGAGTTGGAACCACAACTAGATGCTTTAATCCCTAGAATTGCATGTTTGCTTTATTGACTTCTTATTCATCTTTGATTGTGTTAATTGCTCTTGTGGTTAGTATTGACATAAGCATACCGTATTGACTTTGTTTCACCGAGTCCCTGTGATCGACCCCTGGAATTTTCTTGCTTTTACTACGATTGACCCGTACACTGCGGGTTCGCATCCTTGTTTTAAGCTTAAGTCTAGGGTTATAAATTTAAAGCTTGCACACACCGTTTGGAGCGAACATGCGGGCCGAAGATGTTCCCACTAAGGATTCACTTGATTAGTGATTGATGTGCTAATCCCATGGCTTGAGATTTAGGAGGTACCTTCGTGTTCAACACAGGTTGGACATATTTTAAATTAAATACAAATTCCGAGTTTAGATATGCAATTTCTTAAATAAATTGCTTGAGCATGTTTTGATGTTATGATTTGGTTGGTTCTTGAGATGAATTTGAGGAAGGGGCAAGGATATACCTTGTGACCCCATTTTGGTCAATTTACCATGTATTTGCTATATTGGCGATATTTGATTATGAGTATCTGGATTGGTTTATGAGTATTTGATTTGTCCATGAGTATTTGGATTGAATTATGAATATTGGATTTGAATTCGAGTATTTGGATTTGACTATGAATTATTGTTTTGGATTTATGAGTTATTATTTTGGATTATGAGTATTGTTTTGTATTATGAGATATAGTTTTGGATTTTATGAGCATGCTGAGTTGAGTTTATGAACTATGGTTTCGATTTATGAATTTTGATTTGGACTTATGACATATCGTTTTCGGACTTGAGTTTTTAAATATTGATTATGTTTTAATGGACTTGGACTTTGATTCATGGTTTATGATTCAAGACTTCAAGATTTGGACTTATGCATGATGGACTATTTAAATTACTTGAGTATTTTTAATATACTAGGGTGGACGCGCGTGCTACGCACGCGCGCCGCTATGTTCGATCGAAATTGGTCTACCTAGTAGATGCAAACGTGCACTAATTTGGGAAAAAAATCGAATAAAATGTACTTAAATCATGAAACGGGACAATTCTTATATGAAAAGCACATTTCTATTACATTTTCGGAAGAAACATAAATTTAAGTAGTAACATACTACGCAGGTAATAGCGGAGAAAACAATAGTAATCGAGCTTTGCATTTGTCTTGAATGATCTGCAAAAAAAATTATGTCACACATAATATTTTCATGATTACAAAAGGCTGAAACATGGATATTAAAAACCTATGAGAAGAACTATTTTATATTTTTTAATCTGACCTGCAATTTGTAGTTGTCAGTATGAGTCATGCAATTTCGACATTCCGAATATTTGCCCTTTGTAGTATTTCAAATGAGACTATATTTTTAATTGAATTTGTAATGAAGGGTCTTGTGATTCGTTATCGTGTCTAAAAATATTAAGGGCATCTCTTTTTTTCGCCCTTGAAAGAGCGACATAAGTCTGCCCATGAGCAAAACATGGTTCCCGTAAATATAGACTTACTTGAGATAGAGTTTGTCCCTGTGATTTATTAATTGTCATCGCAAAACATAATTTAATTGGAAATTGTCTTCTCTGAAAAAGGAACGGATATTTGTTGTTAGACGGTCTTAAAGATATTCTAGGTATGAATGCCTGTTCACCTTTATAATATCCAGTCGTTATCTCACAATGAATTAAATTCCTATGGAATGCTTTGCATATTAGCCTAGTGCCATTACATAAACCGTTTGGCGGATCAATGTTTCGCAATAATATTACGGGGCTATTTTGTTTCAAAACAAGTTTATGTGGACTTATTCCTGGTGGGCATAAGCTATTAAGAAATTCAGTCGGATATATATTTGATCCATCATCTATGACAGAGTCAAAATTTAAGTATGTCTTTTCATCTCCTAGAAACTCATTAATTAGTAGGCTGTTTATGTAATCAACATCTTCATTTTTTGGCGTCAGAATTGCCCGTGTTGCAAAGATGGAGAAATCTATTATAGTGTTGTATATTTCAGGAAAAATTGTATTTACTAAAGATGTAGTCATGTTCTCAGTTATCGGTCTGCAATGAACTATCGAAGACGGTATTTTGACTTCCGCATGCTCCTCGACTTGGAGTTCGCCATTTCCTAGTTGTAGAAGGAAATTAGCAAATTCCGGATCTTCTTGTGCTCGCATGTTTTGGGTCAAACTAAATTTAGTTAACAACGGCCATATTTGAGATGTAACTAAGCTACAGTTTATTGCTTCTCTTTGCCCTTGATGAGGTACGACAGCCAGAACCTGTCTAAAGTCACCACCAAACACAACAATCTTACCTCCAAATAATTCCGTAGAGTTACATATGTCCTGCAACAACGTATGCAAGGATTCTATATTTTGTTTTTTTGCCATTGATGCTTCGTCCCATATAATTAAAGATGTCTGTCGCAGTAGCTCTGCAAGGTTGCTTTGTTTAGAAACATTACATAGCTGATTTCCATTATCATCAATTGGTATTTTGAATCGAGAATGTGCAGTTCTGCCAGATGGTAAGTTAAAAGCTGCTATGCCTGAAGTTGCGGTAGCTATAACAATTTTATTCAATTTTCAAACCTTAGCGTATAAAGCACAATACAAAAATGTCTTTCCTGTACCACCGGGACCCTCTATGAAAAATGATCCAGGCTTATTATTTTTAATCAACAAAGTGATTGCTTTATAAGCAGTTCTCTGCGCTGAGTTTAATAATTTTGATGCATTTAAATATTGTTCAGGCGTGACCGCACTTAGCGCATCTGCTATTTCACGATTCACATTAGCAAAATTACCATCTGATAAAAATGGCACAACAATTCGATAATACGCTAACGATTTCCCCATTGACTCTAGGTAAACGTCCACCTCTGATGATGTTAATTGCCGCACTTTATTTGGTTTATTTGGATACTGTTGACGGTAATCATCTGATAGTGGTTCATAGTACTTGTCCCACAAGTTTTGGGGATTTACAGGTGTGCAAAAAATAAGGAGCGTCGCAAACAATCTCCGTAATGTTTTTGGCATTTGTGTACTAACTACTTCTTCCATATATGAATCTGTGTAGCCGCTGATTTCAATAAGACCATGAGTTAAAGCTGCCTCTTCAAAAGTCGAGTATGTTACGTTGTCGATGGTGCGAAGGTCTTCAAATTATTTAGGACCTTTTATGTGTGTTAATAGTAATCGTAAATAGTACCGCTCCCCCTCACAAGGATTGACATAAGCTAGTCGACCAAGGGATGGCCTTTGCTTTCTTTCATTCCAATTTTTTTTGTTTTTGATTCCATGTATAGTGCTCAGGTGATTCTGCGTACAAGTATTTATGTTCTGACTGGGAGTTAGCATTTGTGATGAAAAAAGCAATAAGCGTTGTAATTTGGCGGCTTTCGTCGGAAATAATATTACTTAGTTGCTCAGAAGCAGAAAATGTTACTGATTGCATATGCGGTAAATGTATATGTAGAACGAAAACCGCTGGATTGATATCATGTAAATCAAATGAAAAAATGCGCCATGCAGCCTCAGGAGGAGACACCCATCTACCATTTTGGTAATCTCTAATTTCATCCTGAACAACTGGCCGATCTGTTGTTACAGTGAAACTAATTCTGTCATGCCCTTTATACACGTATTTATATATGTACTTTATTGCTCCAACTGTAGAACATACTTCAACATTTATGTGACAGTCAAATGTCGCAAGTAAATATGGATTGTATGGAATAACCCATCGATTATCAAGCGTTGCCCCTCTAACGCGCACAGCATCAAAGTTATTTCTTCGGCGATAAGTCGGATATGAATCATCTGTACTTGATGTATTTTCAGCATATTTTTTTGGGAAACCATATTTGCACATTAATTTGATATTTTTTTTCTTCATGCAAGGGCAACCAGGGTTTGCCTTACCGCAAGGTCCATGCATCATATGTTTTATAACAAGTTTTCTTAATTCAGGAAATCCATTCGACGGGATTTTTGCGCATACGTATTTGTCATAGTCATCGGATGACCGTATCTTGTTTTCGCTTGACAAAATTATCAAAATGTGTGCATGAGGTAAACCTCTTTTCTGAAATTCTATAACATCAACACGGGCTGCTATGCTACCAAAATTTTTTTTCCTGCAATAAAGATTTAAGCTTAGTCAATTTAGCTCTAAAAATACGTGCAACTAAATCCGGCCGATCTTCCGCCTTTTCACCTAAAAGCAGTTCGTTTTTTATTTCAGGCCATTGGGGATTACAGGTCATTGTAATAAACAAATCTGGTTTGCCGTATTTTTGCACAAGCGTCATTGCATTAAGATAGCGTCTTTTCATATCCCTAGGACCACCTATAAATGAAGCATGTAGAATAACACGTTTGCCAATATCAGAGGCTCTTCGATAGCCATCGTTAACACTGTCAACAACACCTTGATACAGCTCACTTCGAATGGTGCTTTGATTCCTACGCAAGAAATCTAATCGCGTATTTTCAATTTTCACGTACATATCAACTATATATTGTTGAAATATCCTACCAGCGTGCAGAATGTGATTACCATTACGTATTTGAAACTTGTGACAGTAGTACTCACGACAAGAAATTTCATGTCATGCTCCTGGTGGAAATGCAAATGAAGCTGAAATTGTAAAAGATAACATTCATTCAGATTTAACGACTCACGTTGAACAAGCTCTTTTAGATATGACAAAAGTAGCTAGATAAGAAACTATGTACAGTTAAGGAAAGAAACAACGCACCAGTTTCTTCGCGAGAAAGAATTGCATCAGCTGTATCGTTAGTAGTATTCACAATTGGGAAAGTTGATTCCTTTCTTAATTGATTATTTGTGCGTTTAATTTTCTTAATACCTTGATGCCATCCACATTCGCCCCGAGTAAACAAAAGGGGGTATTGCAAAGGATCATAGCAACCGTAATAATGCATGATCCTATAAGTTTTATTCTCATTTCCTAATACGATAACTTCCGGGCTATTAATTTTATCTGGGTTGTCATAATCTACGAGAATCGCAGCAACCTCATCAGTTGTCGGAGCATTAAATACCCTTTGATCCAACACTGAATTTTTTGATATCAATATTTTTGTGTCGTAGTGTACCTCACGCTGTGAAAGACTGCGGAAAAATGTTGCATAAGGGTTCAGAGCCATGAGATCAATAAGCATGGAGATAATATCAGGATTCAATTCATTAAACGTTTTAATCCGTTGCTCTCTTTCTTGTAAGCCGTCGAAGAAATATAGCTGCAAAAATTTACGTTTATCTGTGTGAGGTGATATACTTGGAAGAAAATGATATAGTTGCCCTTGTAAACGGAATACATGGATGCCTTTAATTGTTTCTGCACTTATGTTATCATATCCTAGGGAGCTAAAAGTGAAGAAATTATTATACAACTTTGCATATTGTCTAAAATGATCGCCAAGGCTCGTAGTATCAGTAAATAAGCGAAGCAGTTGAGGTGGGAGCGGATTGCTTATAACTGCTACACTTCCATTTTGACAGCAAAAAGTTGGCGGCTCAGATAAAAATTTCTTTGCACCATGTTTATTACATGACGGTTGTGCCCGAAGTTCCAGTGCAACCTAAGGCACATGATCATTCCCTACCGCTGTGTGAGTTCTTACTGGTGGTATTCTGGAGCGTCTTCTTTTACGGGTCGACGATTCAGGTACATCATTTTGGAAGGTCATATGCGGATAATTTGTATTCACCTACACATGGAACAAATTGAATGAAATACAATAATATACATTTTAAAAAAACATTAGGCAAACACTAAAGATCCACTCATGCTTAAATAAATCTATTTTTTCATAACAAAGATAACACATATAAGGGCACATACAATGGAATAATCTATTTCAATAATCTATAGCAAAGAAAAAACACAACAAGCATACATATATCAAAATAAGATCTATCAATAACAATCATGAACAATGGATTATCAGATTTATTGAGATGTCTCAAGCAATCCAGCTATGAAGTTTCCGAGCTTCTTGCCAGTAGTACTAAATTTGATCAAGAAAGGAGCGGGTCAGATCTTGCTCGTATGATCAATCTACATGAATACGCATAATCCAAAAGTAATTTCCATCCATTAAAACCTGAAATGTTTCATTTTTGATTTAGATCTCAAATAATGTCTTCTATGCTTAAATAAATCTTGCTAGTATGATCTCGGATAATGCTGCAGCTTTTTTAGACTTATTATTTTATTGTGTTGGATATACATACTTAGTATGTTTTCATGCTTGAATCATTTAGGCCATGGATGATCATTGTTTTCATTTTAGGAGATAGCAAATGACTGTCTCAATAAGTTCGGCTTCAACATTTTACTGAGTATTCTTATGGATATAAGTAACTGCAAGCATAAGTTGAGGCTTCGATGAGTATGAAGCGATTGAGGGTCACTTACCTCATATTGGGTAAAGAACTTAAAACGATTAACCTACAAACTTTTTTTTTTGTCACTTTTATGCTTGTTATCTTTTGTGAACCGAAGTTGGAACACATTTTGTTTAGCTCAACTTTAAATTCATTACCATATGAAGACGGACTACGTGTATCCATAGGGAGGATCACATTTTGTTTACCACAAATGTGAAAACCAACACATATGCGGACTTTGAATTACCAACACATGTGTAAAAGCCAAGAAATTAAGCATAACTTCAAACCAACAGGTAGACGGTAGTATTTACATCACTGGTTATAAACAATCCGTAGCCGGACTAACCGGGTGGTACACATAATGTTTAGGGACAACATAATCAGAAAATGAAAACAAGCCACAACTGTTAACACCTATACAAAACCGGGCGCAAAAAGAGGAAACTGCAAGGCTACAACCGCAACCATGGCGAGGGAAAAGTAGCACCTCATCTGCCCTTGTTGAGGACTAGCCAACATCACATTAGGACTGCATTAATACTATACAAGGCCACCAAAATACCATTGTAAGACAACTTCACTTTGAGGATCAACCGCAATAACCGCAAAATGATTTCAGCCTATACAAACACCACAAAATAAACTTCAAACCAACTTCCAACTTCACTTAAACGACCGCCTCCTTGAGGAACCACTTGATCCTGTCATGGTTCACAAATAAGGACTTCACTGGGGAAATAAGGAACTTGGCTGTTCCAATGCGGAACCGAATCTGGGCACGCTCGATAAACCTACGACGGTCCTGCAGGAGAAGGTTACTTGCATTAAAGGCTTGTTATAAAAGAGCACCAAGAGTATATCATATTCATGAGTATATGAATAACTGAAGAGGGTTTAAAAATTGACCGGAACAGCCAAGGTAAAGAAGTCCCTGCTGGTAATCTGGAACATCCTTTCTAAATTCCTTGTATAGGTGTCCAAGGTAAGGGTACCAGTCCCATCAGAGCATTTAAACCTTAAGGAACATCCTGCAACAACAAGAAACAAATTAAGGTCAGACAAAAGAATAAGAAAGAAGAAGGACAAAATCATGAAGAAGTAAGAAACAAACTTAGGTTCTGCTTTCTTCACAACGCGACAAGTAATGCACTGAAAATCCTGGTCAAACTGGATAGATTCATCAAGACAAGCACTCCCACAAGCTCGGCAACCAAACGATAGTTTGATACTTTCATAAGCAAGGAACGGAATGTGCGCTTTCACACGGATAACCTGGGCCTCTATTATGTCCGATACCTACACATGGTAAACAATTTATCAAAAAATGATGAAAACTACACAAAGTTACCAACTCCAAGTCAGCATAAAGAAGTGCATGCACCTGCAGTGCCAACGCGTCAACAATCTTAGTAATATCAGTAAGGAACCCAGGTAACTCATTATTGATGGCCTGAACCACTCTAGCATCTGCAGCTAACTGGTTCTCCTTGTACCACTGGCAGAGAGACTCAGCTCGCTCACCAACAGGGTGCGTCTTCACAACAGTCGACATAGAACCAACAAGGGAGAAACCTAGACAATAGAAAAATTAAGTTCAGCTTTCAAAATACTAAACATATTTCTGATAGACAGAATAAGTAAATGCTAAAATGGAGGGGAGATCACAACCAGTAAAGCCGCTGACTTTGAGCCCTGTAATCTCTACCACTGGATCATCATTCAAGAGGTACTCGAGCTTCTCAAATTCCTGCATCAGAGCCCTGTTCCATGCAGAAACCAGAAGGACCTGATCACAGCTGCGAAATAGAGTAAAGATAAAAATATCAGATTATCAAACTGCAAAGATCCGGAGGCCCTCCAAAAAAAAGGAAGCGACTTACTTGTCATCAGTAACCGATATTTCACGTACAAGGAAAGATGTGTCACCCTTTGCCACTATCTTCTCTGGATGAACCCAAAGAAGAATGACCATGATATCTAATGGAAGGACACAACAAAATAAAAGTCAGTGGTGAAAAAAACGCAGTTGAACAAATAGAGAAACGAAAATTCCTTACCAAACCGGTCTTCTTTAGTTGCATCACGAGGCAAATTGTGCAGCGGGACATGTAGTGGAGGAGGAGCCTGGCTCGAACTACCACCAGCCTCAACAGAAAAAACTTCTATCGAATTGGTGAAATAGAGTTGCTTCTCATCAACATAGGTTGCAAACCTCTCAGGAACGGGCTTGACAACAAGATGCTTCAGGTCATTTCACTTGCCCCTCTGGATAATGTTCTCATAGATGCTAATGTCAACGCCAAAAAGAGTCGCAATCATTCGATTATCCTGCAACATGAAAAGAAGTAACCCGCTTAGAAAAAACCTATAGATAAAAGTTTAGAAATTTTGAAAAAGACAATAAGAATAAGGAGTAAGGAAACGGACTTAACATCTCATCGACAAGCATCATGCGCTGGTAACTACATTTGCTAGGGCTTTCCTGCCTTGACTGTTTATCAACAACCTTTACTCGTACAAGTTGTGTTCGAGATCGATTCTCAAGCACATCAAGCATAACACGAGGATGATCCATATTGCTTAAAAAAAAGGGACCATAGATCAAAATAGACCAACAATTGCAGTAATAAAAAAGACAAACAAGCATACACATATAGTTTATCTACAAGCAACATGCACGTAAATGATAATCAATCAACAGAGAAACGAAAGCCTCAAGTAACCGGAACAAATATAATCTGAAATACAAGCTAAAATAACAGGAGAAAACAAACGACCCAAAAAAAAAGCTACAAGAAGAAAAGGCGGATCTCAGTAGGCATACATGTGGATTCGGCCCTTCACAACAGCAAGCAACAGCAACCTACAAAACAGAAGTTTGAAAAATTAAACGGCAACCCATGAACACAACCAACAAAAGGTAAAGCACACACGCAGCCTATCCAAAAAAAATATACAAAGGCCTTACTGCATGCAATAAAAATCAAAAGACAAGCATTGAATGCAAGAATAAAACATAATACACAGAAAAAAACAATAGCCAATGCACGAAAACTGCAGAGACGATCTGAACAAGTATTTAAAAGCATGAAACCAACAAAAGAATCTTTGAAAACCACCCAATGCACGAAAACTACACAGACGATCCCAACAGGTATTTAAAAGCACGAAACCAACAAAAGAATCTTACAAAACGTTAACCACATAAACACCACAGTAAAAAGTAAAACCAAACGAACCAGAAAAAGGAGCTTTCCCACTGTTGATCTGATCACATAAACACAGTTCTAAAACGCCTAGAAAAGAATCTCTAAACAGAAGAAACAAAAGAACGAAAGAAACAAAACCGCAAAAGCAACACAACAATAAGCAATCAAATGGAGCCATAAGAGGACACATAAACCACAAAATCAAAGAAAAAATAACGGAACTATAAAACTGCAGCAAAGTCACAATGCGAAAAGCTCTCAAACATATATCATCGAGCAAATGCATGAACGCCAAAAACAAACGACTCACACGAATAAATAAGAAACCCTAAAAAAGAAAAGGCGGGAGCAAGAAGAAACGAACCGGCAAAGAGACCAGACTAAGAAATAACGAAGGAAGAAGAAGATGAAGAGAAGGAGGGAGGCAAAGAGCATGCATTTAATGAAGCCGATCTCTCAATTAAACTACTCACCAACATTAACTTGGTGGAGAAAATGAGTACAATCAAGCGGCAAGGGTAACTGCAACCGGAGGATCTTCACCACGTGGCGCCATCGAGCTCTTCCCAATATTTGAAAACGGCAGCTGAAATGACTCCAAACGGCGGGTTGCACATGCAGCTGCTCGAAGCCCAAAGGCCACCCACTAACCCTCCTTCCACTCACTTTCTCCAACCCAAGATGAGGCCCAAATCTATTTACCTCAGAAATGGGCTGCACATAAAAAAGCCTACCACCTAACGGGCCAAAATTAGATCCACAATTCATGCAACAAAGAGAGTAAATAACCTTAATGTGCCAGGGCAAAATCGGAAATTCGGCCAAATAAGGGTATTATGGGAATCCCCTATTCATTGGGGGAACTCCCTCTTTTACTATAGTAAGGATTGTGATATATATATATATATATATATATATATATATATATATATATATATATATATATATATATATGCTTATACCATGTCTTGTTTATATAAATTACCCCGCTTATGTATCGACTTAGTCTATGTGGAAGACTAACCTCACCACGGTGGCTTGATTTTATTTTTGAACATAATCAAGTACAAGATCAATTCAACAGCATGGAGGTCAAGAACCTTAGTGGTAGTCGTGTCAGTCGGGTTTGGGGTGGTCTTGCTTGTTAGAAATTATTCCTAACCTTGGACTTTATCTTTGAGACGTTTTATTTGGTAAGTTTGGATTGTTGTTAGCTATTGCGTTTTATTCTGTATTGTGGATTTATACCTTTTTGCATTATGAAATGCCTTTAGAATTTCTATCTATATTGTTGGCAAGACCGTTTATCTATTATTATTTTGGCAAGTTAAGGCCGCTCATGTTGTAATATATATTCATCATTTTGTTTATCCTTTTTATTTTCTTTATCTAAAGCCTTTGAGGGACGCCGTCCGGGTCCCTTGACGCTGTAAAGCCTGACCCGCTTTTTGGGGCATTACATTTATTAGAAAAAACAATTCAAGTTATTTTTGTAAATAAAAAAAAATAGTGATTTGAGTAGTTAATTAGAGGTATATCATAAGTTGGTTGTTTTAGATGAGTCATTTGTACTCTCAAAGACAATTAGTTATATTTTTTTGTCAACTTAAAACAATTAGTGATTTGAAGAATTAATAAGAGTATACCGTAAGTTGTTGTTTTGGATGCTTCATTTGTAACTCTCAAATTAAATAATTAGTTATTTTTTGTCAATTTAAAATAATTAGTGGTTTAAGGAGTTAATTAGAGGTATACCACAAAATTGTTGTTTTGGAAGAGCCATTTGTAACTCTCAAATTAAAACAATTAGTAATTTTGAGGAGTTAATTTATTGTTATCATTATATAATGCTTAATATAAATCTTTAAATGTTTAAATATGAAAAGTCTTTTGAGGGGCTATTTATAACTTTCAAATTAGAACAATTAGTAAATTTGATGAGTTAATTAGAGGTTATTATGAGACATTGCTTAATGTAATCATTATCTTTTTAACATTGTGAAAAGACTTTGTTCTTCAAAAGTTAAAAAATATTGAATTTGAGGAGTTAATTAGAATTTATTATGAGACAATGCTTAATATGAATAATTAAATGTTTAAAATGTAAGTAATTATTTATTCTTATTCAATCATTACCCTCAAAAGGTGAAAATATAAAGTGATAAGATTATAAGTTTGTAATTCGCCATATAAAAGTAGTTGGCCAGTTTGAGATGTTGATTAGAGAGGTAAACCATATATTAATTATTTTGGAACAATTAATTAGCTTAATATGAGCTAGTAAATCCTACCTACAAGTAAGATTAATTTTTTTTTTTTCATATAGTTTGTCTCCATTAATGCTCATTTGAAAATTTATTTGAATTAATTTAAAAAATATGTATACACCTTAATTTGGATTATTTTGTTTGGCAATGGATTACTATTTATAAAAAAAATCTAATGAAGAAAGGAAAAAGTTCATATTCAAATATTAAGTGTCAATTCGATCAAACAGATAATCTGAATATCCTTATTAAATTATCCGATCAGATACAACTTAAATCATATTAGGGTATTAGGTATTGTGTCCGATTTAAGTTGATTATCCAAATATTCGTTGGGAGTTAATAAATCCGCACAAAACATTACAAATTTTTAGAGAAATTTTTTTTAACAACATTTAATCATATTTTAAATTCGTGCATAGCACGGACCTATTCATCTAGTTAAGGAGTAAACATGAGTTGGTCGCTTTACAAAATTAATTATCACATATTATTAGAGACAATATTTAATTAGTTTATTTGAACAAGAGGTAAAACAACAAAAATTTTTGGGAGAATTAATGGATAGATGTTATAATTAGAATCATTTGATACTCTCACAAGCTTAAAATATAGGGGAGTAAGATTGTTGTCATTTGATCACAGTCCTATAAATATATAAAACTCCATAACAATCAAGATCAAACATAACGGCTACTCTTCTGCATAATCTTGACTGGTGTAAGGGTTGAATGCCTCGGATAGCCAGTTGTTCTTCCTCCAAGAGCTCCATCCCATCTCTTCACACAACTCATCGTTGTGGTTGATGCTGAACGTTGAAATGCAATGCCTTTTGTAAAACCTACTTGTCTTCTTCATCACTTCTGCTTCCTTGGCTATGTTATCGAGCATTTTGTCAATGCTTGGGAGCTCGAATTGTCCATCTACGAGACGAGAGAGCCACTTGCAACGCAGTTCTGATGCTTGAAGGTTTGATACCGTCTCGATGTAGCCCACAAATGCCATGTTCGGGATCTTAGGGTTAATCATACTCCTACGAAACATTAAATATTATTACATTTACGTTCTTTGGTCCCACCTCGATTATCAAATAATAAATAACCTACCTGTGTAGCGGCAACAAACCATGGACATACTCCAAGAAGCCATGGAAATCTCGAGGTAAAATATCAGTGAGCTTCTTCTTGCCCTCATACCCGGTCGCCAAGACAACCACATCCGCCTCAATTAGGGTTCCATCATCCAATTCAACACCGTCTTTGTAAAGTGACCATTCCGTCGCCTTCTTAAACTCGATCAATCCTTGATCGGCCATGGAGAAGAAACCCTCCGGAACTATGGCCATTTGGCAAGATGCATAGTCATCTAAAAATGGATGGTCTGGTTTTATACCATACTTCTCTAATGGTAGCTTGTGTAGCAAGTAACTCTCTATAACCTTGGTGACAATCTTTTTCTGCATTCACGAATATATATGAATATTAGGACCATCAAATATTGAGCATGCATATATATATTTATATATATATATACGTATAAAGTTGAGGAATGGGACTTGCCATGGGAGAGAGAAGAAGGCAAGACAGAGCTCTGAAAAAGCTCTGATTCGGCCTTTCATGGATGAACTGAGAAGATCTTGTAGAGAAGAAGAGGTAAAATGGCAGACCCCAAATCCAGTAATGAGGTACAATCCAGTGTGGCGTCCGTACGATCATGGTGCATGCTTTTCCTTCTTCTCCAGCATCTAAAATTACACACATTTCATTAATTTAATTTCTTTTAAAAACTCAATCGGTAGAAAAACCCTAATTCTTGTTATGAGAGAAAAATGTGAACTTGAATTTGCAGTGAATTCCTCCTTTGACTTTTCTAGCCAGTCGTAATGGTCAAATCAATCTCTGGTAATTTCCACCAAACTATAAGTTGTTAAGTCAAACCCTAACAATATACATTGTCAACGTGAACCAGACAACCTCGTCAAATTGACTTTTAACTTTTTCAACCCAATCACGTGCTGTTTTTTTTTCCTTAGCTATTTACTTCCTCGAATTTATACGATGTAATCATGTACGTACCTTGGTTGAATTGAGCACATTCAAATGCAAGATCGATAGCAGACTTCTTGTAACCAACGACGACCATCTTCTTCCCTCTGAAAAGTTGCCTGGATTGTTCTTCATTGAGTTTGCAGTAATCAAGGGTGTGAAGAACTTTGCCTTTGAACACATCAGGGCCTTTGTTCAGAGGAAACTTTGGGATCTGAGGAATATCTCCATATTTCCCCATGCAAATAACCACCATCTCAAACGTATACAACTACAAACATTACATACATGTATAAAGATTTGATATATAGGTGATAATAACCATGTGTGTGTATATATATAGGAACAAATTAAACCTGAATTTCATCTGAACCCTTAGTTTGCACAGACACTTCCCAAGCAGGCTGTCCAGCCAACATCTTTCCATACTTGCCATCACCACCACCACCACTCGATCCGACGTATCGGAGCCCAACCACCTTAGAGTTGAACCGGACGAACTTGAGGACGTCAAAGTGAGAAGCATAACCTTGCAAATACTCCAAAATCTCGACGCTCGATGGGAACGACTCGTTATCCCTACCCGGCCATGGGTAATCGGAGAACTCGTAATCACAACGAGGAGTTTGGAGCTTGGTGGAGCGATAGGAGGCGTGTTTCCACACGCCTCCTATCGAATCCGAGGCTTCGAACACAACCGGGTTGTGTTTCGAAAGATGCTTGGCCGCGGAGATTCCGCTTATCCCGGCTCCTAAGATGGCAATCCTTGAGAAAACCGCCATGGAATACTATTTTTTGTGAAGTATGTGTGTTTAGATGTTTTTACTTGGATAGAAATGTAGGCTTTGTTATACTTATTTATAGTGAAGAAGTTTGTTAAGGTCAAGAATATATGATGAATTGAAGAAGGTGGAAACATGAAGAATGTTGGAGGAAAGTTTCTTGTGGATGAATTAGCAAAATTCCAGCTTGCAAATACGAAGACTAGTCTGCAAATTTGAAGATTATGCGCATGAATGGTAATGGTATAATAATATTAGTATACATGCATCTACTTGGATGCCATGTCCAGTTGTCCACTCCAAATTAAACCAAAATTTCCGGTCAATATACCAAATTCGTATCGTACTTGAGCTCTCATTTCCTCCCACCCCACTCCATATTTTCATACTTGTTTTCGTTGTTAATTCGGTTTCAAACTCTACTTGTGGGTTTGTGAAGATCGATCGCAATCATCCACATTTTCTTGAGGAAAATATTTATATTTTCATTCTGGAGTGGAGCTGAGGTTGTTAAGGAAATAATCACCCACACAAGATACTCTATGATTTTATGTCATATTCTTCGAACCTACGTGGCTATGTTATTTCTTTCCTCTTCTAGATCTCAATCCCATATTCACTATAATGCATGTTTTTTTTGGTGGGAACTATAATGCATGTATATACCATTCTTTTCTCTATCTCCTCTTGATCTTAATTAATTTTCATAATTAAGATAACTAATTAATTTTTAGTATCAGTTAAATAAGGAAAAAATCGGTTATTAAAAAAAAAGATTATACCCAATATATCATGGGTAAAATGGGGGAGTGAATATGTTTTTCAACCATGAGCATATAAAGGGCCCAAGATAATAATGGGTACAAAATAGGCCCATCTAATTTATATAAAAAAAATTTATTAAAATAAAAAGAGGATATTAAGGAAATCAGAATATATATATATATTTTTTTGAAATGGTAATTGTATTGATAGAGAGAATGTACAGATACAGATGCAGGGGGCAGGAGCGAGAACAAGTATCAAGAGCAATACATACAAGAGGGAATCAGGAGAAACTTAAACGAGACTGATGCTGAGGGTGCGAGCCATGTCCAAGGAGAGGGGGGAGCGGTCCTTCCAGTTGTGAGCAAAGTGAAGTTTAACCGATCTGATGATAGCATTAGCACATTGAAAGGGAGAGGTGAGGGAGTGATTATAGACCATGTTGTTACGCGCAGTCCAAACCTGATAAATCAGGGCAATGATAGTGGCAATACGGACGCAATCCATCGGGCGGGGCTTGAGCATGGACCAAAAAAATCAGAATATATTTCTCTCTCCATTTATTAAGCAACTAATTATTAAAAAAAAGATTTATTAAAATAAAAAGAAGATATTAAAGAAATCAGAATATATTTCGCTCTCCATTTATTAAGCAACTAATTATTACAAAAAGAGAAAGTAAATATATATCTCTCACCATTTATTAAGGGAATCAAAATATCTCCATTTATTAAGGAATTCAAACATTTTTCGGAATGTTCGTCCTTTCCAACTTGCGTTCATCCATGGCGACGATATTGAATCAATCTTGATTTCCGCAACAACATATGTACATAATCTCAAAGACTGCAAATATATGTACATATATAGTTAGTCAGTAACATTTTCCCAGGAAAAATGTACAAAATCACTAGAGACTGCAAACATATGTACATGCAAGCACAAAAACTATACATATTCTAATTGACATCATGTTATATGTACACACAAAATATGTTTGTGTATCATCAAACCCCTATCCAAATGTACACGAACTGCATATTAGGTACATATATAGTTATTTAGTAATATTTTCGCAGCAACATATGTACATAATCAGTAACATATGTACATAATCAGCCCCTATCCGAATATATCATACCTGGCTATGGCGACTGAAGTTAATTTCGGCTTGTTCAATGTCGAACGCCCTCCACGCTAGCCGCAGTCATCGTTGTTGCTCTTGATCTCTTGTTCTTCATGAACTTGAACTTAAGGTGGTTGCTGAGGATAGCGCGACTTCACCTCGTTCTCCCTCTCGCCGCAATAACCAAAGCACGATCTACGGCCTCCCGCACAACACGACCTCGGCGTGGAGCCGATGTCGACGAAGAAGAAGGGTTGAGTCGTCGAAATATCAAATCGATTATACTCTGGCGGGGGTTCGGAATTATGGGCGATCTCTTCAGGCTAAGTGTGGCGGACAGTGACGGTGGAGCCGTTTGTGATGGCGGTGGAGCCGTCGGTGATGGTAGGGTAGCCGGATACGTCACCGCGAGGACGTCATACGACGACAAAGATGAATTGAAGGAAGTCAGTCTTCCGATAATGGCAAGATATATAATACTGGAAAATCTCACGGTTACCTTCTTTAGCTGATCCCCTATTTTAGTGCTTCATTAATTTATTTTACCAAATAAATAACTTCCATTAATTTAGTAATTGCCTATTAAAGTATATCCTTAATTGCTAATTTATCTTTTTTTTTAAATGTAAAATAATAGGGGCCTAGTTTATTTTTAAAAAAAAAAAGTTACCCTACTACCTTAATCTTCTCATATATCATTCTTCTCTCTCCTCTTAATCTTAATTAATTTTTTTGGGACGTGTTATATACACAATTTTGAATTTACTTGGCACTGAATATGCACGTTTTGCGTTGTCGCTCAAATTGATTTGAGCGCTAACACTTTCCGACGGCGCTCAAATCTTAAAATAAAATAAAAATATTAGGCAAAAATCGAAAAAAGTAGGTTTTTGGGCGCTGGCGCATGACGCTAGTGCCCAAAAACCCTACTTTTTCTCCCCCTTTTTTTTAAAAAATTTGAGCGCCGTTGGAAAGCGTTGGCACTCAAATCTTTTTTTTATATTATTGGTTGAGCGCCATTGGAGTGCGTTTGTATTTTACGTTAGTAAAACCAACCTCGTGTCTTTAACTTATTTGATTTTTCTAAGGTAACTAATTAATCTCTATAATCAGTTAAACAAGGAAAAAATCGGTTATTAAAAATAAATAAAAGATTGTACCTCATATAGCAATCTTCTCTCTCTTAATATTAATTAATTTTCGTAATTAAGGTAACTAATTAATCTCTATGATCCGTTAAACAAGGAAAAAATCAGTTACCTTCTCCTTGTAACTGTATACTATCTAGATAATATTTATGTATATGGTAGTGTATTAATTAATTTGAATAAATTGTACACATGATTGCTATGATATTATTGTATATTACCCACATAATGTTTATTTTACCTTTTTTCGCATATCTTGTGTACATGATTGTTATATTAATTTTTTGATCGATGCGTATATGTGTGTAAATATTATAGAATGTTATATTAATTTCTATTGACTTTGTAATTTATGCTGAAAAATGAATTGTGTCCATAAAACATTATTATGAATTTTGTGTATATTTGTGATATCACTTTTGTTTTGACTGTAAAATATATGTAGCTACAATATGTACATTTATAGATAAGTTATGTATTTTGTGTGTTTATGTATCAGTTTTTTACTAATTTGTGTACTTGTTGGTTTGTGACAAAGCACTACAGATGGTGCCGTTGACAGAAGATGAAGAGAATCAGTGATTACGGCGGCTTGACGAAGACGATGGTTGAAGAGAAGTTAAGAGTTAGTTTGGCGTCGCCGAAAATACAAAACAAAACAGTAGAAATCGACGCAAAAGCCTTACTTGGATGATGCCGTTGGCATACGATGAAGAGTATCGGCGATTCCGGCGGTTTGACGAAGACGATGGTTGACGATAATTTGAGAATTGATTTGGTGTCGACGAGAGAAGTGGAATATATATAGGTTTGTGTGATTTTAGCTTTAAATGGAGAATAAGTGCTCAGCTGATTCACCATATCTTTAATATTCAGTTTCTAAAATTACAAAATACTTTCCCTTTTTCTTTAGTAGTTAAATATATCCTATTTTAATTAACTATCCTTAAGTCCCTAATTAATATCAGCCTTAATCATTTTATTTATCTTTATTTTTAATTGTTAAATTGTAGGGGTATAGTTTATCTACTTGATACAAAAAGTATCTTGCTACACTAGTGTTCTCAATAGTTAACTCATTTAAGCATAATACCTTACATGGTATCAGAGCCAACATCGGTCCAAACTTTTCCTCCCTCAAACTCAACTGACCTCCATGGCTTCACCAACAATCACCATACCTAATGAAAACGGCACAACCAGACCTTTTGTTGTCGTCTCCTTCCTCAATGTTGCCAAACTCACCACTACAAACTATCTTTCATGGAAGCTTCAACTGGAAGTTATTATTGGAGGCTATGGGCTCTTCAAATTCAATGATGGATCTCACACTACTCCAAGTGATTCAATCACTGTGGGTGAAGCAATCACCGCAAATCCAGCATACTTGTCTTGTTGCGTTAAGATAGGTTAATTTTTTGTGCCATTGTAGGCACCATCACTCACCCATCTTGTCAACAACACAACAACATCCAAAGCTGCATGGGATGTTCTTCCTCCATTATTAACTACATGCAATTTGTGAAACGTGTGTTTAATGATCCAACAATGTTGGGAAAACCAATGGACCTTGAATATGTCATTGATCAAGTTTTGGATGGACTAGACTCAGACTATCAATATGTGATAGAGATTGTCCATGCTCGAGACTGTCTACTCTCTTTTGCTGAATTGATGGAGAAGTTAATCAACAAGAACTCTCACTTCGTCACCGCGACCCAACTGCAATCTTTCCAGCAATAGCCAATCCAACAGTACGTAGCAACTACTCCCCTCAAAATCAATCCTCACCCACCAACACATATAACAAACAACCATCCAAGACATATCTTGACAAGTGCCAATAGTGTGACACTGTAGGTCACTCACTATCAAGATGCTCCATGTTTTAAAGACTTCGCCCTACCATTCGTCTTCCTTCAAGACATCCCAAAGCACAAACTACTCCATCACCTACTCCCCAAGTCAACACTGCAGCTCTTCTACCAACACCAAACTCATGTGGATTCAACTGGCTTCTAGACAATGGTGCTACTCACCATGTCACCTCCGATCTTCAAAATCTTTCCCTCCACTATCCCTATGATGACTCGGATGAAATCATCATAGGTAATGGCTCAGGTTTATAAATTGCCAATATTGGCTCTACATCTCTCCCTTCTCCTTTCACTAATCTCTTCCTCTTTGATGTCCTTCATGTTCCAAAAATGCACAAACACATTATCTCCATACATAAACTATGTGTTGATAATAATACCTACATTGAATTCTCACCTTCTTCCTTTTTTTTATTAAGGATCTTTGAACCAAGCATCTTATGTTGGAAGGGAAGGTTAGGAACGTCCTCTATGAAATCCCACTCTCACTCTCTAGTCGCCCTCTTGTGCTCACCTCCACATTGTCATCCTCAACTTGGCATCACAAGCTTGGTCACCCATCGACCAAAGCGTTTCAATTTCTTTCATCAAAATTAAATATCCCTTTATCAAAGGATATATGTAACTCATGCCAAGTTGATAAGAGTTACAAGCTTCCCTTTTCTTTATCCACACTTGTTACAACTAAAGTTCTTGAAGTTATGTATTCTGATGTGTGGACTTCACTTATCTATTCTCATTACAAATATTACATCATCTTTGTTGATCACTTCACAAAGTATATTTGGCTCTATCCTCTTCAAAGAAAGTCAACACAACACAAGCATTTATAAGGTTCAAGAGTCTAGTTGAAAAACATTTCAACACCAACATTCTCACTCTCTATTCCGACAATGGAGGTGAATACGTTGACCTAATAGCCTACCTTTCCCTCCATGTCATTGCATACAAAACAAGTCCACCCCATACTCCCGAGCATAATGGCTACGTTGAGTGAAGACACCGACACCTTGTTGAGACTGACCTTGCACTTCTCTCTCACGCCTCCATGCCTCTTATATACTGATCTCATGCCCTTGCTACTGCAACTTACCTAATTAACCGCCTTTGAACTCCAACTCTTTTCAATCTCACACCCTTTGAGAAACTCTTCAACAAACCACCATTTTATACAAATCTACGTAGCGTTGGGTGTCTCTGCTACCCTTGTCTACGACCCTATACCACGCACAAACTAGACTTCAAGTCTATACATTGCACGTTTGTTGGTTACTCTCCCACCCAATCTGCATATTATTGTCACGACCACATGACAAATAAGATATTTGTCTCTCGCCATGTTCGTTTTCTTGAGACCAATTCCCATTCTCTTCACTTAAGCAATCCATGCCGTCTCAAACTACACCTGAGCCTAATTCTTGGTGCTCGCTAGATCTACTTGTTTCTCATGAAAATCCATCATCTACTCCACAACCATCTTCCTCCTTGTCCTCACAACTCTTGTTTGTCTCCTTATTATCTCTTCCTAACCTTCCTTTATCCCTTACTATCGCTTCATCTCACTCTCCTATGTCAATCTCCTCCACCACCCATGCACCTATACTACCTCCCCTAAGATCCATCACCACCCGCTCACAGAACAACATATATAAACCAATCCTGCAGAAAATCAACCTCAATGCCCAACTTCACACCATTCATGAGCCTCGCTCCCACAAACAAGCACTCTTCATCCCTTCTTGACGACAAGCGATGCATGTGCTGTTCAATGCACTTCAACAAAATAACACATGGACTCTTGTCCCTGCATCCCAAGCAAGCACCATAATCTGCTGCAAGTGGGTGTTTAGAACCAAATACAATGTTGATGAATCCATCAACAAACATAAAGGCACTACTACAAAAACGACTTTATAATCCGGTTAGTTGAGGGTTTATAATCCGGACCTGCACCGGATTAAAGGTTAGGGGTGTATTTGCCCACAGGTTTTATAATCCGGGCGTGTTTTTGCCAAGCACCGGTGTATTTGCTAAGTTCATTTTGCCCCTTTTTTGGATTGTTTGTTTGCCCGGATTATTTGACATTTTATAATCCGGATATTTGACTACATATAATCCGGATCTAGAACATCCGGATTATATAAGTGATCAAATATCCGGATTATAAAATGTCAAATAATCCGGAGGAACATCCGGATTATATAGTTGGGTAAAACACCGGAATATTCGTTTTTTATAATCCGGAGGAACATCCGGATTATATAGTTGTGTAAAACATCCGGATTATTGGGTGAGGTTAATATACACCGGATACTTACAACCGGATTATTATAATTTTGACTTTATACACCGCCAACATATATCCGGATTATTATCTGTCTATTTTTTTTTTATATATTTCATTCTATTTTTCGAATATACCACCTGTAACATTTGATTTAAATCCAGTAATTGATTTTTCAGACATTTGAATTATACCAAAACATTATAAACCTGCTCATTAATTGTCATAAACTAAAACGTGCCATGAAAACATGTTTACAGCCATTGCTAAACTTCAAATCATACTCCAAACGTAACTAGAAAAACTTAGTCTATGAGTTACAAGATTCAAAAGACAATTACTAATATGAGTCGTTCAAGGTACTCTGATTCTTCTAAAGGACCTCGTAGGTAAAATTTTGCCATCGCAAAAGACCTCTTTGCAGAAAATTTTGAGCACTGCAATAAACAAAGGTATATAACACGTCATATTACAAACACTAAATGACAAAATGTATCACCTGTGATTATCTCAATTCTTTGGCCAGAATATGTTACTGAATATGGTGGAAAGGATTTACTTGAGTTTTTTGCTGAATTCAGAAAGCTCAAGGATACGAATCCTGGGGATGCTACCTGCTTCCTCCCTCTCCTTTTGCGTGTTATATCCCAGTCACCTGTACAATCAAATAACATAGCCCTTTTTGAGGTTTTGGAAACAAAAAGCTAAGTAAAATGGAAATGGTAAGAAATAATAATAGTAAAAACAGCAGCAACAACACAACAACGATAATAATTATAGTAATAATAATAACAATAAAAATTAGCAAAGGTCAGCCGGTCAGGTACCTAGATACAGATTCCACTTATCAAGCTCTGGCTCTTTGATTACATTCTTTAGGGTTGCCAGTCGATCTTCAACAAAGCTAGTTCAGACATAACAAGCAGTGAGAAGCCAGAAACTACTACAACGACAACGTTTTGCTTTGAAGATCAAATTGAAAGCACTTTGAATGAAGAGGTTGCATTTGTAGCTAAACATCTTACTGCAGTGTGAGCCCCTGGGGCTCTGGCCTCTTCTGAAGTTGCTTCAGTACTTCCACCTTTGGTCTGCAAGAGATCTTGAACATCAGACATATCAAGGATGAAATATCCTTCAAACAAGTTTAGACAATGTTAACAAGGAAAGCAAGAAAATCCGGCATCAAAGTGAAATATATTAGCAATATCCTTTAAACAAGTTTAGACAATGTTTAAAACCCAACTCAGTAGTTAACCTTAACTTTAAATACAAGGAGTATAATATTAACTAACTAGCTTTCAAAAAAAAGAGTAATATGTTTAGAAAATCCAACACAATATTTACAGAGATCAACTCAGTAGTTAGCCTTCTGATGTGTGTGGAGAAAAAAGGGAAATTTGAATGGAAAAAAGTACAAACCAATCTGCTTGTTCATGAAATCATTGCATACTAAGCCAAGTACTGTCAAAACACAAAACAAAGAGGGAAATTCAATCACTTAAAATGTAAACAGTGAATCTAATAAATTTGCTTAGTACGAGGATACAATTTTGCGGTTGGCGGATATCATTCTACTGAACTTGTTCCTTAATTAAGAAAGAATATATGCAAAATCAAAGTATAATATTCAGCATTGCAAGTGCATTCCTGGAACTCCATTTTAAGACACAAAGCACTGAAAATTCAACCTCACCTCGGTCATGAAATTCATCATGCTTAGCGCCGATGAAACGAATACGAAATCGAAATCAAATAGTACAAGTAACCTACATGCTATTTGTAGCTAGGGTTCCAACTCCTACCCAACAGTATAACTTGTACGTTACCCCACCCATTTTACTCCAACCAGCAATGCATATATATCAAAATTTCTAATATCCTTATAATAAAATTATGTCTCAATCCAGTAGTGCTCCTTTTCACTGCTTTACTTGTGAGTAGGAGAAGCACCCTAATTCAATCACTTATTCGAGAACTCTTTTCACATCATTCCTGCAGTTTATCTTCTTTTAACCACTGAACTTGTTCCTTAATTAAGAAAGAATATATATGCAAAATCAAAGTATAATATTTAGCATTGCAAGTGCATTCCTGGAACTCCATTTTAAGACACAAAGCACTGAGAGTAGGAGAAGCACCCTAATAGAGCCAAAGTTGAAACACTTTTTCGGTTTATTTTGCTCCTAGTTAACCCAAACTACCACAAGATAACTAAGAAAATAACAAAGCAGAATGAGGAACTTGCTATCAAATAATAGAAGCACTTTAGGAGATCAGGAGAAGCGCCTTGATAGAGCCAAATAGGTTTGAAACACTTTGTTAGATTGCTTTGCTCTGGTTGATCCAAACTACCAAATACAAGATAACTAAGAAAATAACAAAGCCGAATGAGGAACTTGCTATCAGATAACAGAAACACAGATTTGGAGATTGCAGCTAGTACTTGTAAGGTATGTGTTTATGTGTTTGAAGATCACGGAACTTTTTTGCAAGGCCAAAATCAATTACATATACCTTCACAAACACACAAGAAGAAACATCAGAAGGTTATTTAAAGCAAATTGTTCAAAGGAAAGTGCAACAAGATCTCATTGTACAAAAATCCTGCCTATGAACAACCTGTTCTTGATACTTTTTAGGATCAGCTCAAGTAAGGAGAATAATGTTTGCGGTTAATTTTCAAAAAGAAAATCTTCTAAGAAAAATGAAACTTCAATGACCAATTCAGAGCATATGAAGACTTTACCACTGATTTATGAAACTTCAATGACCAATTCAAGCACGAATCCGCCACCCTCTTCAGTGTCCACAATTTCAATCAAAAAATTGAAACCTAAACCTCAAACAAAGATGTGTGTTGGACAGTTGTTAGACTCGAAAGGATCTATTAGCACATGAAGTGAAAAGATGGAGATAAACTTACCTTAGATTAAGATTCTTCAAGGAGCAATTGATCGAAGTCTTTCTAAGCCCCAACGAATCGATCGAAAGAACCCTAAATTTCGACAAAGATAGATGAAAAAAGGGGCTACGGCGCTCAGGGAAAAGCAAGCGGGAGAGTATTTTTTTTTTTTGATATCCAGGGAGCTTATTAATCCGGGCGTATTTCCAATTTCACTAGATATATAGATCAAATAATCCGGTTTTCAGGAAACCGGATTATTTGGGTTATCAAATAATCCGGGCGTTTATATTATGGTGTATTTGTACTGCTTATCACATAACTTAGTTAAGTTTATATTCCGAATCATAATTAAATCCGGATTATAATTATTTACTCATCCTATTTCTTATTTTATAATCCATATATTACACGTCCGGATTATATGTTATGGATTATAAACCCAATTTTGTAGTAGTGAGGTCGTCTTGTTGCGAAAGGCTTCCATCAACGCCCGAGCCTAGACTATAGCACCTTTAGTCCGGTGGTCAAGCCCGCCACTTTCAAACTTATACTCAACCTTGCCGTCACGCACAATTGGCCTCTATGATAATTTAATGTCAATGATACGTTCCCTCAAAAAAATCTCACTAATGAAGTTTTTATGTCTCAGTCACCAGACTTTCTTGATGCTACCAGACCTTCCCATGTATGTCGTCTACACAAAGCTATATATGGTCTTTAGCAGGCTCCCAGGGCATAGTACACAACCCTACGATCCCATCTGCTCCTACTAGTCTTTTAAAACTCCACCTCCGATACATCACTCTTTCACCTCAACACAAACGTTGGCAATGTATTTCTTCTAGTCTATGAGGATGACATTATTGTCGCAGGTTCCTCACTGTCCCTTTTCGAAGAAATCATATCCAAAGTAACCTTCAAGTTCTCCCTCAAGGACCTTGGGAAACTCCACTATTTTCTTGGTGTTGAGGTGCTAACTTGTCAAACTAGTTCTCCCTCAAGGACCTTGGCCACCCCACTCTGTCCAAACACTTCCCTTACCCTACACATTGGCTCTCCCTTACCTGATCCTATCCAGTATAGGCAGACACTTGGGAGTCACCAATATCTCTCGTTCACTCGCCTTGACACTACCTTTGCCATCAACATATACTCTCCCAGTTCATGCATAGACCTACCACCATTCACTAGGCAACTGTGAAGCGTATTCTACGCTACCTATATGGAACCTCCTCCCGTGGCATCATGCTTAAACGCCACTCCCCATTTAAGCTTCATGCCTACTCAGATATAGACTAGGTTGGTGATCGGTTTGACTACCTTTCCATATGTGCCTACATGGTCTATTTAGGTTGCAATTCAGTATCTTGGAGCTCCAAGAAGCAACGAACTATCACTCGCTCATCTACCGAGACGGAGTATAGATCGTTTGCTAACACTACTGCAGAATTGCAATGAATCATGTCTCTCCTAACTGAGATAAGATTCTCTCATTTCTCCATTGGATATCTTTTGCGACAACTTTTGTGCTACCAACTTTTGTGCTACCAAGTTAATTGTCAAATCATTTCACTACTTATTCTAAGTTGAATCATGACCCTATTGCTACAATTGGATCTTGCAATTATTTGCGAGGTCTGAGTCTCACATTTCAGCCTTATTAATATCGTTCGATAGTACCATCAAGTTTATATATGGTGTGAAACATCCGAGTATGACCAACAATATTGGATGCCGTTTCATTTAGAAGAAGAGCTCGTTTAGAAACACTAAGAATTATTTTCGGTAACGGAATAATTCTGTATCAATCAAAAGGTATGTTTGTTTAGAGGTCATTTAACACATGAAAGTAATCCCATCATTTTCATTTCTTTTTCTTACCCTTATCCGATTCCATTCTACCGTTCCAACCAAATGGGCACTAAGTTTCCATGTTTGATTTTCTTACAATAGCACTAAATTGATTAGACATTACGAGATTAGTTTTGAAAATGGTTTGTATATATTTTTGCCAGCTTTTGGCGACGATGACTCACTATGGGCGAGGTGGAAAAGGTGAAGTAGAAGAGGTTAGTGTTGGAGAAGAGTGTTGGATCAAACGATGGGGTAATAACTAATAACATGTGATAACATTCATTTTGAAGTCTTTTTTGTACCATTATTCTTATCCATACCTTAAGCTTTTTGGGCATATTTCAATTGCTTATTGGTAGATTTTCCTTCCCTTTTACGTTTGTTTGGAGATCTACCGGTGTGTTAATGGCGTTGCATGCATTTTAAGCGTTTATGGAGCTAAAATGGAGCTATTTGTGAAAGAATGATCTCAACACACTAAGGTTCTTGATATCTTTCATTTGTCCTTCATATGAGCTCTTAGAGTCATGCACTTTCATTTTCATATAGTGTAGAAAGCATGCATATTGCATATTATGGTGTCTACTTCAGTTTGTTTTGTGTTTTAGCTGTTTGAGACCATTTATGGAGCATAATCATATGAAAATACCTAAGCACGAGGATTTAATCTTCCTTGGAGTCGGAAGGTGAATGGAGACATCAAGATCAACTAAAGATTGAAGTGTCAAGTGAAAATCATTGGGGTTGGATGTTGATTTATGACTATCCCTGAGAGATTTCGGATTTCAAACCATCTTCCCTATAGGGTTTTACATTTGTGTCAACTACAAAGTTGTAGATCTTTGAAAGAGATTCAAAAGTAGTACTTATGTTTCAAAGTTGTAGATCTTTGAAAGTCAGTTTTACTGAAAAGTAAAAAAAAAAAGATGTCAAATGTTAAAACGGGTGCCCATATGTTATCTTCTATTTTCAGACTGAGCTTTTTAATTCCGTTCATGGGCTTGTTGTAAACAATATAAAAGGACATTTTAAAGTCAGATTAGAAGAGTTCTACCCTGTTGTACCCTAATTAGATTTAGATTTCAATTTCAATTTCTACCTCCGTTTTATTTCCAAGGTTCATCTCGTTGTGTTGTAACCACACATTAGTTTCTTTCTTTTTCTATTGTTTTGCTTTCTATATTTGACCCTATGATGGATTGATTTATGGTTATGTATGTTTGTGTTAATCTTTTTGAGACTTGAAATTTTGTCTCACATTGATTAGGGAGCATTAACGAGGTTTCCTTATAAAAGAGGAAATCTCTTCTATTATTAATTGATTAATGATTGTTTTGGGGTATGAGTTTAATATTGAATATTAAATATATATTATATTAAATCAAAGAGGTTTCCTTATAAAAGAGGATCTCTCTCTTGTTATTTACCCGCCAACCGTTTTTCCGCCAACTGTTTTTCCGTCGAATAACTGCTTTCAAAAAACTCTATAAATTCAGAACAACTTCTCAGAATTTGGTGCATTGATCGATTTTCAGATTGTTGTCTGAATCGATCACTGACTTTGTTGTATCCTTACAAGTGATTTGATTGAAACCCAACACATTCGATAGGGAGCAAATATGACTTAAAAAGATAGTGATTCCACGCCTCAAAGCCTCAGATTAAATAAATTGTTCTAACAATGTATATGAATTGTTGAATTGAGATATGTAGGATTTTGATTCTTCTTAATGTGCTTGATTCTTATCTTTTTATTTACCTTCGTTGGGAAGTGGCGTTTGTTTTAGGAATTTAAATAAAGTTAGTTTTCTTTTAGAGCATGCTAATTTCATTGGAACTGATTGAGAAAATCTTGGTTTTGGGTTTCTGATGTTTTACCTTAACCTCAAGGAGTCCTAACTATCATAGAAGTTCCGGTTTATGTACATTTCCTAGCGTTTCTCCGAGAGCGTGGCTTTTCTTGGTCATTATGTGTTTTCTATATGCTTCATGGGTTTTTTTATGCTAGTTGCAACTAGAAGAGTGTCTTCAAGTTGAGTTAAGCATGACCTTTGTTTGTCTATGACAAATGCTACATTCGATATTTACGTGCATATGCGCTTATCAGTGTTCATAACATTGGTATACATGGTTTTGGTTTTAATTCATTATAGTAGAGATACATGTTTCCTTAGATCGCTTTTTGTCTTTACTCTCTCTATCATTATTGCTTATTGTTGTCCTTTTGAAAAATTGAAAACTCTTCAAAAATCAATACTTCATCCCCTACTATTTTTGTTTCCCTCTTTACTGAGAATAATTGATTGTTAGTTTCTTTCAAACTAGACACAATTCCCGTGAGTTCAACACCCGACATACTACAACCGACCCCGTCACACTTACGGATGTTTCCGTAGGCACAACAAGTTGTTGGCGCAATAGCGAGAGGTTGTTGAAAGTTTTGGTTGTTTCTTTTACTCAATTATTCTAGGTTTCTTGTTACTTTGATCTTTGAGTTCTTTTTTATCTTTGTCTCGCAAGTTTTGATTGTTGAATTGAAAGAGTGTGTGATCCAAGCAACTTAGTTCCACTATATTTAAACTAATGACCTTAAACAAGCGCTTCATGAGTGGCAACCTATGTGGTTTGAATTTATTTCTCCTTTTTGCTTTTTCTTTCTAGGTTAGATGCTTATATTAAGAACTTTGTGACTATGTAGGTACGAGTTGTGGTTTAATAGATATGGTTGCGGTGTTTCATCCCCTCCACCCTTCATGATTGCATTTCTATGTGAGTATCTTCCTCTCTTTACTTGATTTTATTTCAGTTGAGGACAATCTGTAGTTTAAGTATGAGGTGTTATACTCACATTCACATCATGTTTTTTTTAGACACCGCAAGCCGTTCGATCCGATAGACGGCGCACCGACTATTGGATCGAAAGGCCAAAAAAGATCGGCAGACAGACAAACCATCTTGACAGACCACAACAAAGGAGAAAAAGAAAACACAAAAATACATCATTAAAACCCGAAAGCAGGGAAGTGTTCAAGGAAAAGCATAATGATGCAGTCCGCCGGAAGCGACGAGCATGGACGCTCATCTTCGAAGGAAGTACACATGCAGGAAGCCTGGGGAACAGTTGTGGACACATTAGATTTGGACTGCAACAGAGCCTTCAGGAGTCGATCACACATCCACGCCCCCTTCTCGACAAACACTCGTAAATGCCACCAAAGACAGCATCAAAACAGAGAAGACGAAGCTGCAACACACGGGTATCGTGATATATACAACTTTGATGATTAAAAGAGTAGGATTTACAAGGGAAATCGTTTTTTGTGAGGGGTAATTGCTTCGCCAAAACGAAGTAGTTCCTCCGAGAAGTAAGCAGGAAAAGCACCAATTCCTATTAGATCAACAAGTATTTTGAAATGAATCAAATGGTGTAAATTGGTATAATCTTATTGTTAACATAGAAGAGGAAAAAAATTGGCATCATCTTACCGGAATAAGAAATTAAAAACTGAGAAAATTAATTTGGCCTTTTAATCGGTAGAAGGCCAAAGCCTTAGTAAAAGGATCACAATTGCTCAGTGAATGAAGCATTTTGTTTCTTCCACAACAGCTATGGTTGTAATGCACCTATAAACCACGCACAATAACGCAAACAAGTAGTCATTAGTTTTATAAAAGTGGCGTAAGCACACTTGAGCTTGTAAATATTGCGGGTAAATCCAAATAGACTTTGCTGATGAGAAGTTTGTTTTTAATATATATTTTTTTAATTTGTCCAGGCTTGTAAGTCATAAGGACACCCCAATTTTTGATAGATTATATCAGTTTCATATCAATGGCAACAAACAAAGAAACTCAATAGAGTATTTTTCCTGGACAAGCTACAAAGTTTGAAGAAACAATGGGAAGCGGCCTCAACTTCCCCAAAAAGCACTTCGTCGAAGATGAAGACACTAAAGACAAGAACACTATAATCCAGCCACTTTGAAATTGATCGATTCTTCCAAACATAGAGTTGACGAAAGCGGAATATGAATCTGGGATCAAAGAGGCCTTTCTTTCTTTTGCTAGATCACTTCCATACGGATAGGGCTAGACTTAAAAGGCAAAAGAGGGTGGTGGTGTTGAAGAATGTTAACTGGGAATCACCAAGAGATCCCGTACCCGGCAGGATCATTCCACCTTAGGAGCCGTCGAGCCGAGCAGAAAAGCTCTTCTACAGTTTCAAAGTAGAGAAGTTAATCGATTCGATATGGGTAAAGAATCAGATGAATATTTTATCTTTGATAGAGAACTTGGCGAGAAGAAAGCCACAAAGGATTGGTTGGTGGTTGAGTGATCCCTTATCGATTAGGGTTACCTTTGAAGATGAAGTCGAGGACGTTTTTTCAGAATTGGGTTTCTTTTGATTGTGGGTGGGAGGCTTCGAGCCATTCGAAGGGTTTTGCTCTTGATTATTGTTTCGGTTTGTTTTGAGACAGTGAGTAATGTCGATAAGGTGATGGCGGCAAGGAAAGAAATTGCCCAGCGGCGGCGGTTGTTGTTCAGAGGCGGTGGTTGTTGTTGACGGCTAGGGTTTATACCCTTGGGAGCTTTTCCTTTAGAGAACATTCGCATCATGTTTCTCTTTCTTTGTTACACGTTTATTTTTATGCCTTTTTTCTTGAGTCTTTTTTCGCATTTCTGTATGCATAAAAACAAAATTATCAAAAATATCGCATTTAGTGTAGATTGAGTTAGATGATAGCATTTTGCCTTCAAAAAATGAGATATGTTATGTTATCAACATTTGTCTTGATGATGATGCTTTGGACTACTTCGAATTGCTATTGTTTATGCACAAGATCTTTTTGTATGATTAGCTTGGCTAAACATGACCCTTGTGATTGACTCTTTTTCAAAACTACATGTTCATTTGGTTCTATATGCTTGATATAAATATGATTAATTCTCTCTTTGATAAGTCTATGTAACCTTTCTACCCTTATACACATTTTTCCTTCTATTAGCCACTTCTTGGCTTTCTTTACCCATCTTTAGTGCCCCTCAAAAACCCTCAAAACTGTATTTAGACTCGTTTAACCCTATCCGGGGTTGAGATGATTGAAGAAAACAAGTGTGTGGTATTCCTTGAAGATTTGTAAGTTCATGCAAGAGTTAATGCGCAAGTTGGGTCATGTTATTCTAATGTAAGATGTTTTCTTGGTGAGTGGAGAGGAAAAAAAAATTTCATAAGTGATGTATTATGGGACTTATCATTGAAGATAAGGAAGCTATGAGCTGAAAAGTTTTAGTGTTGTGGACGATGGAATAGTGTAGAAAACTTGTGTGGGTTTGATCTAGCTTTGGTTAGTGTTCCATTGTAGTGGTTTTGAAGTTTGACTAGATTCGATCCGTGGATATTTTTTTAGTACTTTTGTCATGATTTTATCATCACCTACGTTGTTTTTCCTTGTCCCATGACCCCATTATACCCTATATAAAGTCCTCGTGATTTATATCTTGGATCTTAGTTACTATGGCATGTGGTGGAGTTTGAGACCACTTTGACCAGCTTATGGTAAGGTATTTGCATGTATGTTATGTTTAAGTGATCCTTGTTATATTCTAATACACTTTGGTGAGACTCAAAGATGAACACATTATCCTTGAGCGATTTGGATTATTATGATTCACATCCTTCATCATTTGACTATGATTGTTGTTACGATTACATGGTTTGAGAAGTTGTTTTCCTTTTAGTTGAGGCATGCCATTTGTTTTGCACGTAGTGTTCCATATATCATGATCTTACTCGGGGACGAGTAATGTTTAATTAATATAGGGTATTTTGATGTCTTCCACTTGTACTTCATATTAGTTGTTAGAATCAAGCAATTTCATTTTCATGTAGTATAGTTTTGCATTCATTTAGTGTAGAAAACATTCATATTACACATAGTGTTCCATATATCATGATCTTATTCGGGGACGGATAAGGTTCAAATATGGAATATTTTGAAGGTTTCCGCGCATATTTAAAACTTTAATATTATATCAGGTATCTCCAAAAAAAAGAAAGTAATTAAACAATAGTACTACATAAATATTACTATCATATGTAAAGATTAAATACATATTAGACAAGTACAGGTATCCAAGATTCACAAACAAAGGAAATAACATTCAACATTAACAAATTTAATCAATAAATGTGTATTACATTATATCAATCTTGATTGAGTCCTTATTTCAAATAATATATGCTTCACAATAGTTAACTAATGAATGAATTAAATGTTTAATGCTTCAATATCAATCAAGATCAAGATCAAACATAACGGCTAGTTTTCCGCGTAATCTTGACTGGTATAAGGGTTGAGAGCCTCGGATAGCCAGGTGCTCTTCCTCCAAGAACTCCATCCCATGTCTTCACACAAATCATCATTGTGGTTGATGCTGAAAGTCGAAATGCAATGCCTCTTGTAAAACCTACTTGTCTTCTTTATCACCTCTGCTTCCTTGGCTATGTCACCGAGCATTTTGTCGATGCTTGGGAGCTCGAATTGATCGTCTATGAGACATGACAGCCACTTGCAACGCAATTCCGACGCTTGAAGGTTTGATACAGTTTCGATGTAGCCCACAAATGCCATGTTCGGGATCATAGGGTTAATCATACTCCTATAAATGTTATAGGAGTCCCGTTAATTTCGAGTCCATCACATAATTCATATGGATATATATAGGGTTACGTCTAACCAAATTAGGGTTCATAAGTATTAACTCACCTATGTAGAGGCAACAAACCATGGACGTACTCCAAGAAGCCATGCAAATCTCGAGGTAGAATGTTAGTGAGCTTTTTCTTGCCCTCGTAGCCCGTCGCCAAGACCACCACATCCGCCTCAATTAGGGTTCCATCATCCAATTCGACCCCGTCTTTGTAAAACGACCATTCCGACGCCTTCTTAAACTCGATAAATCCTTGATCGGCCATGGAGAAGAAACCCTCCGGAACTATGGCAATTTGACAAGATGCATAGTCTTCTAAAAATGGGTGGTCTGGTTTTATACCATACTTCTCTAATGGTAGCTTGTGTAGCAAGTAACTCTCTATGACCTTGGAGACAATCTTTTTCTGCATTCACAAATATATATGAATATTAGGACCATCAAATATTGAGCATGCATATATATATATATAAAGTTGAGGAATGGGACTTGCCATGGGAGAGAGAAGAAGGCAAGACAGAGCTCTAAAAAAGCTCTGATTAGGCCTTTCATGGATGAACTGAGAAGATCTTGTAGAGAAGAAGAGGTAAAATGGCAGACCCCAAATCCAGTAATGAGGTACAATCCAGTGTGGCGTCCGTACGATCACGGTGCATGCTTTTCCTTCTTCTCCTGCATCTGAAGTTACTTCACATATTATATCGGTCAAAATAAAGTTTTCAAAAATATTACGCTTTTAATTTATGATCAATATTGAAAATTGTTATAAAATAGTTATATTCAAACTATTATACTTTAAATATAAAAAAAATAATTGGGATTTTAAAACTAATTTTACAGGAGGAAGGAATTCAAGTCATTTATTTGACTCGTCTTACCATTCGTGATGGTCAAAGCCCTGATATATATGGTAATTTACTTCGTGATTTCACTTGTACCAAACTACAAGTTGTTCTTGAGTCAAACCCTAAGGTAGATGCCAAGTACGTAATATCTCTAAACAACGTAAGAAATATTACATTGTCAACGCGAACATGACAACCTCGTCAAATTTTGGCTGACTTTTTTCAGTTTTCAACATACTCAGATTCTGTATTTTTTTTCCTTATCTTTTATTTTCTTTAGGAAATGAAGTAGATAAGAAATTTAACAAATTGTATTGAATTCCATGATTAGTATTAACAATATCGGAATAAAAACTATAATTCAATTGCTTTCGTGGTTATGAATTTAATATTAATTTCCTTTGTATATTCTTGGTCTATAAACAAATATAAATATTTTTGTGTATATTTTATAAACCTATAACAATCAACACCAGCCCATAAAAAAAATCATATGCTCATATAGATTAGAGGAGAAAAGTCCAAATAAAGCCAACAATTATTTCCTTCAATTCGTATCGTCTTATTTCCACATATACAGACAAATAGAGAGATAGATAATACGTAATCGTATATTTTAGTGATGCATAAATAAGGGTCTGAGTTTTGAAAATACTATCTTATTAGAATAAATATACTGTTAATTTATTTTGACAAAATCATAATTAATACATAAAGTTTAAATTTATTTCTTAAACATTATTATTATTATTATTATTATTATTATTATTATTATTATTATTATTATTATTATTATTATTATAATTATTATTATTATTATTATTATTATTATTATTATTATTATTATTATTATTATTATTATTATTATTATTATTATTATTATTATTATTATTATTTACGTACCTTGGTTGAATTGAGCACATTCAAATGCAAGATCGATAGCAGACTTCTTGTAACCAACGACGACCATCTTCTTCCCTTTGAAAAGTTGTCTGGATTCTTCTTCATCGAGTTTGCAGTAATCAAGGGTATGAAGAACTTTGCCTTTGAACGCATCAGGGCCTTTGTTGAGAGGAAACTTAGGGATATGAGGAATATCTCCATATTTCCCCATGCAAACAACCACCATCTCAAACGTATACAACTACAACATGAATACATACGAAGTAATGGTAAGAAATTTTGATTTTCATAAGTTCTTTATCGATCATACTTTATATATATAACCAACCTGATATTCATCTGAACCCTTAGTTTGAACCGCCACTTCCCAAGCCGGCCGGCCAGCCAACATCTTCCCATACTTCTCATCACGGGTTTGATCTCCGACGTATCGGAGTTCAACCACCTTAGAGTTGAACCGGACGAACTTGAGCACGTCAAAGTGAGACGCATAACCATGCAAATACTCCAAGATCTCGAGGTTCGATGGGAACGACTCGTTATCTCTACCGGGCCATGGGTAATCGGAGAACTCGTAGTCGCAACGAGGGGTTTGGAGCTTCGTGGACCGAAAGGAGGCGTGTTTCCAGACGCCTCCTATCGATTCCGAAGCTTCGAACACAACCGGGTTGTGTTTTGAGAGATGCTTGGCTGCGGATATTCCGCTTATCCCGGCTCCTAAGATTGCGATCCTTGAGGAAAGTGCCATGATCGAGTATTGATCGAATGTATTTGTTGTTTTGGAGTTTCTATGTTTTTTGATGCAAAGGAGTCGTGGATATGTGCTTATTTATAGTGATTGGAGGGGTGGAAGAATTCCTCATAAAGTTTGTTATGGTCAAAAGGTTATTTCGTTGTATGTTTGCTTGAGCTATGGGTTTGAAGTCGGAGTTGAATTTTCATGGAAAGTTTCTAGCTGAGGAATTAGCAATGCCAGTTAGCATATATGATGACCAGTCTATACATTTGAATGGTATATATGTGAACACGAAATGCATGTGCATGCATATATACTGTTATCCTATCAATATAAAATTATAATTTGGCTGAATCACATTTGATAATCATTCGGATTACGGCTAGGGTTTTTCAGCTTCTAGATAGTAATTTTGAACTTTATATTTTTTTCAAATTATATTTTATGGACCGTAAGTTTTATTTACCTCTTCTTTGTGTTACAATAGGACAATGTAGGGTTGAAGTGTATGTGAGAATACTTTCAGTTTTTAGATAGTGTCTCTCAAGTTTAGTCATTCTCATATTTTATCTTTTTACCATTCACGAGTTAATACTTATTTAGAAAGTTTTGGATGGTGTCTATATACAATTTATATGCTTTAACATTTTTACAAAGGGACAATGTAGGGTTGAAGTGTATGTGAGAATACTTTCAGTTTTTGGAAAGTGTCTCTGAAGTTTAGTCATTCTCATATTTTATCCTTTTACCATTCACGAGTTAATACTTATTTAGAAAGTTTTGGATGGTGTCTATATACAATTTATATGCTTTAACATGTTTACGCTTCTAGAGAAGTCTTTGTTTTCTTTAGTGAGATCAAGTTTCATTATATGCCAATATTTTTTTAACAAAATCCAACAAGCATCCCATCAGATCTTGGTGGTTATCACCACCTATATAGTCAAAAATGGTATTTTTATTTCTTCATTTGTTAGGGGCTTTGTTAAGTTCATGGTGTCTTCGTCGCTAACTTTTTGCTTGATGAAAGAGTGGCTCCATTGTTAGTACTTAGTTCTATTAGAAATTTTCGATTTCTTCTGCTAGTGGCAATACGGTGAAAATATCTGAACCCTTAGTTTTCACTGTCACTTCCCAAGCTGGCCGGCCAGCTAACATCTTCCCATACTTCCCATCACGGCCACCCGACTCGGGTCGGTTTGATCTCCGATGTATCAGAGTTCAACCACCTTAGAGTTGAACCGGACGAACTTGAGCATGTCAAAGTGAGAAGCATAACCATGCAACTACTCCCAAGATCTCGATCGAGGCTCGATGGGAACGATTCGTTATCTCTTTAAGCCATGGGTAATCGGAGGACTCGTAGTCGCAATGAGAGGTTTGGAGCTTTGTGGACCGAAAGCATGCGTGTTTCCAAACGCCTCCTATCG
This sequence comes from Fagopyrum esculentum, assembly GCA_033239045.1. Taxonomy (NCBI): domain Eukaryota; kingdom Viridiplantae; phylum Streptophyta; class Magnoliopsida; order Caryophyllales; family Polygonaceae; genus Fagopyrum; species Fagopyrum esculentum. The sequence continues at coordinate 14,277,937 of BSUD01000007.1, forward strand.
AATCCGCAGCTTCAAACACAAACGGGTTGTGCTTGGACAAATGCTTGGATGTAGATATTCCGTTCATCCCGACTTCTAAGTTTTGGAGCTTCGAACACAAACGTTGGTATAATTTTTTTTTTTTTTAAAATTATATAAATATATTTTTTTGATACAAGGGTAAGCAAAAGGAGGAATAGTCTCTAGAGACATGTCGCCCCAAGGCATCCAAACGGATGGTCTTCAACATCATCCGGTAGCACTTCGTCACCAACCCCTCACGCAAATCCATGCAACGCAAGTAATCTACTACGGTGTTGAAATCTCAGAAAAAGTGGTGAGCACAAAGCTTATCAAAACCGGAGATTCAGAAGGAGGCGTCCGAGAAGATCAAAACGGAGCCAAAGAGAAGAAGGGTGAAGCCGGAGGAGGACTATCAACACGAAAATGAAAAGCATCTCACAAAGATGAAGCGAGAATGGGCGAGCGAAGCACTATCAGAATAGCACCACCAGATGCATGTACAACAGGAACACAAACTCCTGGGGAAGTGAATGACGGAAATTCGGGAAGAGCATCCCATCAAAAGAAACCGTCATGAAAGCACACCACCACGATCGCAATCGAGATACGACTCTATACATACACCGGAATCTGTAGGAGAGCTTGAAAACAAGAACATGCAAATATCCACCTCAACGAAAGTCACGATACTTATTCATACGAAAACTTACACTCAAATTAGTTCATAAATTCAAAGATTAGTTCAAAAAGGAAAAAAAAAAAAAACTTCCTTGTCTTCAAGTTAATCGGATAAAAGTTTTATTCAAATCAGATTTCATAGACAAAGTATACAGGAATTTGTGATTCTTGGTCAAAAAAACAGATTTCATAGATAGTGTGACCGTAGTCGTTGTTCATAAGCCAAGACATATTTGTCTAAAGCTTCACGCTTTGTTTAAAAGCTCAAACAAATTTCTTAACAAAAAGATTGAAATTTTCAATTTCAGTTCCATGAAAAAGTCATATTTTCAACTCTAATAGTAGGGTCGATAGATCTCAAATCTAGAGCAGAAGTTTTCTTGAAAGGGTGTTGTTCACAAGTGAATCAAGACGAAGAGGGACATCACAACAAGGTTTGTATCACCTCAAATCCTCAAATAATCCAAAAAATAGTCGGATAGGCACTATGAAGGTAAATAAAGCCCGCATAGTTAGACATTAGAGCATTACACTCAAGATTGTTCATATGAGCATAATCCGCTCAAGATTGTTTTTAGAAATAATTGGTTACTCGAGATATGTTAAAATTCGATTAATCAAGAATGGCTAGAAAAGAGTATCCGATATGAGGGATCCACATATTCTCACTCTTAATATTGTTCAAAGAGTATACCCGATTACTCCCCATAGTATAAATAGTATATTCGATTTAATAAAACCAAGACTTTTTGCTCTTATTCATGTTGTTAATAGATGGCTTTTTATTACAAGTTGGTTTGGTCAAATCATAGGTTTGGCGTCGATATGACGCCGATAGGTTGGGTTCTAGGACGCAAGTTGATTAGTGTCATAGGGTAAGTTTTGGGTCCTAGGACACGTGTTGATTAGCGTCCTAAGGTAAATTAAGAGCCCTAGAACGCAGGTTGATTAGCATCCTAGGGTAAGTTATGAGCCCTAGGACGCAGGTAGATTAGCGTCCTAGGGTAAGTTTCGGGTCTAGGACGCAGGTAGATTAGCTACCTACGGTAAGTTTTGGGTCATATGACGCAGGTTAATTAGCGACATATGGTAAGTTTCGGGTCCTAGGACGCAGGTTGATTAGCGTCCTAGGGTAAGTTTTGGGTCTTAAAACGCAGATTGATTCACGTCCTAATGTAGGTTTGTGTTTAGAATGAACAATAGAGGGCAAAGTATCCTTTGATACCGCCGCCATCACCAACGGCGGTGATGACAACGCAACTAGGGTTTTGTTTTATTTTGTGTAGAAGCGTAGGTTAAGGAGAGTGTTCTGATACCATGGTGATGGTGGAAGGGTTATTTGAGGGTTAGAGTTTTGTTTTGTGAAAGAAGCGTGTTTATTTAGGCGGAAGGGTGTTTAACCGCCGTTTTCATACCAAACTCCTCGTACTCAAGAAAATATATCGAGGCAAACATAAGTTTAGCTAGAAACTTAATAATGGCTGAAAAAACCAAGACTTTGAGACAGTTCCTAGCCCTCCTGTTTTTTGTAGGGGCATTGCTTTCAAGTAACAAACAAGGAAAGTGGAGAGGCACCATAAACAGAGGGATTACTACGTTATTTCAAGGGTTGTCGTCAATCAAGACCGGTGCACCGAGACCATCGTCCAGTAATGCAAGTTGAATCTACGGAGAAGTTGTTTCTGATACCGGAGTTGCGGCCGACGAGTTATTTGAGGGTTACGGTTTTATTTAGTGGAGGAAGCATGTTTGTTTAGGCGGAAGCGTGTTTAGCCGCCGCCGCCATAACCGCCTCTTGCATCTACGGCGAAGTTGTTTCTGATACCGCAGTGGCAGAGGAAGGGTTATTTGAAGGTTATAGTTTTATTTAGTGTAGAAAGCATGTTTGTTTAGGTGGAAGTGTGTTTAGCCGCCGCCATCACCGGAGGCTGAGATGAACTGATGACGGCGCAAATAAGATTTGTTAGTTAGAGTTTAATTAGATGGAAGCGTGTTTAAGGATTGTATGCTCTGATACCATGAAGAGATTTGTAAATCAAAATGTTGTCTTATTCCATTGGTCAAACAATGTTTATATAGGAAAATATAAAGAGATAAAATATTAAACTAATACTAAAAGATAAGATAGAAAAATAAACGAACAAATAAAGGATAAACCTAACGTTTGGCTCAATATACTAGGCATATACTTCAACACTCTTCTATTTGTAGTCGGGTTGAAAACCATCAACACCTGGAGCTTTATAAGCCCCCATGCTCTTGACGGCATTCCAAACTTCCTCCATCTCAACCGGTTTTTGGAGGTTCACCCAATCAGTTTCATCAATGCTGGGGAAGTCCAAGGTATCAAGATGACATGGGTGTAGAGAAAGAGGGTCCCCGAGGCTATACAGATCCTTAAAATAGTCAATAGCAACCTGTTCGAGACGCTGTTGATCATCCACCCAACCAACACCATCAATCTCCAAGCCCATCACTCTATTGTGACATCTTCGTATAACAGTAGAGGTATGAAAGAACTTGGTATTACGATCCCCATTCTCTAACCACATCTCACGGGATTTCTGGAACCAGATAGTCTCCTCCTGTTCAAGAATGCTGTCTAACTCGACTTTCAGATTTTTCTCTTCCTGCAGCAAGCGACCCGAGCTGTCCCTACTGATTCTCATCTGGATCTTAGCAAGTTTAGACTCAGCTTCCTGTTTCCTACGAAAGACATTACCAAAGACGCATCTATTCCATACAATAAGAGAAGACTTAAGATTAGAGATAGCTCTATTTACCTCCGAGTTATTCAGCCAATACTGCTCCACCATAGGGAAAAAATCACTATGGGTCATCCACGCGGCCTCAAACCTAAAAGGTCTTCTTTCCCTCTTGCATGGGAGCAAATAATCCAATGAGAGAAGAATCGGAGAGTGATCCGAGGAGAAACGGGCAAGATGTCTAACATGGGCATTAGACCATTTTAATCGACCTTCCTGATTCATAAAGGCTCTATCAAGCCTCTTGAAAACCTTTCTACGGGTCGACTTACTATCATCCCAGGTGAAATCCGCACCAGTGTAACCAAGATCAATCAACCCATGGACCATAATGAGATTATTGAATACAGCAGAATCCGCATGAAGACTACCAGATCCGCCAATGCGCTCATGTAGGAAACGAATGCAGTTAAAATCACCTCCTACAATTTCAGGCCCCGAAATAGAGGCGAGTTCCGTATCAAGGGCACTCCAGAAACTCCGACGTCTACTAGCATCCGGAGGCGCATAAACCGCAATAAGACTGTAAGAGCTAGTTCCGTCAGAAACTTTAGCATGAACATAGCATCTATGGCTACTCACAACGCTAAGCTTAACTTTTTCACTCTTCCAAAGAAGCCAAACACCTCCTTCGAAACCAGTAGCTTCCACGCGGAAGCAACCAGCAAAATTTAGCCGGTCACAAATAGCCTGCGCCCTAGCTCCAGAAACACGGGGCTCAAAGATCGCAAGGACATCAACCTTATGCTGATTACACAAATATTTGATAGCTCTTCGGAACCCGCTCTTACAGGCACCAAACACATTCCAAAAAAGGCAATTCATAATAACCGATAATGAGAAAAAAACCAAAAGGAGCAAGGGCACCTAACCGGAATTATGAGTCTCAGAAGCGGCCTCCTCATTCTGGCTCTCTACCATCAGCTCGTCTGGTGTAGATGAAACTCTACCAATATTGTTCTGAAGGTTGAAAGTGCCACCTGGCATATCAGGGGTATCGTCAGAATTGGCAATATATCTCACACCCAAGCCTTCAACAGCAACGTCAGGGGTGTCGACCACCATTTTGCCCTTATTACACATTACAACTGTGTCAACACTCCTACATTCAGGCAGAGTTTCAGTTTCTGTAAGGAATTCTTGTCTTTGCCTTTTCTGGGGACCTGCAACGCCACCGGACTCTTCAACCTTCTTAGCTCGCCAAGCCGCCCGTCTTGCCTCATTTTTCATTCTATTCCGTCTTTTCTGCTTACTCTCCTTTTCGCCAGTCTCTTCAACCCTCTCAGCAGCGGCTACAAATAAAGGTGGTTGGGCAGTGAAACCCTGGGTTTTAACAGCTTCAACGTACTCTCCACCGATCATAGAAGCCTGATTGCTCTTTGATGACGACGATGCAACAGTTTTCTGGGGCCCATTACCTTCAGAGATTTCATCTCTCTTCTGAGTGATTCTGGCATGATTGGGCTAGACGTAGCCTTAGGCCCATTTGTGAGCTCTTTTTGAATCGGGCCCACCAGATCAACTGGTTTGTTAGGAGTAGCAAAGGCCCTAATCTGAGGAGAATCTTTGCTAACAGCCTGTACATGTTTCCCTTTATTTTGCAGATGCTTCCCATGATTGGTATGATAGCCTTTCCTAATAGAATTTGAGGCCGTACCAGGAATATTATCTTGCAGATTCTTTCCTTTCAAGTTTCTGGAACGTCTCGCCACGTGCATCCAAGGACCGAAGCCGGCGTCATCACTCTCCAAGATCATAGGCACTATAGGCGTGGCTCCGGCATCGACAGCTGCAGCAGAACACACAGTCTCTCCCTCAACTGCAGTATCATCCATACCACCATCCGCATTCTTACTCGAGTTGTTACTGAACTCGCAATGGGATGCATAATGTCCGAATCTACCACACTTAAAGCAAATAATATCAAGTCCTTCATATTCTATAGGGCACCGACGCCCATTAATAAACATCGCCTTCTTGAGAGGGCGACTTAGATCGATCTCCACACAGATCCATATAAAACGTCCCCTATTCAGATGTAGGGTCTTTGGATCAATGGTTATTGGATTTCCCACTCCTTCTGAAAGCTTCCAAATGATAGCTTCGTGATACCACTATACCGGGACACCTGTGATACGAAGCCAAATTGGGGCCGAATTAATGGGATTCGAGGTAAAAAAGTCCGGGGTCCAACGTTTCATAATTAGACACCGACCAAAAACCGCCCAGGGGCCCCCTGTAAGCACCGACAAGAGTTCATTCTCACTCTTGAATCTCGCAAGAAAGTAGTTATTGTCTAAATCCATAATCTGCATATTTTCGCCGCATTTCTAGAGATCTCTAATCTTCCTTACCATGACTGGGAAAGCGACAGGAAAGCCTAACACTTTGAACACTAGCGAGTTATTCCATCCTGATTCAAGATCATCAGCAACCTCTTTAGCAATCTCTATCACTAGGTCTCCCTCTTCTCCAAACGGATAATTCACAGTAATACGATCACTGACGGATTCTCTTGTTATAGTATCCTGTAACAAGTTGAAATTTTTTCCTCCCCCTATAACCTCACTCCAAGATTTGGCAGGAGTTGAGGAGGCAATAGCTTGAGGAATAGCGGGGGGTGCTTCTTTAGGTCTAGTTTCCAAAGGTGCAGCAACCAATGGCACAGTATCCGAAGTCGGCGTGATGGAGAAAACTCCTGCGTTTCCAGCAATGAATGGTTTGATACCAGTAATCAAATTACTTTGTACGGAGTCAGACACTGGAATATCATTCGCAGCGTCCCCAATCTGCCCCACTTGAGTAACTTCTAACGATGCAGACGGTTGAACCAGACCTCCGGAAGGAAGAGCGCTGGACTCCACCATAACCGTATCCGGATTAATCGCAGATGACGAAGCCATAGAAGTAACCGAGCCAGTAACCGAGCTAGTAACCGGGGGAGTTGCATCCACCATGTCTCCGGCGAACTTGAACACCAAACGCCCGAAACGACGCCGACCTAGACTTTTCGCTTCTAGGTCAGAAAGAGAGCGTTTTTTCATATAGTTTGTCCTAAATTTTTTTAAACTAAATTTGTCAAATTTTTTTAACAGCATTATTTTTTTAAACAAAAAAGCTAAATACACCGAGTTTCAATTACTAACACCAAAATTAATCGTAATCCGGCAATGCTCAGTGGGCGCCGGCGTCCAACTCTTTTTTTTTCTGAACAAAAAAATAAAATAGTTGGGCGACAGCTGATGGCGCCTGCGCCGAGATTTAAAAATAAAATATTCGACAAAAACCGATTCTTTCGTTCAAGGACTTCAAAAAAAATTAAAAAAAATTTGAGCACGGCGCCCATAGTTAAAAAAAATGACGCCAGTGCCATTCGCCGGCGCTCAACTTGGGCGCTGACGCATTCCGATTTTTTTTCCTTGTTAATTTAAGTGTTGTGTATATAATACATCCCTTTTTTAAAATAATCTTTCTAAATTATTTTGCACATGGAGTGTGAAACCTAAATTGAGTTTAACTGATTCCGCTTAAGAAATAAATAACTATTATTTTTCTAAAATTAATATTATAATTTTTAAAATTATATTGTTCACATAAACAAGCACCACATGCAAAATAATTAAACTTTGGACAAGGTCGTCACGAAAAAATCTTATATTATAATCAACGATGTTACGTAATTAGAAATTTGAATAAGTAAGTTGTAATTAAGTCTTAGAAAATATAGAGACGAGATCTTTATACTTTATTAGTCATCAGAAGAAAAAATTACTTCCTAAATTTACCAATAAAATTCGACATGTTGGTGATACAATTAGTCCAAATACTCAAACCAAAATCATCAAAAGAAATTTACAATGTCAAACTTAATTAAAAAATACGAAAAGAAAGAAGAATAAAACGAAAAAGAGCTAGAATATTAAGAAAACACTTGATATGTTTGACAAATAAATTAGTTCACTTAGTAGTGGCGAATTGGTTATATCACCGTCGTAGAAGAAATATATCAACAAATGAGATTAATTAAGCTAAAAGACCTAGAAACCATATCCTTAAGTGAAGTTTAGACAAAAATTAGACCAGAAGACGGGGAAAAAAGAGAGCTTAAATGTTAATGAAGTGAAAGAAGAAATAGTTCCAAAACAAGTGGGCAATAAGGCAACAAGATCTTGATATCAAGAATACGAACAAGGATGTAAGAGTCAACAAAGACATAATTTAAATCCCAAAGAGTTTTTAGAAGAAGAACAAAACAACTAAATTTAGAGTTAGGGTTATGCCAAATCACGATCCTAATAGAAAGGAACTTTTGCTTGAACCCGTTAGTGAAACCGGATATAAACTTAATCTAAATGGAATAAGAAACCGAGAAGATGCTCTAAACTTTAGGAAGAAAATTATGATGAGTGTCTTAAATATGAACACGTACTAATCGTAGAGCTGTAAATTTCCTAAATTATATCCAACATAGTGATACGCCCTTGGCTACCATTACCATCCATATGTCCGTCTATCATGACACTTATCACGGCACACCTTGCCTTTGCTCCATCACTGGTTTGTCAACGGATATATAAGGCTTACCGACATAAGACTTTTCCCACATTTAAATCCGTCATCTTTTCCAACTTTATTTATTTATATAATTAATAATTGAAGGGGTATTGTTGTGAATATCTCCCTTTAAGAAGGCATTGAATGCTTGAGATAATTTTTGAAATATTTTCATCAAATTCCTTCCTTAATGTCTTCAATAAATGCATTTTAATTCTGCATTTAAGTCTTAAGATTTGTTTCATCCTCCCTATATAAAGGATGTTTGGTCTCATTTGTAAGACATGTCTAATTTTAATCAAGTTTAGTTGATAAGTATTTTCTCATCTTGGTTTTGGGCATCACGATATTCATCTCTCAAAGTTTTTCTTTGGATCTTTGATCCAAGTCTTCACATTTGAGGATTCTTCAAGAATCACCTATACACTCCACTTCATGGCTTGCTCGATTTACCTAGATTGAATCATCAATTTACTTTCACATCCATCTCAAAGCTTCCGCGAACTCATTTCCATCATTCTAATCCATCCACACATAACAGAATGGAGTAGTTGAAATTCAAGCTCGATCTAGATCCAGAGTTTGTCCTTGAACGCATCCAAGGACGCATCAAATTGGTATAAGAGGAAAGGGATCGAAGGTAAGTTCTCTTTACTTTTTTTCATCATCTTCTTTATCGTTCATCATCGTTCATAAATGCTCCTTTATGACAACTATGAATCCTTTGACGAGGGCGAGGAATGATTGTCTCTTCCATGTTCACCAAGACGCAAACAAACCATCCATTGGCACCGACAAAATCTACACGTCCAATGGAAAACCTATCATGAAGATACTTATATTGCTCCTTGACATCGTGCCTATTTGGAAGAAGAGGAGTGGTTGTCTCTCGTACCCATCAAAGCCCAAACAAACCATCCATGAGCACCGACGGCATCCCCACGACCAACGACGAGCCTATCATAAAGATACATACGTTGTGTCCCGACATTGAGCCTATCCCGAAGATGAATATGTTGTGCCCCGATGTTGCATCGATCCCAAATATGACTATGTCGTACCCAAGTCAATAATTCCCCCCTCCGGACGTCGTGATGCCTTATCCAAGGAAAACGTTGTTCTAAGAAGTGAAAAAAAGGCGAGACTGAATTACGTGTCCTCATGGAGAACGCACAATGCCAAGCGGCTATCAAAATAGAGTGACATCGGGTCCATATTGCCCCGACACAAATCACCCCCGTCCAAGCCTACCAAGGAACCCAAGCGGTGACATAAGTGTGATTTGGTTGTTAACCCGTTGTATGACGAGGAAAAAGTCAAAGACGAGAGCAATGTCATCATTAAGGATGAAAGGAATGCCAACAACGGCTTGGAACCATATGAGAATCAATTACATTGCGCTCTGGCACTTCCAATGAAGTTTTCCATTCCGTTATATGACGAAAAAGACCACGGATATCTCTTCATCAAGGGTGAAGGAGACACTTACCAACCCCGACAACGGTGCCGTTATGTTGATGGATTACAAGTTCAAACCGTCTAATCCAATGTTTGTCCTTGTTATGCCTAATAATTTACCTTTTGTCTTACCATTCCATCTTTTCGGCATGCCTCTGACATTCAACGTCAAGGGCCTTGCTAATATAATAGACAAACTTCATAATGCCACAATCTTGAAAGACTACAAGTTCAAGCCTATCGATCAAAAGTTTGTCCATGTTATGTTTGATGATCTACATTCATTGAGCACCACGTCGGTTTGGTTCCTGGTGCGTCTTTGCACAACCGTGCCACATTTACTACATGTCCGGAAGAGATCAAGTACCGACACCCAATCTTATGTCTTACCAGTAATACCCGAATATTTATTTCCGATTTTTTTCGAGTCGAACCGGACTTCAACCAACTTGATCTTTGTACCTGATAATTATTATCATGAGCCAACATAAATTATTATCATTTTATCGTTACGTGAGATTACTACTCACATAAAATGCACATATATAAATTCTTTACTTCTTACAAACACTAGAGGAGATTGGCCCATCAAAACAACCCATATGGGCCCATCAAGACAATTACCCAACCTTTTGAGCAAATCAGTTTGGCCTCCTCCTGAAGACATTCACGCCAGTTGGGCCGTCCCACTTGGAATCCTCGTCAACGGTTTGATTTTCTTTCCTTCCTTAACGGTCAACCAGGGATTCTTCTGCACGGATATGACGCGAGCCCTAGCAACTCCCATCTCTCCCATCTCTCCCATCTTCCTCGAGTGCTGCCGGCCACATTCTCCAACGCATCAGTAACAACAATCGACGTCTGGGCCATCATGGATAAGCAACACTTCATCGGCAACCGGCGACGGGGAAGTATCGTCTTCATTCAAGGTAAGCCATTACTGTGACCTTCCTTTCCTCCCTGTACTGAACGTTTGAACCACAACGAGTAACCCAAGCACCTCTCCTCGTCCCTGAGTGCAGTCACGCTCAATCAACGGCGGCCGGCGAGCAGTCCCGGTCTCCCTTCTTTGTCGACCAGGAAGATGGGCCTTCTTTGTTGCCTCTGTCCTTGACGCACGGACCTGCAGTCGGACCTCTCCTTCTCCTTTTGTTGCACGGGAACATCAAGTCGGAGTACCGCAACTGCTCCTCCCCGGCAAATCAAGTAAGCACGGACCTGCAGTCGGGCCTCTTCTTATCCTTCTCCTTAGGGGTGTAATACGAGGCGAGCACTGGGTGCTCAGGCTCGTCTCGGCCTAAAAATTTTTTCAAGCCTATGACCAGGCTCGGATTCGGCTCGCGAGCTTTTTTGAAAGCTTGGACTTGTTAGCGTGAGACAGAAACTGTTGTTTCATTAATCTACTTAATTACATATGCTTAAATAATCAAAACCTACTAACTGAACTAACAATAAATCCCTAATAATCTGGCATGAACTTAACCAATATGATACCCTAAAGAACAGGTAAACTAAAACAAACCAAATCTAAATAACATAAATAATAATAATAGTTTATAATTATTATTATTTCTAACATCCTCCCTTAAACTGAAAGTCTTCAAACATTCAGTTTATCACGCACACCCATCAAAGCCCTTAGTTTGTGAAAAACCGGTAGCTTCAATGGCTTTGTCATTACATCAGCAATTTGATCTACACTTCTGCAGTAGAACAGTTTGTTCGCTCCAAACGGTGTGTGCAAGCTTTAAATTTATAACCCTAGACGTAAGCTTAAAACAAGGATGCGAACCCGCAGTGTACGGGTCAATCGTAGTAAAAAGCAAGGAATTCCAGGGGTCGATCACAGGGACTTAGTGAAACAAAGTCCAATCACGGTATGCTTATGTAAATACTAACCACAAGAGCAATTAACACAATCAAAGATGAATAGGAAGTCAATAAAGGAAACGTGCAATTCTAGGGATTAAAGCATCTAGTTGTGGTTCCAACTCAAGATTTAAAGATAAGCGGACAAAGCTGAGATTTTTGCATAGGGAAGGTATTACTAAAGTGGAATAGATCACCGGGTAAGTCTCACTACTCACTAATCCTAAACCGTAACTCCTATTACCGGGTAAGTCTCAAGGAATTATGATAAAGAACTATAACCTCAAACTAACACACCATCTAAGGGAATAGAATCAACCTTTACCGGGTAAGTCTCAGGCTAACTCACAAAGATGGGGTGAAAGCACACTCAAACCCCAATAAAGGATAAACCTTTATTACCTACACTTATGATCGTTGGTACACAAACTAAGGAATTACCGGGTAAGTCTCATCCTAAGCTTGCATTGAACCAGGAAAGGTGTAATAAGAATAGGATTTGGCAAACTCTAACACTTAACTCTCAGTTTAGGATCAGATAAGTCACCTCGGTCAGACAAATTCCACCCCGGCCGAGATGTTCAACGACTGAACGAGATGCTTAGGGTTAAGGTTAAAGACTCGAACTTTCAGGGTCCTACTGGAATCTAAGGTTATTCTATCATTGTTTTTCCCACAACCTTCAGCCAATCACCCTAGAATCACACAAGGAAATTAGCCACTCATCATCATCATGAAAGTATTAATCAAATATATGGGAAGAAGGTGAATATTTGAACAAGAAGAATTTAATGAAAAGACTTCAATAACTGAATCAAATATCACAACAAAAGCGTTCCTTGGATATAAATCCAACAAGCAAGACAACAAGGAAGAGAATCTAAGGTAATCTTACAAGAAAACCTTCCAAAAGCTATAAAAGCTACAATCTTCAATCTTCCTTCAACCTTCAAAAAGGTTCTTCAAATCTCCCAACTGGAGTATGGCTGCTGCTGCGTATAAACCCTGATCGATGGTATAGCATGATGTTGGATTTGTGGAAATCCAACCCTTTTTATAGGAAAATAACCCTCCAAAGATAAGATATCTTAGAAAAGATCTCTTCCCATAAAAATAGGTAAAATATATCATCTAGTATATCTTCTTCCTTCTAGGAGCCAAGCCCAAAAATATAAGATCACTTTCCAAATATAAAAGATCTCAGCCAAGAATAAAATATTCTCGCCGCGTCCTAGGTATTCGCCTCGGTCGAGTCGACTTCCCTGGATCACCTCGGTCGAGATGAATCTGTGGTCAACCGAGGTGAGTCACAACTGAATGTGAAATCTCTCAAAACTGGTCCAAAGTGAATCTCTAATCCATGGCTATACTTCCTGGATGGTTCCTTATGTTCCTCAATGTAGCTCCAATGACTCCATAGCTCCTTTTGCTCCTTTTTTGATGCAAAATGTGCCATTTTACCTACGATTACAACAAAACTAGGTGTAAACCTCGATTCCCGCAAAGGTAGATGAAATGGTAATATAATCACATAATATACATACAAACCTGCAGATTATAAAAGATAAAACGTCCAAACAAACCCCAAAATATAGACTATAATTCATGCTATCAAAATACCTCATACTTAGCCCTTGCTTGTCCCCAAGCAAGTTCCGCATATAAGAGACAAGATAGAATGGATTATAAGTCAAGAAAATCAATGAAAAGTCTTTAAAAAACATTTTTATGGTGTGCAACTATCATAGATCACTCTAAGAGAATACTTCATGGAATTTAAAATCAAAATATGATCAAAACATTTTATAAATATAAGAAAGTTGTTCATCTTTGTATAAAATCATAGAATGCATAATAAGTCATAATTATCAAAATTAATCATGTATAATCCAGTTTAAACCACTAAGTCAATCGACAAGCTCAAGGTCTCAAGGGCTTCCGAAAAGAAAGGTCAAGAAACGTGTAGGGTAGGGATGTATGTAAGGTAATGTGGTGCTAGAATCCGGGAAAAGGATGAACTTCACTTTCACTTTGACTTGCAACATCTTCCACCAATAAGCTCTGCTTATCTCACACTTTTTCTTTTTACTTTACTTTTTGGGATGCATGGACAGAGGTGCACAATAACCGAAGCCTAGGAAATCCGCAATCATCAATTTCTTGAGATGCATCAAACCCTTGATGCACATACCATGACCCGTTAGGAATATCGCTCAATCCGACTTTGGCAAGACACAAACACCCGACTATGTGAATGGTGCCGAGTTACTCATCTTCATGATTGACTTCCCCAAACCTAAGATTACTTTCTAACACTTTCACTTCCAGCCAACTTCTCAACTTTAACTTCACTTGCTTTCACCACTTCGCTTGCTTCCAAATTCCCGGATAGGTAAAGGGAGGCAAAACGTATATGAGGGGCTAAGCATGATCAAGAAGAAGAAGAGAGAAGAATGAATTGCCTTGGTCTTTCCAGGAAGAAAGTGAGAGAACTCATAATGTGGTGTCAACCTTCAAATTCAACATAATTTAGACAAAAACAAAGTATTAAACATGCCAATAATTTCAAACAAAGCATTTAGCAACTTAAATATATTATAAAACCTTTCAAACACATAAAGAATTTAAAACCAGTCAGTAAGCAAGATCTTCACTGAGATCATATCCAGATAAGTAACACAAAAATCGTTTTCGAAAACTCTCAGTTAACCCACCTCGGTCGAGGTGTTCGTAGGTCGACCGAGGTGAAACGCCTCGTTCGGCCAGAACTGCACCGGTCGAGGTCCAAAAATTTTTTTTAAAACATTTTTTTTTCAGTTTCGACGTTTTTCTCAATCAAATAACCTGTAAGTATGCATGCAATCTCAGATAAACATATAGAAACAACTGAAGCATAAAATATCAATATCTGATCAAGTAGAGTCATACATAAGTGTCAAATATCACATAAACACCCCATACTTGGGACACACTGCCCCAGTGGGTCAAAATAAGTCTAAAGGATAAAAATACTCACCGGATAATAAGCTGAACTGCATAAAAATAAGAAAGAAAATTCTGCAGCTCTCAGTAGTCGCGATCCGGTGGTGGTGGTGGTGGTACGTACGGGTACTGGGACGGGTCGAATGGATAGCCCATGACGTGCTCAAATTGAATCTGGGCCATCATGTGCTGGTAATGCTGCCGCTCCTGCATCTCGCGGATATCCAGTGACAAAGCAGCATATGAATCAATAACCTGATCCGTCAGGTCATCAATCCGTCTGTGAGCCTCTGGATCCCTGTGTCGGCGTGTCCTACGCCTAGCAGGTGCAGGCTCAGTGTCCTCCTCATCCAGATCTATAACTGGTGGTGCGCTCGTCCCTACAGTATCTGTCCCTGTATCCATCGGGACTCCACCCTCTCTCTCATCAACTGTCTCCTCATCATCAGCCTCCTCCTCAGCTGGGGCAGCTGCTGCCTCTCTGTAATCCTCCATCAGTGGAGCCCAAGCGGTGCCAATAGTGAGGGTCATAAACAGAAAACTGGGCAGACCACCTGATCCCCTGTGGCGCAGTCAGCTCCCACGGCATAGCCACGTACGGAGTAGTCAGTCCTCGGGGAACTAGAATCCGCCGAGTGATCATCTCCTGCAGTCCAAGCGGCTTCGGAGCCGCCACCATTGTGCAAGCGCTGAGATCCATGTCCTGATAGCTAGCTATATGGGTGACAAGCCCTCCGCAGCAGATGTCTCCCTTCGCCTTGGCCTTGATCCTGTGCAGATCCTCTGCCAACATCAAGCCAAAGTCCGGGATACCCCCAGTAAACATGCAGTACAAACTGAAAAGCTCTCCCTGTCGGATCTTCTGGGGCGTCTCAGTACGCGCCAAAAGTGTCTCGCTGAATATCCGGTGGGCTAACCTAAAGGCTAAATGGAAGATGACCTTCTCTCTGGAATCTCCAGGGCGTCATCTATCTGCGTGCTCAACAATATGGGTGATCTGCCCCCAAAACTCCCTAGCTACTGATCGGGATGGGAAGTCAACAGCGGTGAGCTTCGGAAAGCCAAAAATATCTCTCCAGTACTCAAGTGGCACTAAGAAGTTCCGGTTCATCAACCGGTACTTCACAGACTGCTCTGTGGGAAGGTAGGTGAAAGAGCTAACGAACTCTAAGGTTGGATCCAAATAGGCTGGGGCTCGGATCTCAATAAACTGATCCAGCCCAACTGTAGAAATCATCCTCCTAAGGTCTCCGTCTACCTGGAGGCAATCAAAAGCGGACACGTCCAGGAAGCGAGGTGCAATCACTGGACGGCCAGAAATACGGTCATAATCGACCTGGTGTCTCTCATGGATCACCGGTCGATAGGGTCGGGAAGAAGAGGAAGAAGGGGAAGGTGAGGATCTATCCCTAAGGACAAGGCGTCGGTCAGAACTCATTTTCAGAAAATCAAACTGTCAGGTCACCTCGGTCAACTGACAACACTCAAGAATCACCTCGGCCGAGGCGCAGCTCGACTGGACCGAGGCGGAAAACTGGATTCTAATTCCTTCTGAAAATTCAGTTCTTTTCCCCCAAAATCACTACAACTGCTTCCCATGGGGTACTTAAACCTTTCCTCAACAAATGCAAGGGCAACCAAAGCCCAAATCGAAGCGAAAAAGCAAGGTAGAGTTTCGGTTTCGTTTTTACCTCGTTCGGCCGAATCGGTTCGATTCTCTTGCAGATCGATGTTGCACTGGGATCCTCTAAGTCTCAATCGCAGTTTGGAGACAGAAATCGTCGAAAACGAGCAAGAAATCGGAGAAGCGAGGTGAACTGTCGCCGCGGTCGAGGAAGGGTGAGATGGAAGAGAGAGAAAATAAATCCCCCTTTTATACCCTTTTCTGGAACTGCTGTCACCTCGGTCGAGATGGTCTCAACTGGACCGAGGTGGTACGGACCGAGGTGGTTCTTCAGAAAACCCTAGTCGCCTCGGTTGCTCAAGAATCATCTCGGTCGAGGTGCTCTGACAGCAACCGAGATGCCTCAGTCAAACTCCGTCTTCTCAAATTCTCGAAGTTCTGTCCTTCCAGTTATGCTCCTTCCTTAGATGTCTCCTGTTATCTGTCTAGAACGCCAAAAACAAAACAAAGCAAAGCAAAAGCAAAAACTATCTAAGCTAGACTAGAAAAGGGAAAAGAAAGCAATACCTTGGGTTGCCTCCCAAGAAGCGCTTGGTTTAAGGTCGCTAGCTGGACCATAATGCTTCTCTCAAATGTGATGGGAGGTGCCCTCACCCCATACTTCACCTCTATCGTGGGGTGAAGTAAGTAAATCTATCAAACGCTCCAACAAGTGTAAGTGCTCATCGGGGAATGAATCGTCTATGGGCGGGTCGTCCTTCTCACGTGAAGATGCAGGTAGCCGGCTGAGGTGATCCGCAACAGAATTCTCGGATCCCTTCTTATCGCGGATCTCTAGATCAAACTCTTGAAGCAAGAGAATCCATCGAATAAGGCGTGGCTTGGCATCTTTCTTAGCCAACAAGTAACGAATGGCTGCATGGTCGGTGTAGACAATGACTTTCGCCCCAACTAAATAGGAACGAAACTTCTCGAAAGCATATACAACCGCCAATAATTCCTTCTCGGTGGTAGCGTAGTTGCGTTGTGCTACATCTAGCGTCTTGCTAGCATAGTAAATGGCGGTGGTCCGTCCATCCTTCTTCTGTCCAAGCACCGCTCCTACGGCTACATAACTAGAATCGCACATGATCTCAAAGGGCAAGGTCCAATCTGGAGGCTGGATAATAGGAGCGGAGATCAACGCTTCCTTAATCCTATAAAAAGCATCAAGACACTCTGGCGAAAACTCAAAAACAACATCTTTATTCAAGAGGTTAGTTAGAGGTTTAGAAATATTAGAGAAGTCCTTGATGAATCTCCTGTAGAAACCTGCATGCCCGAGAAAACTCCTCACACCTTTAACAGAACAAGGGGGAGGGAGTTTCTCAATAGTCTCGATCTTAGCGCGATCGACCTCAATGCCTCGATTAGTGTTCGCCCCTAGAGGTGTGTGCAAATAAGCTTTAAATTTATAAAACTAGAATCAAGCAAGCGAACCCGCAGTGTACGGATCGACGTAGTTAAGCAAGAATTCCAGAGTATCGAACACAGGGATTTGGGTGGGAACAAATTCGATTTCAGGTTATCAAGCGATAAATATGAGAGTTTTGCAAATATTGGGAAAACAACAATCCTAAAGATCCGGGTATTCAGTTGTGGCAATAGATTCAAGATACACTAATGATGTAAAGACAGAGTTAAGATGTGCAAAGGTATACTTAATGTAAGGTAATCGTACTGTTGAGGTTCCAAAAACCTTATGTAGCTCACCTAAGAGATACTCCTTATACAGGTTGTTGAGGCTCAATATAAGAAGGAATCAAAGACAAGGATTAGTGTCAAATACCCAAACCTATAATCTAAAGGTCAAGACTAACTTATCCGATTGAGGTTGTTGAGGCTCACAATCGAGGTAGAGGTTGTTGAGGCTTCACTACCACCTAGAAAAGACAAGTCTAGACTAAGCTAAAACAA
Organism: Fagopyrum esculentum; assembly: GCA_033239045.1. Taxonomy (NCBI): domain Eukaryota; kingdom Viridiplantae; phylum Streptophyta; class Magnoliopsida; order Caryophyllales; family Polygonaceae; genus Fagopyrum; species Fagopyrum esculentum. The sequence continues at coordinate 14,295,826 of BSUD01000007.1, forward strand.
ATCTTTAACTTTGGATTAAGGTAAAAGCAAGCTCGTAAACTCAGGGAAATTACGGTTGGATCTTGAGATTCCACGGTCGTGGAACTCAAGAACAGCCCGTAATTTAGGGTTGTCGGCGACAATTCTCTAACTCTCAGGGTCTAATCTGTTTGCGATCGATCTATCATCATCTAGGCCACAACTATCAACCCTTCACCTTAGAATTGTTAAGAGTTTTTAGCCAATAACAGTCATTTGATATCAATTCAAGATTTAAAGGATAAAAGATGGAAACTTTCAAGAACTTTCAATAATCTTCAAACAAACCTCAGAATCACAATCAAGAACAAGTGTTTATCAAAAGATTCAAATCAAATAAACAATCACAATCTTAGGAAAGAAAGGAAACGGGATGTCAATCCGATCCTAAATCAAACCTAAGCAAGAAGAGAGATCTTCTTGCAAAATCCTCCAAGAACTTCGATCTTGCACAAACGCAACGATCGCTAGCAGCAATTCTTCAACTCTGAACTTTGATCTTCAATGAGATCTCCCAAAATCACCTCCAAGAATGAGGGTTTGTGCGTTCCTAAGCTTGCGTTATTTGCCGCTAAACTTAGGGTTTGAAGGTCGTAAGCTAGGTAGCGAGGTGACGGAATCTTGCTTCATCCGTCCTTTTTATAATGCAGGGCAAAATGTCGGCCCGGCCCGATCTTCAAAAGATCATGGCTTCGAAACGTGGCGAAAGGATTCGCCAAGATCACGGTCGTGGAAGATTCCACGACCGTAATTCTGAGGCGTGGAAACAAACACGGGTGATTTCCACGGCCGTAATATCCCCTGGAATGAACATCGAATTCTGCATCACAATCCACGGCCGTAATCTAGGGTAAAACCGTGATTCTTGCCTTCATTCGTGCATTCCTCAATCTAATACTCCAAATTGCTTCCAAAAGGTGTCCTTAATCTAGAGGTACTTCAACTCAACTTCCCTTTGCTCGATTTCGTTCGGAAATAGCTCCAAATCACCTATAATCAACATAGAACTCGTGTAGACATCCATATCGACAATATAGGCAATACTAGCTCATATATGCACAAAGCTTAATCAAAGACTATCAATAAGAATCAAATACGATTATAAAACGTGCCTAAAATATCACAATATTTCATGCTAACAATTAGAAACGAGGTGTCCTAGCACAATGCCTTCACTAACCATAAAATGACACTTCTCCCAATTCAAAATGAGATTAGTGTCTTCACATCTTTTAAGCACTAGCGAAAGGTTAGATAGGCAATCATCAAAAGAGGAACCATATACAGAAAAATCATCCATAAATACCTCCATGATCTCCTCTATGTACTCGGAAAAGATAGCCATCATGCATCGCTGGAAGGTAGCGGGTGCATTGCACAATCCAAATGGCATCTTCCTATAAGCAAATGTCCCCTATGGACAAGTGAAAGTGGTCTTCTCCTGATCATCCGGATGGATAGGAATTTGGAAGAATCCACTATAACCGTCTAAGTAGCAAAAGTGTGAATGCTGGGCCAACCGCTCGAGCATTTGATCAATGAAGGAAAGTGGAAAATGGTCCTTCCGTGTGGCCGTGTTCAGCTTCTTGTAATCGATGCAAACCCTCCAGCCCGTAACGGTCCTAGTTGGGATCAACTCGTTGTTCTTATTCGTCACAACGGTCATCCCTCCTTTCTTCGGAACTACATGCACCGGGCTAACCCACTTGCTGTCTGAGATAGGATAAATAATACCTGCATCCAACAACTTAAGAATTTCCTTCTTCACAACCTCTTTCATGATCGGATTTAACCGTCTTTGAGGTTCCCGTGAAGTCTTATGATCATCCTCCATTAAAATTCTATGCATGCAGAAAGAGGGCTTAATGTCAATAAGATCATCTATAGTATAACCCAAAGCCTTTTGATGCTTTCTCAGGACATGCATTAGTTTAGGCAATTCAGTTTCGGAAAGGGAAGCACTAACAATGACGGGATAAGTGGAATCCGGTCCAAGAAAGACATACCTCAAGTGATTTGGGAGTTGTTTAAGCTCCACAACTGGGGGTGCTTTCTGAGGGGGATCCTTGCTTCCTCCTTCCAGTGGAGTAGATCCAGAAACTGGACTTTTGGAAGTCTCAGTTGAAATCGTCTCGCCATCGACCTCGGTCGAGGCGCAGAGGCGTTGACCGAGATGTTCTTCAGTCGCCTCGCTCAGTCCAGGAAGTGCCTCGGTCGAGGTACTGCAACTGGAACCGAAGCTGGAGATCTTCGTCTCCTGGGTTAGCTTCTCAGTTTTAGCTCCTGGATCCTCTTCCAGTATTTTTAAGCTCCGTATATCTGCATCACAAGAAGCATCTATACCTTCCTCCATTAAACTGAAGGTAATAACTCTTTCGAGTGGATCGTTAGTAAGGATAGAGCTCACCAATTCTCTTGATTCTTCTTCATCGTAGATGTTGAAGATATCATCGCTTAGCTGCTCCCCTTTCATGGCTGCAAGTAGTGCGAACTCCACCTCATCGCCACCAATGTTGAATTTCAACTTGGCGTTCTTGCAATCCACGTTGCAACCCGAAGTTGCTAGAAATGGCCTCCCGAGAATAATAGGAACAGGATAATCTGCGGGAATGTCAAGTACAACAAAATCTATAGGTAAATAGAAGTTACCTAACTTGACCGGGACGTCCTCCAAGATTCCCACGGGATGGGTGATGGAGCGATCCGCCATATAAAGTCGAATCTTGACCGGCTTGGGCTCTCCAAGTCCGATCTTCACACATAGCTCCAGCGGGATGATGCTCACGCTGGCTCCTAGATCACATAGGGCTTCACAAGTGACATCCCCAACTTGAATGGGAATGCAAAATGAGCCGGGATCTCTCAATTTAGGTGGCATCTTCTCCTTCATGATTTGTATGAGCTCCGAGGATTTAGATGTCATCCAAACTTCACCAAAGTCTTCCAGTTTCCTTTTCCTTGATAGGATCTTCTTCAAGAACTTCCCATAGGCGGGCATTCCTAGAATAGCATCAAGGAAAGGAATGTTAATATGCAGCTTATTCATCAAGTCAAGGAACTTACCAAAGTGCTTGTCTAGATGTGCTCTGGCCCTTGACTGGGGGAATGGAAGTGGTGGTTTGTATGCAGGAGGTGGAATATAAACTTCAGTTTTCCCCTCCGCTTTCTGTGGCTCCACCTCGGTTGGCATCTCGGCCGAAGTGTTCTTCGACTGCACCTGGACCGAGGTGGTCTTCGTCGGTACTAGCACCGACCGAGGCACTGGATCTGCAGTTTTAAGTCCACTCCTCGTAGTTATGGCCATGATCTGGCCCTTAGGGTTGCTTTCCGTCCTTGCTGGAAGCTTCCCTGGATCTCTTGGTGCTTCATTCGCCCTACTTGCAAGTTGTCGTTCAAAGGCTTTTTGGGCCTTCGAAAATGAAGTCATCGAAGTCTCCATAGCGTTGAGCTTGATCAAGATAGCCTCCAGAACTGCGTCTTTCTTTTCCGGCTGAGACGAACTTGATCCTTGCCCCTGGCTTTTTAATGGAGTAGAAGAAGAAGAAGGGGAAGAGAGGAAAGGGTTAGAGGAATCGTTAGAGTTGGAGTTTGAATGATTGTTACCAGAATTTTGGTTGTTCGCCCTCCAATTGTTGCTATTGGATCCTCTATTGTTGTTGTTGTAGTTGTTGTTCCGGAAACCGTTGTTGTTGTTACGGTATCCGTTGTTGTTGTTCCTTTGCCCTTGCTCTTCCTTCTTGGTTTGTGCAACCACGAGTTCCTTCAATTGCTTCACGTCATTCTTCAAAGACGTGAGTTGATTGTTGTTGGGCTGAGTTTCCTGGAAGTTAACTCTTTTAACTCCACCTTCAGCTCCTTGGTGGGTGTACTTCTCCATATGCAAGGCTTGCTTCTCGATGAAGTCCCAAGCCTCGTCAATCGCCATGTCCATGAAGGTACCGGCGGAGAGTAGTTGGAGATTGAACTGGGTGCTTCCGTCCAGTCCTTTGAAGTATATCTCCAATAATTCTAACTTTGGAATCCCATGATGTGGGCAATCCAAAAGAATGTCCTTGAACCGCTCCCATGACTTGGACAAGCTCTCCTTGTCCTTCATAATGAAAGCGTTGATCTTCCCTCTCATTTCAGCTGTCTTTGAGGGGGGGGGGGAAGAATTTGGTCAAGAATTCCGTTGTCATCTCCTCCCATGTGCTAATTTTTCCTGGAGGAAGAGATTGATACCAAGTAAGAGCTCTATCTTTTAAAGAAAAGTAAAAAGGTCTTAGCTTGTAGTTGTTATTTTCAATCCTTGAAGGTCTCAAGGTTTCCATCAAGATCTCATAGTTTTGAAGATGTTGATGTGGTGATTCCTTCTCCATCCCTCCAAACTGGCATTGGCGAATCATGGATAGAACTTGCGGTCGAAGTTCGTAGTCATGGTCCGCTGGATCTCCTAGGTTAACTCCTGGACGCCTCAGTTGTTGATTAGGGTCCATCCTTTGACCTAGGGTTCGTGGGATTCCTACAAGAAGAACGTCTCGGACTGGCATCCGAGGTGGAAGTACATCGGCCGGGGCGTCAGGTACTGGGACCTGCCTCGGTCGAGGGTCAGCAACCGGGACTTGCCTCGGTCTAGCATCGGGAACTAGGTCTTCCCTCGGTCGAAGTAGAATCTGGTCTCGTATGACGGCCATCTCTGCTTCGATTGCTTCAGTTTTGGTGCGAGTTTCTTCCTTTTCTCGCCTTAGTTCTTCCCTGCTGAGGCGTAGCAGCTCTAACGCCTCTTTCAATTCGGCCTCAAGATCGCGGTTGTCTTGTTGGGCCATCTTTGCTTCTCTCAAGCGTCGCTTGTATGTATTTTTTGGTTCGGGATCGTAAGGAACGATTTCCTTCCCAGTGCGGGTTCTTCGCATAAACCTAAGAAAGAACCTGCAAAAGTCACTCAAGTAGAGTGGTTAGTAGACACGGGGGCAAGTGCCCCAAGAGTAAACCGTAACCGGCTCGGTCTAGACCAAGTCCCCGGCAACGGCGCCAAAAACTTGTTCGCTCCAAACGGTGTGTGCAAGCTTTAAATTTATAACCCTAGACGTAAGCTTAAAATAAGGATGCGAACCCGCAGTGTACGGGTCAATCGTAGTAAAAAGCAAGGAATTCCAGGGGTCGATCACAGGGACTTAGTGAAACAAAGTCCAATCACGGTATGCTTATGTAAATACTAACCACAAGAGCAATTAACACAATCAAAGATGAATAGGAAGTCAATAAAGGAAACGTGCAATTCTAGGGATTAAAGCATCTAGTTGTGGTTCCAACTCAAGATCTAAAGATAAGCGGACAAAGCTGAGATTTTTGCATAGGGAAGGTATTACTAAAGTGGAATAGATCACCGGGTAAGTCTCACTACTCACTAATCCTAAACCGTAACTCCTATTACCGGGTAAGTCTCAAGGAATTATGATAAAGAACTATAACCTCAAACTAACACACCATCTAAGGGAATAGAATCAACCTTTACCGGGTAAGTCTCAGGCTAACTCACAAAGATGGGGTGAAAGCACACTCAAACCCCAATAAAGGATAAACCTTTATTACCTACACTTATGATCGTTGGTACACAAACTAAGGAATTACCGGGTAAGTCTCATCCTAAGCTTGCATTGAACCAGGAAAGGTGTAATAAGAATAGGATTTGGCAAACTCTAACACTTAACTCTCAGTTTAGGATCAGATAAGTCACCTCGGTCAGACGAATTCCACCCCGGCCGAGATGTTCAACGACTGAACGAGATGCTTAGGGTTAAGGTTAAAGACTCGAACTTTCAGGGTCCTACTGGAATCTAAGATTATTCTATCATTGTTTTTCCCACAACCTTCAACCAATCACCCTAGAATCACACAAGGAAATTAGCCACTCATCATCATCATGAAAGTATTAATCAAATATATGGGAAGAAGGTGAATATTTGAACAAGAAGAATTTAATGAAAAGACTTCAATAACTGAATCAAATATCACAACAAAAGCGTTCCTTGGATATAAATCCAACAAGCAAGACAACAAGGAAGAGAATCTAAGGTAATCTTACAAGAAAACCTTCCAAAAGCTATAAAAGCTACAATCTTCAATCTTCCTTCAACCTTCAAAAAGGTTCTTCAAATCTCCCAACTGGAGTATGGCTGCTGCTGCGTATAAACCCTGATCGATGGTATAGCATGATGTTGGATTTGTGGAAATCCAACCCTTTTTATAGGAAAATAACCCTCCAAAGATAAGATATCTTAGAAAAGATCTCTTCCCATAAAAATAGGTAAAATATATCATCTAGTATATCTTCTTCCTTCCAGGAGCCAAGCCCAAAAATATAAGATCACTTTCCAAATATAAAAGATCTCAGCCAAGAATAAAATATTCTCGCCGCGTCCTAGGTATTCGCCTCGGTCAAGTCGACTTCCCTGGATCACCTCGGTCGAGATGAATCTGTGGTCAACCGAGGTGAGTCACAACTGAATGTGAAATATCTCAAAACCGGTCCAAAGTGAATCTCTAATCCATGGCTATGCTTCCTGGATGGTTCCTTATGTTCCTCAATGTAGCTCCAATGACTCCATAGCTCCTTTTGCTCCTTTTTTGATGCAAAACGTGTCATTTTACCTACGATTACAACAAAACTAGGTGTAAACCTCGATTCCTGCAAAGGTAGATGAAATGGTAATATAATCACATAATATACATACAAACCTGCAGATTATGAAAGATAAAACGTCCAAACAAACCCCAAAATATAGACTATAATTCATGCTATCATAGTTCAATCACTCCATCCTTCACGAGGTTCCTTATGAAATGATACTTCACATCTATGTGCTTGCTTCTTCCATGTAGGACAGGATTTTTAGAAAGTTTGATAGCTGACCTGTTATCACAGTAAATTGCAGTAGCTCCAACTTCTCCTTGCTGCATGGAATTCAGCTCCTTAAGGATTTTCCTCAACCAAATTGCTTGACAAGAACAAGCTGTTGCAACGACATATTCAGCTTCAGTAGTTGATAAAGTGACTATCTCTTTCTTGATGACCATGAGACAGCTCCGGACTCAAGCATAAACACATACCCCGAAGTGCTTTTTCTATCATCAAGATCTCCGGCATAATCACTATCTATAAAGCCAAGCAAATGTGAGTTTCCACCTCTCTTGTAGAAAATGCCATAACATGTGGTACCACGCAAGTACCGAAGAATTCTCTTTGCATCCAAGAGATGAATCTCCTTTGGAATTTCCATGTATCTACTGATAAGACTCACAACATGCATGATGTCAGGTCTTGTGCCTGTCAAATACATCAGGCTCCCCACAATCTGCTTGTAAAGACGGCTGTCAACTTTCTTTCTTTCGGGATTTTGAATCAGCTTCAATCCTACTTCAGTAGGTGTAGCTACAAGATTGCAATTTGACATCTGAAACCTGTCCAAAATTTCTTGCACATACTTCTTTTGGGAAATAAATATGCCGGCTGCAGATTGCACCACCTCAATGCCAAGAAAATAGTGCATCTTTCCAAGATCGGACATTTCAAATTCCAGCATCATAGATTGCTTGAATCTCTCAAACATGGTAATATCATTACCAATATAAATCATATCATCCACATATAAGCATACAATCAACATCTTCCCTCCTTCACTTTTTTTTACAAAAAGTGTATGTTCAAACGGACATTTATGAAATCCTTCCTTCATGAAATAGGTTTCGATGCGGCTATATCAAGCACGTGGCACTTGTTTTATAAACCTTATCTTCACATCCAGTTATAATATAACCAGGGGGTTGATCGATAAATACCTGCTCTTGAAGATCACCATGTAAAAAAGCTGACTTTATATCCAATTGGAAGATGGGCCATGATTTTTCTGCAGCCAATGCGAGCACCAATATGATGGTATCATGTCTTGCAACAGGAGCAAATACTTTAATATAATCCACCCCATACTCTTGCTTATATCCCTTAGCAACTAAGTGTGCCTTGTACTTGTCGACTTGTCCATCTTCCTTCAACTTTGTCTTATATACCCACTTAATACCAATTGTCTTGTGACCTTGTGGAAGATCAACCAACTCCCATGTACTGTTTCTTTCAATTGCAGCAATTTCATCATTCATTGCTTTTTTCCACTTTGATTGTTTGACAGCTTCTTCAAAAACCGTAGGATCGCAATCTGAAAATAGAACAAAGTGTGTAATTGGGTCTTCTTCAGATTGGATTACTTCATTTACTTCAAAGCCAGCCATCCATTCAGGTCTTCTTCTAGCACGACGAGGGCGTTCTTCAGTAGTTGTTGTTGCTGGCGTGCCGGGAACATGAGCTGGAGTAGCTGGACTGTCAACGATTTGTTGTCTCGCAGGTTGTTGCTGCTCTGTTTCCTCATCAAAATCAACAGGTGTATGTTGCTGTTCAGCAGCACTATTACTTTCTGACCAAAAATTCTGCTCATCGAATACCACATCACGGTTGATGACAATTTTCTCAGTGTTAAGATTATAAAGTCTGAATGCTTTTGACTGATCGCTAACACCAAGAAAAATACATTTCACTCCCTTGTTTTCAAGTTTTGTTCTCCTCTGGTCTGGTACATGAGCATAAGCAACACACCTAAAGATTCTAAAATGATTAATAGCCGGTTTTCTTCCGCTCCATGCTTCCTCTAGAGTCATATTTTGAACAGAAAAAGTAGGACTTCTATTTAAAATATGAACGCTCCAATTCACAACTTGGGGCCAAAAACTTTTTGAGATGCCACTCCTCTTCAGCAAACTTCGCACCATATTCAAAATAGTGCGATTTTTCCGCTCAGAAACGTCATTCTGCTGAGGCGTGTATGTTGTTGTAAGTTGCCTCCTAATTCCATGGTCCTCACAGAATTTCACAAATTCATTTGACGTATACTCTCCGCCTCGATCTGTACGCAGAACTGTAATTGAGCAACCACTTTCTTTCTCAACCATCAATTTAAAAGCCTTAAAAATTGCAAATGCTTGAGACTTCTTTTGCAGAAAATACACCCATGTTTTCCGACTCAAATCATCAATGAAGGTAACAAAATAGCATTTACCTCCATTGGATATTGGATTTAAAGGCCCGCAAATATCGGAATGCACAACCTCTAGCACTCTGTTGGCCCTAATGGATTTTCCGGAAGGGAAAGAGTCTCGATGTTGTTTGCTAACAACACAAGCTTCATAAACTTCTTTTGGAGGTGCAATTTCAAGAAGACCAATCACCATATTTTTCTTCTGCAATGTCTTCAAGCCCCCAAAGTTTAGATGACCATAGCGGAAATGTCATAGCCACGCTGAATCTTGCACATTTGCTGAGAAGCAGGGGTTGGTAGTTCTGCTGAGTTTCAGCGGAAACATGCGGTTTGTTGTCATGGTAACTTGAGCAATTAAGCCCAATTTTTCATCTCGAGGCAAACTCCATTCTTGATCAGAATCTCATACCCCTTCTCTTGAAGTTGCCCAATACTTAGTAAGTTTGTCTTCAAATCTGGAACAAAGAAGACATCAGAAATTTTATGAGTATTATTTCCCTTGGCTTGGAATATAATACTTCCTCTTCCCATAACAGCCACTTTGGAGTTGTCACCAAACTTGACGGTGCTATGAAATGACTCATCAACATCGTAGAATGCCGTCTTATCCCCGCACATATGATTGTTGCAGCCTGTGTCTAAATACCACAGGTTTTGTTGAGTTTCTTCACTCATATTGCAAACCATCAATAAAGATTCTTCTTCTTCCTTCTCTACAAAATTGGTATTTTGTCCATTTTGACTAGGCAACTTGCTTCGACATTCAAACTGAAAGTGGCCATATATATGGAAACGATAGCATTCAACATTGGACTTGTCTTTTGGATGGGAATTTGTTGACTGATGGCCACCTTGTCCTCGCCCTCTTCCTTGAGAGTCTTGAAACTGATGGTTGCCACGACCATAATTGTGCTGATTGTCACGGTCATTACCTTCTCGGCCTCTTCCTCTACCCTTTCCTCTACTTCTAACATCAGTGTTTGTAGAGGCCTTTAGAGCTTGTTTCTCCTTATCTTGCTGGCAAATTTTGTGCTCATGAACCAGCAAAGAGCTCTGCAACTCATCAATTGTGAGTGAATCAATATCTTTTGATTCTTCGATGGAGCATACAACAAAATTAAATTTTGCCGTCATTGATCGAAGAATCTTCTCAATAATGGTCACATCCTCCATCTTGTCTTCATGGATCCTCATTTTGTTGACAATGGTCATTGTTCTTCCAAAGAAATCAGTGACAGATTCATTCGGCTTCATACGTAATGTCTCAAATTCAGTGCGGAGAGCTTGAAGTTGCACTCGTTTTGCCCTCGTATTCCCTTGAAACTTTTGTTTCATGGAATCCCATATCTTCTTGGAGGAATCTTTGCAAAGAATCGTCTCCAAAGTTGCTCGATCTATGGCCTGGAACAAATAATTCTTAGCCTTAAGATCCTTTAGTTTTAATGCATCTAATTCTGTCTTCTGCGCATTTGTCAAGACTGCTCCCTGCGTTGGCTCGGTAATTCCAGCATCAACGACTTGCCAAAACTCCTTGGACCTCAAGAAGTTCTCCATTAACATACTCCAATGATTATAATGACCATCAAAGCGAGGAATTGCAGCTTGCACAAAATTTTCATTCTGTGTGGAAGTGGACATTGTTTTTCACTCACTTTTCTCTCACTTTTGATCTCTCAATTAACTGCTCTAATACCACTGTTAACTTAGAGAAAGCGTGAGACAGAAACTGTTGTTTCATTAATTTACTGAATTACATACTGACTTGCTTAAATAATCAAAACCTACTAACTGAACTAACAATAAATCCCTAATAATCTGGCATGAACTTAACCAACATGATACCCCTAAAGAACAGATAAACTAAAACAAACCAAATCTAAATAACATAAATAATAATAGTTTATAATTATTATTATTTCTAATAGGACTCGGGAAGCTCGTTTCTTACGCGAGTTGAGCTCGGCTCGGGCTCATGGCCTCGGGCTCGCAGAGCTCCTCGTTCGGCTCGTTTGAGCTCGTATGAGAGTCTAGAATATCTTCTTAAGTTAATGGAGCATGAACTTGTAACCTGTTGAGCATGAAATTGTTGTCCGCTTACATTCAATCATTCAAACCGAATCAAAGTCTAATAATCCAACTCCAAAATATTAAAAAAAAAATTAATACATGCTTCACGTGCATTACATGTTCACCCAAGTTTAAAACACACTGAAACAACAACACCGAACCAAATTAAAAATACAAAGTGTGTTCAAGTGTTCAACCCAACCAAAGTTACAAAGAACCCTTCAAACTTTAAGTTTCAATGAGTACTTCAGATTTTCAAGCTTTAGAACTCAAAGTCATAACCATCTGTAAAAATGCAATTCAACAACTAAATTAGAAACAAGTCAAACAACCGAGTCATTCAATCAACAACAAAACCGAACCAAATTGCAATAATCAATCATACCAAAGTAACCAAACAAGGTCTTCTTCAACAACAATTTAGCAAGACAGCAACATAATAGTCTACCAAACATACCTGGAAAAAATCAAAATATCCAAATATCTAACAACAATATAGACACAATTATAAAAAATACATGTAAATTACAAAATAAAGAGCAAAATGAGAAATACTTACATCAAACATCATGTTCCTAACGAAACCAGTTTACTCCACAAAGAAGTCCTTCAATTGTTTCATCACCCAAAGAACATCGATCGTCGCTAATAACTCTACGTCAGGCGCTGAAGGCCGACTTAGAAGGTACAGTAGTTACCGGTATTGAAAGAATGTACCCAAAGAATATTTCGAAAGAATGTTTCGTACCATCTTTGATAAAGTTGGAAACTTCAAAGTATTTGATTTCCACCACATCAAAATATGAAATTGATCATTACCATCAATAAACGCACTTTCCTCGAGATATATGTCTAACTCTTTCATTGTTTGAGTTGAAATAACATGAAGTCTTGTCTTTCTCCATGATTCAAACACATTTCTACCTTGACTCCCTTCACTAGAGCTTTCAACCCTGCGAACTTGACCACTTTCTTCCCTTACTCCACCTCTAAACTTGGCAACATAATCATAAAATAGAAGATGCATTTCTTGCACAACATCAGCAATCCTTTCTTCTACTTCTACTTCCTCATACAAGTTCTCATGCACAAACCGAATCAAATTTAACTTGTTCTTATGATCCAAAGTAGCAGCTATTATCATGAAAATATTACACTCCTTCCAATACTTGTCAAACTTTGATTTCATTCTCCTAACCATACGGTTCATGAACTTTGATTTCAGTTATTATCATGAAATCTCTTGGATCATTCTCCATCTCATCTATGATGTGTTTTATCCTCCAAATTTCAGACAGATATAAATTAGCAGTTGTATACTCACGACCAGAGAAGACTTTTGTTACCTCATCAAAAGAAAACAAGAACTTGCACACATCGGTAGCTCTTTCCCAATCTTCTCCGGAAGGTAAAGTTTGATAAAAATGATCTCTACTTGCAAATCTAGCAAAAGCCTCCTAAAAATAAGAGTTCTTTCCAACATATAGAATGTTGAGTTCTAGCGGGTCACACAATCAAGAATCAACGTCTTGTTAGTAGGAAGACACATATTTTTGACAACTTCATTCCACTTGTGAAGACGTGAAGGACTCGAAAGTATGTACTTCACACTCTCATGAACATTCTTGATAACAGATTTTATAGAAGACAATCCATCTTGTACAAGAAGATTTAGTATATGAGCATAACACATGATGTGAAAGATCTTTCCACCATAGTAGAGCGCATTTCTTCCTTCAAATTGCTCTTTCAAAGATCTAATAGCTGCATCATTTGAAGAAAGCATTGTCAAATGTAATTGTAGAAAGTTTGTCCTCTATTTTCCATTCTGACAAACATGCATATATTTTATCAGCAATTGCAACTCCGGTGTGTAGTGGAGGTAACAAATAAAAGTTCAATATCCGGTTCTGTAACTTCCATTCCTTGTCTAAAAAGTGACTAGTGATGCACATATACCCTTTCGTTTGGTTAGAAGTCCACAATTCAAACGTCCAACTAATCCTCCCAACATCAGCAAACATCAACTTCATCATTTCTTTTTCTTGTCTGTATAACTTCATGTAATGATCTTTAATAGCAACACGACCACAAAACTCATACTTTGGGTTTAGTTGTCTACAAAGCATCCTGGAATTGGTGTGTTCAAGCATCATAAATGCATACTCGTGCACCATAATCATCTTTCAAGTCAAGTCTTTGATTAACTTTTTGTCATACTTGTAAGTCGTCACTGTACCTGTTTCGAAAGCATCAACACTCAACATTGTTTGTATAGAACCGGTTCCTTGACCCGAGATTTTTCTCTTACGTATGATACATGAGAAAATATGTCTTTTGAAGTGTGTTATTGGCCCCTCTTTGGTATAAGACAAATGAGTTGCGCAATGGTTATATTTCACAAACGTGATTCCATTTTCTACCACCTCAGTGACATCATTCCAAACTGTTGACATCTTTCTCTCTTTTTTTTGTCAGTTTCACTCTCTTCAGGCGGAACTTTTGATCCTATTGTATTCTCAGCTTTATCATTTGTTTCATTTACAATATCAGGAGATGTAATGTCAACTTCATCAATTGGAGTGCTCATTGTCTGAAAAATAATTGAAAAAACTCAATAACCTTATAATTATAACTCATAAAGTCATAAGCATAAAAGGGACACAAACATACAAGGGACACAAATATACAAGGGACACAAATGAGCCAGATCTTGTTGTGTACTAATGATGGTCTTCATGGCTGAATGAAAATTAAACTAAAAACATGCAAGGGACACAAACACCATATAGGGCAAATATAGTGTTAAAATAAACATACACTTGAAGAGTAATTTAAATCAACGAAACTACAATACACATACTTAATCAAGTGACTACTCAGCAAAGACCAAATAGGGCTAATCAATTGTGCTAATCAAGTGATGAAATAGGCTAATCATGTGAGTTATAAGCTATTCAGTAACTCAAGAAACATCAAATAAAATTGTATTAGTTCTCAACACTGCACAGTGTCCACACATTCAGATGACTACTCACTACTCAACATATCAAGATTCAGGAGGATACCCGAAGGATGAGACCAAGAGAGTGAGCGTACCTGAGGCTGAGAGAGAGGCCCGAGACTTCTTGGAGTCGAAGTCAGAGCGTCGCTAGCCGTCAAGCCCTAAAGTTAGATATTAGATCTGTCTGAGAGTCACTGCGAAAGAGAGAGAGAGAGAGAGAGAGAGAGAGAGAGAGAGAGATTGAGAGAGGCAAGAGCGTACCTGAGGGGAGTGAGGGCCGGTCTTCGGAGGCTTGTTTCCGTCGCAACGTCGCTAGTCGTCGAGACCTAAAGTCACATATCAAAGAGTCACTACGAGTCTGCGAGAGAGAGGCGAGATCATACCTGAGGGAAGTGAGGACGTCATCGTCGGCCGACAGGTGAAGGCTGCTCATCGTCGTCGTTAGTCGCTAACCGCCGGTCCGCCGCTAGTGAAGTCGCCAATTGCCAAAGGTGGGAGCACTGGGAATGGGAGGTTGCCATCATCGTCTTTCAAGTTTCATTAATTGCAAAACAACAAAAGTGCAAACCCTATTTTTTTTAGGTAGAGGTGTATCGGTGATTTTTTTTAAACGAGCTTTTACGAGCCGCTCGTATTCGGCTTGGGCTCGCCACGAGCCCAACACCAGGATCATATTCGGCTCGTTCTGTAATATGAACAAGCCAAATACGAGCTTTTGGCGAGCCGAGCCCGAGCTGCTCGTTTCATTTTACACCGCCACTTCTCCTTCTATTGCGCGGGAACATCAAGTCGATACAAATTGGAGGGAAGAGACTCCTTAAACCCAAAACCCACCTAGTTTGTATGTTACAAGAGTCGAACATGTTGTAAGGATGAAAATCCAGGAAAGAGAAATTTACACCAGAATTAAAATCAAATAAGTGAACCCGTAGTGTATGTATTAATTGCAATAAAAGCAAATATTGCAGGGACTGTGGTTAAACCAAAATGTTACGGAAAATCTAGTTAAAACAATTTGCAATTTTCAAGCAACAGAAAATATAAAAATAATGACGGTAGATCTAGTTAAGACAATTTGCAATTATCAAGCAACGGAAAAACAATGATAAGAACCAATTGTGGTTTTCGATTTAAGACTTCTAAAGATCTATGAACAAAGTTGAGATCGCAAAGGAAAAATGTTTCTAAGGTGAGATAGATCACGGGGGAGTCTCACTATCCACTATCCCAAACCCAAGGTCCTATCACTAGGTAAGTCTCAAAGATTTAAGAAAAGGAACTATAATCTCAAACCAACCACTCAAATTAAGAGAATAGAACTAACCCGGTTAAGTCTCAGGTTAACTCACAAAGACAAGAAGAAGGCACACTCAAACCTAATAAAAGGTGTTGAATCATTTATTACCATCTTTAGCAACCAAGAAAGGGCCAATCAAGCTTGGATGTAAGCTTGAAAGGCTCAACAAGGCTAGGATTTACGCAATCTTTAACCTAGGTTTAAGGATATAACATGAACGGAACAACAAAAAGAAGCTCGGGTATTTCTTGCTAAAATCTCGGTCGAGATTCTCAAGAGTAGACCGAGATTTCTCTTCTGTGAAGGTAAAATCTCATGGTCCAGTCTAAACTTGAAGACTCAGTCTTTCATCATCTAAACCACAACCTTTAACCAATCACCCTAGAATCACAAGGATTTTAGCCAATAACACACATAATCAAATCAAGATTGAAATATAAAATCAAGAAACCAATGAAACCAAAAGAAAAGCAAGACATACTTAGCAAAAGGTCTTCAATATCCAAAACTGAATGAAAGCAGAAATAAAAGATTTGGTCTGGTGTAAAAAAACTATGAAATCTAGAACTATCATCTTCTCCAAGAAATCTTCAAATCTCTAATCTAAAGAACAAATATTGTAGCCTTCTTCTATGGGTGTTTTGCCTCTTCGTTAGGGGTCCTCTCAACGTTGTAGGTTACGAGATAGAAAGAATGTGGTGAAATAGGCTCATTTTTATGACTCTTTGTTTTGTAGACCCCTCTAATTTTATACTATAATTGACTTACCAATATTACTCTATTAGGGGTACATTTACTAAATGTGTTTATGTTATGGGCATACTTAATAGATCAATATTTGTAAAAGACCTAGTTAGTGAAGTTAGCCTATGATATATATATATATATATATATATATATATATATATATATATATATATATATATATATATAGATAGATAGATAGATAGATAAATCTAGGGTTTTATAAGCATGAGCTTTGCTTAAAGATAAATCACAATTTAGATATAAACCCTAGTTTAAAGATAAATCTTAAATCTTAGGCTGAAAAAGAAATTGAGCCCGCTAGTATCGGAGTCCGCTCCATGGTATCAAAGTTCGCTCCGTGGTATCAGGGTTCGCTATGCGGTATAAGAGTCCGCTCTAGGGTATTAGAGTCCACTTCAGCGCGTGTTCCTAGCTTCCTTTTAGGCTCCATTATGTTCATTTATGAATTAATCCTTAAATGTGTCATTCCGCTCTATAATTCGCCAAATTACCTACAAATGGAACAAGAATCCGTGTAGACATCTTTTCTAGCAAAGTATGCAAATATGAGCTTAAGTGTCATGAAATTATGTCTATGCATGCAAAATAAAGGGAAAATCTACCTAAATGCACATCTAAATATAGATCATAATTTATGTCATCAAGAGGGCAGCAAGGGGAGTCGAACCCGGACCTGTTGTAAGGTTGCAATTCAAGGAAAAGGGACATAGGTGAGTTTCGTACCCCAGGCATGTTGCATTGGTGTTGTTGTTCCAGTTTTTACAACTTGAACCGGAAACTTTTGATCTATGTTTCAATGCTTTAGAATTATCTTCTACCTTTGAACTTTTGATATGTTGTAGGTAGATATAGGTAGTTTAATGTATAAAAATTTGAGAACTATTCAACAGTCGGATTTGGAGTTATGATGTCCCGAAGTAGAACAGTAACGCAATTGGTAAAGGATTAGAATTTTGGCTAAGTATGGGATTTGTAGGTTCTTAAGACAACTTTGAATTTGTGTATAGAATTTGTGGTTGATTATTTTTATATTGTTATTGTTCTAGTCAAGAGTGGACAAACATATAGTACGTTTAAGAATTTTCTCGAAACTTTTGGAATTTAGTTGAAGAATCTTATTTGAGACCAAAGTTGGATTGATGTTAGTTTTGATAATAAGTTTGAAAAGTTAGAATCTTTCAAACTCGTTAACCTTTTCGTTTTAGAGTTGGACTTTATGTCTTTGGTTCTAGTGGAAGTATTTGAGACTTCCTAGACTTTTAGGTTTTTCCGGACTCAAGGGTAAAATCGTCGTTTTACTCAAATAAAGCTAGTTTGGTAATCTTCTCTTAGAGAACTCTTATTAACCTAGAAGTGGAAAACTTCTAAGATTCTGGGGATGTTATTGATCCATATTTCTTTTTATAATCAGGTGTTTGAGATCTTACACTTGCGGAATTGAGTAGTAGCATTAATGGGATTTTGACTTGATTCAAGTAAGTCCAAGGGACTTACCTAGTTGGCTATTGTGTGTTAGCCTGAACTGTGATTGTGGAGTGTGCTTGAGTGCTTAATAACTATAACCTGAGTACGACGACCTTTATTGTATTATGGCCCAAGTGTATGTATAACGGGCGGTGACATCACTGCCCAACTTTGACATGAGACTGGGAGGCTCTCTGCGACTAGCCCAGACAGGTACAGTTGAGGTGCATCGGATATAGTCTTGTTGGTATACGGGGACAGAGGCAAGGTTTGGGAGATTCTCGTGTCACAACATAAGTTGAATTAGTAAGTGTATGACGTAATACAAGATAATAAATGAACTTTTGTGCAAGCCTGATGTGTGTTTCCATTTCTGCAATGACGTGTGTTTGTGCTATTGTCGTTCTTATAATATGTAGATTGTTAGTTAATGGTTTATCCAGTTGTAGATGTCTTGCAGAATATGATAGTTTCTGAGTGATTTGGACGGAGTGCTCGGCCGGGTTCCCGTACATTATAGGATGGAATATGGGTTTCTTTATTTCATTTATTTCTTTTGGGCCGTTTGACATTTTAGATTTTCGTATTGTTGTAGTACTCAGCTAAGGGTCTTTTTTTTATTTTGGATCATGACATTGGATATTTTATTATTCGGTTTTTCATTTTATATTTGTGTCTTGTTGTAAGATCCGGTAAAGTTGTTGTCAAACTAGGGTGAGGACCCATTGTGAGGTCCTAAACCGTAAAGCTCCGAGTTCTGAAGATTTAGGGTGTTACAGTACCGACATAGTTGACAAACTCCACAGTTTGATTGATATGCCCCCGAATGGCGATGTTATCCGCATTTCCAGCTAGAAGGACCCGACACCATTTTGAAGAACTATTAAATATTTTGGATATTTAATAATTGACTTTTTATATTCGGAACTTTAATTTCGGAACTTAATTCCGTGACTTAAATTCCGACCTTTTATATTTTAGGTTTTTCATTTTCGGAACTTTAATTACGGCTTTAATTTCCGTCATTTATGTGTCCGACTCTTTGTATGGCCGCATCCACTATATAAGGGGATGTTTGACTCATTTATAAGCATGTCTAAGTTGAATTCAAGTGTTGAGAAGGCAAATTCTCTTACTTGGTTTGAGCATCACTTCTTCTTCTTCAGTCCTCTTAAAGTTCTATCTTGGATCTAGTCTTTGATCCTAACATTCATACTCGAGAATCCTTTTATAAGGATCAACATTATTCTACTCCACTTCGTGGAAGATTAGATCTAACTAGATCGGATACCATACGTTTCCACATCCATTTCTAAGCTTCCGCCGCTCAAGTTCTATGTTTGATCCAACTCGAACGATCAAGAAGAAGTAGTGGAAGTTACTTCCAATTCAACTTGTCAATCCGTTATCTGGATAGTACTTTCAAGATGACAAAGATGAGATCACCATCGAGGAAGAAGAAGTTATAAACCCCGACAATGACACCATTATGTTGAATCAAACATAGAACTTGAGCGGTGGAAGCTTAGAAATGGATGTGAAAGCGTACGGTCATATATCAACACAAGGACCCGAATCAACAAAGCAGAAGGATTTTGTTGAGAAGAAGATGAGACCAAAGTTCTTATTTCTTTCTTCTGCTTTGTTGAGAGGAAGAAGATGAGACCAAAGTTCTTATTTCTTCCTTCTTGTTTTAGGTTATTCTACTAGATTTAATTCAGCAAAGTAGAAGGATTTTGATTCGGGACCAAAGTTCTTATTTCTTCCTTCAGTTCCAATCAAAGCTCTTATTTCTTTCTTCTTCGGTTCCAATCAAAATCCTTATGCTTTGTTGAGAAGAAGATGAGACCAAAGTTCTTATTTCTTCCTAGATGATGTTAGAAACATAGTTACAATGTAATGAAATTGAGTGTAGTTGTTTTGTAAACCAATTATTTCGGATCTCGAGCTTTATTGATTATGATTTGTTTTGCAATAAATCTTACGTTGTCCAATTACGCTTTGTTTTTTTTACATCTACAATGAACTAAGCTTATAAATGTTCACAAATGTGTTGATACATGATTGTCCTCCTGGATGCAAATTTCAACCAAGGACTATAATTCAAATATAAAAAATTCTAGGGCGAAATAAGTTGTCGATTGAATGAAACAAAATACAACCGGTGAGCAAGCTAGAGAAGAATGGAAAACCTGAAATAAAAAGGAAGGTTTTCCGGCGCCAAAAGAACTCGAAGACTGTCAATGCTTCGAGGAAACAATAGGACGATTCTCTATTCCTCTCCCTCGTGTCGTTCCTATCAACGGCTATTATGCTCGGCTTCATTGCCGTTTTGGTAGAGCTCGTCGACTGGACCGGGTCCGTCACAAATGGACGCTCAGAACCGGACATACAGACAAACCCGTGAGTTATGATCTACGAGTCTACGACTGCGACTTTGTTTGGCTTGTTCAAACTCAAATCTATGCCACTAAATTACTATTTGTCCTCATCGAATCTCGTCTAGAATTGACAAACTTTAGTAAGCTCTTAACAGTCATGTATCAACACAAGGATCCCGATTCAGTAAATGAATAAATGAACCAGTGTTTTTTATTATACAAACCGAACCACGCATTCATTTTTTTCTTTTTTCAACCAAAACCCCAACCACATGGACCAATCACATGACTGGGGCAGGGGATGGGATATTGGATGAGACAGAAAATTCAATTTGTCAATGTACATGGTCTAATATCCCGTCCGAAATTTACGGTCCGGATCAATTTAACATAGTCTTATCACCAGATGTAACTTTTGGATTTGAACCCGGATATAACTTGTAGAGATTAAGGTTAAATTTGTTAATGACAGCCTTTAAACAAGATTGAATTGTAAGTAACCTTTTAAAAAAAATGGAAACAAACATAATATTAGGTTAAAAAAAATGGAAACAAACATAATATTAGGTTAAGTCAATCTCGGCAAGATCCGAGATGTCCGAAAGAAAACCTTCGACATTACAAAGACGTTGCGTGTTCACACCGTCAGGGCAAACTCTAACCATAAGGCCGGGTCACATGTGAGAACATACATGAATTGTAAGCAACCTAAAAACCCTAAATCATGGTTCATAGACCTGACCGGATTATAATATCTGGTCCGATTTTACGGTCTGGATCAATTTTATAGAGACCTAGAACCGGCTGCAGTTTTCGGAATTGAACCCGACTTGAGGCACTTTTAAGTTTTAACGTTGGCAGCATCCAATGCAAAAAGTGCGCTTAAACCACATTCTACTTCTCAGAGCCTCGACCGGTCGGAGTGACGCAGCCATCCAATCGCCGCCTAGTTTCCGTCGCGCCGCTGTCTGTTAGGTCTTCCTTCTTCTGTCTGTTATAAGTTCTTTTTTCCCTCTTTCGCCAAATGGGTTGTGCCGCTGTTCTCTTTGAATGAAATTCATTAAAATGTGGAATCTGAGATGAGAATGGGGATTGAGGACTTTGATTTCGAATTGAGATTTAGTCGAGACAATTGGTTCTCAACTAAAGCTGCTTCTGTATTTCTGTCTTTCTTTTGTTCCACTGGTTTCCCCGAATTCAATTAAATTATGTTTGAATAAAAGGCTTTGTTGATGCAGCAACTAACATTATCAAGGATTATACCAAAAATTATAGATATATCATAATCTCTTTTGCTTGCTAACTTGGTGCCCCTCTTTTTGTTGGTCTGTGTTAAGAATTTTAGCCAGCATAGATCAAGGATATTTGGAAATTTAGTTTTAAGTTTAACATGAAATTGCTAACGACCAAGTTCTAGCTATATGCTATTCAGGGAAAATTCGATATTCTTTAACGGTAACTAGTTGAAAGGTTTCTCCAAGATCTAGCCCCTTTTCCCTCACCCGAAGCATGTAGCCTAACTTATGTTTTTATTTTGTTTTCTGTTGAATTTGCAGCTTGTAAATCTTCTATTACATATTATAGTTGGAATGAAGATGAAGTTGACATAGTCGTATGGAGCGCCAGCTTTTGAATTGTCTTAATTTCCCTCTCCCCCTCAACCAGCTTAAGCAAGTTCATGCTCTCATCACTATCAAGTGCCCCTCCCTCACCTCCCTTTTTATCCACAGACTTCTCAGTCTCTCACTTACAGATTATGCCCGCAAGGTGTTCGACCGAATTCATCAACCTGATCCAAATGTATGTAACTCATTCATTTCCTCTTACTCACGGCTCGGCTCCAACAAAGAAGCTTTAGATATGTTTGTTATGATGCGTCATAGGGATTGGGAGATAAGCATGTTCACGATCCCACCGGTTGTGAAATCGTGCTCGGCACTCCTGGCAGTTGAGTTAGGAAAACAGGTTCATTCCTTGGTGATACATTATGGGCTTGAGTGGAATCTTTTTGTTCAGACTGCACTGATGCATTTTTATTCAAAAAATGGAGATATGCGCTCAGCTAAGACTGTTTTTGATGACATTTCAGTCAAGGATCCTATAAGTTATAATTGCTTGATATCTGGATACTCGAAATGTGGTGATTCAATATCAGCTCGGAGATTGTTTGATGAGATGAAGGAGAGGACTATTGTCTCATGGAATTCAATTATTTCTTGCTATGCCCACAATGGTGACATCCCAGAAGCAATGAAGATGTTTGAAAGAATGAAAGGTGAGCATTTTTCCCCAAATGAGTTCACTATGGTAACAATGCTTTCTGTCTGTGCTAAATCAGGAGATCTCGAGATGGGCATGAAAATCAAAACATTTGTTGATGAAAATAGTATGCTCTCTAACATGATAATCGCGACTGCGTTGGTGGAAATGCTTGTCAAATGCGGGGCAGTTGATGAAGCACGTAGGGAATTTGACAAGATGACTAAGAGAGACATTGTTTCATGGGGAACCATGATTGCTGGCTATGCTCAAAACGCAAGGTCAACCGAGGCGTTGGACCTTTTCGAAGATATGAAGAGAAAAAACATGAGACCGAATGATGTGATTCTTGTTAGTGTTTTGTCAGCATGTGCTCAACTAGGTTGTGTGGAGGTCGGTGAACACCTTGGAAGGTATGTAGAAACTTCCAGTTTTGACTCAAACATTTACGTGGCATCTTCACTTCTTAATATGTATTCAAGGTGTGGACACATATTGGAAGCCCGTCGTGTTTTTAATAAGATGACACAAAAAGATGTCGTCTGTTGGAACTCGATGATCACAGGATTAGCATTTAATGGCTACGCTTTAGAAGCAATTGATCTTTACAAAGAGATGAAAGAATCAGGAGAACAGCCAAATGATGTTACATTCGTGGCACTACTAACCGCGTGCACCCATGTGGGCTTGGTAGATCTGGGTCTGAATTTCTTCTACTCCATGAAAACAAATCACGGGATTACGCCGAAGGTAGAACACTATGCTTGCATAGTTGATCTCTTTTGTAGATGTGGGCAGCTTAATAAGGCCTATGAGTTCATATCTAACATGGAGATTGAACCGAATATTGTGATATGGGGTACCTTGTTAAGTGCCAGTAGGACCCACTCGAATGTTGAGCTTGCTGAGATTGCAGTTAACAAGCTTATGATACTGGAGCCAGAGAACTCTGGTAATTATGTGTTGTTATCAAATTTGTATGCTAATTCAGGTAGATGGCAGGATGCATTGAGCACAAGAAGTACGATGAGAGAAAAGAAAGTGCAGAAAACTGCTGCATATAGTTGGATTGAGCTAGAAGATGGTGTTCACAAGTTTTTGGTTTCGGACACATCTCATCCCAGATCGGATGAGATTTATAGCACCATAGATGTTCTTGCATTGCTGTCTATTACTGAGGAAACTGATTCTATAATGTAGTTAGACCCAAAAGAAAGAATCAATTCCTACAATTATTCTGTTTCTCCTCCAAATTTATGTAAGATTGTACACAAATCCTTTCATTTGTTACCTATTTATAACATTTAGAATTAACATTTGCATCGAAGATCTGACAAGGGTTTACATTCCTACCGTTCAGCATTTTGCAAAGGATAAAACTTTGAAATCTAATGCAAGATCTAAATGGAGGATCGATCTATTTGCAAGTGAATTGTTCCATTTCAGACGAACCTCTTCAATATTGGTACGGTAAAGTTCCCTTAGCTCTTTGATGGAGGAAGTTGTGATTGGCGTTTTCTTCTTTAAATGTACTTTTATTTTTCTTAATATAATTTTCTAATGTTCTATATACTTTTTCTGCAGTGCTTGGGTGGGTATATCATGTGAGCAATTTTCATTGAGGCGGATGATGGTTGGCTAGGGTCCAGGACAGTTTCCTCAAGGTCCTGTAAGAGTAAATGTTCAGTCGTGAACTTTCACAATCATCAAGGCAAACTCCTAACTCTGGATGTTCATGTGTAGCAATTGAGAATCTGGCATGTTTTACCCGTTTCTGCGAATGGTGGTATGGGTTAAGCAGTAATGAGCTTAGTAAGAGTGGCCACATTAATATACTAGCTGGCGTTCTTGATGGAATCAATGCTCGTCTAAGATTTTACGCGATAATGGATCATCTCATTGCAAAGAACAGATACATATAGATCACAGATACTCGTCGTTGGAAGATCACTTGGTGGAGTAATTGGATCGGTGTTTTACAAGAATAATCCTCACAAGGTCAGACTTTTGTCCTTGCTGTCTTTCCCTGAATTTGTTTTTAATGGTGCATAGTAAAAGGGAAGATGAAAGATTATCTATTCTGTGTTTGGCATGTCATGGTCATACACTTCTTGTCTTGCTTGCTTACTACTCTTTTAGGCTGCTGAGTTTTGATTCATTGGAGAACAAGTCTTTGCCATAGTTGTCCTGGAGTGAAAATCCCAGAAAACTCATCTCCAAGCATAAAATGACAGAAGTTTCGTGCAACCTCAATAGCACTAACTGAATTTAGGTTCTTGAATATGCAGCAGATGCACTTTACTCGCAGTTGATTGAGCTTGTTAAAAATTCTATCAGCTTTGAAGGCTCTCTTCGACAAATTGACTGTTTGTCAATGTGTTGTTGCCAAAGTTTGTTTTTACTCAGCTTCGAAGATTTGTTATTTGTCAATAGTTTGCACACAAAGTGTGCCTCCTCGACATGAATTTGTTGTTTATTTCAAACAGAAAGCCTCATATTTAAAGAAAAGTCCAACAAGGCTCAAGAAACAGAATTAGCTTGCATACAACCAAAAATGTGAAATTCCTGGAAACAAAGTGTCAAAAACTTCATCAAGATGACGCACAATATACACAAAAACACGCACCAACAACACACCCAAATACTGAAAAGAATGTTTTGTTATTATAATGTAATAGGGACAAAACCGAGTGTATAAATTCGGATATTTTGGTAATTTTAATAGCGTCGTATGTGAGACAAGCTTGTGTATAACAAGATGATCCGAAATGGCTGGTGGAATTGGCCCCAAGATACTTTAAAGTAGCAGATCCAACAAAGATGAGTAAAAGGAAACGACAAGAACGTATCGAACTGTTGTACGGTAGATACAATGAGCCTAACTCGTGGCGATTGAGCAAAAGACGTGCTTAGATAGTTTATGGAATGTTTTCTGTATTTGTTACACTCATCTTACTCCAAGTTACATCAATTTTGGTTATCTGTGAATGGGTATCTCTGTTTTACTATTGAAAGCTCTTTGTGATATCACTCATATGTAAATAGAATATAATAGAGGGCTGCCTTTGTAATATTTGTAAATACGTTGGTTATTTATATGACCTATCAGTAAATGGAAACCCTAAGGGGAATTTATCGTATTCTCACATGGTATCAGAGGTTCTCGTTCCTCAAGCCCTCTTCCGCTCTTTCTAAACCTACGGCTTCTTCTTGCCGCTTCTCCCCTTTCTCAACGTTCTTCGATGGCCAATGAACGTAAACCCTCGTTCCATTCCGCTCTCGGAATCTCCAACTTCAAGAACAATATTACCCTCGTCCTTGATCATGATACTCCGTATGCATCTTGGGTCACTCTATTCCGCGTGACTGCGAAGGCTCACAATGTTCTCGATCACATCGATGAGAAGGTTCCTAAACCTACGGACATTGACGATTCATTATGGTTACAAGTTGACGCAGCGGTTCTTCAATGGATTTACAGTACGGTATCCAGGGAAATCCTATTGCAAATCCTCGACTCAGATGATACTGCACTTCAGGCATGGAATCGAGTCAAGGATATCTTTCAGGATAACAAAAACACCCGGGCTGTTTATCTTGAACTCGAGTTCTCGAATTGTAAGTTATCTGGATTTTCCTCCATTAACGCTTACTGTTTGCAACTTAAGTCTCTAGCATATCAACTCAAAGGCGTCGGATCACCCGTTCCTGAAACTCGACTCGTTCTTCAACTCATTTCGGGTTTACCTGCTGAATATAATGCGGCGGCCAGTTTTATTCAACAAACTGACCCGCTTCCGTCTTTCACCAAGGCCCGATCTCAGTTGCAACTCGAAGAAACTCGAATGGCTTCCCAAACCAATACCGGCTCCACGAGTAATGCCCTTGCCGCCGATTCTCGCAGTTCGGCTAAGGGCTCTTCGGCGCCACCCTCCACCGGCTCCTCTCCGGCATCTTCGGACCAGACCCAGCAGCGCCGTGGCAAGGGGAAGCGGGGCAAGCAGCGGAACGCCGCCAGCAGCAACACCCAGCCGGGAAGGTTTGTGTGGAACCCTTCTCGCGGCTGGGTTCCTCTGTCGCAGCCCACACCGGCCCATCTTCCCAACGGCCCACCTGGATACTTCTGGCCTCAGTCCGGCCCAGCAGCTTACCGGCCTCCTTGCCCCTTCCCACAGCAGCCCATGCAAGACGGAATTCTTGGGCCTGGGCCAGGCAATCCGATGTCACAGGCCCATCTGGCTAATACTTATCAGCCCACTGCATTAGATCACTCTTTTGCAACCATGTCTTTAAATCCGACGGATAATAACTGGTACATGGACACGGGTGCTACCTCGCACATGACTCATACTCCAGGTACACTCTCGTCTATTTCGTATAATGGTCCCTCAAATTCGATAATTGTTGGCAATGGTATGCGTATTCCTTCTACAGGTATTGGAGAAACCACTTTTCCCACCAATCAAAAACCATTACGCCTATCCAATATTCTTATTGCACCCAAAATAGTTAAAAACCTCGTTTCTGTTCGACGTTTCACTTCCGATAACCATGCTAGTGTTGAGTTTGATCCGTTTGGTTTTTCTGTGAAGGATCTGAACACGGGGACCATTCGCCTGAGATGCAATAGTTCGGGGGAACTTTATCCAGTCACAAAGCCTTCACACGTCCACGCCCTTTCCATTGAGTCGCCTCATATTTGGCATGATCGTCTTGGCCATCCAGGAGCTCCAGTTCTTGACTTTCTTCGCACTTCTTCCCTTTTCCGATGTAAAAAGGAGAAATTCTCCTCTCTATGTCATGCATGTCAGCTAGGAAAACACATTAAAATTCCTTTAAACGGTCTTTTAGAACTACTTCTGCACCTTTTGATATCATTCATAGCGATCTTTGGACTTCTCCTATCGAAAGTAAAGAGGGGTTCAAATATTATCTTTTATTTCTTGATGATTTCTCACATTTTTTATGGGTTTTTCCCATCAAATTTAAATCTCAAGTGTTTGATCTTTTTGTGCAATTTCACCAATTCGTTAAGACTCAGTTCAATTGTCCAATTAAAAATTTCCAATGCGACATGGGTAGAGAGTTTAACAACTCTAGGTTTCACAACTTTTTCGTCACTCACGGGATCAACTTCCGTTTTTCCTGCCCCTATACTTCTCCCCAAAACGGTAAGGCGGAACGTATCATCCGTACAATCACAAACATGATTCATTCTCTTCTTTTCCGTGCCTCCCTTCCCGTTTCTTTTTGGCCCCATGCCTTAGAAACTTTCAGCTATCTTCTCAACATCTTACCCTCCACCACAATTCAAAATAGGTCACCCGCCCAAGTGTTATATTCAATAACACCATCCTACAATCACCTTCGAGTTTTCGGTTGCCTTTGCTTTCCTAATCAAAGCGCAACCATCTCCCACAAACTTCAACACCGCTCATCCCCATGTGTCTTTCTTGGTTATCCGAATCATCATCGAGGGTATAAATGTTTAGAGCTTGCCACAAATAAAATTCTAATCTCTAGACATGTCACTTTTGACGAATCCGTTTTTCCTTTTGCCACCTCATCTCGTGAATCTCCCACCATTTTTTTTCCGGATGACTTGGATCAATCCCCGTACCATTCCAAAATGGCTTCTCAGGCCCATGACTCCCATATCCGCAGCTCGTCACAGTCCAGCCAGACGGGTTTAAGCCCAACCCGTAGCCCCCCTGCAGCCCAGTCGCGCGTTGGGACTGCCTCTTCTTCTGGCCCACATCCTTCCCTCCCAGACCACCCGCCTTTGTCCTCTGGCCCAGCTACGTCCAGCCCATCTGCGCCTCTTCCTTCCCCCGCCTTGTCTCACGGCTCACCTACCCCAACAGGCCCGCCTAGACATGTTAGCCCATCCTTCTCCCCTTCCACTACTTCAACCATCCCACATTTATCAGCTCTTCCTCCTGATAACGCCAGCTCCTCTTCAAATAGTGAACTGTCCCGGTCAATCCCTCCCCAACCTCGACCTCACACCCGAAGTTAGTCCGGCATCACAAAACCCAAACCGGTCTTCGACCTTTCCGTCTCCACCACCTCCATATCTCCCATACCAAAATCCCACAATGTAGTCCTCCAAGATCCGCAGTGGAACACTGCCATGGTCGACGAATATCGAGCCCTTATGCGAAATAAGACTTGGGTTCTGGTTTCTCGCCCTCTACAGGCTAATATTGTGCATTGTATGTGGATTTTCCGTCATAAATACAGGTCGGATGGCTCTCTTGAACGCTATAAGGCTCGTCTTGTTGCTAATGGTTGCTCCCAACAAGTCGGCATTGACTGTGATGAAACTTTTAGCCCTGTTGTCAAACCGGATACTATCAGAACAGTTCTCAGCATTGTAGTTTCCCGATCTTGGTCCATTCATCAGCTTGACGTTCAAAATGCTTTCCTCCATGGGCATTTGAATGAGACAGTTTATATGTTTCAACCTCTGGCTTCCGTGATTCCTCGCGCCCTAACCATGTATGTTTATTGCAGAAATCTCTATATGGTCTTAAACAGGCACCTCGGGCTTGGTTTCAGCGATTTGCAAGATTCTTGCATCAAATTTGCTTATTCGGTAGTAAGAGTGACTCCTCCCTCTTTATTTACCGTCATGGGTCTCATATTGCATACCTGCTCCTCTATGTTGATTATATTATCCTTACTGCCTCTTCTGATGAATTGCGGAACCATCTGATCCTGCTCCTGGGGAAAGAGTTTGCCCTTAAGGATCTAGGGACTCTATCCTACTTCTTGGGCATCTCAGTTCGTCGAAGTTCAGCTGGATTATTCTTATCTCAGGATAAATATGCCAGGGAGATTGTTGAGCGTGCCAAAATGACAAATTGCAAACCTTCTGCTACACCTGCTGAGACATCTGTCAAACTAAGTGCCTCCTCTGGTCCAGCAATCAGTGATCCGACTTTATACAGAAGCCTAGCTGGAGCGCTTCAATACTTGACTTTCACACGTCCTGATATCAGCTATGCAGTACAACAGGTTTGCCTTTTCATGCATGATCCCAGAGAAGCTCACTTTGCTGCCCTAAAGCGTATCATCCGCTACATTTCTGGCACCTCATCATTAGGTATCACCATCTCTCCCTCTCCAAAGTCAGATCTTATTGCATATACAGATGCCGACTGGGCTGGATGTCCTGATACCCGTCGATCCACCTCCGGTTATTGTGTCTTCTTTAACGACACTTTAATATCTTGGGCTGCTAAACGTCAATCTGTGGTTTCCCGATCTAGCGCCGAGGCAGAATACAGAGGAGTTGCCAATGTGGTGTCAGAATGTTCATGGTTACGCAACTTACTGCTTGAGCTTCATTGCCCTCTTACCAAAGCCTTTGTGGTATACACTGATAACATCTCCGCAACGTACCTCGCCAGCAATCCGGTTCAACATCAACGAACCAAGCACATCGAGATAGACATTCATTTCGTCCGCGACAAAGTTGCGCGAGGTCACGTACGAGTTCTCCACGTTCCTCCGGCTTTCCAGTATGCAGACATTTTTACGAAGGGCCTTCCAAGACAATTATTTCTTGATTTTCGATCCAGTCTTACTATATTACCTCCACCAGTTTCGACTGCGGGGGTATGATAGCACTCATATGTAAATAGAATATAATAGAGGGTTGCCTTTGTAATATTTGTAAATACGTTGGTTATTTATATGACCTATCAGTAAATGGAAACCCTAAGGGAAATTTATCGTATTCTCACACTTTGGGTATCATGACCGGCTCCTTTTCTATTGCTCTTTCTCCAGCGTACATAAGGCACATATATACAGCCTGTGTTTTCTCATCTATTGCAGTGTATGATATGTGCTGCTTCTGTGTCATTGAAGATTACTGATAGATTAGTTGGAACTTGTTACAAATGTATCAGTCAATTAGAGAAGCAACTTATGAAGTTGTTTTTTCTTGATTTCTTTTTCTTGCTTTGGCTTTAAATTAGCTTTGAACTCAATAGAAAAGACATATTAGTTGGTCCCTGCTTTTTCCCAAGAAAGTCCGAACGTAATCATGCTTCATTGGTGTCCTACCATCCCGAGATTGCTATTCGTACCACATATTTCGTGTTATTTATACCCGTGCTCCTTGTTATCTTTTGTAATGTCTGACCTGAGCCCGAATATGAACAAGTCTATCATGGAGGTTGTTTATACCTCGCTTACAACACTTAATGCATATATGAAAAATAATGTCAAATAAAGCTCATTTGTCGTAATCCAAAGTCCAAACATACATTTTTCTTGCTGGCTTCTGTACGGAATTTTCAAAGAATTCAAACTACTTCTTCTTTCTTTTTTTATAAAAATTATTTTGTTTCAACTATGGGAGGAAGAATGAAGGAAGTAAAAATTAAAAATAAAATAAAAACTCTACTCAAGACCAAGCAATTTGAGTTTTTTTTAACAAAAGACAAACTAAACCAATATGTTACAGGTGAAAATGAAAGTTTGGGTCATCCACATCTTGACAGTTTATCATTGTTTTAAAACGGTTTATCAGTTTTGTTGTTTTTTTGTACAAGGACTATCGGTTTTGATTTTAACCCTTTCTTTGTACTAAAAAATTAAGAAAGAATTTGGTCAAATAAGCTCTATTCTATTTTCATTAGGTTTGTATACCCCTCCAATTTTTACTATCTTTATTAAATTGAAGTTGGAAGGTAAGGAGTCTGAGTAGGAGTACATTTACTTAAATATATTTATACCAATCAGCCTACATAGAGAAATCTCAAAAAGATTTACTTTACTAATTTGACCAAAAATTAATACCTCTTCTCGTACTAAAAAAACGTTTACAATCTTTAGATCATGTTTTATTTAGGCTTTTGCACTTTGTAAGAAATTTATTTTTTGATAAATTTAAAGGTCAATTTAAATGGACAAATATACGCCAAGGTAAAGAAGGTTGGATTAAGTCCTTTTAAAATTCTAAAATCAAATTAGTTAATTATAACTAAAATATGTTAACTATTACATAATCCTCTCAAAATTTTATTTACTATATATTTAAAGGTCAAACTAATACGAATATAACATAAGGATGAACTGAACAAATCATTCCACCTAATTAAAATATCTTTTGGAAATCTTCAATGTGGCAAAACAAAATTGGTCGCTAAAACTATAATTTCTTCCATAAACTAAAAATATTAATTCACTTAAAATAATAAATATGCATATTATAGAATAAAAATATAATGTCTTTTTCAGTTTTTACCACTTCTATATTAATAAAAATAAAAACTAGACTCGTCAAAAAGTATAAAAAAGACTCTCCACCTCCTTGAAAGATTGTATCTAATCAATAATGACACACAAAATAAATAAATAAAATTAGTATTATTATTGGAAAAAATTCTGATATCTTTCTTCCCATTAAATTATATTATTTATACAAAGAATGATTATAATATATTTAGCAATATTATCAGCTTAGAAAATTCCACTTCAATCTTCTATATTTAAATTATTAAATCTCAACTACGTGGTGGGTTGTTCAATTTCATTATTGGGCCGACCCGAACTGGTTCAAGCCCACACGTTTACTACCTGGACAATTTCAGCCCCTTAGTGGGTCCCATCCCAGCTGGCAGCCTGGCACTTTATAGTTAATACAGTTAATACTGCTCAATGATTTCCAAAAAAACGCCACGTCGACGTAAATCATTTTTCTTTTCTTTATTTATTTTTGGATAAACATGCCTTTATAATTAATTTCCAATTACTTCCTCCGTCGAATTTTGTTACCAAGTTAACATCCTGCATCTATGTATTAACTAAAACTTTTCTATGATCTATACTCTCTTATCATAATTAATTGTCATTTAGTCTTTGACATAATTTTTAAAAAAATATTAAATAACATAAATTTTATAAAGTTTTTCTAAATCTTATCACTTATTTAATATTCAACTTTTTTTTAAACAAATAAGAAAGATTTTAGAACTAAAATTAATCATTTACACCAATTTTTAAGAATATTTCTTATAATTATTGTTTATTTATTGGCCTAAAATACTTAAAACGACAGATAATTGTGATCAAATTTCTAATGCTAAAACGACACTTATTTTTTATTGGAGGGAGTCCGACCAACGATTAGTAATTGGATTATTGTTCACACATTAAGTTAACAGATCGGTGTTGAAAATTTGTAATAATGTAAGTTTTATGTCTAAGGTAGGTGGACAATTTTCCCCCAAATATTTTAACACCGATCTGTTAATTTAACATGTAAACAGTAATCCAGGTACTAATTTTTGGTCGGACTCAATATGTGAGGTACCGTTCCGATAGTTTAAACGGCGGGGTACCAAAGTTTAGTCAACCTAAAAGATGGGGTACTGAATATATATATATATATATATATATATATATATATATATATATATATATATATTAGAAAAACAAAAACTAAATATTAAAGTATATATTGAGTTAACATCATGATTTAGTTTTAATTTATCAATAATAAAAGAATAAATCATAGAAAAATAAAAACAAAAAAATTTAACTGATAATATGCGTTTCTTAATTTTATTAAATACGAATTTTAAACATTATACAGGGTAAACAATGTATATTTTTAAAGATATAGGATGAAGATTTGGCATATATGCCGTCATTTTCTTAGCAACTATGCAATATTAAAGTATATATTGACCCCATATCGTGAATCCTTGTACATTCCCACACCTTTCCTGATATCTATTCCCTTCCTGATCTCCTTGTTGCGTGTGTTGTTCTTGTCTTGTGTACCAATACAACAAAAGAAGAGCCTCACGTATCAACAAGGAAGTCGTTTCATACACCTAGCTCTACTACTCCATTTACTTTCATCCTCTATCTCTATTTCCATCTTTGATCAAATCTAACTCGATCATCAACCGCGAAAACTCAAACTCGACATGTCTCGTGAAGAGGAGAGCGGAAATGACTCAGCCCCCGGTACCCCGACCAACACAGGTTTGTTGCTTCTTTGATTGATTCATGGCTACTATCACACTACTCAACAATCTAGAATTCATTTCTTTCGAGTTATATGTTAGGCCTGAACATAACGTGTATGTTTTCTCGTGTACACACAACCACGTCTGCAATTAGTTGGACTTGAATATGATATTACAGCGGTTAGGCTAGTCAGTCCATCTTACAATCCTTATGTGTGGGGCTCTCTAGCCTCTCTTATTATCGATTAGTTTTAGGATGACATTAAGAATTATTATCTGTAATTTGTTCATAGGTATTATTATTAATTTGATTAATAAAATAAGTATCGCGGTTTAATTACAGAGAGGAAGAAGACGAGTGGGCTGAAGAAATTCTTATCATTAAAAAGTAAGAAAGATTCAAACTCCGGCGGTATGTTCCGATCCCTCTCTTCATTTTATTTATCCCAACGTGCATGCCTCATAATTCTCACAAATTAATTAAAGACTATAGGAACTTCATGCATACACGTACCTTATCTCGAGTTTCAAATGTTAAGTATTCGATTTCATCTCGACTGTATTATAGAATTTATATCTTACTAGAACAACCTCTATCCGTTAGATCGTTAAATAGATGGTTGAAATTACGTAATATTAAAGGAAATAAAATCGTGTTATTAATGGAATAAATATTCGCCGAAACTGACTCTGTATATTCGGTGGTATAGTCACATATATTCGACGGTATAGTCATATATATTCGCTGGTTACATGTTCACAAGAGCGGTTTACATGAGTCCTGATATATATATATATATATATATATATATATATATATATATATATATATATATATATATATATATATATATATATATATATATATATAAGCATAATATGCCTAATCAGATAATTTACATAAGTTGTTCGACTACAAACAACATAACAGAATGTTAATCTATGTTTACATCCGAAATTGATTCATATTGAAGTTTGGACATGGTGAACCATATATATGTAGATAAGTCACCTAGTGCATCTGGGAGATTCGAACGAGACGAAGGAGAAGTTTCGCGAAGCAGTCGCATCAGACTGACTAATATTTTCAAGTCTAGTCCTCGCAAGAGTGATAAATCTGTTACAAGAGACATCACAAAGGTTCAAGGCTTGACGTAAGCTAGCTAGCTATAGATTAATGATGTTTATGCATGCAATTATCTTTACAAATTCATAAGAATTTGAGTTTCAACTATGTACTAATCATTTTAGTATATCACAACTCTATATTGTAGGCAAGAGATCAAGAAAGATGGAACTAAACCTGCAGGTATGCAACCTAAATGTGAAAAAAATATATGTTTCCGTAAATAACGAGTCTAGTATATAAAGTCGATATACCATCTTTTCTAATGTTAATCGTTTTAACTTAATTCATGTCTAACTAATTCATGTCTACGTTATTTGATCCATTACAATTTATCGTCCCGTTTTGTTGGCTCCAGGAGACAGTAAAACTTCAAAGGAGGAAACCGTACCAACTAAAGTTGCAGGTGTGAGATGAATCTTTAGTTTTTCTTGCTTATATTACTATATATATATATAGGGTCAGTTTCAACTGTGATCCCTTCTTACTGTAAGATATGGATGATAATCTCTAAAAACACAGTCGATCTAAATAAATCAACGGTGATGAGTCCGCACAATTCACATGTGTACGAAATTGTAAAATCATACACTGTAAATGTCGCGGGTGGATTCATAACCGTTGACTTGTTTAGATCAGACATTTCTTATGGTCTTATTTCATACCGTAAGACGGTAAGAGATATTTTCAAGTTGATTTTCTCTTTATATAGAGAAAGTACTCGGAAAACCTGCCGTTATATCCTTTACATGCTATAATACATGGCTCTATGACACTATGGATAGATTATTCATTAGTGGTAAGTATAGGACTCTAATGTTAACGTTATATTGATGAGTAGGTGTAGAAGCGATTGGGAAAGAGCCAAAACCAGTTGAGAAAGCCAAGGTGGATAACCAAAATGACCCTCACAAACACACTCAAATCGACAACAAAGCCAAATCAAAGGAACATCAAGGACCCGAGGTTGTAGCCAAGGCAGCGGAACACGATCACCAACAAAAACAAGTTGAGGACACCAAAGGTGATTCAAAAGATGAACAACCCAAGGATGCAGCCGAGGTAGTGGAACAAGAAAGTCGAGATTTCGGCTCTCCTCCTCCTCCTCCTCTTCTGCAAGAGAAGGAAGAAGTCGGGTGTGAATCCATAGCTAAAGGGTTGCAGAAAGTATGTCTACCATGGACTGTAAAAAAGGAGGATGATTAGATATGGTTCACTTGTGTGAAGATTGATGACTTGTAACATGTATGATTTTGTCAAGTCTTTGGAAAACTATGGATATTTGCTTGTGCTTGTTGAATTCCTTTTAAGTGTAACATGAATGCATGTTTGTAAGATTGAAATGTTTGGTGCCATGGTAATTAATGCTTCATCACAACTCACTTCCGAGGATAAAACACATATATTATCGTTGGTTGCTCGTAGATGTTCTATATTATTTATTCGTTTTTGTAATTTATTGTTCTTGTTCATCCACGATATAAGTTGTTCATGTGATTAACTTTAACTATTGACAAACAAATTGGACGATAATAGATGACTATGTTCATTATGGTACTTGTTCATGAAATTTGTTTATTTATTCATGTATAATTGTTCATGTTTCATATTACAACAATATTTAAAACTTTGAATTATCGACTTGCAAACTTTAATGGAGTGACGAGCTCTTGGATGAAGAAGTTGAAGGAGTGAACTACCTTCGATGATGAACAATTGGATGCCGACAATGAAGGAAAACTCTCCTCCACTGTGTCATTTCATTCAATGAATTCCGGTGACTACTAAGTAATCCAAAAAATGGAAGTGTTAAAGGTTCAAAAAGACGCTAATTTTGTATCTTCCCCGAGCAAGAGAATAATGAAAGAATATGATCTCGACGCAGCCTCACCCTCGTGGAGGTAACAAGAAAAAGAAATTCGGTTAAATAACGATGAATTCAAACACTCCCTAGATATATGATATATGGTGCGTTTTATATAAATAAATTCCGTATTTTATATTTTATTTTAATATCATAATGTTTTTCGAGAATAATTTCTATAGCATCCACCTCCCTTGGATCGAGCCACATCACCCTCCAAACTTCCCAGGTGACCAACCTCTAGACAGACACCAACAGCTCACCTCCACCCTTCTCTCCCTCACTCTTCGTTCGAGTCCCCTGTCGCCACCAAGGAGCCACCGCCGGAGCTAGACCCACCTGGGGATAGCCACCACTGCAGGCTACCAAGTGGAACCCTCGCCACCCAAGAAGCTTAGTGGAGCAACCTAGGGAATGCTACCAACAACACCTAGTCGCCACCAGGGAGAAAGTTGTTACTCGACCCTTCCGACACCCAAACTTCAAACGAGTGTCATCGCCAAAGCAAGCCTCGTCCGCCGTTGACATCACCACCATCGTCGAGGCCTTGCTACAGTCTACCGAAGCAAACCCTCGACACAGCCGGGAGCTTACCCACGCCGCCGAAAACCACACCTCAAGACTGTTGTCGGTCACTCTTGTTCAAGGGTATTTACATAAAATAACTCAAACTTCTATTTTCAATTTTAGCCCGTATTTTTATTTTTAAATAGATATGCGCTCGATTGTTAAATTGTAGATTTTGCTTTTACATATTAAGAATATGACCCTTTAGTTTTTGCTTTTACATATTATGCCCACAAATTTATTATGAAATTACAAAAATGGTCCAGACTTTTAGTTTTGCATAAAATGTACTCGAAAAACATAATTACAGTTTATACCCAAACTTTTTAATTTCAGAGTGGGACCAAACTTTTGGATTTACGGTTTTGACCCCAAATGTTTTTTATAACGATTTTTAACCCTAAGTTTAACTACAAACATTATCCTATACTTATTTATGTTACATTATATCCCCAACTTTAGTTTTAGAACTATAATTGATTAGTGGTTATGGTTTATGCTCGGAAATAGCTTCGGAATGAGGATTAGCTCAAGGCGAAGTTCGACAAACCGTCGATCGACTTTCGGTTGCATCGACACCACGTGAGTTATCATGAAATCTTGATTTGAAGTTCATATTGGAATATATTTTGAACTTTTTATTGAAGTTATTATGGATATATTGGACTTTGGAATGATATACCTAGTGAGTATTCTAGATACATTGGATTACGGGCTTTGGGCAAACCCAAGAGAGGTGCGACCCGAACTCGGATTAGAAATATGTAAGTCACTATCGCACATATTAGATGGAGTTTGTGATATCGTATGAATAGATATTAATATTATGTTACTTGCTTATTTTAGGTTGAT
Organism: Fagopyrum esculentum; assembly: GCA_033239045.1. Taxonomy (NCBI): domain Eukaryota; kingdom Viridiplantae; phylum Streptophyta; class Magnoliopsida; order Caryophyllales; family Polygonaceae; genus Fagopyrum; species Fagopyrum esculentum. The sequence goes on from BSUD01000007.1 coordinate 14,333,552, forward strand.
TGTCAAACTTTAGACGTCTTTGGACTTTGAGCCATTCAGTGAGATAATTTGAAACAAGTATTTGTGAGCGTTTTAAATGAGCATGATTAAAGTTTAAGTTATTAATAGTGTTGCATGCATGTACGGATTGTTATTGTTTCTAAGTTTGTGCACTACTTCGTTTAGAATGAAATGGTTTTGATGCATGGTTTTCCAAAGAGTTGAGATTACTTCTATGAAAAGTGTTTTGCCATTATTAGCGATGTCGGTTATTCAAAACTAGATTCCTTAAAAGAATTTTATTAGTAGTATTTGGAAAGGAACCAGACTGTGAAGTTTGAGATTTAAAATGATTAGGTTTATGACCATTATGATAATCTTGCCGCTTAATTATATTAAGACATGGGGCTCACGATCATGTCAACTCACGACTACAACGTCAAGTTGTGTTTAGTTATCTACTTTCATGTTTTTCTTTTGCTCCTCGGTTTTGGGGCCTCATACTCACCTAATATTGAAGGTCATGGGTTGGGCGGGCCGGGGTTGTGTCCGACTTTGGATGATGTCGAGGAGCCACTCAATTAGTGTCTATCATGTCCATCCTCTAGTTGGGATTAGAAGGTACATTCATGTTCAACGCTGGATTGGACATGTTTTTAAAATAAAATGCAACTAAAATATTTGAATGTGATTTCCAACATAAAACCGCTCGAGCAAGGTTTTTGATGTTAAGTTTTGAAGGTTCATGAGATGAGTTGACTAAGGGGCAATAGTATTACTTGTTACCAAATTTTGGTCATTTGACCAAGTGATTCTATTGCATATTTGTATACTAGTTATCTATTGGTGGTTTATCATGGATTATTAAAAATAAGGTTACATTGAGTTTCTTTCGATTATTATGAGTTCCTTGGAGTATTGGATTATATTGAGTTTTGAGACATGTTTTAAAGCCTTATGAGTGTTGGTAACTCTTAAGCATGTGATTATATGACTTGTATATTTAAAGATCATGTTACATTATTCATGTTTTCCCTCGTGTCTTGGTTATATAATTAAATTGCTTATATACTATCTTATCTATGTGGAAGACTAACCCTACCACGGTGGGGTTGATTATGTTTTTGGACATAATCAGGTGCAAGATCAGTTCAAGAGCATGGAGGTCGGGAACCCTAGTGGTAGTCGTGTCGGTCGGGTTTGGGACGGTCTTTCTTGTTATGATTTTTCCTAACTTTGAACTTTATCTTTGGGACGTTTTATTTATCAAGTCCGGATTATTGTTGACATTTCCGTATTGTGGATTATTATCTTTTGTGGTTGGCGTTATGGAACGTCTCTTGAACTTCTTACTTATTATCATTTGTCAAGTCAAGGCCGCTCATTTTGTACCTTAACTATTTACCGTTTTGATTTATTTTATCTTAAATCCTTAGGGGTACCCTAGTTCGGGTCTCCTGGCTTTGTAACATCAGGCCCTCTTTTTGGCGTTACATGAACAATGGCTTCTACTTCTTCATTTCCTTAAAATCTACCACCCTTATGGAAGTGTGTTTTTACTTATTATTAGCTTTAGGTTGCTTCTTGAAACCATACCCTATTGATGATAATCCCATGATTTTGTTTGATGATGGTTTGTTATTGTGGCATTGTCATCTAGTTTGTTACCATTTTGTAACAATTCTATTTAGTTATGATGAATTGAAATTCTATATATTATACTATAGATGCTAAAATGTCTTTTTAAACTCTAAAGATGATCTGAAGTTGCTTTCAATTAGTTTACCCTAATCTGTTTTTTGTTTGTTACCCTCTTATTTTGTTATTGTTAATGTTGGGTTAACTCTCTCTCAGGCTTAGAAATGCTCAGAAACCTGATTACCAAAAATGTTGTTGCCCGCAACAAGGGTTTTATTTTTATTTTTATGGGATTCTATTAAAACAAACAAAATTTGCTTGGTGTATTCAACTAAACAAATGCAAAATAATCTATACTAGATTCGAACCTCAACAGGTGCCTATGGGGCATAAAGTTACCTGCTTAAGAAGAGGTATTACCACTTAATAAACAAAAAACTCACCTTGAAATGCTCTCTCATTATAAATGAATGCCCTCCTATAAGATGGTATACGATTTCGATAAAAACTTCAAACTCGCAAACTACCAACGGCTTAATAAATCTCTTGATTATGAACGATATTCTCTTGCTCCTAGCAAATATAGTCTCTTAATCCCCAATGTTGATTTTTCAATCATGATTTATCCTCTCAACAGTAAGAATAACGCAACACTAAAGAAAACAAAACTAAAAATCGTAATTATTAGTTATTTGATAAAATAAAACTTAACCAAAGTAGCCCTATCCTTAATGTTTACAACCCAAATGCTCACAAAGCTTAATTCAATTACACCCTACAACGGTGGATATTTAGGCTACCAGGCTATACCGCCTTTCTATAAGAGCAAAAAGCAAGTACTTAATGATTATTAGTTTCAGGTACATTCGAGGAATGAGCCGGAGTAACCTATGACCAAACCTCGAAGCAATATGTAAAATTCATAAGACCAATGTTATTGCCTTTGTAGAAACAAAATCAAAATAACCACAAGATGACCACCTTTAGAAATCAGCTGGATTTGACAATATGATCTACTGTCCGACAAACGGAAGGACATGGGGTTTATGCCTCAATTGAAAAGAATATCAACTTAGAAATCAAACAAGTACTTTCAAATTTAAAAATGACATATTCATTTGTATTGAATTATTTGCAAAAATACAGATCATAAAATGAACATCATTTTTGAATATGCTCCCCCACAAGAAACCTTGAAAAACCGATTATGGGACTCAATAACCAACTTCATCCACAATTCTGACTTTCCTTGTATTATCCTCGGAGATTTATATGAGATACAACAACATTCGGAAAAATAAGGTGGTTTTCCGATCAATACAAACATATATAATAGATTACTGAATTATAAAAACATCTGTAACTTGGAGGATGTGAAAACCTATAGCAATGTTCACGTGGAGGAAAAAGTGTAACGGACCTAATAACATTCTTGAAAAACTCGACCGGATCCTGGTCCATAACCAAATTTTACAATGATATCCAAATTTAACAAAAAAAAATCACGCATTTACACTATCAGACCACTGTCATATTTCGTTGAATAATTTTGTTTCAAAAACTTTCACCCCACAACCATTTAAGTTTGAAATGATGTGAACTAAACGGAAGTCTTTTGAAAATATAGTTAGACAAATTTGGCGATCCAATTTCACTAGCAATGAAATGTATAACCTAACAAAGAAAACTCAACTAATGAAAACAAAAGCAAAAGAGTGTAGTAACAAATTTTGGCAACATCTTTAAGCAACTCAAGGATATAGAAGCAAAACTCGAAGAAATTCAGGCACTAAACAATCAAACCTAAATCAAAGAGACGACCTCTTGCAAAAGAATCTCCTAACCAAACAAAACCGCATACTCTCATTTTCACTAGATATATTTGAGACAAAGAACCAATTATAAACACTTGAAAAATATTGATACAAACTCGAAATATTTCCACTGTATTGCTACGGGAAGAGTAAACCACAAACACATAAAAGAACTGACAACTACAAATGGAGCTCTACACTCCTCGGAAAGCGAGATTCGCTTTGAAATTAGGACGCAATTTACGGGGGAAAAAATGCAAAACACAATTGGATAAACCTCTACTAGAAAAAAAAAACATCAACAATAAACCACTTCAGACCAATTATCTTGTGTTCAACTGTATATAAAATCATAGCAAAAACTATAACAAACAAAAATGGAATTGATCATACCAAAGCTAATTCACACGCTACAAGGCACCTTTGTCGCAAATCGATCAATCCATGACAATATTATCATTGCACAAGAGATATTTCATTCCTTTAGATAAAAAAAAGACATGAATGGATGGGAGACCTCAACTTAATATAAAAAAAAGCTTATGGCCAAGTTGAGTGAAACTTTATCTTCCGAAATTTTGAAAAAATTCAGATTTTGTAACAAATTTGTGCGATGAATTAAGGAATATCCATTATTTTTTTCTTTGTCTTTGTTAACAATGGTCCTAGTGAGCAATACTTCCTTGAAAAAGGACTTAGACAAGGGGACCCTTGTCGTCGTACTTCTTCATCCTCGGGGATGAAATGCTAACACAAATGCTACAAGATGATAACCGTAACTATGATAACCATATTGGTTTTTCTATATGTAGACAAGGAACTCAATCTCTTTCTTATCATTTGATGATGACAAGATCATCTTTGCTAAAGCAAACATGACCTCATGTCAAAGAACAAAACAAAATTTGGAAATGTTCTACTCTATATCGGGACAAAAAATCAACTATAAAAAGATCTTCTTTTCAAACAACAAAAATACCAATGAGAACAACATAACCCAATTTAAAAAAACTTCTTGGCTATGAACAACACTAAATCTCTTGGCAAATACCTTGGTTGTCCTATGTATCATTAACGGAAGAGTGACAAAAGAAACTTTTGGGGATATCAATCTTAAAACTAAACAACAACTTACGAAATGGAAAACTAACTCTTTATCACAAGAAGGAAGAAAGACCCTCATTAAGTATAATCTAGCGACTAAACCAACTTTTGTTATGCAAAGCTTTATGCTACCGACCGATAATCTAAAGGAACTAGACAAAACTTATAAAAAAAATGGAACTAAGGAGACCAACACATGCCTATCATTAATTGGGATATGATATGCAAATCAAAGGAAAATGGTGGACTTGGATTGAGGAAAGCTCATGTTACAAACACAACACTACAAATGAAACTCTTATGGAAAATCCTTATGGAGCCAAAGAACATTTGGGTAAAGATTATCAATGAAAAGTACCTTAAAAGATATTAACATCCTAAATTAACAAAAGAAAGACGCAACATCTTGGCAACGGAAAAACTTCATGAAACGCAAAAACCGAATTCAAAAACGGACTTATTTGGCGGATTGGTAATGGTACAACTTTCAATTTCTGGCATGATAATTGGATAAAACCTTCCCAACTTATAAAAATGGTGCATATTATCAATCTAATTGACACAAACATAAAAGTCAGTCACTTCATTAATAACTCAGGACAATGGGATGTCACGAAAATAAAAAACGAACTACAAAATATCACTAACCAAGACATTAGGGGGGGATCAAGGAAACAATTGTTCCAAACAATAAAATTTAGGATAGACTATACTAAAAATGTTGCAAAAATGGTTGGTTTACTACAAAATCTGCTTTTGAGATGATTGAGATTGTAGACGTGCTTTACCTAAATTAACGCATGTGATTGGATTTGAACATTTGAAACCCAACCTAAGGTAAAAATCTTCCTTTGGAAGATTTCACAAAATGGAATCTCAGCAAAAGTCAAGTTGAATGAAAGAAGAATCACAGGTACAAGACATTGCGAATTGTGCAATCGCCTCCTCGAGGATTTGGTCCATTTGTTCTTCGAATGCCCTTTTAGTAAACAAATTATTGAAAAAATTGACAAGACAATGTTAATCGAGATGAACAAAATAAATTATAACAATAAAAAAATTCATGACATCCTAAATGAAGTTAAAAATAAACTAGGACTAAACAAGCTAGTTTGCATCGCAACCATTTGGTTGAGCATTTAATTCCTCCGAAATAAAATTATCTTTGGTAATTAGCCTCTTGAGTCATGCAACAACTTTACCATCTTTATCACATAACAAATCCGTAAGTGAAAAGTCAACACTCATGATGAGGATGACTTCGACATAAAACAACAAAAGGAATTAATCATACTACAAGGAAAAAAACATAATATTAAACGGGATAAACCAGCATGACTTTCATAAAGCAAACTTTGATGGGTCAAAATTAGACTCATGAATTACATCAACTAGTTACGTGATTCGGGACCATAACGAAAAAGTCGAAAGCCTTGATGAAAAAAACTTGTAACTCGGTTTTGAAAGCTGAAGCTTTTGCCCTAAAATCAAGCCTCCATGAGGCGATAAAATTACAAATAAAAAAAATTGAAATTGAAGGGGATAACTTCTGCGTTACTATGCACTCCAAGGATTTTGGAGTTGTACTTGGAATATTGAAATGATCATTTTTGGCTCCATACTAGATCTCTGTTTTTTTACAAAGTCCAGATTAAGCATGTCTTAAGGGAAGTAAACTATGTTGCTGACCGATTAACCTATATGAAAACTTCGACATCCAACACCAACTTTTCTAATAATTCTGAACTTTGCGTTTTTATTCGTAAGGATGCCTTAAGGTTTAAAAAATAGCACATGTCAAGTTACTACAATGAAAAAAATTGAAAAGGTTTAAAAAAAATATTAAATGTAATCTGCGAAATAAAATATTTAAATAAAAAATATAGTTTATAAGCTTTAGAAAAAAACAACGTTGAGTTAAAAGTCAAAAATTAAAAGTAAACAAAATATTAAGATTAGAAAAAAAAATTTCTATAAGTTTTATAAAAAAATTATGTTCAATTGAAAATTTAAAATATATATAAACAAAATATGAAAATATTTAAGATTAGATTGCAATACCCTATCAATTTATAAATTATAAATTGTTAAAAGTCAATTAATCTTTGATAATAGGAAGGATGTGACTTTATGAAAGTGTGACACGTGACAAAATTTTGATATGGTTGTACGAAACTATGTCAAGTGTAATTGTGTAAGTTCAGTGGTTGCTTTAACATATAAACAAATATATAGTTAATAAATAAAAGATAATACACAATCAATTTCGAAACACAAATAAAATATTTTTTTCGAATAATAGTGTTTAGAGGATGGAGAAATAAGAAGAAGAAAATAACATATATTTCAAATTGAAAAACCATTCAAAACAAATTTTGTCTAATTACACAATTGCTTAAAAAAAAATTCTTAATTTCAAAAATATCACCGCACCTTGTTAAAATCTGAATAAATATGAACGTCGGATCAAAAAGATAAACGGTACATAATATTAAGTAACGCCATATTAAAAATAACCTTTGTACCTGAACCGGATAACTCCTCTTAAAAGATTTTTTATTTCTAAAGCTAAGTTTTTTTTTTTGTTTATAGAAATAGTTGCCTAAAATATAATTTCTGATAGATACACGTCTTTAGAAAAATTTGAGGTTTATTCGATTTAGGAAGGCTCTTACACATATTAATATACAAAGAAATCGAACAAAAAAAGGTATTGATATATAATCATAATCCTTTATAGAAACTTCATTCACATCTCAAACCCTAAATATCGCAGCTTCAAGTTTGTGTTCTCTCGAGTCTCTTACACTACCATCGTCGATTAAGGTTAGATTTAGCATCTTTGTTTTCTGCTTTAGGGTTTCCGTGCTATTTCTAGTTTTCAAAGTGTTTGATTTGATTCCTAGCCTCGGGAAGTTGAGGTGATTTTGATTCCGAATTGTTTGTATTCTGCATCCCTAGGGTTTTGTTTGTGTTCTACGACGAAAACAATGCCTTCGGAGGCCAGCATACCTGATGATTTGAATTACCTTTCGCTAATATCCAAGGTTTGTACTGAATTGGAGGCTCATGTGGGCACCGATAATAAGGTTCTAGCCGAGTTCATCATAGAGTTAGGTCGGAGTAGCGAGACTGTGGACGAATTTGATGCCAATTTGAAAGAGAACGGTGCTGAATTTCCAGATTATTTTGTAAGGACGCTGTTAACGATTATACATACAATTTTGCCTCCTAAGAAAAAGGTTGGTAAGGAGGCGAAGAAGGATGATGATGGGAAGAACTCGAAGTTTCCAGGTTTGTCTGTCGCTGATAGTAAGGAGAGAGCGAAGCAGTTGGAGAGAGAAATTGAGATGGAGGCTGAAGAACAACGCGCAAAGGAGAAGGAAGAAGAGGACAAGGAGAGGGAAAGGAGTAGGCATAAAGATAGAGATAGAAATAGAGACCGGGAACACCATAGAGAGAGGGATCATAGAGACAGGCGCGATAGGCATAGAGAGCGAGATGGGGATCGTTATGATGATGATGATAGGGGAAGATATGGTGATAGGAGGCAGGATAGGCATGTGAGAAATAGGCATGATCGTGATGAAGACAGGGATACTTATGATGATAGGGAAGATAAGAGAGGCAGTGAAAGTAGGCGGAACGGGGCCAATTATTCTACAGAACCTGAGTTATACGAGATTTACAAGGGCAGGGTAGCGCGGGTTCTGGATAGTGCTGCATTTGTGCAGTTGAATGACTTTAGGGGTAAGGAAGGCATGCTTCATGTTTCGCAGGTTGCAACTAGGCATATTGGCAACTTGAAAGAAGTTCTGAAGCGGGACCAAGCTGTTTATGTGAAAATCATATCAATGTCAGGCCAGAAGTTGAGTCTCTCAATGAGAGACGTTGATCAGAATAGTGGTAAGGATCTACAACCACTGAAGAAAAGCTTAGATAATAACAACAATGCTTTGAGGAGTAATCCTTCAGGATCAAATGGGACTGGCACAAGGATAGGTCTTTCAGGGATTCGGATTACGGAAGAGGACCAACCTGGATCTACACGTCGTCCATTGAAACGAATGAGCTCACCTGAAAAGTGGGAGGCGCAGCAGCTGATAGCTGCTGGGGTAATGAGTGTTAAAGATTTCCCTATGTATGATGATGACGGATTCAATGGACCGTTATACCAAGAAGAGGGTGGCGAAGAGGAGCTTGAGATTGAAATGAACGAAGATGAACCAGCCTTCCTGCAGGGACAGACTCGATACACTGCTGATATGTCACCTGTCAAGATATTCAAGAATCCAGAGGGTTCCTTGAGCCGTGCTGCAGCACTTCAGTCTGCTTTGATAAAGGAAAGACGAGAAGTGCGTGAACAACAACAGAGAACCATGCTTGATTCCATACCGAAGGATCTCAATCGTCCATGGGAAGATCCAATGCCTGAGACTGGTGAAAGGCATCTTGCACAAGAGTTGAGGGGTGTTGGTTTATCAGCCTATGACATGCCTGAGTGGAAAAAGGAGTCTTATGGAAAAGCATTAACTTTTGGGCAGAAGTCGAAGCTTTCTATACAAGAACAAAGACAAAGCTTGCCAATTTATAAACTCAAGAAAGAGTTAATTCAGGCTGTACACGACAATCAGGTTTTGGTTGTTATTGGTGAGACCGGGTCTGGAAAAACAACCCAGGTTACGCAGTATCTTGCTGAAGCTGGATACACAACTAAGGGTAAGATCGGATGTACACAGCCCCGTAGAGTTGCTGCTATGTCTGTAGCCAAGAGGGTTGCAGAAGAATTTGGATGTCGGCTTGGGGAGGAAGTGGGATATGCCATTCGTTTTGAAGATTGTACTGGCCCAGAGACGGTTATTAAATACATGACCGATGGTATGCTTCTTAGGGAGATTCTGATTGATGAGAATCTTTCTCAGTATTCGGTTGTAATGCTCGATGAAGCTCATGAAAGGACGATACATACTGATGTTCTCTTTGGGCTCCTAAAGAAGCTTGTGAAGCGCAGACCTGATCTTCGTTTGATTGTGACATCAGCTACTCTGGATGCAGAAAAGTTTTCAGGTTATTTCTTTGACTGCAACATCTTCACAATACCCGGTAGAACCTTCCCTGTGGAGATACTTTACACAAAACAGCCAGAAACAGACTACCTTGATGCGGCTTTGATCACTGTTCTTCAGATCCATCTGACTGAACCCGAAGGTGATGTTCTCGTCTTCTTAACTGGTCAGGAGGAAATCGATTTTGCTTGCCAATGCTTGTATGAGAGGATGAAAGCACTCGGTAAAGATGTGCCTGAACTGATTATTTTGCCTGTTTATAGTGCTCTTCCAAGTGAAATGCAGTCTCGAATTTTTGAACCTGCTCCTCCTGGTAAGAGGAAAGTTGTTGTGGCTACTAATATTGCTGAAGCCTCACTGACAATTGATGGGATATTCTATGTGGTTGATCCGGGATTTGCTAAGCAGAATGTGTACAATCCTAAGCAAGGGCTGGATCAACTTGTTATAACCCCAATTTCACAAGCGTCTGCAAAGCAAAGAGCTGGGCGTGCTGGGCGTACTGGACCAGGAAAATGCTACCGTCTTTATACCGAGAGTGCTTATAGAAATGAGATGTCACCTACAACAATTCCAGAAATTCAGAGGATAAATCTTGGCATGACCACACTTACCATGAAAGCTATGGGAATCAATGATTTACTATCTTTTGATTTTATGGATCCACCGCCTCCCCAGGCACTCATTTCTGCATTGGAACAGCTGTTCAGTTTGGGTGCTTTAGATGACGAGGGTCTTCTGACCAAATTGGGCCGAAAAATGGCAGAGTTTCCCTTGGAACCTCCTCTGTCAAAGATGCTATTGGCTAGTGTGGACCTTGGATGCAGTGATGAGATATTGACCATCATTGCCATGATTCAGACTGGAAATATCTTCTACAGACCTAGGGAAAAGCAAGCTCAAGCTGATCAGAAGAAGGCCAAGTTTTTCCAGCCTGAGGGCGACCACCTTACTTTGCTTGCTGTTTATGAGGCTTGGAAGGCGAAGAATTTTTCAGGGCCGTGGTGTTTTGAGAATTTTGTTCAGTCTCGTTCTTTGCGAAGGGCTCAAGATGTTAGAAAACAACTTCTCAGCATCATGGACAAGTACAAATTGGATGTAGTAAGTTGCGGGAAAGATTTTACCAAGATCAGGAAGGCCATCACTGCTGGATTTTTCTTCCATGCTTCAAGGAAGGATCCACAAGAGGGTTATAGAACCCTAGTCGAGAATCAGGCTGTCTATATCCACCCGAGCAGTGCACTTTTCCAGCGTCAACCAGATTGGGTAATCTATCATGAATTGGTAATGACGACAAAAGAGTACATGCGTGAAGTAACTGTGGTTGATCCGAAATGGCTGGTGGAATTGGCTCCAAGATACTTCAAAGTGGCAGATCCAACAAAGATGAGTAAAAGGAAGCGACAAGAACGTATTGAACCGCTGTACGACAGATACAATGAGCCTAACTCGTGGCGATTGAGCAAAAGACGTGCTTAGTTTATATCAGATAGTCTATGGGATGTTTTCTGGATTTGTTTCACTCATCTTACTCCAAGTCACAATAATTTTGCTTATCTGTGAATGTGTATCTCTCTTTTACTATTCAAAGCTCTTTGTGCTATCAGTGAAGCTGACAAATTTTGCTTTGTGGTTCCAGATGGTGTTCGTTTCTGCTCTATGTTTGTTAAGAAGGTTAAGGTTTGTCTGCCTTTATCAAATCAAAGCTCATTTGTTAAACTAAGGATAGCTATTATGTTAACAAATCATAAGTTGACCCTTTCTGTGATGGAGAATAGTTAGGCTAAGAAGCAATTATGATTCATTCCTTGTTACTCTCTACTGACTGTGTGTACGTGGCTGGGGAATTCCTTCATTTCTCTCCCTTTCGGTCAATATTGCATACTATGGAGTTGTTCATTCGTGAACAGATTTTTCTTGCTTTAATTTGTCTATATAAATAGCCCTTAACTCAGTAGATATAGAAAAAACAGGTTATTCCCTGCTTTCACCGAAGAAAATTTGGTTGTAAAAAATGCTTCATTGGTTGCTATGCTATTGCCCTCCCAGATTAATTTCTCCAAATGTAATGTTGTTTTGGGAAGCTGAACTTGCTTTTGAAGTGTTTTGGACCTATTTAGTAGCTTAAGTCCTGAAAGTGTCCATGTTAAGATATTGATTGAAGAATGAATACCTGTAGCCTGAAAGTTAATTAGTGATTGTTCCTATGCATCTTTTTAGAAATTTCAAAGTGCTGCAGGTATGGTTATTAGTGATTGTAATTCATGTCTGGCTAGATAGAGGGGAGTGTTGACTTATCCCATAAATGATGATGACAAAGGAAGTGAGGTTGTATTTGATACTTTCTCTAAATATTTCGTGCTCATTGCTTTTTGAAATATGGTGATACATATATGCTTTCATGAAAAATGAGATTATGGCAGTGCATTTTACACTAAATGCATATAAATCTGCTAATAGTTGCATCTCTTGTATGACTATATCAGGGAGATCATCTTAATCATGTTTTTAACAGTGTAGTAAAGCTCTTTGTATGTGTCATAGGAAGTAGGAACTTCTGAAACAATATGCCAAAAGCATATTGAGCATGGTTATCTTTATTTAGGATTTGATCAAATCTCAGGGCTTCCTTCGGTCATATGGAAATGCTAGCTCAATTCTGCCTGCCTATGGGGCAAACAAAGGAATTGGTTATACCAAAGTAACTAGATCTTGACCTTGTATGTTTTCATATGCTGTAAAATCTGACCCAAGAATTACCAAGGAAATCAACTAAAATTGGATTCTCAATTATGGTGTTTCCTTCTGTTTTGGGTATCATGACGAACTCCTTTTAATATTTTTTTAATTATCACGACCTGCTCCTTTTTAATATATATTTTTAATTATCTTTGGTCAGGAAACTACTAGTTATATTGTATCCATTGTGCATTTAATTAGTACCTAGAGTATTGCCATTAGTGCTATAGCCTATATGTATGGTTATTATTATACAGGTTTTAATTTTTAGTCACTGTAGTTACCTGTTACCTGCTAAAACCCTGAAACTGAAAAAATCTCAAAAGATTATGATATTTCCTTGCTGGCTCAGATCTTGCATCTTATTATTGACCTGTTTTTTTTACTACTCTTAAGTATCATTACCTTTGTCGAGAGCAGCATCTTGTTCAGAAATTCCGTACTGTGCTCTTTGTCAAATGATTATCTGGTGTATGATGTGTGCTGCTTCTGTGTCATTTAAGATTACTGATAGATTAGTTGGAACTTGTTACAAATTGAAGTTATACTGTATCAGTCTATTAGAGAAGCAACTTCTGAAGTTGTTCTTTCTTGATTTCTTTTTCTTGCTTTAGTTTGTCTTTGGCTATAAATTATCTCTGAACTCAATAGAAAAGACAGATTAGTTAGTCCCTGCTTGGTTGTAATCATCCTTCATTGGTGTCCTACCATCCTAATTTTCTCCATTTATTTTTGGGAAGCTTAACTTAGTTTGAAGTGTTTTGGACCTTTATTTTGATGATCTAAACAGGTTAGGTCCTGAAAACCACAATGCAAGGTGGTGACATTTGCCAGTGCTTTGTTGTTGTTTTTTTGTAATCTATGTTGCTGGTCTTTATGTATCTTCTTGGGGTAATCTCAAAGTGCTGCATGTTTGATTATAAATTTCAAAGTGTTGCTTATATGTTTTGATATTTCTCTACATACATCTTGCCCAATGCTTGTTGCAGAAATGAGAGCATGGCTGGCTTTCTAGTGCATTTTACCTGCTAAAATGCTACAAAAATATGTTGTCTGTGTTGTCATATGAGGGACATGATCTCAGTCATTAGACTGGTTCATATCCGGGCTCGGGCCGGACAATACAAATTATTAAGCCCGTTTATCCAGACCCGGGCCGGGCCTGAATAGGTTGTCGTACCCGGCCCGGGCCTGTAAAGGTTGTCGTACCCGGCCCGGGTGTTTATAATTTTTAATATGATTTAAAAAAATTATATATAATATCAAATTATAATATGATTTAAAAAAATTATATATAATATATAAGATATTTATGTAAAATATATTATATTTATTATAATTATACTGAATATTTATATTTATACTTAATATTTACGATAAATACAATATATATATATATATATATATATATATATATATAGCCGGGCCGTTGGGTCGGGCTTTTCGGTCCAGACGGGCCTAGGACAGTGTCCGGATCCAGCCCGACGGGCTTGGCGTGCCAGCCTTTTTGGCCCGGATGAGCCTCTTCCTCTATTCATGCCCGCCCGTTTTTCCGGACGGGCTGCCCGGATTTGAACAGGTCTACAAGCCATGTAGTAAAACTCATTTTGCGTTGACATATTCAACTTGTTCTTGCCTTGAGACATTGCAAGATATTCTTGTATGAGATCGTGGATACAAAATATCACCAAATTTGAATTCAAGTAAAAAGAATCCTAGTTTACAAAAAAATCCAATTTATCACACGAATCCATCAAGGAACAAGAAATTGGATTTCAATCAACAAGATTTAAGACACTAATTTCACTTAAAAACACAAAAAACTCCTCGACTGAATCTACAATTAGTGTTTTGACCTTTGAAATCGAAATGGGAGCACTTGCTCATCAGGGAGGGTGTTCGTGGATATGAATGATAATAAAATCAATAATTCAATAACTCTATTTCATAATGTATTGTCTATACATCGCCCACGGCACTTATGCATAGATGCCAAATAATGTCAAATAAAGCTCATTAATTTGACTAATATACGGCAATGTAGAGAGTATGGGTTATTCTAGCTCATTTTCTTATGAGTTTGTTTCTTCATGCTTCCTCGCATTTCTCCCGCATCATCAATAGGCGAACGCATCACACTTACGAAAACGAGACGGTGGCTCCCCCACACATTGCTAGCGGCTACTTGGTTTTGCACCTAGTATCCTCCTTATTTGTAGGCAAGACGACTAACAAAGTAAAGAATAAGTTGATTGATTTTGTCCGTGATCATGAGGACTAGGACATACTCATGGGGTTATATGTGCTGACACACCTCTATAGATCACTAGGACATGGGACAGAGTGGTTCGCATCGCGGGCCGGTGAGATCGAGGTCCCACGGATTTGGAGCAAAGGAGAGTGCCCTGTGGTATAGAACACATTTAAACCGATATTGAGCAGGTGTACGATTAACGTCATTTCGTAAGCATATATCTTATATCTTGCATTCAAACACTACTACCTATTTCATTTAAAATAAGGTTACATTCGTGCGATTTGGAGTTACACTTTTGAAACTTCTAAGATGAAATGAAAAGCACAATTTACGTAGTCAAAACACCCATGCAGCCTCACAAGCATGATGACTGACGATCTTGCCCAGCTAAACTAAGCCAACCATCCAGGGCTACTAACCCCAGCCACTAACTCCTTACCATACCCTCCTACCCAGTCACTCGGTTTCTCGATCAAATTCTCGAGTTCTCGAACAAACTTCAACTGTGTAGCCCCGGATTCATCAGCCTCACTCTCGCATATAACGTCGTCTTCCATAAGCTTCTCCCACAGTATGAAGTTGCTTGACATCAAATCTGGACTACTCATCTCTTCATTGAGATTATAATTCATCTCAGACTGAATTTCATCAATCTCTTCTTTGTCACTCCGAAGAACCGGGTCCATAGCATCCAACGACAAAGAACTCTCATTGCTTTCATTATCCATCACGAGTCTCCGCTTCTTGAATACTCTTTCACTAGCAAGATTCATCCTCTTTTGCTTATATGTGCTAACTAAATGTTGTACTAAAGAAGATTGTGTCATCAATTTGGCTATCAACACCAGCATTTGGCGCTGCCTCCACTCGGCGCGCGCTGCACGCTCTTCCATGGACATTACATGCTTGTTAGTGTCCTCTTGTTGCTGTTTGAGGCCTAGGATTTCAACCCTCATCATGTCTTGCTCGTTCTTCAGCTTCTCGACTTCGGTTTCTCGAACCATAAATCTCTTGCTGTTGTTGTTGTTGCTATTCTGCCCCTGATTTCGTCTCTTGATCGTCTTTAGCAAGTGCTTTTTGCCTCTTTGAAACCCGGCATTTGCAAACTCCCATCGGTCGAGATGGACCTTCCTAAATCCCTTCAATTACACAATCACCAAAGCATTGCTAAGATTGCACAAGAAAGATTTAAGACAAAACTAATGAGCACAACTAGGACTGAGCATTTTCCCGGTTCGGTTCGGTTTTGGAGTGGACCGGGGTTTTCGGTCCGGTCTTTGATCCACAATTGGTCCGGTCCGGACCAATTTTTCTAATTTTTTTTAATAGAAAAGACCGAATTTTTTTTTTTTAATATTGTTCCGGTCCGGTCCAAGTCCGGTCCAAATCTATAATTTTGTAAATATCACAAGTTTTTCGTCCATCCGGCCCTGTACCGGAGCTGACCGAATAATTCGGTTAATTTCCGTTTTGCGTAGTTCCGGTCCGGGTCTGGACCTATGAACCGTCCTACTTACAACCCGGGTGACCGGTCCGATCCAGGTCTGGACCTATGAACCGTCCTACTTACAACCTGGGTGACCGGTCGGGTCCAGGTCTGGACCTATGAACCGTCCTACTTACAACCCGGGTGACCGGTCCAGTCAAACCGCCATAATGAAATTTAAAAAATGTAGACCCGGTTAGTGTTACTCTAGGCTTTAGCCAAACACGGCACAGTCGGACGACTCGGAACTATGATTTATTTTAAAACCCGGTCCAGATTTTAAGTTACGATCTCAAGCCCTAAGCAGGGCAACCCTATTGAGTAAATTAAAAATCAGATGATCGGTGCTGTTTAGAAAGCACTAAAAGAAAGTATAAACCCTAAAAAGTAAATTAAAATTCGAGAGGTGAGCCGATGATCAGATATCTGGAGTTTGAGAATGAATTAAAAATAATGAGATATAGTGAAGACGTAAGAAATTGGTTAAGCACATACATAAGTGTTGAGCTGACGAACGAAGCTTGAAAAGTTTCCATGCTTGAAATACTTTGGAAGCAGCTTCATAGCGAACTTGTGCGGATCCCACACAACAAAGCTACTACCCAAATCCGATCCACCGCTCCACGAAACAATCGGGTCGGTTTCCGGATCCTCCACCATCTCAAACGTCTTCCTCAGAAAAGGCGGTGGTCCGGTCTCGTGTAGCCCGGCGAACTCCGACGGAGATCTCGAAACCCGACATC
The DNA here is from genome assembly GCA_033239045.1 of Fagopyrum esculentum. Taxonomy (NCBI): domain Eukaryota; kingdom Viridiplantae; phylum Streptophyta; class Magnoliopsida; order Caryophyllales; family Polygonaceae; genus Fagopyrum; species Fagopyrum esculentum. The sequence continues at coordinate 14,350,378 of BSUD01000007.1, forward strand.
CCGTCAAGCCAGCACCGCCGGTCAAAATTACCGGGACATCCGTGCTCAGATCATCGTCGTCGAGTTCGAGTTCTTCTTTGATTACAATAGGGTCGGACTCGGTTGGGAATGGAAACGAAAGCTGATCTTTTGCTACCATGGTTTTGAAATTTGGTTTTCTAGGATGAAATTGAAGGTGTTGTTTTTGTTGAGGAGAGTGAATGAATCGAATGGGGGTGAAATAGCGGTTCAATTAAGCTCGTCACTAGCTAGCTGGAAAGTAGTTGCTATAAAGGGAAGATTTAGGGGGTGACATGTGTTGCGAAGCGCAGCGTTTAGATTACTTCTGTCCCCACCTACTAAATCCATACTGCCTTTTCCTTTTTCTTTTCTTTTTTTTTTTTTGATTCTTTTTTCTGATGATTGTAGAAGATCGAATTCAATTACACGGCTGACATGTTACTTTGTTTAGAATGACTTCGCTTAATTTCATCCACAAGCTTTAGTCAATTTAAACGTTCTAGTCTCCTCTTATCATTTTCTATAGCTGTTTAACTTTATTATTTTATTACTTTTTTACGCTTAGATACACTATAAAATTAAGAAGCTCATTCCTTTACAAAGATGAAACGATACTTCAATCCAAGGTACATATATCTATAAAGCTTTTTAACATTTGAAATCTTTAGTCAATTTAATTATTTGTGTCATTAGCTGAGACTAATGTAATGTATACTTATGCATAAGAACTTAATTATGTAGGAAATAATAATTTAAATTATTATGTCAGGTGAAGGGACATTGCGCATAAGTATACATAAGTACATAAGCAACGTGGTGTCTAAATTAATATTGAGATAGAAATATAAAATAAATTAACTATCGGTAATATTTATTTCGTTGCAAGTCAAAATGATGGTTGTAGAAGTTACCTGATGGTGTCAATATCGTGTGAAAGTTAAAGGTCCAAATTCCTAAAATAAATCCGAATTTGAATTTAGGTCGCTTGTGAAAACTGAGACACCTGGAGGTATAGAAAAAATTCCAAAAATAAACCCGAATTTGAATTTAGGTGAATTGTGGAAGCTGAGACACCTGGAGGTATAGGAGGATAGGATGGAGCCCACCTCATTGGAGTTTGCAAAAGAAGCCATCGGTGGGAGGAGGGTACGTGGCGTTTGGGCGAGGGAAGCCTATGATGGGGAGTGGGTACAGTTTGTAGATAGGGGTGTAGTCATGAAGAGTTAAGGGATGGGACTTGGGAGGGCTCTCCTTCTTGTTGGACGAATCAAGGCCACAATTTTTATGCCTTACCATGCTTCTTGCTTCTTCTTTTTCTATTTTTTAATTATTATTTATTTCAAAAGGAATTTGATTCAAGAGATTAAAATAATTTGGCAATTTAAGTTTAGAAAATACTACGAACTGTGTAGAAAAATAGTTCATTTTTAAGTAATATTATAAGATTAACTTTTATAATTTATAGTTGTTTTAACAACTGATTATCATGTTTATTTGTATCCTGGCTTTTTAAATATTACTTTGAACAAAAACACATACAAAAGCTCATCCATATTTCTTGATAATTTATACGGAGTATTTTATAACAATGGCTAGTTTTTCTTACTTTTGTTACGCAAAATGCTCTTGTTTTTCCCAAATTTCTAATTTCCATCCCTAATCCTTACCTCATAACCTGTACTATTTAGGTCGGATTTCATAGGGTGTGTTTAAGGCTAGAAACAAGAAAGACATTTTTATCAAGTGTTTTAAGGTTAGAACCAAGAAAGACATCAGATAGATGCAGGACTGTTCAAATTTCGGTTCGAACCAGACCTGGATCGGAAAACTGTTAATAGGGGTTTGTCAATTTTGTAAAGAGTCCAATTCCGAGTCCAAAAGCCAAAAAAATATAAAGAAATTTGGTCCAACCAATCTGGACTGATCCGGACCTGGACCGAAAAGTCCGGTCCAGTCCAGATGGGATGAACAGTCCTAGATAGATGATGCATCTTAATGGAACTCTAAAAAACACGAAGATCTTACTATAAAGTTGAGACAAAAAAATCCAAGACACTTTCCAATACGTTTAGAAACGCGACATTCAAATTGGGAAAAGGAAGTTCAAAGGATGATGATCCTGTACAACAAAAGAATAGGCAAGAGAGAATGGAGGCTTGAAGACAAGAACTTGTATAAAATCCTAGAACTTGACTGAATTTTTGCCCCAAGTTTCTGGAAGAGAAAAATATATGAAAGACAAGGAACTAACACAAACACATTACACATACACAACAATATTTTGCACAACAAAGGAGCCCCAAACACACGGTGCAAGACGAAAGGTTCAAGCCTCACCGGATAAAGCGACAGAAAACCAGTCTGCCACTGTTGACTGAATCTCAGGTTGAAAATCTAAAGACAAAGGCAGTGGAGTTACCGTAACCTGTCAAAACCAGAACGTGGGTTTAGTTATGGAAGATCCGTTTATAATCTACAAATGAGGGAGGGGAGAAGGGATTCACAGAAAGCTCACAAATCCATGATCCAGGGCTTTGAAATCTAGATCCTCTTCACCGTCCTCACATTCCTTATCGAGGAGCTGGATTGAACAACAAAATCATTTGTAATGCTTACTGAACCAGGAGATCAACTAAGTAAAGATGGAAAGCTTCATAATCTTGACATACCTCTAGACGGTAGCATTTTCGAACTATTTGGTCAGAACTTGGTTTCCCTGCAACCCCAACTGACTCGACTTCAACATTCTTCCTGTTAGTATTTAGTCTGCGAGCTGCACCCTATCAAACAATTGCAAAGTAATGATTATACACTCTATGAAGTTTGAAAACCAATCATCTAAACAAGGAAAGACTGTAGAGGGAAAAGATTAGGTTGTTACAGCTGCAGACGCATCTCGACCTAACTGTGCAAGATGAATACCAAGGCTTTGCTGACTGGACATGAAGTTCGCAGCAGAAGGACGTTTGTAAGAAGAAACGGCTTGCCAGGACAGACTGGACCTCCACATGCTCTGCCTTGTCACCTTGAAACCCTATAAAATGGCAAAGAAATGGTTATCCTTGGCTTCTTGCAGATTACAGGATACATTCTTAAATTTTTTAACTAAAAGAAAACAGCATGACTTAGAGAGTGAGGTACAGACAAAATCAAGTTGCAGTAAAAAATTTCCACAATGAGTAGAACTAGCTATTCTAGGACTTCAAATTCTGAGAATAGCCTGGCATCAACACTTCCAACATTTATCTTGATACCACAGTGCATCATACTATAAAAGTATAAAGAGTGATTTCCCATAGTTAGCATTGATAAAACAAGGGAAATACCACCGATTTGTCAAAGAAAAACTTCCTCTACAATTCTCAAGACGGATTATTTAAGATATGTTGCCAGACATAATCAACACCAAATCCTCCCCTCCCTCCCCCCACTCCCCAAGATTCCAAATTTATATAACAGTTATAATCAGAAAACATACATGATAACATATTAACATGAGGGGGTTCACACGAGAAACCTCATCAGGATAAGATCGGTGGATGAGTAAATAAATCAGTAGCTATGACCCTTGGGTATATCCATATTTGCACTTCAAAACTTCTGAGGCAAGTTTCTTTGTAGGGGAAAAAAATTCAAGGAAGAAATTAATTCAGAAGCTGACAGGCTACATGTAAATATCGGCTGGGCCGTTTATTTTTAATAGAAGGTATCTTGATAAGGCCTTTAAAAAGCAGAGAAGCGTCAGCAAAGACAATCACTGACAATATGAAGCGCATGCATCAAATTTATATACATTTTTTTTGTCAACTATAATTGCTTCTTTTGAGACCAAATCAGTAATATTCCGTGGGTTTTTAATGCAGCCATAGATTATGTAGCCCATCATGTTTTCCCAAGAACAAATGCAGCTACAGAATTATTATTTCCCAAAGAAAACTAATAAGTAATATCCCATGGTCTTCAATTTAAAGAAAGACGTATGTTCTTTTATTCCAAGACACTATGATCACTTATATAGTACAGAGATGCATCAACACTTCTAATAGTAGGGAAAATATCAAAGCAGCCGTCCTGGACACAGAATTATTCGGTCGAATGAAACCTTAGATCCAGTGGACTTCAACTATGATGAATTACATGCTTTCATTCCACAATATTAGTAGTCTGTCATGTTTCAGACATTTCAAGAAACACTTGAATAAAATCAGAGCGTACCAAAATGTCTTGATGACACATGGAAAAGGTTCCATATCATAGATTTTTCCTGATTTTTTACTGCAGGGCTTTAAAGATTAATCATAATATTACGAACAAGTAAAGCTATTAGTCCCTATCATGTTTCAAACAATTCAAGAAACACCTCAATGAAATCACAGCTACCAAAATTGTATTGATGACAGCTACCAAAATATTATAGGTTTTTTCCTAACTTAATTTGCTGCAAGACTTTTTTAGTTGAACATAGCAATATTTAAAAAAACAAACAGTTATTCTTCTTTAAGATTAATCATATGCTTCATAACTAGATACAACCCCAAAGCAAGGACTGAAGTGACTTAATAAATAGTACATTTTTTCTAAATTATTTCATGAAACTTCAATTTATTAGATAGTACATTTTACCTAAAATATATTAAGGAACTTGATTTTCATAACCTGAATGGACCAGACACGTAATCCTAGTCAAAGTCCAGATTTTCCATTATGCCTTCTCCTGGTTTCCTTTCTCTATAGTTGTGCTGATAAGTTTAATTCATAATTTCATATATTTTTAGTTTAGTAGCTAGAAAATGAAATCGGACAATAACTTTTTTTTCCGTCGACTTGATAAAACAACATATTCTGATTTTAATGCTATAATATATGTGAAGTTACACAGAAAAGAATGAGGCTCGTACACATCAGCTGTAATCATTTCTGATAGAACAGGCCAACAATGACAGTCTAGCAATGACACAAGCATTAGAAGTCCACTTTCTTTTGGTCAAAGTAATGCTTGTATTGACAAGTATGAAGAAGTCAAAACAAAAAACAGAACAAACCTTGTTTGTAGATGGAGAAACAGGAAGTTCAACATTCAATATGCAGCCCCTTGGAAAGTCGCCCTTCTCAACATCTCTTAGCACCGCATTAATAAGTGGTAAGCAAACATCAACTGCATCCTTAAAATCATTTTCAGAGCTCACATCCTTCTTCCTAAGACAAGGGATAATCTAATAGTTCAAAATGATGAAATATGGGAGTATCCAACAATAACACAAAGAAAAATCTACTGACCAGTTCAATGATATACAAAGAGCTGGTATACCATGTATCAATGCCTCTCTTGCTCCAGCAACAGCACCAGAGTACAACCTGAGGAGGTTTAGGACTGTTTAAGAAATGACCTTCTCATTATAAAGTTGCATTCCTCCCTCTCCACACAAAGAGTATCGCATAAATAATCACATATAAAGGTCAGATTTACAGAATTTTTTAAAATCAGGTAATTCCCTCAGCCTTTCAAATATTGCAAACCATACAGAGTGCAAGAGGGAAAATGCTAAGGGAAGGAAGGTAAAACTAGCTAAACCAAAAAGATACTGACATGTTTAGGCCGGAGCTTGCACCCTTATGGATTCCACTAATGACCTGAAAAGTGATTTACGTTTTAAAAAACAACATACTCGCTATAATATCAATCAAACATAAGAAGTAAACCTACCAAAACAGGTTTTGACCATGAGAACAGTGTTTGAGATAAAGCTAGTGTCACACAATCTGCTGGTGTACCTGATGATCAAATCTCCACCAAGGCACTTTGTTGATAACGAAGTCATCCCATAATTTAATCAAAACATGGAAAATGAAGACAAATCTGGTCATTTATACGCAAGGGATCCAGTTCAAACTTTACATTGACATGCTCCTGAGCTCGGTAAAGTAAATGAAACAGCTAGTCAATTGATATAGATGAACCTATTCAACAACCATATACCTTCGAAAACTTTGCATTTCTTAAGTCAAGATAAAAAATGATAAGACTCTCAAGCACAATGCTTCGCCTAAATATTTGCAACTTTGAACACGAAACAAGACGATGATTATTCTTAAACATCCAATTGCAAAGCTTATTACCAGAAACCTCATAAGAGGTGGTGGCTCCACTGATTTCAGTTGAAGTGACCTCAATCGTCTCCCTTACAGTCAACGAATGACCAGAAGCAGATTTATCACTACACATCAAACCAATCCAGCATCATGAACCCGCATACCAAAACTAAATTCTCCACAAACATCAAACAGTAAATCAAGAAGAAGAGGTCACTAACAATTGCGGAGCGCATACGTTGACCTCAACGCGGCCATCGCTAGCGAGACCATTAACAAGAGAAACAAGCCCCGGCGACTCGATTCCGTCGGCATTAGTAATCAAAACCACCGGCCTCTTCTCCGATTCCTCCAAATCAACAACCGGAGCAACTGATTCCTCCTCCTTCACCTCAGCTTGAGCTTCTTCTCCGCCGTTGGCGCGAGAAATTAGAACTTTCTGAAGATTCGCGACTAGTGAAGCCGGCAACGGATTCCTGTTCGTTGACATACTGAATTGATAGATCGATGGAGAAGCTGAAACCCTAGAAACTAATAAGGCGAAGAAAAGGCGGTAGGATATTCGATTGATAGGGTCAATGAATTGGGATATGGGAAGTTTGAGAAGAGAGAAACGGAGGTTTCTTCTTCTGGAGATTGAAGAAGGGGGAGAAGAAAGAAAAATTCGAGACTGATGTATGGGTTATATATAATTTGACGGTGAAATAATAACGGTGCCAGTTGTATCCTGCATGGCAATAAATAAAAAGGTTAATTATTTAACAAAATGATTATGGGTAAAGAAGCGAGTAAATTGCATAAAACAGCCAGAAGTTTGGAGTTGGTGTAAAATCTAGTCCAAGTTTTGGTAAGTTATGAATGAATGTCTCAAACTCTCAATTATAAGTTTTGGTGTAATATCATAATGGGTCCGTGTATTGTTAGGCTGGGAATTTCTAAGGGTTTATAATCGCAAAATAATTCAATAACTTTTGTTGTTAAAAGAATTATAAAAATAATCCTAAATTTCACCTACTTGAATAATATGAAATAATCTCTATGATTCTAGTTCACCGAACTAAAGCTATTATACTTGTCATAGTTGAAATCAACCCAAAGGTTAATCTATTTGTGCTAGGATTTATTTTTATATCAAAGTTGATCATATTAAATTATTAATATTGTTTTGGTTACCAAAAATCATCAGCCACAAAAATGAAAATCACACTAAACTTGTAGCATAATTAGTAGAATTTAAAATTTTAATTTTCTCGTTCACAACACCTCTTTTGTCTCAAAATTTTAATTTTCTCGTTCACAATACCTCTTTTCATCAATGGAAAGGAGGTCCGATCTAGAGGCGAAAATAATTGATCATTTCGATCTCCCACGGAAAACTCCACAAGCCTTGGAGTGTCTTGATAACAAAAAGATTGCCATCTTCGATTTCGATCTTTTTGATCTTTAATCTGGTAGCCTTTTGAAGCCCTGATCTGAGAGCATAAACTTCAACTTTTATTACCGAGTCAAAGTGATTTTTTGTCGCATCGAAGATAAGAACCTCACCCTTATGATTTTGAATCACAAAGCCAATGAATGTTATTTCTGAATCGAGTTTAGATCCATCAAAATTAAGTTTATGGAACTCAAGTTTTGGTTTATCCCATTTTGAATTGTGTTTCTTCCTTTTGGGAGAGTTGAAGTCCTTTTGTTGTTGTTTTATATCGTAATCATTCTCATCAATCGAATTTTGATGAAGCTGAAAATCTTATTATGATGACCAATCGGCTCATTTCCGAAAATGATTTTGTTCCTGAAAAATCATATGCTCCACCAAAATAGTTGCGAGACATGCGAAGTTGTTAAGTCTAATCTTATTCTTTATTTCTCGTAGAAAGTCACGAGCTTTTTTATTAACAAGATTAATGTTGTTAAGTTCGGTTAAAATTAACTTGTCGAATTTCGCAAAGACCAGTCGAGACATGCCACATTCCGGTCTTATAAAACCTTTTCTTTTTATCAATTTGTGGAGCTAAAATGAATCCCTCACCTCAATGGAACGAGGACCATCGTGACAAATCTAACATTTCTTAATGATCTCCGATTATTTAGCTAAAAAAAATTAACACTTATCCATAATTTGTGATTGGTGGTGACATGAACGCTTAGGAGAACGATAAAAAAAAAAGTCATAAATAACAATCGCACGTACATTATCGACGATGATAAAAGGTATCTCTGATAGTGCTTTTAGTGCATCTAATGGATCTAAAATGTACATAGTTTGAGCTATGTTTCATAACTTTGAAAGTTTATGCTAATTTCCATAATTGTCCAAAAAAGATGAGATACGTTGAAAATGGAGATGATGAAGCCAAGGGAATGACCAAAAAGCACGTCTACAACTACCAATCGAGATCTGGTTTGAAAGCGTCCAAAGATGCTGATTGAACAGTAGTCGGTATTTACCAGTTTGCACATGGTGGGGAATGATTTTTCTGACCAACGATTACTATGTTAACCGGAAATCCAGCATTTACATACCTACAAATTCGGTTATAAAATATATAATAGATCCTTATAATAGATCCTAGATCACTAACTATCTTTCCTACAAAAAAACAATAAACTATTTTTTTATAAGAATTTTCATATAAATATATATATATACTAGTCGAGCCGCGCGCTATGCGCGCGCGTCGATATCGCTGTAGGTGCATATTTACCCGGAACACAAGTTATGGTACATTACAAAATAAAAATGAAGTTGACCATCATAGCATTGATTGTTCATACACAAAGTATAGATATTAGAAGTTAAGCTTGTCTAGATTCTAGAGTTCAACCGAGTATTCATAAAAGAGTACATAAATTAGAAGAAAAAGGAAACACGAAACCCATAAGTTAACAAGAGTTACAAGGTTCTCTTCATTCAAATTGCCATTCAAATATACATAACAATGAGCTTCATTAGGTGCCTGTGAAATGGAGATGCTTGATACTCTGGATTTGCTTTCTCTAATTGAGTCTTTTAGGGCAGGCACGGGCACAGTTCAATATCGTGTGGCATCTGTAGAGTTTGAATTCATTATTTATAGCATCAAGTCGTTATTTGGTGTCATATCACAACATTTTCTCAATACTAAGAAAAAAGCTTGACACGAATTAATGATAAGCAAACTGAAAGAAAGAGAAATCAAACTAACCTGAACGTTTGGGGAGGTAATGATCGATAGCTTACTCAAGAGTCATCTTGATTGCAGGGACAACGAGAAGGCGAATACGAAAGTTTACAACCTTGTATACTGATGCATCTAAAGAGAAAAAATGTAGAGAACTACTGTCAAAATATGAAAGTGTGGCTAAAGTTATCTGATGCAAATTACTTTCTTGCAAAGACTACATGACAAAAATAGGCAGAAAATATAAGACACTTGAGTCTTGACAGTAGATGAAATCACGAGGGGAATCTCCAACTGGAAAATTAAACATTGACATTTTCTCACCTAAACCTTGATGAGCAGAACCTTCAAAAACTTTAAATACAACAAAAAACAAAATCCTTGTATCAGTAGAATGATCAGTAACGAATATGCAAATCACTCCTAATTTGTAAGATTACTCAAAATAGATGCAACATTGCAAATTGATGTAACTAACAAAACAGGAGGACCATTTTAATAACCTCACCAGAATAATCATTCCATTTGCAATTAGATTATATTGGCATATAGGTTGCCATGAATTGAAGATCTATTCAAGTTGATCAGGGGAAAAAAACGGTTAACATACTTTGTGTGCTAAATTAGATCCACATGATTTGATACTTTAGCATGAGATCATATGAAGTGGAAGGTATTGCCCTTTTCAATCTTTATAGCTAGGACCTTTACGTTCTTTTCCATGCATGCATCATGCCCAAAAAATATAACCATATACCATGAAGAACTAACATAGCAGGTCCAATATAATATTGCAAGATAAAAGATCTTCAAAGCCTAATAGATAATAGAGAGGTTACATGCTACTATTTCTTCTTTCTACCGTTTCTACTACCATGTCCACCTTCATAGCCCTTAAGTTCCACTATTGTCATTGAAAATATGAAACTAACACTCATTTTCCAATAAAGATCGTTATAATTTGGAACATTTGGAATCTTTGTCATTACAAAGACATTTTACTCAAATTTTTAACTTTCAACTCATTGTCTATAGGGTTTCTAGGGAAAATGTAGAAATGAAAATAGGGCACAGTTGTGATATAAATGATCACTTTTCTTCATATCCCTCTCATCTTATTGTAGTCTTAATACGATAAACACTTGTGATCATGTAACATGAATATTGAAAACCTACTGCTTCCATTTCATCACCCCACTAAGGCAAGACATTTGGTGCACCTTTGAGAAGGAAAGATGGTACACGAAAGGCTTAAAAACCATTATTAGGTTATCAATTTACAAATAAAGGGTGGCAGGGGACAAAGGAAGCCAAAACTATAATTATCATTCTTCATTCAAGAAATCATGTGAAGAATCAAGAAGCAATGGGCAAAATGAATAAAGACAATCACTACATAGACAGAGGCATGTAGTAAATAATAGAATAAGCAATGATAGGAAAAAAATAAAACACCTATTCTAAAGCACCCAAATGATATTATAAGCCGATTCACAATTATGAGGTGAATACTGAATAAAAGGAACATTTGAATCAAAGGAACATATGATTGAATTTGAAATTTCGCAGACATTCATGAAATTAAACAGATAGCAGAAGTGATTCAGTGAAGAAAAGTAGCATATGTCTCAATAAAATATATATCAAAGCCAATAAAATTGAAAAGAGGCAAATAAAATATACCTAATTATGGATCAACTAAAGACATCAATTGGGCTCTTCATCTTCAATGGAAGCTTCCCTTGAATAGGTAAAACACAATAAATCGTGGAAATGAAACAATATATATCAATCGTTTTATGCTGATTGATAGGAAAAAGAGGAAGAGGTCATATTAGCAAGATTAAGCCTCTCTTACTAAACTAAACTACCTGTAAATCTTATTATCAACTGAATTTACAACTACCTAATACAAACAAAATCAAAGGAAAACACATAATAAATAAGAGGAGAAAAATAATTTACCCTCTTCTCGAATTTGTCAGTCCGGAGAGAAGAATTGACTCGTTGAGCTTGAAGACCTTAACGACAAAAAAGAAGGGGGAAAATCTCAATTGTCGACTAACAATCAAAATTGAAGATCCAACGTAAGGAAAACCCATGTAGATTGAACCCATCTATGGGTAATTCTCAAATCAGAAGCAAACCTAGATCATTAAACAGAAAACCCATGAAGAATAAAAGATACAACAAATCGAAACCCTAAACTGAACGACGAATACCAACATGCTAAACCGAACCACTTTCATTAAAGCATCCTGCAGCTTAACATAATTGATCCTCATCCATTGTTGCACAAAATGAGAAACGAAAAACACAAATTGCAAATAAGGAGATTCAGAAGATGAATTTAAAGGGAAGAGAGAAAGTATGCCTGGGTTAGAGAGTCCATGAAACTAATCGATTCCATAACCTGCCAAAAAAGTGAGAGGACAACAATAACCATGAGATTATAGGGAAAAAGTTGGAGAAGATGGCAAGGAAGATCATGGGTTACCTTCGAACGGCCATTGAAGAAGATGGGAAGGAACAATCCAGTAAGGCAGGCGGGTGTAGAGTAAAATGTTGGAGGCGGCCAAGTTGAAGCAGGAACAGTGGACACGTAGCATTTTACACAAATGAGTCATCAGAAAAGGGCAAAAAAGGAAGTAAATAATTTAAAGTGGGGATAAAAATGGAACTACACTATTCATAAGGGTAACTCTTACTTTTAGAATTGTAAGGATATATATATATATACTAAGGCCCATTATTCCGGTACGGCCGACACGTGTCCCGGAATTTTTTTTTTTCTTTTTCTTTTTTTTTTTTCTGAAGAACGAGTAAAAGTAATAGTTCAAAATTTATTATGGAATAGTTCATAACTTATAAGAGGATAGTTCATGAACTATAATAGGATAGTTCATAGTGCAAAATTTAGTAAAGGAATGAAAGTAATAGTTCAAAACTTATTAAGGAATAGTTTATAACTTCTAAAAGGATAGTTCATGAATTATAATAGAATAGTTCATAGTGCAAAATTTAATATCGCATAATCTCAGTCATCTATTTAACGATCTAATGGGCCGTACCTGAACATTTACCTATATATATATATATATATATATATATATATATATATATATATATATATATATATATATATATGTAAACCACTCTCACCGAATATATGTGAGTATACTGTCGAATATATGTGACTACACCGCCGAATATATAGATTCAGGTCCGGCGAATCTTCTTCCATTAATAACATGATTTTTTTATCTTTTAATATCGCCTAATCTCAGTCATCTATTTAACGATCTAATGGATACAATTTGTTCTCATTGAACACTATAAGAGTTGTTTACATAGGAGTCAAACTATATATATATATATATATATATATATATATATATATATATATATGATACTTTCTTTGAGTTTGGAGTAAGACTATCTACATCCCTAGTGAAAAAGGGTTAAATTTTACACTTCTATCTAAAACAAATTCCTACATCCCATCCCATGTATTTTCTCCGTATAAATAGTTAATCCTCCACAAATAAACCAATAATATCTTTTTGCAATTTTTTTTTCAAATATTTTATGGAGAAAAGAGAAAGTAAGGTTAAAATAAGATTATAGACGAAATGAAATGCAACAAAAAACTATCTAGACGGAGTCTATACGCAAATACGTATAGAAATACTGTGCATAGATAACATTATAGACGGAGTGGGATGCGATTAGCATGAATGTAGCAAAATATGATATCACAATTATTTTGAACATATAGATATATTTATTGGTATCATACCCATGGTTTATTATCAAATACCCACTTATAGATTTATAAAATTTAAAAGCTTTAAACTATAAAAAGCTATAACTTGTGACACGGAAATGTTCAACTAAACTGACTTGATTTAAAAAAATTCTTTGCATATTTGCTTAGAGCAGAAAATTAATGATGCATTAATATAAGAGTAATCATGCATTAGGAATTTATTACAGCAGTGATTATCGGTGTAAAGGCTACTAGGCTAGTATGCTTGTGATTATTCTTCGGACATTGTTTTAGTGATCCTAAGTGTGGATCACCCTCTACCTCACTAAATTAAATAAATTAATATTTTAATAATTGTTAAAAAAGTGGGAGACAAAGCTATTAAGTAGGGAGGTTTATTTATCTTTTTATAAAAATTATAATTAAATAGGAATATTGGAGGATGGGTTTCTAATATACATGTTGCTCAATCATATTTAATACCCTACCAAAAAGAGTTATTTTAATAAATATAATTCAATCAAAAAAATATTTATTTCACTTGTATTTTTTAAAATTAATATTCATAATTAAAATTTTCACCAACATATTAATTAGAAATAAAAAAAAATTCTTAACTTATCAAATTAACTCTATGCATTATAGTTATTACATAATAAAAATATATATAGTAGAAGCTCAAGCGTATTACGAAATAATTTTTATTCTTTAACAAAAAAAAATATCATATCAAGATGTACCCGTACCCATAGTAGAAAAAATATTTAAGTTTTTTTTATTATCTCCTCTCTTATAGATCCTTCTAGTAGTCTTAAATTCAAGATAGTTATTTCATAACATTATAAAATTATATAAAGGTGATTTTATTTTTTTAAATTCGCACAAACTACCGTTTATCTAACATAAAATATATAATTCGTTCAAAATATTAAATCAGTTTCAAAAAAAGTTATGTACAAACTTTGAAAATGAATTGATATTTTGAACGAATCTTAACTTTTATGTTGAATAAACGAAATTTATCAAAAAAACAATATTAAAAAAAAAACTTGATCCAGGTTTATTTCATCCTCTCTTATGTAAAAAAAACTCTATTCTTAACTTATCAAATTAATTCTATGTGTTATATTTATAACATAATAAAAATATATATAGTAGAAGCTCAAGGGTATTATGAAATAATTTTTATTCTTTAAGGAAAAAAAATTTACCATACCAAGATGTACCTAAGGGTGGGCATAAATCCCGGTTAATCCCGTCTCGTCCAGTTCCCGGCGGGATTTGAAGAAAAAAAATGTGCGTCCCGTCCCGTGAAATATTTGTGGGACGTCTCATGAAAAATGTGTATCCCATAGTAGAAAAAATATTTTAAGTATTTTTATTACCTCCTCTCTTATAGTTCCTTCTAGTAGCCTTAAATTCAAGATAGTTATTTCATAACATTATAAATTATATAAAGGTGATTTTATTTTTAAATGGGGAGGTTGAAATGAATACGACTTATTCCGATACCGATTTTTTATTGCATAACAATTTAGTGTTTGTTTTTTAAGAGTACTCATAAAAATTAATGCGTGTTGGTTTTTAACGGACAAGAACTCGGGATACCGAAAAAATCTAGAAGTTCAAGAGGATGTAAAAAAAAATTAATGAAAAAAATGTCAAGATGTTTAAATATATAAAGAGAATCAAGTAATTGTATTGCTTTAATTATAGAAGATTCAAAATGCGTAGTCTTAGTGTTTTGACCCCTACTTAGTTGCCAAAGAACTACAAAAAAACTCGATAAAACTTACATGAAGTAACATACAAATAGAGTTGAGAGATTAAATCACGTCTAAAAAAAATCCAAAAAAAAATTTCACAATTAACAACATAAAGTAAAGAAAAAAAATAATGTTACATATAAATGATTTAAGGTTTGTTAACAAATTTGAGTCCTAAACAATAATTTAAATGTTAACATGTTAACTTATACTTCATATTTAAAGTTTATAATAATGTACAATAATATTTCATGTATAAATTAAACGGGAGTTGTAAACGCACGACGATGGAATTCACAAACGCACAGCGGTTATGAGTTCCGTAACCGTGATGATTTTCTTTGTGATTGTAAGCAAAAAAAATAAAAAATAAAAAAAGTGAAGAAAATCATCATGGTTACGGAACCGTAATCGTCACGGATTCCTTAACCGTCGTGCATTTACAAAATTAATCCCCGTGCCCGTAATACCCCAAATTAAATCATGTTATTTTTAATATTTATCTATTTTTACAATCGTTCAAATCTATATACTTTACTAAAACAAATGACACTAATGTTGATGTGGCACACCAAATTTTTTCTCGGATTAAATTTTTTTACTAAATTATAAATTAAGCCAAATATTTTTTTACTAAAAATATCTCAAAAAAATTAAAACTAACCAATCATGATATTTCAAAAATTTGTACAGATTTCTTTTTGAAACTGATTTAATATTTTGAACGAATTTTATATTTATGTTAAATAAACGGTATTTTGCGCGAATTTTAAATTTGTACAGATTTTTGTAGACATTATTTAATCTCTCAACTCTATTTGTATGTTACTTCATGTAGTTTTATCGTGTCTTTTTTTGTAATTCTTTGACAATTGAGTAGGGTTTGAAACACTAAGACTACGCATTTTATTTAGCTTCTTATGATTAAAGCAAAATATTTACTTGAATTTCTTTATATATTTAAACATCTTGAGATTTTTTTCGTTTATTGTTTTTTTACATCCTCTTTAACTTCTAGTGTTTTTGGTATCTCGAGTTCTTGTCCGTTAAAAACCAATACGACAATTTTAAAATTCATGAAATTTTAAATTTTTACTACAAAATACAAAATAAAACAATATCCGAGTAGATGATATCCATCTACAAAAACTATCAAGAATTGCATAAATTAAAACTTACACACTAAATGGAGTATTGAAAATATTAGAACAAGTAAACAAGCGACTAATTATCCCAATTCCAAACTTTTGCCATATATGCTCAACTAATTTATATGATATAAATAAAATTACAAAAGTCATATTACACAATAAGTTTAGAGAAAATTACTTAACAAATACAATTAATTTAGATACTATTAACTTTGTGTTGCATCAATAGCTTTATAGATAAACACAATTTCAATTTTATATATATAATTAAAATTTATAATACATGAAATAATTTTATACTACATAAACTATTTTATTAATTTCGTTATTTAGTGTTATTATAAATATTTTATATCATATATATTACTAATATTTTTTTATAAACATTTTAATTAAAACATAAATAATTATAATTAAAAATAAGTATAAATTTATACTAAAATATCTCAACAATTAAAATAATATTGAATTAAAAAATTAAACAAACAAAACTTAAATTGAGAGAAAAATCCAACACTCCACCGTTTAAAATTTTCAAAATAAAAAAAAAACATTCTAACTTTAGCCTTTATTTTGAATAAATAAAATAAGTTAAAAGATTTTAAGTGGGACCCAATTATTATGATCTTAAAAACATAAGTTAAATTGCAAAAGATTGAAATTTATTGGGTCTAGCAAAAATCAAAATTCTCTCTCCTATGTGGCTTTAAGATCATCCATAGGAACAACCAATGTGAAAGCTCTTTATAGCTTTATCTCCTACACTTTTTCCAACAACCATTAAAATATTAATTTATTTTATTTAGTGGGGTAGAGGATAATTCACCCTCAGGGTCACCAAAACAATGTCCTTATTCTTCTCGTTGCAGTAACATAGTTTATGTGGTTCTTGGATGAGCTCTCGATCAGTTTGTCTCTAGTTTGACTAAAGTGGAAGAGAAGACTTTGAAATTTTGACTGCATGATTAGGCTAGTAATTGCAACCCAACGATTTAGGCTATTTTTCACATGTTTTAAAATTTGAGCAGTTTCACACACACTATTTATAATTGGTTTTTGATTCTCCACCTGTAAGTCTGTAACAACATACTGAGCAATAACCTCATTCAAAATCACCTTCTCTTCGGCTTTCGTCAAACTAGATCCAGTGGTGGGCATATCCGGATATATCTGATCCAACTTTTTCTTTTCAAAAACCTGATTTGTATCCGATGATTCAAAAAAATTTCCGGATGGATTGAACTTAGATCATCAATTGACGGGTATTTCCGTAATTTATGAATTGGAAACTTTTGCTCACCCCTAGCTACACAATAAATCGATGCCCACTAGAGAAGAGTTGAATCCTTAAAATTGACGGTGTTAGAAGTAAAGTGAGAGAATAATGTTGATAATTGTAGATATTTGTGAACTGAAGGCACAAATTGAATGTTGTTTATTTCACTGATCAATTATTGTTTATGTAAATAAAAATAAATGCACAAAACGGCAAACTAACAAATACAAGGATAAGCCAAATATGGGGCCAGTTATACGGCTCAATACTCTAACACTTCTCCTCAAGCTATATGTGTGATTCAACAATTCCAATACTCTCACTCCTCGTCAAGTTGGAGTTGTGAAAGCTGTTGTTGGAGCGAAGAGATGCAAGGACTTGATGGACATCTCTCATTTCATTTTTTTGTTGTCGTCCATATGACGCCGATAAGTTGAGTCATAAGACGTAGGTAGATTAGTGTCATAGGGTAGATTGAACCCTATGATGCAAGTAGATTAGCGTGCTAGGGGCCCTAAGACGCAAGTTGGTTACCGTACTAGGGTAGTTTATGGGACTTAGGACGCATATAGATTAATGTCCTAGGGTAGGTTATGGGCTCTAGGACGTAGGTAGATTAGCGTCCTAGGATAATTTTGGGCTCTAGGACGCATGTTGATTAGCATCCTAGGTTTTAGGTCCTAGGACTCATGATGATTAGTATCCTAGGATAGGTCTTGACCCCTAGGACGTAGGTAAGTTTTGGGCCCTAGGACGCAAGTAGAATAGCATCTTAGGGTATGTTTTGGGTCCTAGAACAACGCATGTTGATTACCGTCCTAGTGTATGTTTTGGGTCCTAGGACGCAAATTGATTAGCGTTTTAGGGTAGGTTTTGGGTTCTAGGACGTAGGTAGATTAACGTCCTAGGGAGTTGATATGAAGAGATGAAATGAGGACTTGATGGACCATCCTCCCTTCTTTGGTATTTGTTTTATAAGGTTGGTGATAACAACACACACGTAGAGTCGGCGACACAGGTCTTTGTTTTGTAAGCTTTAAACTATAAAAAGCTATAAGACTATAAGAGTAATGATTTTTCGTGGCCAAGGGATCTAGACGCTGACAATAGTGAAAGATTAGATCCGGTAGTGGTTGGGTATTTTGTGGTGTGAGAAAAAGATCTGAATTGAGAGAAGTTAGGGGAGAGAAGAGGAGACAAAGATGATGAAGATTATATTCCAATACGATGTATAAGAGCTCTGAATTTCTTGTGGAGGCAAGAAGAAAACACATGATACAAACAAGTGAGGTGTCAAACCCTAAGGACATGTAATTACCATAAAACATGAACGGTAAATTAAATAATTACCGGCTATAAAGGTAAAAGAGGAAACATTGTTCATTGGAACAACTCCCACTTTTAATATAGTATAAATACATATAGATAATAGATAATTGATATATATTACTTAATGTACAAAAGAAAATTGCTACAAAGAGTAGTGTTAGCTAATGAAGAGAGGAAATCAAGACACCTCATGCCAAATTATACTTGTGAATTGTGATGTTTGCTTCTAGTAGGTGGAAACCTACAGAAAACTTTTTAAGGATTGTAGTGTATGCAGATCATGTTACGTGTGGAAGCGGTTGGTTTCGATAACACTACTCTTTGTATGAACTATAAGGGCTGCTTCCATGCGGAAGCGGTTGGTTTCGAAGGCGGTGTTTGGCTCCTTTGGAGCAGTGATAAGTTGAGCTTCAGTATCATGAGTAGTAGCAAGTATTATATCCATGCTAAAGTTGTGGATGGTATGAAAGCTTATAGTTTGCTAGTTGTTTATGCCCCTCCGGATGTTAGGAGGCGTAGGGAGTTCTGAAGTGCTCTAGATTGTGAGATAACTTCCATCTCCGACCCCCTCATTGTTGGTAGAGATTTCAATTGCATCCACTTCCTTCATGAGAGACAAGGTGGATCCGGAAAGCTTCATGCTGACTTTGAGGTTTTCAATGACCTTGTCTCGAATCATGGGTTGATTGACCTTGGTTATACTGATGCGGATTTCACTTGGGACGATAGCATGTCGGCAAGGAGGAATGTGCTTAAGCGCCTTGATAAAGTGTTCATGAACCAAGAAGGCCGCATGAATTGGCTCAATGCTCATGTTAGGCATCTCGCACGGTTTTCTTCTAATCACTCGCCTCTTCTTTTGACTTTGGATCCTCCCACCGCCTATAGGAGAGAGAGGAGACCTTTTAGGTTCGAGGCTTCATGGATGACTCATTGTGACTTCCACTCCATGGTAGAGGCGTGCTGGTTTACCAACCCAGAGGTTAGTAAGGCTCTTCCTACCCTTAAAAATTCTCTCATTAATTGGAATAGGTTGGTTTTGGTAATGTTTTATGTAGGAAACACGAAGCCTTGTCAAAAGTTGCTAAGGTGCAAGCTAGGATCAGTCATATGGGCTCTCCTCGGCTGATCAAGGAGGAGAGTAGCTTGAAGACGGAGATTGAGAGCATCTTGGAAAAGGAGGAAACTATTTGGTTCCAGAAAACCAGGAGCAGTGGTTTGAACAGGGGGCAGGAATACATCCTTTTTTCACACCTCCACTGTCATTCATATGAGCAGGAATAGGGTCATGGGTCTCAAGCTGGATAATGCTAAGTGGGTGGAAGACCATACTAGACTCGAGCATCACGTTGTGGAGTATTTCAGAGTTCTATACAGTATTGATGAGAGCCAGGCTCTCAACTTTTGCCACTTGACCACGTGGGACTTTCCTATACTGGAGGCTTTTGAGTGGATTGATATTCAAAAGCCGATTAGTATGGAAGAAGTGTGGAAGGCTACTAAGAGTATGGAAGCTTACAAAGCCCCGGGAGGTTGATGGTTTTCACCCGGTTTTCTACCAAAGTGTTGGAATGTCGTGAGCCCCTCGATGAAAGATGAAGTTGTCCGGTTTTTGACAGTCAAAAACTATATCCGGGGAGTAACGACACCCTCATTTCCCTCATTGCTAAGGTCCGTAAACCAGATTTCATAAGCCAATTCAAACCTATAGCGCTTTGTAATGTCACTTACATGATCATCACTAGGTGCTTGTCAGACGTATGCAATCCATAATTGGGAAGTTAATTGTCCCCCCCCTCCAAGGTAGCTTTATCCTGGGCCGCTTGATTCAAGAAAATATTGTCCTTATGAGGGAAGTTGTTCACTCCATGATAAAGAAGAAGTCGGGGAAAAAATGGATGCTCCTGAAACTTGATTTGGAAAAGGCATATGACAGAATCAAGTGGGATTTCATTGATGAGACGATTAAGGATGCACGATTTCCCCTGAATAGGGGAAGATGATTCAAGAATGTGTTAATACCGCTAAGATGCAAGTCATTTGAAATGGGGAAGTTACGTATTAGTTTACACTGGCCAGAGGGATTAGACAGGGAGATCCTATATCGCCCTACCTTTTCGTCCTTTGTGTTGAGAGACTTAGCTATCTGGTCCTTGAGGTTGTTGATATAGGGGATTGGAAGCCTATCACCCAATCCCGAGGTGGTCCACCCCTTTCTCATCTCTTCTTTGCTGATGATATCACTCTTCTTGCAGAAGCCTCCATAGGCCAACTCCGGGTTATGAGATGCATTGATATCTTCTGCAGGGCTTCTGGACAAAAGGTCAGTATTCAAAAGTCCAATATTTTTTTGTCCCCTAACGCTTCTCATTCTTTGTGTAGTAGTATTGAAAGTCTGAGCGGGGTTGTGGTTACCAAGAACCTTGAGAATTATCTTGGTGTGCCTATTCTTCAAGGGTAAGTTACAAGAGCTACCTTCTCATCCCTTCTGGATAAGATCAACTCCAAACTCAATGGATGGAGGAGTAAGACGTTGAGTTTCGCGGGCCGCGTTACTCTTACCAAAGTTCTCTTTACCACTATCCCCATCTATAATATGGAAACCCTTACCATGCCGGCAAGTGTGTGTGATAAGATAGATATGATCTGCCGGAACTTTATTTGGGACCACTCGGATGGTACCCGGAATATGCACACGGTGAAATGGAGTGAGATTTGCCTACCCAAGGAGAAAGGAGGGTTGAGTGTTCGTTGCATGCAAGATATTATTAATAAAGCCTTGATAGGCAAACTGGCGTGGAGATTTTTGAAGGAAAAATAAGGCTTGTGGATTAAGGTATTGGAAAGTAAGTATTGCAGGGAGGGAAGCAGTCGTCATTTAGCCAAATCCCACATCTGGCGAGGTATCACTATATGCGCCACTCAGGTCATTTCCAAAGGTGCAAAGTGGATGATTGGAGATGGTCGCACCATTGCATTCTGGTCTGACAGATGGTTAGGAGATACCTGCCTTATTAACCATGCTCTTAGAGCTGATACATTCCGGGTTGTCCCGATCGGCCTGGCCCGTCCACCCGCAAATACGGGCGGATATGGACAATATAAAAACCCAAACGGGATGAAAAGCCCGGCCCGGCCAGATATCCGGGCCGGATCTGGACAGAGTGCAAAGCCCGGTCGGGCTGCTTGTCCGGCCCAGATTAATAATTAAAAAAAATGTATTTATATATACTCTTAAAACCCTAAATCACTCCGCCGTTCCTCATTTCTCTGAGTTCACACCTCATCTCTCAAACCCTAACTCGCCGATCTCTCTTTCAAACTCTCAACGTTGAGTTTTTCTCTCCTCAAACAAATATCTCTCAACTTATCAATGTCTGGTTCTTTCTCTCAAACGAAGATTTCCTCTCGATCTTGTTGGGTTCTCTCTTAAACGAAGATCTCTGAAGTTCTCAAGTTCTTAAGGTCAAGTTCTCTCTCAAATGAAGATTTCCTCTCGCTCATATCAAGACTTCAAACCTCTCAAAGTTTTGTTACTCGTCTGCTCGATCTGGGTTCAGTCAAGGTTTTCGTCTGCTCGATCTGGGTTTTGCCAAGATGCTCGTTTTCTCGATCTTACTATATGAGAAGAGAGATCAGGATCTTAGATACCCTTGGTTGGGTTCTCCACAAAAGGAGATTTAAAAGAGATCTTTATTTCTCTTGACAGCCTCTCAAACGAAGATCTCTCAAGTTACTCGATTTGGGTGGGTTCTCCCTAATCGGCTTTTGAACACCCTTCTCTTCTCTCTGCATGATACTTTGTAAAATCATCGTTGTTGCATCAATCTGTAGGATATTAAATTGTTGTTGCATCAATCTGCAGAATATTACCCCTATGCGCTTATCTGTTTATCTACAAATCTAGTGTACTGCAAGCCTACATACTGAATGCGGATTGTAGCAAACAACACATTTTTTAGACAGACAAAAAACTGAATCCGGGTACTTGGCGGACAGCCCGGACATCCGGACGGGTACGGACAAGACTAGAAGCCTGGGATCCGGGCTTATCCCGGATCCGGCCAGGACATCCGGCCAAAAAAAAAAGAAGAAAAAGCCCGGTCCGGATTCGGCCCGAACCCGGATAGTATCAGTTCTACATGCTCTCAGCCCAGTGGGTGTCGATCAACAGTGGAGGATTGTCAGCATCTACTGGATAGATGGCATTGGGTGGGATTGGCACCAGCTCGAGCGTCTCTTCCCGACGACCACGCTCATGACTTTGGCTGCTGTCACACCATTCTCATACATGCCCAATGAAGGTGATATATATGGGAAATCACCAGGTTTATGGAGATGAGATAGGCTAGAGTCTCACTCAAGACGAGAACTTCTCCACGACATCGACTTACAAACTCATTTCCGGCGCCGATGATCTGCACTTCAGCAAAGGTAATATATTCAAAGTTGTGTGGCGTCTTAGGGTTTAAGAGAGAGTGAAGGCCTTCCTATACGTGGAAGCTCCTGAAGGGGAATGAAGAGCGGGCTAGAAGACACCTGTGCCAGAATGCCGACTGTAGCTCCTGCAACCTTTCTCCGGAGTCACTCCTGCACCTTTTTAGGGACTGTTCGTGGACAATGACGATGTGGCGCTCCCTACAGGCTGGTCTTCACATGGATAATTTCTTTTCTACCCAATTCTCATCGTGGTTAAGAGGTAATATTCTATCCAATGCTCGTATTAGTAATATTTGCTTATGGAGTGAAGTTTTTACAGTGGGAATTTAGTGGACTTGGAAATGGAGAAACGATGCGGCTTTCAACAATAAAATTTATCGAGGAAATAGAAGTCGGGACGTCAAGGATCTTACCAAGGAGTACATTCGAGTTTGGAGCAAGCGTGATGGTTTTCATGACAGACCTCCTAGGAGCAAGATCAACGGCAATTGGACCCCTCCTCCGGAAGGATTCATCAAAGTTAGCACGGATGGCTCCAAGAAGGCAGATGAGTTTGCTAGTGTTGCAGGTGTTGTTAGAAATAAATCAGGAGAGTGGGTGAGAGGCTATGGTGTTAATCTTGGGAGTGAGGTTGCCTTGCTTGAACGACCGGAGTGAGGTTGCCTTGCTTGAATTCGGCAATTTGCAACCGCATATCATTCTTAAAGTCCTCGGGTACATACTTCTTGGTCATGCAATAAAGCAATTGCTCAAACGTCTCAATTGGAGCCCATCCTCGCCTCTCTCGGGTGAACTCATACCGGTTCCACCAAGACTTCGCATCTCCTTCAAAGTATAGAGTTGCCGCCTCGATTTTCTCGGATTCCTCCTCATAATGACAATGTTTTAATGCTCGTTTCATATCCTGCGCCCAATCAAGAAAAACACACGGATCATATTCACCATGAAAGGTAGGGAACTTAACCTTACCTTCCCTACGAGCTCGGTAGGGGTCCGGGCGGGGCGGTGGAATGTAGGCATCATCGGCACGGGCTCGCCGGTGGCCGCCATGATGACGTTGGCGCCCATGAACGGGTGGGGCCGGCCTAGGTGGATTTGGGGGAGGCAACCATTCTTCACCCCGGTCTTGGTTCTCATAGGGGTCTATGACGGGTGGGTGCCACGGACGGTTATGTGCTACCCGTTCTAAATCGGATTCATCACCGGAGAACTCATTGAAGTCGTGTTGCTCATCGTATTCATCAAAGTCAAGGGTCCTCGGTTGCCGGATTGACCGTTGGTGACGGTGTTCGGACCGATCATGCTCACGACCATGATTGGTGGTTGAGTTGGGACGGTACCGGGGCTCTTCCCGGGTTTGTCGGTCGGTGCGGGGCACACTAGGTGGAGGTGGAGAAGGAACATACCGTTGATGTTGATGCTCATAATATTGGTGCCGATGTTCCGTATCGACTATGGGCAAGTTATCTTGACACGGGTCGGGGAATTCCTCCTCTTCTTCATGGGACTCATTTCCGTCAAGAGGTAAAGGATGGGTGCGTTCAATGACAGACGCAAGCCGGGTAACGTTTGATGGGCCGGCTCCCAAAAGTCCCTTGCCTTTCCGTTGTGCATCGGAAGTGGAAGCATTGACCACGTTCTCAGTTGGATAAGTTGGGGTGGGACGGCGAGCATTCTGAAGGGACTTAAGAGCTTCTAGCTCTTTTTTCAAAGCAATGTTTTCTCGGGTCAAGGCATCAAACTTTTGTTGTGCCTTCAAGGCTTCCAATTCTCGCCTTATGGAGTCATTTTCGAGGGACAACGAAGCAGTTTCTTGAGCCAAGGGTTCACTGAACTCTTGCGGACCAGAATCCTGAGAAGTTTCCATTTCAACGTTAGTCATTGCTCCAAATCAGCACACAAGTTCAAGCAATCAAGTGAGCAAGGTGACAAGTTAGGTCAACTTTACCCAAGTTCAAGTGCGTTATCGGGTTCTACTTTGGGGAAGACCGTTTGGCGGTTAGGCAAGGAAGGCAAATCCAACAAAATTGAACCAATTACACACAAAAAACAAGTGATATTTTGCAAACGTATGTGAGAAAATAAAGAGATAGAAGATGGACGGATTGTTCACTCGGCAAGCTTTGCTTGCTTTCGGTCTTTGACCGTTTTGTAAAATCCGATTTTTCGGATGGACCGGTTTGCCGGACGTCTTTTCACTTTGTGTGTTTCGTTTCTTTGAAACGTTTTGAGCAACACTTTCTTTTGTTTTTTTTTTTTTTTTTTGAACACAAATCCGTATTGATGAAGAGTTGTTTTGCTTTTCTTGGAATATCAAATGCGAGATATCCGAATTTTTCGTTAACAAAAATATCCCAAGAGATTTGGTGAAATTAATTAACAAAATTGTCGGATTAGGTCGGTTCAAGAAAAAAAAAACGGGTTTGATAAATGGTTTGAAGGCAAACCAAGTATCTCCTATTTTTGTTCTTTTTGTTTTGAGTTAAACACGGAAAAGAAAAAAAAAATTCAGGAAAAATGGATGAACATGATGAAGAACATGATGAACAACATGAAGATCATGAAGAACAAATGAAGAACATCATGAGCAAACGAAGAACATCATGAACAAAACAAAGGCTAAATAGGTTTTAAGATAATAACGCACAAAAACAAGAGTAAAGAGAACTTAGCTTTGATCCCTTGCTCTGATACCAATTTGATGCGTCCTTGGAGGTAACCAAGGATAACTCCGGATCTAGATCAAGCAAAACTCCAACTACTCCTTGATTCTTTGTGCAACGTTGTATCGTTTCGGATCCAAAGGGGCGGAAGCGATGAAGAAACTAGGGTGACTTCGATCTAGAGAGATCGAAGGAACCTTTTTGTGTGGAACGAAGGTTGATTCTTAAAAAGAATCCTCGAATATGGATTTCTTGAATCAAAGACGAGATTCAAGGAAGAAGTTTGAGGGTTAGAAGAGAGGTTTTTGATGCCCAAGCTAAGTGGAGGAAATTCTTCTCAAAACTTAGTAATATTGAACATGAAAAATAAGTGAGGCAAGATATCTCTTATATAGAGAAACTTGCCTACCTATGGGCCAACGGGCCAAACGAAAATACATGATGAAAAAGCCCAAAAGGGGAAAACCTAAAAGGGTAAAAGCAAACCCTAAACGGATAAGGTCAAAAAGGTAATATTCCTATACGGAATATCCCTTTATTACATAAAAAGGAAAACATGAAAATATAGTCCGAAAATAAGCTAGCTTCATGCCATGGTGTCGGAAAGACGGGACATGCCGCTAACGGAACCGGTAGCCTATGCCATGGTGGTGTAGAGACAAGGCATGCCGGTAATGGGACCAAGTGATGAAGTAATGCGGGTGATGATGGAGCCGGTGGCTCGAGCAATGGCCTTAGCTCGGGATCGGGTGATCGGTCCATCTGAGCGAACTCTAAAAGCCTCTTCCTCTTCATCCATGGTCATCGTAAAAGGGGCATCCAAGGGCGCATCAGTCCCCCCATCTTGGCTGTGAAACGTCCCCGTTTCACCATCGTCAAAGAGGGGCTCAACATAAGGGGCAAGGTCCTTGACGTTGAACGTTGGGTGTACTCCGTAGGAATCCGGAAGCTCTAACTTGTATGAATTTGGACCATGACGGGCTAAGATGCGGAATGGGCCATCACCACGGTCCGAGAGCTTGCTCATGCGACGAGTAGGAAAACGCTCCTTCCGTAGGTGGAGCCAAACAAGATCACCGGGTTCAAAAGAGACGTCGCGGCGGCCCTTGTTGCGTTGTCCGGCAAGTTGGGCGGCACGACGTTCAAGTTGTGTCCTAGTCCGCTCATGAAGCTCAATGATTTGGGCAGCTCGGTTTCCGGCGATGATGTGTTCTCCATCCTTGAGCGGGCGGGGAGTGAAATCCAATGGTGTGTGTGGATTGAGGCCGTAGACAACTTCAAATGGGGACAATTTAGTTGCCGTGTGCCTAGACCTGTTATACGAAAACTCGACAATAGAAAGTAAGTCCTCCCACCTACGTGGGTTGGTCCTAGTGGTGGCTCTAAGTAGAGCACCAAGAGTCCGATTGGTCACCTCCGTTTGACCATCGGTTTGGGGGTGATAACTACTTGAAAACAACAAGTTGGTTCCAAGTTTTCCCCACAACGTTCTCCAAAAATGACTTACGAATTTCACGTCCCGATCACTGACGATGGAACGTGGTATCCCATGTAAACGCACCACATTGTCAAAGAACAAGGTGGCAACTTCACTAGCATTTAGGGTGCTTTTACATGCGATGAAATGAGCCATTTTGGAGAAACGATCGACTACCACGAAAATGGAGTCTTTGCCTCGTTTTGACATAGGCAACCCGACCACAAAGTCCATGGATAGATCCTCCCAAGGTCCCATTAGTATAGGCAAAGGAGAATACATCCCATCCGGACCTTGGCGCGACTTGGCATGATGACATGTGATGCAACCCTTGCAAAACCGTGTCACATGCATACGCATCCGGGGCCAAAAGAAATGCTCTTGGAGAGAGGAAAGGGTCTTGGTAGCACCGAAATGACCACGGCCCTCATGAGCTTCCTTGACCAACAAATGGCGTATAGATGAGCGCGGAATACAAAGTTTTTCCGCTCGAAAAAGATAGCCATCGTTAATAAAGAAAGACTCGTGCTCTCGGAGGTCGAGGCATTGTGCCCATATGTCCTTGAAGTCAAGATCCGTGGCGTATAACTCTTTGATAAGAGCAAAGCCATGTATCTTGGCATCCATATACACAAGGAGGGCATAGCGGCGAGAAAGGGCATCGGCTACCACATTCTCTTTGCCTTTCTTATGCCGAATGACATAAGGAAAGGTCTCTAAAAACTCTACCCAACTAGCATGGCGCCGACTGAGATTTGTTTGACTCTTGAGATACGAAAGAGCCGCATGATCCGAATGAATCACGAACTCCTTCGGCCACAAGTAATGTTGCCATGTCTTAAGACAACGAACTAGAGCATATAGTTCCTTGTCATATGTAGGGTAGTTGAGCGAAGGACCGGACAGTTTTTCACTGAAGTAGGCAATTGGACGATTCTCTTGTAAGAGAACGCCTCCAATGCCCACAGTTGATGCATCACACTCCACCTCGAAGGTTTTCGAAAAGTTTGGGAGTTGGAGTAATGGTGCATTACAAAGACGGTCTTTGAGCGCATCAAACGCTCGAGCATGGATATCACGCCACTCAAACGTGACACCCTTGGTAGTGAGCTCATGGAGCGGTGCTGCTACCGTGCTAAAGTCCTTGACAAAGCGCCGGTAGAAACCCGCTAAGCCGAGAAAGGCTCGGACCATGGTGACCGTAGTAGGAGTAGGCCACTCCCGAATAGCACGAACTTTAGATTCGTCTACTCGGAGTCCGTCCTTAGACACGACATAGCCAAGAAAGATAGTGGTGTCCGAGCAAAAGACGCATTTGTCAAAGTTGACATACAATTGCTCTTGTCTAAGGCACTCGAGCACTTGGCGAAGGTGCCCGATGTGATCCTCCAAAGACGTACTAAACACCAAAATATCATCAAAATAAACAACAACGAATGTACCCAAGAATCGGCGCAAGACGTGGTTCATGAGGCGCATGAAGGTGGACGGGGCGTTGGAGAGGCCAAAAGGCATGACAAGCCATTCATAGAGTCCATACTTCGTTTTGAACGCCGTCTTCCATTCGTCACCTTCGGCCATCCGGATTTGGTGGTAACCGCTCCGGAGATCAATTTTGGAGAAGATAGTGGCGCCATGAAGCTCATCCAACATGTCATCAAGGCGCGGGATCGGGTGGCGATATTTGACGGTGATTTGGTTGATGGCACGACAATCAACACACATCCGCCATGATCCATCTTTCTTTGGTACTAGGATTACCGGGACGGCACATGGTGATAAGGATTCACGCACATGTCCCCGGTCTAGGAGCTCTTGCACTTGACGTTGTAGCTCCTTTGTCTCTTCCGGACTAGCTCGGTAAGCGGCACGGTTTGGCAAAGAGGCACCGGGCACAAAGTCAATTTGATGTTCAATCCCTCGGATAGGTGGCAAGCCGGGTGGGAGGTCTTTGGGCATAATATCCTGAAATTCGGACAACAACAAAGACACCTCGTGTGGCACATTACTTGGGTCATGAGAAGTAGATAAACAAAACGGAACAAGTAAAAAGCATGGGAACTTGCCTTCCATGACCGGTTGCAAATCATGCCGGCGAGCTAAGAGTATCCGTGGCTCACACCGTCCTTGAATTACGGGATCCGAAGATGATAAAGGTGCGCCCGAAGAAACGATGCGACCTTTACTACCTTTGGATTCGGTAGCATGGACAAGAGGGGCGGTGTTGCGGGATTTGGAAGTACTAGCACCTACAACATCGGGACTTCGGGGGTCCGATTTTGCCGGTGCTTTAGCGGACTCATCAATAGTTTGTTGCCTCTTTCGCTCCGCATAGTCAACCAAAATTTAGTGCGGAGTCATGGGCAAAAGTGTGACCCGCTTTCCATTATATTGGAACATGTACCGATTAAGATAACCATCATGATATGTGCGGCGATCGAATTGCCATGGTCGTCCTAATAGGACATGTGTGGCGTCCATCTTGATAACATCACAAAGGACCTTATCAACATAGGCGCCAATAGAAAACGGTACCCAAGCTTGTTGTGTGACGGTGTCACATGCCGTATCGGAAATCCATTGGAGTCCGTAAGGCGTTGGGTGGGGGGTCGTAGGCAACTTGAAGTGTTTTACCACCCGTTCGTTGACAATATTGCAACAAGAACCCCCGTCAACGATGAGAGAAAGACTCGTATTATTAACCAAGCAACGAGAGTGGAAGAGATTCTCGCGTTGATCAATAGGAATATGCTCTTTAACAGCCAAAATACGACGAGAAACAAGAGCGAATTTACCGGGTTGTGCTGGGCCGCAAGCAATCTCGTCATCACAGGGTTCCATACCAACAAGTGGGTCGGTGTCATGGTCATCCTCAATAATGATATGACCTTCATATTGACCATCGTCGTCCTCGAAATATGTTGGGTCGGCAAACAAGACCCGTTTGGTGTTTGGGCAATCACGTTGTACGTGGCCAAAACCGCTACACTTGTAACACACGGGTTCCCTTGGGCGAGCCGCCGGTGAGGGTCCTTGTTGACCTCGAGAGGGAGGCGCCGGTGCCGGGCCACGGTTTGGTGCCTTCTCGGTACCCGTTTGCCTATTAGAAGGACCCGTCCGTTGGGTCCCTTTGGAGGCGTCGGTATCTGTAGGACTAGGTGCATCTCGAGAACGTGTGTTAGATGGATAAAGATATGGACTCGAGGAAGAGGGATACCTAGAATACCGCGGTGTTTCGAGTTGTTGCTTATATAACTTCATGGCGGCATGACATAATGCTCCCAAATCCTTGAATGGGACAATCTCGAGCGGCCGCCGAATGGAAGCATTAAGCCCACTCATGAACTTGGTGCGGAGGGCGGAGGGGGAGGCCGAGACGCCGGCCTTAATGTGCATGTCCTCAAGTTTAGCCAAGTAAGCCACCGGAGTGAGGTTGCCTTGCTTGAATTCGGCAATTTGCAACCGCATATCATTCTTAAAGTCCTCGGGTACATACTTCTTGGTCATGCAATAAAGCAATTGCTCAAACGTCTCAATTGGAGCCCATCCTCGCCTCTCTCGGGTGAACTCATACCGGTTCCACCAAGACTTCGCATCTCCTTCAAAGTATAGAGTTGCCGCCTCGATTTTCTCGGATTCCTCCTCATAATGACAATGTTTTAATGCTCGTTTCATATCCTGCGCCCAATCAAGAAAAACACACGGATCATATTCACCATGAAAGGTAGGGAACTTAACCTTACCTTCCCTACGAGCTCGGTAGGGGTCCGGGCGGGGCGGTGGAATGTAGGCATCATCGGCACGGGCTCGCCGGTGGCCGCCATGATGACGTTGGCGCCCATGAACGGGTGGGGCCGGCCTAGGTGGATTTGGGGGAGGCAACCATTCTTCACCCCGGTCTTGGTTCTCATAGGGGTCTATGACGGGTGGGTGCCACGGACGGTTATGTGCTACCCGTTCTAAATCGGATTCATCACCGGAGAACTCATTGAAGTCGTGTTGCTCATCGTATTCATCAAAGTCAAGGGTCCTCGGTTGCCGGATTGACCGTTGGTGACGGTGTTCGGACCGATCATGCTCACGACCATGATTGGTGGTTGAGTTGGGACGGTACCGGGGCTCTTCCCGGGTTTGTCGGTCGGTGCGGGGCACACTAGGTGGAGCTGGAGAAGGAACATACCGTTGATGTTGATGCTCATAATATTGGTGCCGATGTTCCGTATCGACTATGGGCAAGTTATCTTGACGCGGGTCGGGGAATTCCTCCTCTTCTTCATGGGACTCATTTCCGTCAAGAGGTAAAGGATGGGTGCGTTCAATGACAGACGCAAGCCGGGTAACGTTTGATGGGCCGGCTCCCAAAAGTCCCTTGCCTTTCCGTTGTGCATCGGAAGTGGAAGCATTGACCACGTTCTCGTTCGGATAAGTTGGGGTGGGACGGTGAGCATTCTGAAGGGACTTAAGAGCTTCTAGCTCTTTTTTCAAAGCAATGTTTTCTCGGGTCAAGGCATCAAACTTTTGTTGTGCCTTCAAGGCTTCCAATTCTCGCCTTATGGAGTCATTTTCGAGGGACAACGAAGCAGTTTCTTGAGCCAAGGGTTCACTGAACTCTTGCGGACCAGAATCCTGAGAAGTTTCCATTTCAACGTTAGTCATTGCTCCAAATCAGCACACAAGTTCAAGCAATCAAGTGAGCAAGGTGACAAGTTAGGTCAACTTTACCCAAGTTCAAGTGCGTTATCGGGTTCTACTTTGGGGAAGGCCGTTTGGCGGTTAGGCAAGGAAGGCAAATCCAACAAAATTGAACCAATTACACACAAAAAACAAGTGATATTTTGCAAACGTATGTGAGAAAATGGAGAGATAGAAGATGGACGGATTGTTCACTCGGCAAGCTTTGCTTGCTTTCGGTCTTTGACCGTTTTGTAAAATCCGATTTTTCGGATGGACCGGTTTGCCGGACGTCTTTTCACTTTGTGTGTTTCGTTTCTTTGAAACGTTTTGAGCAACACTTTCTTTTGTTTTTTTTTTTATTTTGAACACAAATCCGTATTGATGAAGAGTTGTTTTGCTTTTCTTGGAATATCAAATGCGAGATATCCGAACTTTTCGTTAACAAAAATATCCCAAGAGATTTGGTGAAATTAATTAACAAAATTGTCGGATTAGGTCGGTTCAAGAAAAAAAAAACGGGTTTGATAAATGGTTTGAAGGTAAACCAAATATCTCCTATTTTTGTTCTTTTTGTTTTGAGTTAAACACGGAAAAGAAAAAAAAAATTCAGGAAAAATGGATGAACATGATGAAGAACATGATGAACAACATGAAGATCATGAAGAACAAATGAAGAACATCATGAGCAAACGAAGAACATCATGAACAAAAAAAGGCTAAATAGGTTTAAGATAATAACGCACAAAAACAAGAGTAAAGAGAACTTAGCTTTGATCCCTTGCTCTGATACCAATTTGATGCGTCCTTGGAGGTAACCAAGGATAACTCCGGATCTAGATCAAGCAAAACTCCAACTACTCCTTGATTCTTTGTGCAACGTTGTATCGTTTCGGATCCAAAGGGGCGGAAGCGATGAAGAAACTAGGGTGACTTCGATCTAGAGAGATCGAAGGAACCTTTTTGTGTGGAGCGAAGGTTGATTCTTAAAAAGAATCCTCGAATATGGATTTCTTGAATCAAAGACGAGATTCAAGGAAGAAGTTTGAGGGTTAGAAGAGAGGTTTTTGATGCCCAAGCTAAGTGGAGGAAATTCTTCTCAAAACTTAGTAATATTGAACATGAAAAATAAGTGAGGCAAGATATCTCTTATATAGAGAGACTTGCCTACCTATGGGCCAACGGGCCAAACGAAAATACATGAAAAAAAGCCCAAAAGGGGAAAACCTAAAAGGGTAAAAGCAAACCCTAAACGGATAAGGTCAAAAAGGTAATATTCCTATACGGAATATCCCTTTATTACATAAAAAGGAAAACATGAAAATATAGTCCGAAAATAAGCTAGCTTCATGCCATGGTGTCGGAAAGACGGGACATGCCGCTAACGGAACCGGTAGCCTATGCCATGGTGGTGTAGAGACAAGGCATGCCGGTAATGGGACCAAGTGATGAAGTAATGCGGGTGATGATGGAGCCGGTGGCTCGAGCAATGGCCTTAGCTCGGGATCGGGTGATCGGTCCATCTGAGCGAACTCTAAAAGCCTCTTCCTCTTCATCCATGGTCATCGTAAAAGGGGCATCCAAGGGCGCATCAGTCCCCCCATCTTGGCTGTGAAACGTCCCCGTTTCACCATCGTCAAAGAGGGGCTCAACATAAGGGGCAAGGTCCTTGACGTTGAACGTTGGGTGTACTCCGTAGGAATCCGGAAGCTCTAACTTGTATGAATTTGGACCATGACGGGCTAAGATGCGGAATGGGCCATCACCACGGTCCGAGAGCTTGCTCATGCGACGAGTAGGAAAACGCTCCTTCCGTAGGTGGAGCCAAACAAGATCACCGGGTTCAAAAGAGACGTCGCGGCGGCCCTTGTTGCGTTGTCCGGCAAGTTGGGCGGCACGACGTTCAAGTTGTG
Organism: Fagopyrum esculentum; assembly: GCA_033239045.1. Lineage (NCBI taxonomy): Eukaryota > Viridiplantae > Streptophyta > Magnoliopsida > Caryophyllales > Polygonaceae > Fagopyrum > Fagopyrum esculentum. The sequence continues at coordinate 14,384,084 of BSUD01000007.1, forward strand.
TCCTAGTCCGCTCATGAAGCTCAATGATTTGGGCAGCTCGGTTTCCGGCGATGATGTGTTCTCCATCCTTGAGCGGGCGGGGAGTGAAATCCAATGGTGTGTGTGGATTGAGGCCGTAGACAACTTCAAATGGGGACAATTTAGTTGCCGTGTGCCTAGACCTGTTATACGAAAACTCGACAACAGAAAGTAAGTCCTCCCACCTACGTGGGTTGGTCCTAGTGGTGGCTCTAAGTAGAGCACCAAGAGTCCGATTGGTCACCTCCGTTTGACCATCGGTTTGGGGGTGATAACTACTTGAAAACAACAAGTTGGTTCCAAGTTTTCCCCACAACGTTCTCCAAAAATGACTTACGAATTTCACGTCCCGATCACTAACGATGGAACGTGGTATCCCATGTAAACGCACCACATTGTCAAAGAATCAAGGAGTAGTTGGAGTTTTGCTTGATCTAGATCCGGAGTTATCCTTGGTTACCTCCAAGGACGCATCATCGGCACGGGCTCGCCGGTGGCCGCCATGATGACGTTGGCGCCCATGAACGGGTGGGGCCGGCCTAGGTGGATTTGGGGGAGGCAACCATTCTTCACCCCGGTCTTGGTTCTCATAGGGGTCTATGACGGGTGGGTGCCACGGACGGTTATGTGCTACCCGTTCTAAATCGGATTCATCACCGGAGAACTCATTGAAGTCGTGTTGCTCATCGTATTCATCAAAGTCAAGGGTCCTCGGTTGCCGGATTGACCGTTGGTGACGGTGTTCGGACCGATCATGCTCACGACCATGATTGGTGGTTGAGTTGGGACGGTACCGGGGCTCTTCCCGGGTTTGTCGGTCGGTGCGGGGCACACTAGGTGGAGGTGGAGAAGGAACATACCGTTGATGTTGATGCTCATAATATTGGTGCCGATGTTCCGTATCGACTATGGGCAAGTTATCTTGACGCGGGTCGGGGAATTCCTCCTCTTCTTCATGGGACTCATTTCCGTCAAGAGGTAAAGGATGGGTGCGTTCAATGACAGACGCAAGCCGGGTAACGTTTGATGGGCCGGCTCCCAAAAGTCCCTTGCCTTTCCGTTGTGCATCGGAAGTGGAAGCATTGACCACGTTCTCAGTTGGATAAGTTGGGGTGGGACGGCGAGCATTCTGAAGGGACTTAAGAGCTTCTAGCTCTTTTTTCAAAGCAATGTTTTCTCGGGTCAAGGCATCAAACTTTTGTTGTGCCTTCAAGGCTTCCAATTCTCGCCTTATGGAGTCATTTTCGAGGGACAACGAAGCAGTTTCTTGAGCCAAGGGTTCACTGAACTCTTGCGGACCAGAATCCTGAGAAGTTTCCATTTCAACGTTAGTCATTGCTCCAAATCAGCACACAAGTTCAAGCAATCAAGTGAGCAAGGTGACAAGTTAGGTCAACTTTACCCAAGTTCAAGTGCGTTATCGGGTTCTACTTTGGGGAAGACCGTTTGGCGGTTAGGCAAGGAAGGCAAATCCAACAAAATTGAACCAATTACACACAAAAAACAAGTGATATTTTGCAAACGTATGTGAGAAAATGGAGAGATAGAAGATGGACGGATTGTTCACTCGGCAAGCTTTGCTTGCTTTCGGTCTTTGACCGTTTTGTAAAATCCGATTTTTCGGATGGACCGGTTTGCCGGACGTCTTTTCACTTTGTGTGTTTCGTTTCTTTGAAACGTTTTGAGCAACACTTTCTTTTTTTTTTTTTTTTTTTTGAACACAAATCCGTATTGATGAAGAGTTGTTTTGCTTTTCTTGGAATATCAAATGCGAGATATCCGAATTTTTCGTTAACAAAAATATCCCAAGAGATTTGGTGAAATTAATTAACAAAATTGTCGGATTAGGTCGGTTCAAGAAAAAAAAAACGGGTTTGATAAATGGTTTGAAGGCAAACCAAGTATCTCCTATTTTTGTTCTTTTTGTTTTGAGTTAAACACGGAAAAGAAAAAAAAAATTCAGGAAAAATGGATGAACATGATGAAGAACATGATGAACAACATGAAGATCATGAAGAACAAATGAAGAACATCATGAGCAAACGAAGAACATCATGAACAAAACAAAGGCTAAATAGGTTTTAAGATAATAACGCACAAAAACAAGAGTAAAGAGAACTTAGCTTTGATCCCTTGCTCTGATACCAATTTGATGCGTCCTTGGAGGTAACCAAGGATAACTCCGGATCTAGATCAAGCAAAACTCCAACTACTCCTTGATTCTTTGTGCAACGTTGTATCGTTTCGGATCCAAAGGGGCGGAAGCGATGAAGAAACTAGGGTGACTTCGATCTAGAGAGATCGAAGGAACCTTTTTGTGTGGAACGAAGGTTGATTCTTAAAAAGAATCCTCGAATATGGATTTCTTGAATCAAAGACGAGATTCAAGGAAGAAGTTTGAGGGTTAGAAGAGAGGTTTTTGATGCCCAAGCTAAGTGGAGGAAATTCTTCTCAAAACTTAGTAATATTGAACATGAAAAATAAGTGAGGCAAGATATCTCTTATATAGAGAAACTTGCCTACCTATGGGCCAACGGGCCAAACGAAAATACATGATGAAAAAGCCCAAAAGGGGAAAACCTAAAAGGGTAAAAGCAAACCCTAAACGGATAAGGTCAAAAAGGTAATATTCCTATACGGAATATCCCTTTATTACATAAAAAGGAAAACATGAAAATATAGTCCGAAAATAAGCTAGCTTCATGCCATGGTGTCGGAAAGACGGGACATGCCGCTAACGGAACCGGTAGCCTATGCCATGGTGGTGTAGAGACAAGGCATGCCGGTAATGGGACCAAGTGATGAAGTAATGCGGGTGATGATGGAGCCGGTGGCTCGAGCAATGGCCTTAGCTCGGGATCGGGTGATCGGTCCATCTGAGCGAACTCTAAAAGCCTCTTCCTCTTCATCCATGGTCATCGTAAAAGGGGCATCCAAGGGCGCATCAGCTATCCTCCGCTTGAGGACTACTTTGCATTCTTTCCTATTAATAAAAGTGCGTCCACATGCGCCGGAGACCACTGACTCTCCTTCACACCAAAAAAAAAGTATGCAATCAGAGGCTTTAAAAAGGGTTTCTTCGATCATCCTTGTGCCACCTGGTTCTCTACTATAGTTTGTAGTAGTAATGTTTTGTGGAGCGATACATTTTGCAATTGGCATACGGTGGATTTGAAAATGGAGGAACGAAGGAATTATTGGTACGTAGTAATAGTGTAACATAATTAGTTACAAATACTGTTTAAATATGGATACCACATGTGATGATAAACAAGCAAGCATTCAGTCACAAATCTATCGTGTTTCACTTCTATCTCTCTCTCTTCCTTGTAACATGGTATCAAAGGCTCTCTAACTTCTGCCATGCAAACACACAAGAATCTCATGATGATCCTCCCGCCATTGATGATGCTTTCTTGCTCCAGATCCAACTTCATCACTCTGACGCTCCCTCCCTCAAACTGTCTACAACTCTTCTCAATAATACCAATTATTTACGTTGGAAGAGAGCAATGAAAGTCTCGATTTCATCCAAGAACAAACTCGCTTTTGTCAATGGTGCTTGCGAACGACCTGATTCCGATCCCAACATGGTTGCTAAATGGGACCGTTTCATTAGAGGCTCTCTCTTTCTCAAAAAAAATGTAACAAGAACTTTTGACTTAAAAATTCCAAAAGGAATCCGACACCGTTTCATTAGAGGTGAAGTTATGAATTACGCGATCCCATGGAAAAATAAAAAACAAGATCCTAACTTCATGAACAAATACACAAGACATAACACGTACAAATTAAAGGGGGTGGCAAAGAGGGTTTGTTATTAATCTTAGGATGTGTACCGTCCCCATGGTTGAGTTGTGAGACATGATATATGGTCTTACTGTTTCTTTTTTATTTTGGCCTCCGATAAGTGATTCTTGAGCCAGAATCGTTCTTAACACTACATCTTATAGGCAAAACACTCCCTCGTTGCCACTCCCTCTCTAGTATATAGTATGTAAGTGCCAAAACTTTCTTTGAAGAGACTGTATTATCCAGTTTTGACATGTCTATTGCGAAGTAAATACAACTGCAGATTATTTAGGTGACTATGGGTTAAGTTTTGGCCTTTGTTTTGTATTGGTTGACCCTCCCGAGGGTATAATGGATCTTTTATTGCATGATATAAGGGTTATTATATCCCTTGATGACTACTTAGGCTTTCTCATTAATAATAAATTGTAACTAGACGTACGAAGGGTGTCGAACCTCCTTGTAACAAAAACAACAATTAACTAATTGAGCTAACACACAAGTATGCTTAATTGTGCCAATTTTATTTGAACTTTTTTCACTTTGTAACACTCATTAGTAAGGACGCCAATCGGTCAAGTGGTGGGTGGTAGTCCGGTGGATGATCTCAACCGCCACCCTACCAGTCACCCACCAAATTTTTCATCCGCATCCGACAGATAAAGCGGGTCGATTAGTAATTACTCAAACATGTTACCGAAAATCAAAGAAAACACACATCAATCCAACTGAAATTAGCCTAATATCCGGTCATTACAGAGAAGGTAAGATGGTGGCAACTTATTACAACGAAAATCAACAAGCTACTAACTATGCCCGGTAAAGGAACCCCTCGTACCCCGATCATCGGCCCAAATAAACCGTCATAAATGAAGTCACTATAGGAACGAAAACGACCATTGGTACCATGTATGATTTTGTTCCCATGGGAGTTAATAAACCCAGTGCTGCACTGTAAGTCCAATAAAGTAACCACGTAAAGCCGACGACCACTTTACGGAAGGGGTACTGAGACGTTAGAACCGTGATCACATTGAGTGACGTCGTTAATGCAGCAGTGTTGAACACCATAAGGAGGTAAAACCCACGAAAATTGTTAGTGGCGAAGATTGATTCCCCTGCAACTCCTATGGTGTTATCTTGCCATGTTCCACCAGGTGGGTTTATCCCAATTTGAAATGCTACCGTTGCGGCTAGCACAGCTATCACCATTATCGTGTCACCCTCACGGGATTTGTCTTGACTCTCCGCCGCACTCACCGGTGGTTCATTCATTTCCACCCCAAGGTTCCGAACACTGTTACTTTGTCTTTCAAGCGCATCGATCGTCTCTTCATTCCTCATCTTATGATAATAACTGGCAAATTAAGATACGGCATATGTAATTTCCCGCAGCAAAATAGCAATAATTTTGTATGACATACATAAACCTCAAATTAACTTACCTGGATTTATCAACAACTCTATGGATTTAACTAGCTTAAATCTTTAAGTGACCTGTTTGTGACTTGCAAAGGCAACACAAATTTTATATATATATATATATATGTGATTTGGTTCCAAGTAACAACCACGATAGTCACGGGGATATACAATATAATTATAAGTCATCGCGACTTCTTTGGGGAATAGAATATATGTTGACCGGATTGAAAAAGCCCTACAAGAATATATATTACATAAACTTGCGCCACCATATACAACCCTCATGTTAGCAGAGAAACGAACACCGACTATAAATATATATAGTATAGATCACATGTGAACAAGTCTTATCGTGTAATCATAATAACAGTTCATAGTTATTATTAGTTTTGTTACGAATGTGTCATATCATTTAATACATTATTCGTAGTTATTGTTGGTTGAATGAATTATTTGTAGATATTATTATTTTCAGAATATTATATATCTAATATTTATGATATTTGCCCTAAATTTCGACCCTTAATACTCACCATCTAACGGTTTAAGATTGTTCTCGTGATTAAGGTTGTTTTCATAGTAACCACACACACTCTATATATATATATATATATATATATATATATATATATATATATAGGGTGGGTGTGGTTCCCATGAGAACACCCCTAACGTGAGAACATGAAAACAATCGTACACCGTTGGATGTGAATATTAAGGGTTGAGATTTAAAGTAGATATCAAAAATAATAATAACTACGAATAATAATAATTAGGAATCCAACAATAACTACGAATAATCCATTCAACCAACAATAACTACGAATATTACATTAAACGATATATATATATATATATATATATATATATATATATATATATATATATATATATATATATTAGTTTTTCTCTTTATTTTTTACACTTTGTGTACAACTAGCTAGCTTAATCTAACTTTCTTTGCATGGCCGCATTGAAAGTTAGTGGATTAAGCTTTCTTTGCATGGCAGCATTGAAAGTTAGTGGGGTGTTTGGCTACCAACTACATATTGTTCCTACAAATTACAAGCTGGATTCGCACCTGCACCACCAAACACAACTCGAAAGTTAACCAAACTAATTAAGTAGAGCCAACCTCTCTCTCTCTCTCTTCTCTCTCTCTCTCTCTCTCTATATATATATATATATATATATATATATATATATATATATATATATGGGACAGTTCCCATAAAAACGACTTTATCGTGTAATCATGAAAACAACCTTATACCGTCGGATGGTGATTATTAAGGATCGAGATTTAAGATAGATATCATAATTATTAGATAAATAATATTCTAAAAATAATAATAACTACGAATAATCCATTCAACCAACAATAACTACGAATAATGCATTAAACGATATGACACATTTGTAACAAAACTAATAATAACTACGAATTGTTCTCATGATTACACGATAAGATTTGTTCTCATATGATCTATATTATCTATAAAGGTTGGCTCCCATGTAAACGGGTCTTACCATGTAAAATGAGAATAAATTGTATATGTTAGAGCGTTAAATAAATGGCTGAGATTAGACGATATTAAAGGGAAAAAATCGTGTTATTAGTGGAAGAAATATTCGCAGGACCTGTATATCCGGCGGTATAGTCACATGGTAAGAACTGTTTACATATGAGTCATATATAGCGTGCGGTTCCCATGAGAACAACCTTATCGTGTAATCATGAGAACAATCTTAGACCGTTGGATGGTGAGTATTAAGGGTCGAGATTTAGGATAGATCTCATAATTATTAGATAAATAATATTCTGAAACTAATATTAACTACGAATAATACATTAAACGATATGACACCTTCGTAGCAAAACTAATATTAACTACGAATTGTTCTCAAATTTTATTAGGTAGAAAAAACGTATGTCCTTTTGATTTTTGATTATTAAAAAAGTATAAATATTATTTTTGTGTTCTCATTATATATCATAAGAAGAAGAAAAGAGATGATTGAGATATTAATTAATTATCACATAAATACTAAAAAGGAAAGAGATAATCTAGAAGAGAGAAATAGATAAGTCTAGGAAGAAGAAGAATTATAATTGTGATATTAGATAATTATCTTATTAATTATGAGTGTCAAAAGAAAATAGACAATAAGAAGGGAAAAAAGAAAGGAGAATGAAAGATTTTGGTCAAGTAGATTTTTTTTTTTTGTATCTCTTTAATTTTTATCACTTATTATGGTAGGTAAAAATAATTCATCCCTTTATTTAAAAAAAGAAAGAAATATACATGAAATTTTTACGTACAAATAATTCTTGATTTTGTTTTTAATTTTTTTTTATTTTTTTTGTCCTTATTTTTTTTTTGTATGAATTTCTAGTATAAAATTCATACTAAAAATTTTCATACCAGAAATTTATAACAGAAATTTTCATACCAAAAATTCATACCAAAAAATTCATACAAGAAATTCAAAAACAGAAATTCATACTAGAAAATTCTTGTATGAATCATACCAAAAATTTCTTATATGAATTTCATACCAGAAATGGGAGAGAGGATGCAACGGGATTCCAAAATCACGTTTGCAGACTAGACAGGGGAAGTGGGTGCAAATATATATACAAGAGAGCAATATTGTTGATTGTTGAAGGAAAGAATTCTTAGATACTAATAAAACCAATTCTTACCGTTCTGTATTATGGCAACAAGCCTGTAAAATCTGCAATAAAATAGATTGTACAAGATAACCTCAAAACTCCAGACATAGAAGCTCAAAATGCTTGAATAGAGGAAGAAGGGACGACGACTACATGCATAGAAATTAACTTTCGAATTGACCATCAAAGATCAGTATGCACCATGAAGTATGAAAATTGCAAGAAAACGTTAATACTTGTCTACGAACCAGGAACAAAAGCAGTCAAAACCCCTCAAACTGATTCAAGATCGAACGGGATTTAGCAAAAGACAATCAAATTTAGGAGGAAACGACACCATGCTTCTTTGACTTGCTTGTTGTGATGTGAGCCTCCGGTTCTTTCTGACTGGTTCCTCTTTCTCGGACAAGATCAACTCGATGTGACATGGGTGTGACATGTAAGGGTTGATCCGCCCATGAGCACGGTAAGTACGACGCCTCTGGTTCTGAGCCTCATTAACTTGAATGTGAAAGATGTAAAGAGAATCCACGTCCAAACATTTCATCTCAGCATTACTCTCAGCATTCTTAAGTAAATGGACTTTGCAGATTTAGCAGGCCACCTTCCCTAGCCCTCGGGATGGCCGACGTTTTTTGCTTGAGTAGTTCTTCCGACTCCTCTACAAAAATGGCGTAATGGAATTGCCTGCTTATGAATAAGAACATCCTCCAAGTACCGCTTTGCCTTAGCTAACTACATCTTTCTAATAGAGAACGTGGCTTCCTTTGTGTTCTTGAAATGAACTCGAAGATCATATCCACGAGCCTTGCAAGATTTGGTAGGGTTATCGGGCTCTTGAGAGTATTTCACCATTTTTAGGGAGCCTCCTCGTCCAAACCAATCCCCCCCCCCCCCCCCACACACACACACACACACACATATATATATATATATATATATATATATCTTACGGTGTAGATTTGTTCTCATTTCTTACTGTAATCATGAGAACAGATAAGAGTCATCCAATTTAGTAAATCGAATGGCCTAGATTAATGATGGAATATGTAAAACAAAAAATCAATTAATAAAAAAACCATAATCACTCTCACAAAAGGAGAGTGTACACACCCTCTATTAATTCTTCTTAAAAATATTCCTATAATCTTGTACTATAGGAAACAGTTTGTTAGAAGAGATTTACATGATAAATCCCTCTCTCATCTCTCTGATTCGTTCCAACGCCATTCTCCTCTCTACACCATTTGTTCTAACGTCAAACCAACCGGAATTATAGTTACGAAGGTGTCATATCGTTTAATATATTATTCGTAGTTATTATTAGTTTGTTACGAAAATGTCATATCGTTTAATATATTATTCGTAGTTATTATTAGTTGAATGGATTATTCGTAGTTATTATTAGTAGGTATGAGTTGTTGGTTGAATGAATTATTCGTAGTTATTATTAGTTTTGTTACGAATGTGTCATATTGTTTGATATATTATTTGTAGTTATCTTGAAAACTGCACATGGTCCTTGAAACAGGAAGCAAAAGAATACAAGAAAAACAACTTTTACTATCTTCCCCTATCCGTCCCGATCCTTGAAAAACTAATGCCTCATATCCACATGTTACTATTTCCTATGCTTTATTTTGTATGGGCATCAAAGAGAAACGAAGTCAAATATCTTAATCGACAATAGCCAGGAAGATACATCGAAGAAATGGTTTGCAATACAGAACAAGCACATAAACTAGGCCAATATAAGGATGAGAAATAAAAAGGGGGAAATTGCAAGAAACCTTGACCAGCCCCGACTTCCTTCTCAATTTTTGCTTGCATCTGGCGGAGAGCAGCCGCTTCCTCCACCATCTCCTTCAATTTCTTCTTCATCTCGTCCAACTTCTGCCTCGACGCCCTTGAAAACGAATCCTAGAAATCGGCAGTGAATTCTTCAAAACCTAGAAATCACAAGGTATCGCAGAGAGAGAGATCCAAATCAATTCGAACCGTAGACGGCATCAACAAACAACAAAGAGAGAGATTGGTCTCCGGGAGAGACGCAATTGGTTCGGTTCCACGCCGGACTGTCTCGCCGCCTCACTATAAACGTCGCCCTTTCCGTCGCAGATTAGATCCAAATCAATCTCCACAAAATCGCCGTTGAAACAAGGAAAGAATGACGGTTAGGGTGTAGTGAAGAGAGAGAGAGTCGTTGAAACAAGGAAAGAATGACGGTTAGGGTGCATTGAAGAGAGAGAGAGAGAGAGTATTTGGGGCGCGCGAATGAGTAATTTTTTTTCAAATAATTACGATATTTAAAATAAATCTCAAACCTTAATATTCACCATCCGACAATCTAAGATTGTTCTCATGATACACAATAAAGATTGTTCTCATGAGAACCACACCCTATATATATATATATAGAGAGAGAGAGAGAGAGGGGAAGGGGTCTAATTGTCTTAATTAAGGTCAAAAGTGAGAAGAACTTACAACCATTTAGATCAAAATAATTAAGGGTTGTAATTTGTTCAAATTAATTAACATTTGTCATATAATTGAATAAAAGTTTAGTTGAATAATTGAACATATAAATTAACATTTGAATAGTTAGGTATATAGTTAAACAATTTTTAATTTAACAAATACATTTTATATTTAAATAAATATTACTTAATTTAATTGACATGATCCTTCTTAGACCTAATATATACATTTTCACTTGAAACCAACCCTATATATTTTCAATAGAGATAAACACAAAAACCAATATAATACAAAACTAGTCTAATACCCGCACCTTGTGCGGGAAAAAAAAATATTAATCAAAAATTTATTATCTAAACAAATTACAATTTTTTAAAAAAAGATGCTAAATGTTAAGAAGAATATATTAATATCAATCTGATTAGATCATGTAATAAAAAATTAATTATTAAATTTATAATATTTTCCAAAGTGTTAAATAAAAAAAATTACGTAACAAATTTCTAATTTATTTTTTTAATATTATTACCTATAACTAAAAAATTAAAGTTTTTGTTAAGAAAAATCATTTTTTAAAATTGATTATTTTATTAAAAAAATTAATTTAATAAAACGATTATTAAAATCTTTATTAACGATAATACAAAATTTTTAAATAAAATATTGTTATATCTCATAATGCAACCAATAAGATTTAAATGTTAGTCCGGATTTATTTTGTAAAATTTAGAATCCAAACAAAATCAATTGAAATCTCTAAATTCGGGTAGGTGATATGGTATTTTTTTAAAAATTATTTTTATAACCGTAAGATATTGAAAATGATTACATGGAATTATTTTTGTTAAATTGGCATAATGAGATGGAAAATATTCTAATTTTAACTTAAAACATTTATTGAATAATGACATAATAGTAATTAAAATGTGACAAAATTGTAAATATTTGACAAAAAAGTTTTAAGTGACATGGTTAAGGAGTTGACATGTGAACGAAAAGAGTTCTATTTTAATAGTATATATATATATATATATATATATATATATATATATATATATATATATATATATATATATATATATATATATATAATTCAACATCGTTTTTTGAGTTGGATTCGTTCTATAAAATAGAAGATAGACAAGAATATAGGAAGAAATGAATAATATGAACAATTTGTACCAATTGTGATTCACATTCTTCAAACGTGTCACATTCTCACCTTCTCTCACTGTATATTCTTCAAAGTTTGTTATTACTTTATTTGGTTTCGTAATTGACTTTGATTGTTATTTTACAACTCATTTGACTTGCTAGAATAAAACTTGCTGTCACATTCCACTTGGTGTGTATTGAATTCTCCTGCCCAGTAAAAGTATTTCTTTTTTATTTTTTTTGGTAGGAAGGAGAGTCAGTGGTCTCCGCGCATCTAGTCGCGCTTCTTATAAATAAAATATGGCTATGTATTCAGCACGCGGGGGATAGCCTTACCCCTTACATCATCACAAAGCAAATGAAAAACACCCTCCGGCGGGTCAAGCAATACATGAAAACCATGTTCGAAAGAGAAAGCTAATCTAGCAAGATAATCGGCTACACAATTACCTTGTCTGTAAATATTACGAACTTGGATAGACCAAGATCTTTGTAAAAAGCCTTGGCACAAATGAACCAGGCTAGAAAGGGGGTGACACCGTGGTAGATTTTTCCCAATAAGGATGGTAACTAGTTGAGAGTCCGTTTCAAGGATAACCTTTCTGAATCCGGACTCCCAAGCTAATTTCAAACCATAATAAACACCCCCACAGTTCCGCTAAGGGAACTGAACATGTTCCAATATTGCGAATGCCTCCACACTGCCATTCACCCAAATGATTCCTAATCATTTGGGTGTAAGGTTGATATTGATAGGATAAACAAAACAACATGAAAACTTGTGTTCACATAGTAGCAATTAAAATGTGTTAGGCTAATTCATATTTTCAAATATAAATATTGTGATAATGCGTTACTTCGGAAGGTGGAAGAATATTCTGAAAGAAGACGGAACATTCTGGAAGAAGACGAAATATTTCGGAAGGTGGTGGAACATTCCGTAATATGGTGGATCCTTCTAGAATAAAGTGGAACATTCCGTAATATGGTGGATCCTTCTAGAACTCCTCAGAACCTTGTAGACTAGATTAGAAATCTAGGGAGAGTTCTAGACTTGTATTGGATTGTGTGAGAAGGCTCCGGAATTATCTAGAAGAATCGAGTTCCGGATCCTTCCCGTAGAGGAGGTGGCCATGACTATAAATAAGGAAGACCACCTCACATTTGTGTAACTCCATCAAGAAGAGAGTAATAAAGGCTTTTTATAAAGAGCTTGTAAGTGAGGTTGGTGTAAAAGTGTGAGTGCGTAACAAAACACCCGTTTATACATACTCGGTGTGAGTCAGGAACGCGGAGTTTTCCCCAACAACTAGTATCAGAGCCGAGGTTACGGTGGTGGTGTTCGGGTAAACTTTGTTGCTTATTGAATCTCGTATTGACGCGATGGCGGCCGAGGCGATGAGAGCGTTCGAGATTCCACTCTTTGATGTGAAGATCAACTTCACTTTGTGGCAGAGTACGATTCAAGACTTCTTGGTGCAACAAGGACTTGACCAAGCTCTATAGGAAAAAAAGCCTGGATCGATGAACGAGGAGAAGTGGCGAAGCATCCAGAGGAAGGCGGTGAGTACAATTCGGTTGGCGTTGGCTCCCGAGATCAAGTACGGTGTGCTGAAGGAGACCACACCGATGGTGTTGTGGGAGAAGCTCGAGAGCATCTACGCGTCGAAGTCGTTGACCAACCGGTTGTGCTTGAAGATGGAGCTTTACTCACTCAAGATGGAGGAAGGAGGTAATCTTCATGACCACGTTAACTCGTTTAATCAACTAGTATGTCAATTATTGAATGTAGATGATAAGATTTGAGAAGAGGAGCAGGCGTTGTTGTTGCTAGCATCATTGCCGAAGTCCTACAAGTCTTTGGTGTAGATGTTACTTGTAGGAAGGAAGTCTCTCACTCTAGATGAGGTGATCATTGCTTTGCGGGAGAGTGAGAGGATGATGAAGAATGATGCTACCGACAAAGGAGAAGATCGCATACTAGTTGCAGGGGAGCGAGAACGAGGGAGGAGTCAATGGAGGAGGCATTATGACCAGAGGCAGAGATCAGGCTCGCGATGAGATTTGAGTGAGGTTGAGTGCTTCTACTGCGGGGAAGGGGTCACATGCAAGCCCGGTGTCCTCAGATGAGGGAGGACTTAAAGAAGTTGAGAGAAATGTCGCCGGGAAAGAAGAGAGAGGACTCCCGTACAAATGTGGTCAGTGAAATTTATGAAGTTGATTATGGTGGTGTTTACTTGGCGACGGGTGAGGAGACTGCCAAGTCAGAGTGGGTGATGGATAGTGCTGCCTCTATGCATTTATGTCGAGACCAAGCAATGTTTGACACCTTAAAGATTGGTGGAGCGTTTGGTCACTTTAACTCAGTGAGTGGTGATAAGTTAAAGGTAGAAGGTACCGGAAGCGTGAGGATGAGGCTTCATAACGGTACAAGCGACACTCTACACAATGTGAGGTATGTGCCATCGGCGAACATGAATGTCATCTCGTCGGGTGCGATGGCGATGGAGGGGTATTGGTTCGTCGGCACGAGGAGATGGTGCAAGGTGTTCAAGGGGAGACACTTGATGATGCAAGGCCGGAAGGATGAGAAGAATATTTGCTTCTTAAATGGAAAAGCGGTGCGAAAAGGATGTAGTGGCACTAGAACTAAGAAGCAGATGAAGGTGAAATTTTCGAATGTTGTGGAGATATTTGAAAATATGAATTAAGGGAGGAATTGTTAGGCTAATTCATATTTTCAAATACAAGTATTGTGATAATGGGTCACCCTAGAAGGTGGAAGAACATTCCGGAAGAAGACGGAACATTCTGGAAGAAGACGGAATATTTCGGAAGGTGGTGGAACATTCCGGAATATGGTGGATCCTTCTGGAATAAAGTGGAATATTCCGGATGGTGGCGGAACCTTCTGGAAGGAGGTGGAGCTACCGGAAGATGATGGAGACTTCTAGAACTCCTCAGAACCTCGTAGACTAGATTAGAAATCTAGGGTGAGTTCTAGACTTGTATTGGATTGTGTGAGAAGGCTCCGGAATTATCTAGGAGAATCGAGTTCCGAAATCTTCCTATAGAGGAGGTGACCATGACTATAAATAAGAAAGACCACCCCACATTTGTGTAACTCCATCAAGAAGAGAGTAGTAATAAAGGCTTTTTATAAAGAGCTTGTAAGTGAGGTTGGTGTACAAGTGTGAGTGTGCAACAAAACACCCGTTTATACATACTCGGTGTGAGTCAGGAACGCGGAGTTTTCCCTAACAACATGTTATTGTTAATTATTAGAATAATCTAAGCCTCTTGTCTACGTGATCACATTGCAATTCATTTATCCATTGCTACCATGAAATTAAACATATTTTTTAATGAAAAAATTTAGTCAAGTAGACCATTTTCTATTTCATTTTGATAAGTGTATCCTTTAATTTTTATCGTTTTTATTTAAAGTAAGAAAAAGTAATTCACCCCTCTACTTAAAAAAAAAGGGCAAATTAGGTAACTAGGCTCTTTTAAAAAACCTTCAAGTAACTAGGCTTTTATCAGATTTCTCTTTAGAAAGTGTACCCCTTCTACGAGTTTTTACTGTGAACCCTAACTTCAATCTCGTATCCCTCACTTCCTCCCTCCGTCATCCTTCGTTCCACCCTCACCCCTCTTCGCTTCACTTTCTACCTACCTCTGTTGTTCCCCTCGTCGCAACCACCGGCAAGATCACTGCCACCTTCTAACAGAAGGTTATGGCAACTGATAGAAGCTCGCTGAAGAGGAAGCCCCTTGCAGACTGTACCAACACTATTCCCGGCCGTGAAGCCACAGTTCGCCGGAAATTGTCTTTGAGATCTGCTGTCACAACTCTTCCGCCGACAAGTTTTTCCGAGAACAACTATGAGGCTCCTACTGGTTCGCTTAAATCCAACACCAACACTGGCTCTAACCATACCCCAATCATCACAACCGCTGATTCTACTCTCTTGATTGCTTATCGTAAATCCTCTTTCCTGTTCTTGGTTCTTTGTTATGAGTAATTGTTGCTGGATAGTGTTTTCTCTATTTCTCCTTGAAACCCTAATTTATTTGTCTGATGATTTTGAATATTATTCTATCAATTTTTGTTTTGAAACCTGCTTTTATCTAGAATTCCACTTTCAGTTGCTGTTGCTTCTCTTTCCAGTCTGCTAAATTTCTACTCCTCAGGAAAACCAATGCCTGTATCTGAAGTTGTCGTTCTCAAAACCCTTATCACTATCCTTCTTGAAGAGCCTGGTAATGAGCTGGAAATTCTCAAGTTCATGAAAAAAGTTCAAGCTCGAGCAATTGAGGTTGGACCTGATAATTTCTTTGGGAAGGGGGAAACTAGAAGAAGGGAGAGCAATTGGATTGCACTCAATTCATGGAATTTAGGAACAAAAGCTGGAACAACGAAAAATTATCAATTGTGTGCCGAATTCATGAGGCTGGCATTCGAATTTTAATCTGTTAGGATTGATGAAGATGTCGATGAAAACAACATTATGGTTTGCAAGGCGATCATATTAACAGTTTCCGCCATGATAGCAGATGAAAACCAGAAGAATGTTCCGTTGCAGGAAGCAGAAGTGAAACACGCCATTGAATTGCTAGACAGGGCAGGAAAGGTAGGAATTCGTATTCAAAATCTTCAAATATTGTAAGTTTGTAAGAGAAAGGCCAATTAGTTTATTTCTTTAAACCATTTGCAGATACTTTCATCAACATCAAGTGGGAACAAACTAACTGATGGCCAAGACAATACAATTGGACCCGACCTCCATTTCATATACACATTGAACTGCTATGAGTTATACGGAAGGCTTAAGGACTCAGCATCTCAAAACCTAATAGTAAAGAATTTCGTCAACTCAAAGTCATGCAATCCAACACACCTTCTCCACATAGGCGTCACAGCATCACAAGGCCCGTGCTTCAATCTGGAAGTAGCTACATTTACTCTAACCTCTTGCCTTTGAGCCTTTCTCTCTTCTCCTGCACCCGACTACCAAAATGTCGGTCTCGCCGTCAGGAAGTTGATCATCGTTGCAGGATTATACAAGTGCGAAACAGATGATGAAACCGTTTATAATCTCTATAAACAAGCTTATAGAATCATGGTGGGGTTGAAAGAGGGTGAGTTTCCTGGTGATGAAGCTAAGTGGCTTGCTATAACAGCTTGGAACCGAGCTTCTTGTCCTTTGAGACTTGGGCATACTGAGGCTGCAAAGAAGTGGATGGCATTGACATTGGATTTAGCCATGAATGTACCTGGGATGGAATCTTACAAGTCAACATTGGAAGAGTTTATCGGTGAGTTTGAGAAGAAATCTCAAATGCAGTAAATGTGTCCAGGTTAGTGTTACTTGAATTGCATAAGGGGGTTACTGTGTACATTATGCAGTAGTTACCATCTTGCTTGATTCCACTATTCTAGCTGATAATATTTAGGAAAGGACTTTGTAGCCTTAATAAAATAGTACAGATTATTTGGCTTCATTTCTTCACCTTTTAAGGACCGGAAAGGGTATGTAATTTTATGGTATGAAACTTCTGGTATGAAATTTCTGGTATTAATCTGCTATTTAAATTATGGTATGAAAAATTATGGTATGAAATTTCTGGTATGAAATTTCTGGTACGAACTTTTCGTATGATAATTTCTGGTATGAAATTTCTGGTGTGAAATTTATGGTATGAAATTTCTGGTATGAAATTTCTGGTATGAAATTTCTGGTATGAAATTTATGGTATAAAATTTCTGGTATAAAAATTATGGTATGTGAAATTCTGGTATGAGAAATTCCGGTATGAGAAATTTAGTCCAGAAAATAAAAAAGAAATAATAAAAAAAATTAGAAAAATAATAAATAAAAAAATAAATTCAGTAATTAAAAATTAAAACTTATACTTATATAACAAATAACAAACATCATTTATTCCTTTCTTTCTAAATAGAAGGGTTAATAATTTTTACCTACTATTAAATGAAAGTGGTAAAAAACTTGGGGTACACTTTCTTAAACAAAAACTCAAAAAAGCCTAGTATGTCAAATTCTCCCAAAAAAAAAAGCTTTATCCTTTGTAACGTAAGTACCTGGATTTTTTTAAATTTTCTTTTATTTTTATCTTTTTTTTATTTTATTTTATTTTATTTTTCTTTTCTACTGTAAATTTCTGGTATGAAATTTATACATACTTTTTCATTTTTCATATTAGAATTTCAGTCTAATTAGCCTTAGGTCAAGACTTACCCTCTTTTGATATGTGGTGCCTTGGATCAGCTAACCTATCTGCGATGCCATATTCAATCGCTTCATTTGCACGGAAGTACCTGAGCCGGTGAATATCATTGGCGATTTCTTCTTTTGGTTTGCCGATTCCTTCGGATAAGAGCTCAAGGTAGTAATCGGTGTTTACATCTAGCTCTTAGCCTGTTTTAGAAAATAATTAAATTGCACAACAGCAATGCAAAATAGCAGACATACTGAGCTAAATATTCATATCAGTACGTATACTCAAGTTATAAGATTAAAGGAGATACTAATTAACCTTGAGCCACATATCTAGTACTGCCCCGCTTGATCTGTAGATATTAGGAAGATATAGATTTGCTACAATTTAACGAGATGGGGTCAGAAACATTAGAAATCAAAGCACACTTGAAGAGAAGCTGAGAGATTGAGAGAAGCTGAGGAACGCAAGAGACGGCTCTGTTTAGGATTTAACAATTAAAAAAAGAGGAGGGGCACATTTAGCTAAATGAAGAACACTGTGGGTCTATTTAGTAGATAAAAAACTCAAAACAACTCACTTATCAAATTCACCCTTCTTTAATATCTAAGCGATTGTACGTTGTTACATAAGGATCGATGTATATCCATGAATAAGTTATAATTTGCGATTGCGAGTGTGTTTACTACTTGTAATGGATAAAACAAACTTTTACAAATTTTCAAGCCCTGTTGAATTATAACTTTGAAAATGGAAAATAATGAAAATAAATCTAATATCGTTCATGGATTTTTTGGAATTATTTATTATGATTTTAATGTAATTGTAGTAAAATTTGATTAATTTTGATAAACATGAGAGAAAGGAGTTTTATTTTGCATGAAAAATGTGAAAGTATCACCTATATATAAAATTTGAAAGAATTTGGCTAAATGGACTATTTTCTATTTTCATTAGGTTTTTGTACCCCTTCAACTAAGCTTGATATAATTTGAACATGTCTTACAAGTAAGAACAACTATCCTTTATATATAGGATGAGACGGGGACAAAATCTCCAAAATGAAATGTCTAAAAGGGAATCCAATAGGAAAGCGTAAAAGAGAATATTCCAAAAAAAAATATGGCAAATTTGGTTAGTAAGCTATTTAGAGAAATAGTGATAGTAAGTAGGCTTTTTTGTTTTTCAATTAAGTAAATATACCCATCTTATTTTTTTTTACGGTCAAACCTTCTCCATCCTCTTGTTTTCTTCTTTCTTCCAAATGCTTTTTAAAAACTAAATTTCTTTTTTTATTTTCTTTTATTAATTTTTTGTCTTTTTTATTTTCTTTATTTTTTATTTATTTTCTAGAATGAAGATTTTTTTCACACACCGGAATTATCACATACCGGAATTATCACATACCGGAATTTCCACATACCGGAATTTCACATACCGGAATTTTCACATATCGGACCGGAATTTTACATACCGGAATTATCACATACCGGAATTATCACATACCGGATTTTCACATACCGGAATTTTCACATACCATAATTTTCACATACCGGATTTTCACATACCGGAATTATCACATACCGGATTTTCACATATCGGAATTTCACATACTAGAATTTCACATACCGGACATTTACATACCGAAATTTATATACCGGGATGAATTTTTAATTGTCTAATATTTAATTTTGCAAATTTTAGGGGGCTCGTTGTAATTTTGCAATTTTTGTTTGTTGTAATTTGCGTATATGATGACGGCTTGCAAAAATGGGTCCATCACCGTCTCTTTTGGTTTCCAAAAGACTTGTTCTTTTTCCCAATTGACAATGACAAATTGACAAGACGTGGAGGAGTTGAGCATTATTTGAGTGGAGAATTATATGTTAAAATTGTCTCAAAATAAAAGTATTATGTAAACAAAAATAAATAGCGGACAAAAAGCACAAGGATCAAGTGTTGATTGTGCCATTAGTTTTAATTCAGAAATTTCTGGAATGAAATTTCTGGTATGAACTTTTCGTATGAAATTTCTGGTATGAAAAATTCTAGTATGAAAAAATTCTAGTATGAAAAAAATTCTGGTATGAAAAAAATTCTGGTATGAAATTTCTGGTATGAACTTTTCGTATGATAATTTCTGGTATGAAAATTCTGGTATGAGAATTTCCGGTATGAGAAATTCAGTCCAGAAAATAAAAAAGAAAATAAAAAATAAATAAAAAAAGGCAAGAAAAATAATAAAAGAAAACAAATTCAGTAATTATAAATTAAAAATTAAAAATTATACTTATATAACAAATAATAAACATCATTTAATCTTTCTTTCTAGTAGAAGGGTTAATAATTTTTACCCACTATTAAATGAAAGTGGTAAAAAATTTGGGGTACATTTTCTTAAACAAAAACTAAAAAAAGTCTAGTATGTCAAATTCTCCCAAAAAATATCACTTCTAATATTACATAAAACAAAAGATAAAAAAAAGCAAGGGAAATGTTGTCATAAACGGGCAAGCTTTATGTCATGGCGGAGTGAAGGCAAGATATGCCCGCTAGCGGGGCCGAGAGACGCGATGGTATGAGCATGGAGGGAACCGGTAGCAGGTATGCCTTATGTCATGTCGGAGTGAAAACATGACATTCCGCTAGCCGGGTCAAGAGAGGCGATGATACGGGCAAGTAAGAAACCGGTAGCTTGGATGATGGTATAATGAAAAACGACGTGCATAAAATTAATTAATGAGCTAGATGATTGTATGAAATGCATCAAGTTTATATACAACTTAAATATACATATAAATATGCATAGATATTACATATTTTACGGTAATTCATAATGGGCCACATCAACTTTATACTAATTCAGAATAGTTATATACATATTATATATTCTTTGCTGATAAAACTTAATATGTTTATCAATAATTGATCTATTAAAACATGTACATGCTCCCATTCATACCACACCGTATAAGTTGTAACACCCCAAGTTTTGAAAACTCGAAGCATTACGGGCTAGAACCTCACAATGGGTCCTAACCCTCAGAGTAGCAACAACAACATTGGATCTTACAACAAGACACAAATAAAGGGAAACCAAAACTGTTATAAAAACCGAAGAACAACAAAGGGAAAGCGTCAAAGGCCCGCAGCCGAGTTCAAAACAAAGGAAAGAACAACAATTGAAATATAAACCCGATCCCGTCCTATAATGTACGGGAACCCCGGTTGACCACACCGTCCGGATCACTCATCAACATCTCTAACTTGCGGAACGTCTACAACATCGGTAAAAACCGTTAGCTAACGTTCTAGATACCAGAAAGACAATAAAGACACAAACACACATAAGATAATATAAACATATAGCATGCTTGCACTCAACCGGTTATTATCTTTCATTACGTTATCCATTACTAATTCAACTTCTTTTGTCACACGAGAATCTCCCGAAACTCGTCTCCGCTTTCGTCTGCCGACATGAATAGATCAGTACTATCCGTTACAAGTGGGCAGTGGGTTTGGGTCGCAAGAGCACCTCCTAGTCTCCTGTATAACTAAACAAGTGGTCACCGCCCGATTATCATACACTTAGGCCAATTACGGTTATAAAGGTCAATTCTAGTCCAGTTATCCGTTATAACAATAAACAACACAAAAACGAGTCAATACACTCAAATCAATATACGGAATGTAGCTAAGTAAGTCCAAGAGACTTACCTCACTTGAAGGTAAACTCAAAGGTAATGTAAGGGTCAGTGAACAACTCAGTTTCTCAAAGGAAAAGGAAGAATATATGCTCAAACAAGGCATAACGCATCAGGAACAAAACGATTTCTAGAAGTCTATAACTTCTAGTCTCCATGATCTCTAAGAGATCTCCACAAGGTAGGGTCACAAACCATAGTTTTACAGATCACCATGGGTCAACAAATCAAACACAACTCAAAGAATGAACGAGGAAACAAGGAAAGGAAGCAACTCACCAAAGACGGGAGCAACTGTAGGAAAACCGTAGGGGCGGCACTGGGAAGAACCGCGGGGACGGGAAGGAGGAAGCGCGGGGCGGTCGCTTGACAAAAGCGATTGTCGTAACTCTTTGACAACAACCACACAACAGGGGATCCAAAGCTCGATTCTTTGTTCCACACTCTTCAATTCTCAGCCAAGGGAGCCTGAGAACATCAACGTATCAACAGCGGGAAGGCCAACAAGAATTAAGGCTCGGTCTTGATTCTTGTGAAGAAGAATAAGAAGAAGAAAAGAGAAACAGGAAGAGAAAGAAGAAGAAGTATGCAGCAGGCTCAAGAACTTGTAGAAGAATCAAAGGAATGAAGACTTACACGTTCAGCAGGATTCACAAGGAAGAAGGCTGCAGCTTTGCTCGAGGTTGAAGAAAAACGTATGCAAGAAACGGAAAAAAGGAAGAGAATGTGAGAATTTATAGAAAACGGTTGAAAAGGATAAGGAAGGACGACTCTAGGGTTAGAAGATCAAAGGAAAGCTTGGTCTATAAGATAAAAGATCAGATCTTCTATCTATGGAATAAATAAAACGGAATAAAATCAAATCGGGCGCGATATGTAGTCCGCAGGGGAGGTTGACCCTGCTGCGGGGGCGGACTTTTTCACCGCGGGAGCAGTGAAGGCAAAAATTGGGATATTGGACAAGTATCTTTTTGTCTCCTTTGCAAATTTTTGAACATAAAATTGTGAATATTTAAAGTCAAATATGAAAGAGACTGATAATTTGAAAGTCGGGGAGAATATGGCAAGTTGTCAATATTTGCAGTCAAATAAGAAGTCACTCCTCACCTCACAAGTTGATGATTTGATCTTTCTTTGTTTAGAACTTCCTAATATTTGCAGTTCCACTTTCCTCTTTTGGAAATGAAAAAAATTGTGACCTCTAATCTCTTTGTGGGCACCAACCACATGCTCTTCTTTGCACTTTGAGCATACTTTGAATGGAATCCTCGGCCTCACCACTAATAACTCTGCCTTCCTCTCGGCCTTCATCTAAAAGCTATATCATCATCTTCAATTCTTCATTATATATATCTTCATTCTCACTCTTATTGCTTTCATCCTTCTTCTTACTCTTCTAGCTACTGCATGTTTTTGGCAATGGACAATATTCACAGTACAAAATAAGTAAGTTTAACTTAGTTATCTGTCTGAAGTTAACTTGCATTGTCTGTTGAATTCTATATAATGATTTGTATGGATGTAGTTTGGTGCCTGCCCTTGCATTCAAGCAAAGACGTTTTTGTATAGTGTTGGGTGAGTTTGATCTTCATCGGCTTTCATCTACTCATGTTCATCCTTCTTTTAGCACGTATATGCATAAATGCTGATAGTATGTGTCATTGTCATAGACACAAGTTACTCGGACTTGGTTCGGGTTAAGCTCGTTTGTTTATTGAACGGGTTAAATATAAACACATGTTAAAACCCGTTACAAATTTTGGTTTGGCTATATCCCGGTTCGTTTATAAATGAGCCGAGCTTTAATATGTCAATCTTCGATTCGTTCGGATAAAATATCACAGTAGAGTAGTTACATTAGCCGACTACTCAATTTTGACTCGCTTTATTCCACTCGTATAACAACCACAATGATTAGATAGTTGATAGAGTTATCAAACCAACCAATTTCGTAATAGTTTTATTATAAACCTATTTATAGTTTCTTTTTGTGAAATTATATATACTCTTATCTTAAATTATTTTTAGATAAAATTTGTATCATATTAGCCAAAAATTTCTTATTTAATTTTATAGTCTATAATTTATAATATATATATATATATATATATATATATATATATATATATATATATATATATAGGGGTTGTTCAGGTACGGCCTATTATTCAGGTACGGCTGTGCGGCCGGCTAACATGCTGACACGTGTCCCTAAATTTTTATTTTTATTTTGAAGAAAATATATTCCGGATGATTTTAAATATAATGAAATATCATGTTATAAGTTCTGCACTATTCTCTTATAAACTTTGAATTATTCTCATATAATTCATGAACTATTACTTTTTAATATATCCACTAGTACAAAAATAGGCTCTCTCAGGGGTAATTTCTCAAGGGTTAATAAAAACCCCTGTAATATAAAAACACTCTAGTAGGTTTTAAAATAACCCCTGAGAACATGCCTTATATATACTTTTTTAATTTTTTCAATATACTCTCAGGAGTTTTATTTAACCCCTTTAAAAAAAACCTCATAAAAATGTCGTAATCTATTAAAAACCCTCCGTAAACCCTAATTTATCTATGCAATCGTATGAGTTGCGTCATTCAGTTATTCAGCCTGCAAACTCGCATTCGCAAGGCTTGCTGACTCTGCTTCAACTCGCCACTCATCACTCGCCAGGTCTCTTCTTGCGCCACTCAACATTTCAGTCTTCTACGACTCCATCCGCCGGCGGCCGACTTCAACTAGAAAGGTTTGAGTCTCCATTTTCCATTCGCAACTCGGAAGGTCTGAGTCTTCAGCATTTAAACACGCAAGGCGTCCGGCTTCAGTTTTCATTCGCAGGTCTCTTCGTCATCTCTTCTTCTTCGTTTTCAGTTTCCTTTGTCAAAGGCTTCAGTTTCCATTCGAAATCGCAAGGTCTGAGTCTTCTACTCTTCTCTTCGTCGTCTCTTCTTCTTCACATTTTTTAGGGTTTCAAACTCACTCTAGATTTCATCCTCACTCCTCAGTTGCGGGCCATATATCTCGCCCTCAGTCTCCGTCTTCGCCTTCGTCTTCGTCGTCTAAAGTTGTAAGCTTGTAGTTCTTCTTCTTGAGTCTTCACATGATAACCTGAATCACATCCCTTCTTCACATTTTTTAGACTTTACTATCTTTTGTTATAAATTGGCGATGTACTGATGTGAATGAATTGATGGTCTATTACTTGTCCAGTGACAATCGAACCTAATATATGTGAATGAATTGTATGTTTCTGATTATCAATTTGGGTCTATTTTTGTTATAATTCTTGTTGTTGGTCTATTACTTGTTCAGTTAATTCATCAGTTACAATGAAGGCTAACTAAGTCTCTCGATCAATCTTGAATTTGTCAATTGGACCACAAATTGCGCACAATTGCTTGTAGTTTGCCTCATTATAACATATATTTTTATTAGGACTGGTAGTTTACATGGAAACCAAACAGTAATTTGTGCACAATTGCTTGTAGTTTGTCTCATTATAACATATATTTTTATTAGGACTGGTAGTTTACATGGAAACCAAACAGTCTTCACTTCTCTTTTATGCCATTACATGAAGAGTGGGATGAGAAGGAGTTCATTGCTGATCCTGCATTTGGATATGAATTATTTCCCATTTTCACATGTGAACGATCTTAGATCTAGCTGAGGATTGTTTGATGTATCAATAGGAAATGTCACGAAGATCTATTGCAGATTTTGTGGTGTATCTTGGAGATTTGATCACAGCCAATAACATACCTATTGCAAATGCAAGTGTGTATTGGGACTTAGCCACCTCGCCAGGAAAAATGCATAAAAACAGTAAGTAATGATTTTTTATGTCACTTTTGTTGTTACTCTACGCGAATAATGAGCATGTGTTAGAACTTAAATAATATACCCACATGATTAATAGCCATTGTCAATCATGCTGTCTTAGACTAATTGGAAAGCTTCATTTTTTTTACCTATTGCACTTGCTTGTTGTAGAGTCTGGAGCTTCCAAAACTTGTACTGAGCACATTCCACTCTTGTGCTTCATATTCTTTCTTCTTTGGGATGTTGTTCCGTTCTTAAGGGCAAAAAAAGCAATCAAGATTGACATCCTCTATTTATTACTTTAGATTTTGTGGCAGTTTGGGCCAAAAGAGAAGTTAAACACTCTACTTGATATTTTCTTCTGGTATAGAAAAATTAATATTTTACACTGTTTACTGAACTTTTTGATTTCTTAATGATGTTGTTCTAGTCACTGGAGAACCAACTGAGGTTATATCTTAAATTTGGTGTTTATCAAGATTAACCTCAATATCCTTTTTAACGAGTCTGATTTGAAATGTTTGATGACTTTCAGCTTGAAGAATATCGTGCATAATTGCATCAATATCTTTCTCTCAATGAGTTAGTTTGAAGTGTGAACTCAAGTTTCAACTTGATGAATATTGTGCTTATTAGGAGTAGGCTCATCTTGTTGATCTCATGAGCACGTGAAATTTGCAGCAGTATCCTTCTCTCAATGACTTAGTTCAGAGTATAAAATGTAGTTTCAACTTGATGAGTATTAAGCTTATTAGGGGTAGGGTTCATCTTGGTGATGTTATTAGCAGTGGCATGACGTTTGCATCAGTATCCTTTTTTGATGATGAAGTTTAAAGTGTGAACTTGAGTTTAAGCTTCATGAATATTGTTATTTTACGAGTAGCCTTCATCTTGTTCATTATATTAGTAGTGACATGAAATTTGCATTAGTATCTTGTCTCAATGAGTTTAGTTTAAAGGGTGAATCGATTTCTACTTGATGAACATATTTTCAGTGTTTTTTCTACTTTGAACACAAATCTTCTTACTTTCTTTAGCATGGAGAGATTCTGCACTTGTTTGTACATGTAGTTGAGAAGACATTTGTAGGTTCGATTTAGTATGAAAGTTATATTTGTTTTGCTGAATCCTGCTACCATGTTCACTGAACTTGTGGGATTAAATGAATGTATTTGGAAAGCATAAAATCATTATGTAATGCTTTTTTTTTGTCTCTTTTGTTGTTACTCTACGCCAATAATGAGCATGTGTTAGACCACTCTGATCGTTTTTCTCTATTCTTTCTCTCCTGTAGTCAACTTCTTTAATTTATGTTTTGTAGATTCGAGGAGTATGGCATTTCTTCATTGGCAATCAAGGCATTGACAGCTGCAAGCTATGTGCAAATGACCCGGGTACAAGAAGCTACTCTTCCTGTTTAGAGTGAAAATGTTATGTGCAAATGTCAGTTGCTATTTTTAGAGTGAAAAAGAAGTTCAATGTTTTGTCCCTTCTTAGAGTTTGTTATTTGAAGTTAATGTGGCATAAGTAGGTCAATAGCTTTAAGAATATTGCATAACAGGGAAGGATGCTTTAGTCAAGGTCTGGAAAAGTGCAGCATTTTTGGTATATTTTAATCCGTTTTGTGTATACTTATCTTCTTTTGATCATGTTAGATAGTTTGATTTTCATTGTTAAATATGAACATGTTCCAGCAATAGAAGAAGTTGTAAAGGCAATGGGTAAGGAAGTGGCCAAATGCATCCCTCTAATATATGTTCTTATTATATGTCCGACTCGAGAGCTTGCGAGCTAGATAGCTGCAGAAACACGAGTTTTGTGAGGTACCATAATGTGTTAGGTGTACAAACACTAGTAGGTGGTTTACGCTTCAAGGATGACCTTAAGCGATTGGAACTCGTTTCTTGTCAGGTTGTTCTTCAATCTAAAATGACTTAAATTCATATGTTTGATTTAAACTCATTACCGTTAGGGTCATTATAGAGATCCATTAAGATATTTCTCATCTTCGTTCTCGATTTAATAATTCAGAAGATTGCACATTTTATAAATGTTGAATGTGATTGCTAATGTATTTTCTTATTGCATCATAGATAGTTGTTGCAACCCTTGGTAGGCTCCTGGATCATGTTGGCTGCAAATCTGCCTTCTCAACACTGTTGATGGGACTTAAAGTGCTCATACTTGATGAAGCTGACCATCTATTGGACCTCGGGTTCCATAGGAATATTGAAAGAATTGTTGATTGTATACCCCGTAGAAGGCAATCCTTGCTTTTTTCTGCATCAATTTCCAAAGAGGTTTAGTTTATCTATTTCTCCCAACACAACTAATTTCATATATAAACTGGTTGCAAAGTTTTAATTTTTTTTCCTATAATAATAATTATCTTGAATTGATTATTTAAATATGATTTTTCAGGTCCTACGAATATCTCAATTGGTTCTAAAATGGAAGGATGCCTTCATTGATACAGTTGGTGCTGGTTGCTTGGAGACTAATTCTAAGGTATCTTAAGAGAACAAGAAACGCAAGGATAAATAACAGTAGAAGGTAGAAGATATTTTGGCTTTAGCATTGGGTAATGAAGACCTCTCTAGTCATGTTAGAGGTGTTGTTATTTTCTCGGTGTAAAGAAAACTTGAAAGTATAATGTATTATCGTATGGATTATTGATTTTGGATGTTGAGAAATTAATAGATAAAGTTTATTTGTTAATATGAGCGAGAATATTGAAATTGTATTGAAAAATATTTATGTTTCAATTAGTAAAAAAAGATCCAAAATAATACCGATTAATTGTTTAGCCCTATTATTTTAAAAAAATCATGAATAAAAATTTCTCAGGGGTTTTTAAAAAACCTTGAGAAACATCTCTAAGGAGTTTTTTAAAAAACTCCAGAGAAACATCTCTCAGGGGTTTTTTAAAAAACCCCCGAGAAACATCTCTCAAGGGTTTTTTAAAAAAACCGCCATCCTTCCCACTTATTTCTCAGGGGTCAAAAATAACCCCTGAGAAATATCTCTCAGGGAGACGTATAAAGGGGACACAAAAACCCCCTTCCTCTTCAATAAAAAAACCCCTGAGAGAGCCTATTTCTGTACTAGTGATCATATCAAATTATTTATAAATTAATTGTCTATATGTTGTGAACTATTTTATTATAATTCATGAACTATTACTTTTTAATATATTATATCAAATTATTTATAAATTAATCGTTTATATGTTATGAACTATTCTATTATAATTCATGAACTATTCTTTTATAAGTTATGCACTATCCCTCTATAAGTTTTGCATTATGAACTATTCTATTATAATTCATGAACTATACTTTTATGAGTTATGCACTATCCCTTTATAAGTTTTGCAGCATCATTTTCATTTGTTTCGGAAAAAAAAATAAAAATTGGAACACATGTCAGCCGAACAACCGGCCGCACAGCCTTACCGGAAATTAAGGGTCTTACCTGAACCGTAGTCAATATATATGTGTGTGTTAGGTACTATTTTACATCCACGTTGTTTTCTTAGGGAATTTTAGGTAAACATTGAAATGGAGCTGAGAAAGTTACTTCCACAAGATTTCCAAGCTTTCAATCAACCCGATACAACATCTACAAATTATCTTACCCCAAAAGCCTTCCCTACACAAGAAGCCGTAGATGCGGCCATGGTGAACGCATTGTTAACCGTATTATCATCTACTACTTCTCCCTCTTTCGAGAGTAGGAATCTTGATTTGTCAAGGACAAGACGAGAATCGAGCGCGTTTAAGGAGTATGATAGAGCAACGGTACCGGTTGGGTCAAGTAGTCAAGTGTTTCAAGCATCATCAACTGGTTTTCCTAGACAAAATATGATGAAGAAGGTTCTTTACTTCTACCGGGGATTAAATAGAAGAAGACTTCAAGATCGGATGTTACGAGATGTGATACATCCCTCGATGAAACGATTGCAATGTGTGATGAAGGAGAGGAAGAGGAGATCAACAATTAATGAACACTTCCGGGATTTAAGATCATTGCTTCCACCGGGGATCAAGGTATGTGCTCAGTATAGTAGTTATAACCAAAACCGTTGAGATGTTGAGAGACGTGTGTCTCACGTCGATAACAGATTAGTGAGTTACACTAAAAAAAATAATTCAATTAGTCACGTTTGTAAGACGACAAGGGCTTGCCGTCGTTGTTGGTCTTTATTTGACGACGGGAACATCAACGTGACAGAATTACCAATTTTAAAATTTGCGGAACTATTTTTACAAAATGGATCATTGGACGACGACGGTCAAAGGAATCGCCATATATTTACGAGGGTTACTACCCGTCGTAGAACCAACACAAAAGATTCTAGCCACGGCAACATACCGTGGCTAGAAATATTACGTCGTTGGTAATGGCGTTGCCTGCTATTGTAATCGCCTTTGATCTTTGTGGATGCCAAAAAATCTATTTAGCCTCACGAAGTTAATCTTCTTATTGTCAATATAAGCTTCACGAAAATCTTCTTATTGTCAATTGGTTAGGAAAGAATCCTTTGGGTTTGGGCTTATGTGCGTGGTTCACCGGATTTGCGACCTTCAAATAATGTGTCGTGTGTTAGTTAGTTAGTTAACACGTAAAAGAAGTGTTGAAGTGTTGAGACATAGGAAAAAATGTGTTCCACATCATAACACACTATACTCATCTAATTGATTTTAAGATGGATCTTGTGGGCTCGTGCGGGTGCTGGGAAACGTGGGCAGGCCCGCCCGGATAAACAAGAGGGTATGGACAAGCCTTCAATCCGGCCAAAGCTCGACTCGGTCGGATATGAGCAAGCCTTCAACCCGGCAATATCATTACTCATGAACGTGATTTTGGTGTGTTTAATTTGCTAGGGAGTCGACCAACATGATTATAAAGGATTTTAATTTGGTTTAATTTCGAATCAAATAGGAGGACAGAGCTACAATTCTAAGAACATCAAAGGATTGTATGGATTCACTACGTAAACAAATATCAGAACTTAGCCAGAGAAATGAGCTATTGGAGTCACAACTCTCTTCCATCAAGACAATGATCACGCACAATCCGGATCATACGAGCACCGGAAGCTTACCTTCCGATAATGAAAGATTTTGTGTTCGACTTACTCGAGTCCACACAAAATCATCACAAGATCAGGATCCGAAAATGGATTTGCAAGTGATGAGTTTACTAGCAGACGAAGTTTCATTTTCCAATTTGGTCGTTCGCCTGCTAGGGTTTTTGAAGGGAGTTCCACAAGTAAGATTAGGGTTCATGGAAGCTAAATATCTTATGGTGCCATCCTCCAACAAAGAAGAACGACGTAATATCATCGGAGTTGTCACAATGCGACTGATAATTCAGGTAATTACTTACGTACTTAGCAATTTAGATGTATATAATTGGGAGTTTATAATTATGAGTTTTGATTTACTAATGATTGAATAAACTTGATCAGGAAACTAATTGGGACAAAATTACCTTTCTAGAAGCTGCGAGAAGGGTTATTGCTGAATTGACCCATTGACATTTATGATAAGAAGCACTTCGATTCTCTCTCGGCCATATTTCTCTAATGATGGTGATAATATGAGTGAAGTATTTTTTTAATTTATTTATATTCAAAATTTTGAATTTAAATATTAAATAGGGGTTAACTATCGCTTGTTAATTATTTCTTTCTGATTCTTTTATTCATATTGTGTGTGCACTTTGTATTTGATTTTTTATTTGCTCATTTTATGAATAACGAATAGCTTGTGATCCTCCAAATGTAATAAGTTCTTTTAATTTAAATGCGTGGAATAGGATGAGTCTTTGAACTCCTTATCTATGATGCACGGAGTAGTTTCTACGGATCTACAACAGGATAGCTAAAAAAGAAGAAGGCTGGCTTGTTGTGAAATAGGCTCTTCCGCCTTCTTGGTTGATGGCACAGGCGCAAACGTCAATAGAGAAGTTGATGTTGACTCGGCAAAGTAAGTTGTTTCGAAGCGGCTGAGGCATTTTTTTTTCGGATTCGTTGATCTTGTTCTTCTAAGCGTGACTTTGTTCACCCGTACGGGAAACGGACACGGCGAGAAACGGGGAAGCGACAATCCTCAAAAGCATAGAAAACGGGGACACGGCGAACAAAATGTAACACCCCGAATCCGTGGGACTCGGAGCGCTACGGGTTGGGACCTCACAATGGGTCCCGACCCTTAGCTTGACAACAATTTCACCGGATCTTTCAACATGACACAAATAAAGGCAAAACCGAAATTCCTTTTAATGCAAATGATAAGAAACCCGAAGGAAAACAACAAAAGACTTCAGCCGATAAACAACACGAAAGACCAAATGCCATACACGCGGCATACAATATATAAAGAATACAAAACTCAAAGACGACTCCAACCAAAACCCAATCCTAAAATGTACGGAACCCCGGCTGTCCACTCTTCCGGATCTCTCGACCGCATTCCTAATCTGCAAGGCAATCTACAACAATCGGTATAAAACCGTTAGCTAATATTCGCAGCATTAGAATCAAGGTGAAACGCACAAACACAAGTAAAACAACATAACACACAATGTACACCAAATCACACAAGTCCGGTTTATTATCTTTTTATTATTAAGTTGTATCCCGTTCTAATTCAACTTCTTTGTGACACGAGAATCTCCCGAAACTCGCCTCGGTCCCCACTTACCGCATGGAACGGTGGATGCCTCCGACCGTCTAACCACACGGGCTAGTCGCCAAGAACCTCATAACTCTACGCAAGAGCTAGACAAGTTGTCACCGCCCGTTATCATACACTTGGGCCAAATAATATATAAAGGTCGGTAATCCTAATTCCGGTTTTATAAGTTATAATGAAAGCGATAAAACACACACCACCAAACACGCATCGAATCTAATACATAGAATACGAGCTAAGTAAGTCCGGAGACTTACCTCGTCACCACCCTCAACTCACAACACTCTCGCTTCCTTAGGGAGGAAGTCCATAACCTGCTCACAAGAAGATAACTATATCAACAACAACCCACTCACAATAGAAGTCTTAGACTTCTATTCAAATGATCTACATAAGACCATTTGACTCTCAATTCTAGGACCGCATCCTAGAATCCCTCATGCTCACATTACACTCAACAGAAGGTAGAAGTCCTAAGACTACTTCTAAACCCTCGGATCTCGCAAGATCATAACTCACAACACCACTAGGATAACATGCCTAGTCCCCACAATCGCAATGGTAACAACACTATGCTAGGATACGCATATCCTAGCCCATAATCTCAACAACCATAAGCTCACAACTATAAACTTACAATCTCAACCTCAACCCCTAAATTCTCACAAGCTCAGCATACAACTTTAAGTCATAAACAACCTCACAAGATTATATCGACTCCTCAAGCCTTATAACATTTCACTATCAACAAAACTCACCTAAGGTCCATAACCACTACTTGGTATTCGCTCTAAGTTAGGCTAGATCCAATCCTAGCATGATACTACTAAACATAACTAGATCGAGGGAAAGGATACTCACACGACGTCAAAAGACGGAAATCGATCAACGGATATCGACTTGGACTTGTTAGGTCTTTATCGGGACTCTTCCGAACCTAACACCAAAAGTATATAAATTTAGCTTATACGCTAAATTTGAGCGGAATAATTAACATATATAAATCTAAGAAAACCTCACTTTTAAAACCCAAGTTAAAACCGTAAATATATATATTCCGGATAAATTGTATAACATCATAACCCAAGGTTAAACTTATTTTTAAAGTCAACGTTACAATCCCGTAATTAAATCCAAGGTTTTAAACCGCTCAAACATTTTCCAGGCACATTATATACTTATATAAACATGAGTCAAAATTCTGCAATTAAATTTCCTGGGCCAAAACTTTAATTAAATCAACAGAGGGCATATCTGCAAATTCTGGAAATTAGGGCCATTAACGCAAATATAAGATATAGGGTACAAACTGTAATAAGCTGCCATTGGTGGGGCCCGATTTACAATATCAAAAGGGTTTCTTTTAATCCCTTTGAAGCGGCAGTCACCTGGGGAGATGAAGACAGGGACGCAGCCTGTAAGCGTGGATCCGGCCGGGAGAAAACAGGGCAAGGCGGAGGCGGCGAGGAGGGGAACTGGCAGGGGCCTTCTCCGGCGTTGGCCATGGCGGCAGTGGCTCCTTCCCTGCGATGCTGTAGAGGAGGCGATCCTGGTTACAACATAAAAGGAGGAGGGACAGGGGAGGCTGTCTGCACAGGCCAGGGCCGAGCCGAAATGGTGGCTTCTCCGGCGTAGGCGGTGGTGTTTGTTGGCGGCAGTGGAGGCAAGGGCGAGGCAGGGCGAGGACTGGCGGTCCCCAACGAAGGCAAGGCAAGGGCGATGGTTGTGGTTGCCGTTCCTAGATCCGGCAGCGTTCGACAGAGCTCTCCCAAACACGAAGGTGGCGGGCGAGAGGTAGATCCGGAAGATCGGAGATGGCGGCGCTAGCATTCCTGTCTTCTCCGGTGAACCTCCTCGACTGTACAAGGGCGGCGATGGCGAGGCGGTCATCAACAGGTAGGAGCAGCCTCTCCTCGAGTTTTCGATCGGGAAAAGAAGCAGGGAGGTGCAGTGGAAGACGTCGAGGAGAGGTAGTGCGAGGGAGAAGAAGGGCACTCTTGCGACTCTTCTCCTTGGCTCCTAGTAGAGGGTCGATGGTGGAGGACAAGGGAAAGGACGGCTTTGTTCCTAGCGGCGAGGAGGGCACTGCAGGGCTGTTGGGCTGGCCTTCCAGGGAAGGTGAAGGAACAAAGAGTTGTAGGCGAGAGAGGGGAAAAGAGAGATTGAGGAGTAGAGCAAGTGGGGAGAGAGGAAGGCTTGCTGCAAGTCACAAGGGAGGGAATGGGGTTGAAGGGTTGAAAGTTCACAGAGAGTTGAGGGTGAAGCAAACTGAGGGAGGAGCATCCAGTCTGAGATACAGATTAGCGTGAGTCTTGAGGGATCTGGGTAGCGTGTGCTGCTGTGAGGCTAGGAAGGTAGCTGGGCGGTAATCACTCAAAACAAAAGCCAAATCAAATGAAAAATAAATAATATAAATTAAAATAAAGTAAGTCGATCGGAAATACTCGGATCGGGATTTTCAAATCGGAAAACTTTTCCGACTTTTCCGAAGATAATAACGCGGATATACGCGAACGTATCCAAAATAATATTATACTCCGGAAAGTATATTTTACGGCGTTAAATACTTTTAATAAAATATTTAATCTAATAAAATACCGATAGAAGTCGGAAAAAAAAAAAGAAAATAAATATCGAAAATGCGCCAAAAATTTGGGGCGTTACATCAGATCTCCCTAAGAAAATAAGTTTCGTCCCGAAACTTGCTATGCGTCGAACTTCTCAGTCCCTAAGGTCGAGGTATGAACTCTCAAACTAAGAAGGCCTTAACCTTCTAATCTACATACACAACTGCTCGAACCACCATCACAATATATATATAACCGGTAATAAAACACTTTCCCGCACGGGGCACAAACAACTTATAACAACACACATATACAAGTCAACTAAGAGAAGAACTAGTCTAACCCGTCGATTCTATCGATGTTACTAGCTCGGCATAAAAGTCAACCAAAGATATTGTCCTACGTCTTCCAGTTAGCCTCATCGGTTCCTCGTTTACCACTAGATCATCATGACTGATAACGTGTCTCGAGTCATGTATGTACTCTCTCGATTTACACACATGAAACACCGGGTGAACACTCTCTACTCTTGGCGGCAACACCAACTTATAAGACACTTCTCCAACTCGTGCTAAGATCTCAAAAAAAATCCGATATATTGAAACTCCACTTCCTTTTTCGGGTCTTTTTCAATGCACCATTTCCATTAGGTTTCTTCTCTATTTGTCTCTAACAAAGGAGATCAAATTTCCAATTTACACCGTTAGCTTTGGTTCTTGTCAAACAAACGTCGATGTTATGTTTCCTCAATTCATGTTGCAATTCCATGTAAAGAAGGAAGCAATTTACTCCATACTACTTCTATTAACCAAACATGTATGCTATTACTTCTATATCAATCCGCAATACTCGATCAAGATCTTGTCTTGAAGAATCACTTGTACACTTGAAACTCATAATACCTTAAGGTAAACCAAAATAATTGCACCAATGAATCCCCTCTTAACTCTCAGCAACTCTTTTGTCAATTCTTCGTCCCATACGGTACTTCATTGTCATCCAGAGTAGGTTACCATAATTGGTGCTATACAACTTCTCTCTTCACAGATCTGGTAAACATCCAAGAAAACTTGTAAAATCTTTCACATCTTTCGGGGTTTGTCATCCCGAGACACCATGTCATACATCTTCTCTCCTTTTCAAGAGTAGACCCAAAACATCTCATCCGGGCATCAGTTGCCCATATGGAATAACTACAACTCTTAGTGACTCTGATTGGTCCAAATGCCGTACTTGCAATATCTCAATCTCGAATTTCTCAAACAGTTAAAATCAAGTTCTTAACTTAATCTTATAAGAGACTATCAACCCTTAGAACTGATCGAGTAGATCATCCATTCGTTGTAAGGGGTACTTGTCTTTCATTGCCATCTTGTTCAACTTATGATAATTATAGTACAAACCGAGATAATCGTCTCTCATTTCGCAAACTGGTGTTCCCCATAGCAACTTCAAATCAAGAATTTAAGATATATTCCAATAGGAACTTCAAATCAAGAATTCAAGATACACTTCCAACATGAACTTCAAATCTTCTTAATGGTAAACCCACCTTCCGATGCATTGGAAAACGTTCTATCTCGGGTTCCAGCTTTTCTTCTCCCATCACATATCGTAAGATATCGACACCACCTAGTCCGAACGCTTGACAAGTGGTCCACCCCGACCGGTTGGGGTGACGTGCTTGAACACGTGTATTGTTCCTTCTGTAACTACTATGTTCACCGTCCTCTTTCAAAGATCCTTCATCTCCAGAACTCAAGGAACTTGCTTGAGTCTTCCGACTCTTGAAGCTTTATTTAAGTATTTCTTTATCTTAATCCCATTTTCCCTCTTTGATGACACGATTGTAAAAATCGTCTAAGGTTTCTCACTTATGGGACAACCATAAGGGTCCAAACTGCAGGACTAAACCGTGCTTCAAAACAATTGACCTTATTTTCTTTGCTTTCCCTGACATCCTAACATATGGGAGGATTTATCCGTATTCTACATCAGCTTTCACCAAAGACACCCTTTCTTCAAGTAGGCATAGAAATTTACACTTCACTTTCTTATGTAACGTCAAACGACCGCAGAGGCTCTAACCTCGATCTTTCATGTACTTCTTGTACATTTCATATCGACATCAAACTTCAAAACTTCAATCTTCTCTTACTCTTGTTGGTCACCTTATATATCTCTTGGCATTCCAAAAACAACTTCACAACTGTACCGGTATGCCTTGTGAAGAACGCTAGGCTAATATCCCCCTACCAACATCACTGAAGTATCCAAATCATAACTCCACCCAACACTAACATCATAACTCTAAGCTTGCAACGTTGCCCTAATCTAGGTCATCCCTTTCGCGCCATAACCACCACGACTCTTCTGTGTGAGTCTAAAACATCTGACTCCGCCTTTGCTTGCGAAATATACCATTCATTTTATTAGAACAAACATACTATGTGTCCCCTTTACGCACAACAACAATAAAAGCCTCACTTTCCTCTTGTTTCTTGTAGTTCTCTTCGCCTTAATCAAACTTTAAAAGTTCTGATCCATGTCATTCCCCATATGCCAATCCTATGAACTAAGAAGGTCGCATAGGTTTGTTACAATCCCTCCCTAGGAGGTCTGTTATAGTTACTTGATTTGAACTCTTGCAATGCTACATGATTAAGATATTGGTGCTCCCATTGACATACCTCCCTATTACCGACATTGAACCACCAGAACTTCACGCTCTTGTTACCGTTCCTTTATAATCCACGTTCCTGGTTACTCTTCTCATCTACACTCATTCATAGACAACCCACACAAGCACGTTCTCGACTATCACCGATTAGCTTGTAGCGGACCTTCTCTAAGTCCAACGCTTCACCATTTTTCCTACCCTCCAGGTTATCATACTTCGGAAGGCTACCCTCTCGGAGTACTATGCCTTAAACTTCAATTGCTCATATCGCCCTTCACACACTCCATTAACTCTTTCTACGCTTCACGCTTCCTTCTTCTATAAGGTAAGTATACCCTTCTCGGCCTTGTGGTGTCGCATAACTCCCGTTCATAGGCTTAACCGTTCCTCCAGGACGTCTTTCAAGTGCATCTTAAGTCTTTCCATACATCACAACTTCTTGTTACGTCATTCATTTCCTCCTAATCACATCTACTCACACTTCTTTCCTTTTTGGCATTTCTTAGCCTATCATCATAACGGAAAACCGGTCAACTCTTTTAGGGGAATTTTCCCATGTGAAACCCCACCACGCCTTCTTCTCATAACTCCAGTAATGTTTTAACTTTACTTTTTGGTACCTCGTAAGCTTAACTTACGGTATTTTAAATTGTTCTCACATGTTTCGTTCACTTCTCTCATCTTAACTCCGATGCTTGGAAACGTCTAAGGATAACTTTGGATCTTAATAGAACACCACCTTAACCTTGCTAGAACGTACTCATCTCCTCCTCGATTTACCTCTTTAGTTGTCCACGCTTCTTCTCGAAGAACTTAATTTCGTTCTCTCTCTTGGTCTCGTCGTCGTTCGATCATGGCCTTTTTAGAACCGTTTCTACACTTTAATGTTGCTCTCTTTACTTGTATTGCTCCATCTCCACCTCTCTTTATTCGTCTCGAGTTCTTCTTTCTACTTGTTCATCCTTCGTTATGTCATCTCTACTCCTCTTCGACATCCTCTTAAAGGAGTACAAGAACTCCAAGGTGTTCACCCAAACGTAGTGTTCGTCCCTAGAGGTGTGTGCAAATAAGTTTTAAATTTATAAAACTAGAATCAAGCAGCGAACCCGCAGTGTACGGATCGACGTAGTTAAGCAAGAATTCCAGAGTATCAAACACAGGGATTTGGGTGGGAACAAATTCGATTGCAGGTTATCAAGCAAGTAAATATGAGAGTTTTGCAAATATTGGGAAAACAACAATCCTAAAGATCCAGGTGTTCAGTTGCGGCAATAGATTCAAGATATACTAATGATGTAAAGACAGAGTAGAGATATGCAAAGGTATACTAATGTAAGGTAATCGTACGGTTGAGGTTCCAAAAATCTTATGTAACCCACCTAAAAGACACTTCCTATACAGGTTGTTGAGGCTCAATATAGAAAGATTCTAAAGGCGAGGATTAGTATCAAATACCCAAACTTATAATCTAAAGATCAAGACTAACTTAACCGATTGAGGTTGTTGAGGCTCACAATCGAGGTAGAGGTTGTTGAGGCTCACTACCACCTAGAAAAGACAAGTCTAGACTAAGTTAAAGCAAATCTTTAACTTTGGGTTAAAGTAAAAGCAGGCTCGTAAACTAAAGGGAAATTACGGCTGGATCTTGAGATTCCACGGTCGTGGAACTCAAGAACAGCCCGTAATTTGGGGTTGTCGACGATTCTCTCTAACTCTCAGAGTCTAATCTGTTTGCGATCGATCTATCATCACTTATGCCACAACTATCAACCCTTCACCTTAGAATTGTTAAGGGTTTTTAGCCAATAACAGTCATATTGATATTAATTCAAGAATCAAAAGATAAAAGATGAAAACTTTCAAGAACTATTAATAACCTTCAAATGAATCTCAAGATCACAATCAAGAACAAATGTTTATCAAAAGATTCAAAACAAAGTAAACAACCACAACCTTAGGAAAGAAGAGAAACGGGATGTCAATCCGTTTCCAAATCAAACCTAAACAAGAAGAGAGATCTTCTTGCAAATTCTTCCTAAAACTTCGATCTTCCACAAATCCGAAGATCACAACAGCAATCTCCACCGAAAGTGCGAGATTGGGGCGACTCTCCGATGCGAACTTAATCTCCAATGAGATCTCCCAAAAATGCCTCCAAATGAGGGTTTTGCGTCGCTAAGGGTTGATCCTAAGCGTCGATTGCTAAGCGATGATTGTAAGCGGGAATGTACGTCTATGCGTGGATGCAAGAACGCTAAGCAGGCCTAAGCCAGGATGATGAAATCTCCTTTCTTCCGTCTTTTTATAATGCAGGGCAAAGTGTCGGCCCGGCCCGATCTTCAAAAGATCATGGCTTCGAAGTGTGGCGAAAAGATTCGCCAAGATCACGGTCGTGGAAGATTCCACGACCGTAATTCTAGGGCGTGGAAACAATTACGGTTAGTTCCACGACCGTAGTATCCTCTGGAATGAACATCGAATTCTGACTTTGAATCCACGGCCGTAATTCTGAACGTGGTTTGGATTCCGGCCGTATTTTAGGGCGTAATTTAGGGTAAGAACGTGATTCTTCCCTAAACTCGCGCATTCCTCAATCTAAGACTCCAAATTGCTTCCAAATTGCTTCCAAAAAGTGTCCTCGATCTATGGACATATCAACTCAACTATCCTTTGCTCGATTCCGTTCGGAAATAGCTCCAAATCACCTATAATCAACATAGAACTAGTGTAGACATCCATATCGACAATATAGGAAATACTAGCTCACATATGCATAAAGATCAATCAAAGACTATCAATATGAATCAAATACGATTAGAAAACGTGCCTAAAATATCACAATATTTCATGCTAACAAATAACCCCATACTTAACACTTGCTTGTCCCTAAGCAAGGTCTTTCAAAAAGCTTTAAACAAGAGTTAGGATGAAATATGTGTATCTTCTTTTGGTGAATGTGACTTCTAAAGAATAGATCATTCTCAAACCTTGCTTCAATCGTTCATCAAACTTTCACACACTCAATCAAAGAGTAAAAAGCAAACAGAGTTCATGAATCAATTTAACCTCTAAACAAGCATCATAACCTTCAAACTTTATCAAAATCAATCACAAGAAACTTCAATTTAGATCACCAAGTCATATAACATTCTTTTGATCTTAAGGACTTTCAAAGAAAAGGTCTAGAGTATGGAAGGGAAGGAAAAACTTTAAGGGAAAGTGGTGCACAAATCCGGGAAAGTGGACAACTACCTTCTTCTTCTTATGCAGTTCCCGCAACACTTCACTTAGAGCTTCGCTCTTGCATTTCATTTTTCGACTTTACTTTTGGAGTTATGGATAGAGGTGCACAAAAACCGAAGCCTAGGAGATTGGCTTTTCTCAAAATTGCAAGAGATGCCTCAAACCCTTAGCGCACATACCATAATCCGTTAGGAATATCGCTCAATCCGACTTTGGCAAGACACAAACACCCGGCTATGTGAATGGCGCCGAGTTACTCATCGTCATGATTGACTTCCCCAAACCTATAATTTCTTTCTATTCACTTGATTGCAAATAATTGCTCTCATGGCCCTCCCACATCAAACATGCCTTTTTTCATTCACTTTTCCAAGTTCCCGGATAGGTAAAGAAGGCTAATATTTCAATGAGGAGCTAGATGATCAAAGAAAGAAGAAAGAAAGTATCGAATTGCCTTAATCATTTCAACAAGAAGTATAGAAACTTATAATGTGATTTCAACTTCAATTTCTCAACATGATTTAGGTAACGTTTTCACATTATAAAACTTGCAAAAGAGGTAGAATTCATTCATTCAAATTCTTTTCGATTTACAATCCTTTTAAGCATGCAATTGTCATCAAACTCAATTCGCAAGTAGTGATTATCATGGAAATCATCTCAATTCATTAGAAGCACAAAATTTTCAAAATTTTTCAATTTTTATGGGTTTTTAAAGTTCTTTTTCATGCAATGCAAAAATAAAACGTGTAACACATAATGAACATGCAATGATAGTCTCGGAATGAAAGCAACATAGAGAGTAGAGTTATTACAAATTTTTAGTACATCCCACCCCATACTTAGGACGAACATTGTCCCTAATGTTCACAAGAAAGAACAAAAGAAAGAAAAGAAAAAGAAACTCACAAGTGGTGGCGGGAATGTCTAAAACAACGGTCCGGCGTCAAATCACTGCGGCGCCGGTGGAGGTGGAAATGGAGAGAAACTCGGATCATAGAACCGCCCAAACTGCTGGCGGTAGACGTCCCTCATCATGTGGTCAAGGTCGTCTAGGCGTCCGTCTCTAGCATCCGCCCGGATCTCTAGTGCTCCAACTCTCTCTGAAAGTCCGGTAGCCCAATCCGGCATCCTCTCATACCATCCCGGGGCGTGATCGTACCATGCGGGGGCATCGGCTGGTGCTGGTGCTGGTGGTGGTGCTGCTGGCTGCGTCGTGGACCAAGGAGGGGGTGTGTCGTACCAAGTGGGAGGTGTAGTCATCCACGTGGGCCTCTCACTCACGCTAGCGCGGCGAGATGACGAGCCTGAAGCTCTAGCTAGGCGTGGAGAGCGCCTAGGTACATCCGGGGCCGCCTCCGGCTGATCCGGAAACGTGCCGAACTCCTGCTCCGCTCCTCCACCACTCTCGTACTGCTCTCCCATGTCCTCCTCATCTACAACCGGTGGTGGAACGTAAGGGGGAGCTACTAGCCTGTTCACATGCATCGCAGCGAACGTCTCTTTCCAATTGTGGCGTCCCGCCACAATGGAATACTCCGGCAGCCACTCAATACCCCTACCCGTCCTACTCTCCCAAGGCATGCCCGCATAAGGCGGACCTCTATGTGTGGGGAAGATGAGTCCCCTAACCATAAAGGCATGTAGCCCTAATGGAACCGCCGGTATACGGGTACAAGCTGAAAAATCCACACCCAACGTCCTAGCTATGTGGGTCACTATCCCACCATATCCAATGTTCCCCTTCGATTTGTTCTTGAGTTTACTCATCATAGCCGCTAAAAGAGTAGCACAATCTGCGCGGCATCCATAAAGCATACTGTAAAGGAGGAATAGCTCATCCGTTTTGATCTTTTGGGGCGTCTCCGTCCTAGGAAAGAGACACTCCGAAAGAACACGGTGAGCTATCTTCAAGGCTAAATGGTACATCAATTTAGCCTTGGTATCTGCGGGCTGCCATCGATCCTCCTGGGCGTAAATCATTGCCACTTCCTCCCAAAAATCCTTGGCGGAAACGCCTCTAGGAAGTCGACCATTGTAGGTCTCGTGGAACCCGAAAATGGTCCCAAACTCAACAATACTAAGGTGATAGTCTCGATTCATGAGACGGAAGAAGACGGTCCTATCAACATGGCTGTGCTCGAAAGATGTCACAACCTCTCGGGTAATCTCCTCATAGGCGTCTTCACGAATGTTGGTGAAGACAAGCAATCCGGCTCTATCCAAGAGCCATGTAAGATCCTCAACTATGTTGAGAGGATGTAGATCCTCCAACAACAAATACCTAGGACCTATCACTGTCCTCTTCTCTATTTTCTCGAATGCAGCTAGGTAGTTCTCATGTATGGTGGGGATGCTAGGGTGAGGTGGTGAAGATGGAGGTGAAGATGGAGGTGAAGGTGAAGATGGTAGTGAGGGAGATGATTGTGGTGGTGCCCTAGAGGTGGAGGGATTGCCTTTTCTTTTCTTATTTTGCTCTCCCTTTTTCTCTTTTATCCTTCCCGACATCCTCCTTACAAAGTCCATTTTTCTCAAAAATCACGGTCTGTTCTTGGGGAATTACGGCCGTGGTTTACCCAGAGACCGTGATTCGTC
The DNA here is from genome assembly GCA_033239045.1 of Fagopyrum esculentum. Lineage (NCBI taxonomy): Eukaryota > Viridiplantae > Streptophyta > Magnoliopsida > Caryophyllales > Polygonaceae > Fagopyrum > Fagopyrum esculentum. The sequence goes on from BSUD01000007.1 coordinate 14,427,197, forward strand.
TCAGAAATTCGTGAATCTCAGCAAATTCACCAACAATCACCATAACAAGCAGTCCTAATCTAATTCCTTCCAATCTTTGTCAGTTCTTCCTAAAGATCTATAGCAAAAACGAACTAAATCCGCGAAATTCGAGAAGAAAGATATAACCTCTTTTTCGGATTGAAAAATCCAAAATGCGCGTTTGTTGATCGATTTCCACACGATTTGTTGCTTGGATCTTGTTCGTGGTTGGATTTGCTGCAGTTTAGGACGAAGAATCGTTGAAAACGATTAGGAAACGAGGAATTGGGAGAGGATGAGGGTATTCGGTATCTAGGTCGTGGAATTGGGGAAATTTTGGTTAAGTTTGTGAAGAATGTGGCTTATATAGTGGCCGGCAAAATTTCCAAAAATCACGGTCTGTCGGGGCATTCCACGGCCGTGGAAGTGCTTTGAACCGTGATTTTGATGATTTTTCAGAGGCGTTTGAAAATTACGGTCACTGTAGCTATGACGACCGTAATTTGGACAGTGGAACTCTCTGTAAAGCTCCAAAATCCAAATTTCGTCACTCTTCTTCGACATTATCCTCCCTTTCTCCTTTTCCATCGATCCTACAACCAAAAACACGAACATACCGGAAGAAATCGAGGAAAATAAAGCGAAAAAATATCTATTCTAAACTAAACTATGAATCGAAAACAAAAATGAAAATGCAATACCTTGGGTTGCCTCCCAAGAAGCGCTTTGTTTAAGGTCCGTAGCTAGACCATTGTCGTACCTATTCGAGCGCGGTAGGTGCAAACTCCTCAGCTTGGAGTTCCGGCGTATACTTCTTGAGTCGTTGGCCGTTCACCTTAAAACTTCCGCTAGCTTCACCCCATACTTCAACTGCACCATGGGGGAAAATGCGCTTAATTAGAAAAGGTCCAGTCCAACGAGATTTTAACTTACCTGGAAAGAGGCGAAGTCTCGAATTGAAGAGGAGAACTTGATCTCCTTCTTTGAATTCCTTTGGAATGATATGCTTATCATGCCAACGCTTTGCTCTTTCCTTGTAGATCTTAGCGTTTTCGTAGGCGTTCAAACGGAGTTCATCCAGCTTGTTGATGTCTAGGAGACGCTTCTCTCCCGCTTCCTTCATGCCGAAATTCAGCCACTTGATAGCCCAAAACACTTTGTGCTCCAGCTCTACCGGCAAATGACAAGACTTTCTATACACAAGGTTGTATGGTATGGTTCTTATGGGGGTCTTGTACGCAGTCCGGTACGCCCATAATGCATCATCTAGTTTCAAGGACCAATCCTTCCTAGTCCTTGAAACCGTCTTCTCTAGAATTCCCTTGATCTCCCTATTTGAGATCTCAACTTGTCCACTCGTTTGTGGATGGTAAGGGGTAGCGATCTTGTGAGTAACCCCATACTTGGCTAGAAGAGCTTCAAAGCGACGGGCTATGAAGTGAGAACCTCCATCACTAATGATCGTCCTTGGCGTCCCGAATCGTGGAAAAATGGTCTTGTTGAAGAACTTAACCACCACCATGGCATCATTTGTGGGAGAGGCAATTGCTTCCACCCATCTAGAAACGTAGTCTACTGCCAATAATATGTATTGGTTTCCACAAGATGGGAATGGTCCCATGAAATCGACTCCCCAAACGTCGAAAATCTCCACCTCTTGGATGTTGTTGAGGGGCATCTCGTTCCTTCTAGAAATATTGCCTGTTCTTTGACAAGCATCGCAACAAGAAACAAAGGATTGCACATCTTTAAATAAAGTAGGCCAATAGAATCCAAATTGCAATACCTTTGCGCTAGTTTTGTTCGAACTAGCGTGTCCTCCACAAGGTAGTGAATGACAATGGCGGATGACACTTTGCATCTCATCTTCCGGCACACATCGCCGAATGATGCCATCCGGACCTCTCTTAAAGAGGAGAGGCTCGTTCCAATAGTATTCCCGGACGTCCTTGAAGAACTTCTTCCTTTGTGCGTATGACAGTCCGGGTGGTATCTCTTGGCAAACTAAATAGTTAACGAAATCAGCAAACCATGGTTCGTTACCTTTGGAGACTATCTTGATGCACTCCTCTATGATATGTAGGTGTTCGTCCGGAAAGGAGTCATCAATGGGCAAATGGTCGTCCTCTAGATGTGTGAGACGACTCAAATGATCCGCAACAGAATTTTCCGAGCCTTTCTTGTCGCGGATCTCAAGATCGAATTCTTGTAGGAGAAGAATCCATCTAATCAGCCTTGGCTTCGCATCTTTCTTCGCAAGGAGGTACCGGATCGCAGCATGATCCGTGTAGACAATCACCTTTGCACCTACAAGATAAGAGCGAAACTTGTCAATAGCGTAGACAATGGCTAAAAATTCCTTCTCTGTAGTGGCGTAGTTGAGCTGAGCTTCGTCTAGCGTCTTGCTAGCGTAGTATATGGCGTGGGTTCGTCCTTCCTTTCGTTGTCCAAGAACAGCTCCAATAGCTACGTCACTAGCGTCGCACATAATCTCGAAGGGGAGAGTCCAATCCGGAGGTTGGATAATAGGTGCTGAGATTAGAGCTTGCCGAATGGTGTTAAACGCATCCAAACATTCCTGCGAAAACTCAAAAACCGCATCCTTCATCAATAGATTAGTGAGAGGTTTTGATATCTTAGAAAAATCCTTAATGAAACGTCTATAAAATCCAGCATGTCCTAGGAAACTTCTTATCCCCTTCACCGAAATCGGGGGAGGAAGTTTCTCTATGGTCTCTATCTTAGCCTTGTCTACCTCTATCCCTCTACTAGAGACTAAGTGACCTAACACGATTCCTTCCTTAACCATAAATTGACATTTCTCCCAATTAAGAACTAGGTTAGTGTCTTCACATCTTTGCAAAACAAGAGAAAGGTTAGAAAGACAATCGTTAAAAGAGGAACCGTAAACGGAGAAGTCGTCCATGAAGACTTCCATGATTTCCTCTACGTATTCGGAGAAGATGGCCATCATGCACCGTTGAAAGGTGGCTGGGGCGTTGCAAAGCCCGAACGGCATTCTCCTATAGGCGAACGTACCCCAAGGGCACGTGAATGTGGTCTTCTCTTGGTCATCCGGATGTATCGGAATCTGAAAGAAGCCACTATAACCGTCAAGGTAGCAAAAGTATGAATGTTGTGCTAACCTTTCAAGCATCTGATCGATGAATGGCAGTGGAAAGTGATCCTTCCGCGTTGCCTTGTTGAGCTTGCGGTAATCTATGCACATTCGCCATCCAGTTACGGTTCGGGTAGGAATGAGTTCGTTGTTCTTGTTGGTGATGACCGTCATTCCTCCCTTCTTCGGAACTACTTGAACCGGACTCACCCATTTACTATCGGAGATAGGATAGATGATACCTGCATCAAGAAGTTTAAGAATTTCCTTCTTGACAACCTCCTTCATGGTCGGATTCAACCGCCTTTGAGGTTGTCTTGAAGTTCTAAAGTCCTCCTCCATTAGTATCTTATGCATGCATAGGGAGGGTTTAATTCCTACTAAGTCCTCAATAGTATAGCCTATGGCTTTTCTATGTTTCCTAAGGACAATCATGAGCTGTTCATGTTCATCTATGCTTAATTCGGAACTAACAATAACCGGAAAGGTAGAATTAGATCCAAGAAAAGCGTACCTTAGATGAGTAGGAAGCGGTTTGAGTTCCATCACTTTCGGAGCTTCCAATGATCCTTGAGGAGCTTCCAATGATCCTTGAGGAGTTTCCGATGTTTCCTTATAAGTTTCTAAGGATGTTGAATGGGTTGGAGAAGAATTAGAAGAAGTTGAAGAAGTATGCCGGTCACCCTCTTCCACGGTCAAAATTACGGTCTCCTCTTGTGTTCCACGGCCGTAATATCCTCTGGAATGGAGGTCGATTTTGGTTGTGGAATCCACGGTCGTGGAATACAGGGTATGACCGTGGATTCTAGTATTCTCAGCCTCATCGTGGAGTTTCTCAAACTCCACTTCATGCATCTCCTCTTGTGCTTCCAAGGCTTCAATTTCCTCTTTGCACTCTTCTTCTTCTCCTTCATTGGTTAGACTCATAGTGATAACCTTTTGTAGAGGATCGTTAAAGAGAATCGCACTTACCTCCTCCCTAGATAAACCTTCTTCATCTTGGACATCGTAGATATCCTCGTCAAAGATTGGCTCCTTCACTAGAGTGGAAAGAACGAACTCTACTTTCTCTTCTCCAATGTCAAAAGCGAGTCTTCCATTCTTGCAATCGACCATGCAGCCGGAAGTTGCAAGAAACGGTCTTCCGAGTATAATCGGGACCGGACTATCTGCAGGAATGTCAAGCACGACAAAATCAATGGGGACAAAGAATTTACCTAGCTTGACCGGGACGTCTTCTACAATGCCGACGGGACGAGTAATGGATCGATCCGCCATGTATAACGTCATCTTCACCGGTTTAGGGTCGCCTAAACCGATCTTCCTGCACAACGCAAGTGGTATGATGCTCACACTTGCTCCTAAGTCACATAAAGCGTCATATGTGACCTCTCCCACTCCAATGGGAATGCAAAATGACCCCGGATCTTTCAGCTTTGGGGGCATTTTCTCCTTCATCGTCTTGATGAGATCCGAAGAATCCGAACTCATCTTGACTTCTCCAAAATCTTCTAGCTTCCTCTTGTTAGAGAGGAGCTCCTTCAAGAACTTGCCATAAGGCGGCATACCTACAATAGCATCAATGAAAGGTATATTAATATGCAGCTTGCTCATGAGTTTTATAAACTTACCGAATTGCTTGTCTAGGCGCGCTCGCGCTCTAGATTGAGGGAACGGTAGGGGAGGTTTGTAGGCTGCAGGAGGGACATAGACGTCTTCCTTCTCCTTCCCCTTTTCTTTGTCCTTCTCTACGGGGACTTCAACGAACGTAGGCTGCGGATCGGTGGTAGTCACTCCGCTCCTAGTTGTAATCGCCATTACCCTTCCCTTAGGGTTGTCCTCCGTCTTTCCTGGAAGTTTCCCTTGATTTCTAGGAACTTCCTCCGCGTGGTTGAACATTTGGTTTTCCAAAACCTTTTGAGCTTTGTCAACCTTAGAAACTTGATCATCAACCTTGATGATGCGGTTCTCCAACCCTTGAAGCTTTCCCAAGATCGTTTCCAACATGGGATCGGGCTTCTCCTTTCCCGTATTGTTCCCTCCATTAGATGATTGCCCCTGGCTTTTCAAAGGAGTAGAGGAAGAGGAAGAGGAAGGTGGAGTTAGTGAATTAGAATTGGAAGGATAGGAGTTACCGGAATTCTGTTGATTGGAGCGCCAATTGTTGTTGCTTGAACCCCGATTGTTGTTCCAATTGTTGTTGTTCCGGTTGTTGTTGTTTCCATTCCAATTGTTGTTCCGGTTATTGTTCCGGCTATTGTTGTTGCGGTTGGTGTTATCACCGCCATTGTTGTTGTTGCCCAAATAACCAACATCCTTTCCTTGTTGCTTTGGGAAGTTGGTCTTGATAGTCTCCTTCAACTCTTTGATCTCATTGTTGAGGGAGAAAATCTGATTTTTAGCTTCATGTGTGAGCTTCGCTCCTTGCTCCACACGATTTCCCTCCACTTTCCGGTGGGAATACTTCTCTATGACTCTTGCTTGCTTCTCAATGAAGTCCCAAGTGTCATCTTCTCTCATGTCCATGAACGTTCCACATGAGAGGGATTGGAGGTTCAATTGCGTTCCCGCATCCAGCCCCTTGTAGTAAATCTCCAGCAAGGCAAGTTTGGATATGCCATGATGAGGGCAATCCAAGAGCAAATCCTGAAACCTTTCCCAAGATTGAAACAAACTTTCGTTAGGTCTCATGGAAAAAGCATTAATTTTACCTCTAAGTTCCTCCGTTTTGGAAGACGGAAAGAATTTGGTGAGAAACTCCGCAGAAAGGTCTTCCCACGTGTCTAGTTTCCCATTAGGAAGAGCTTGATACCAAGACAGCGCTTTCCCTTTCAAAGAGAAGAAGAAAGGTTTAAGTTTGTAGCTGTTGGTAGTAGCGCTCTTCGGTCTCATTGTCTCCATCATGCACTCAAAGTTCTGCAAGTGCTGGTGTGGAGATTCGGCACTTGTACCGCCAAATTGGTTTTGGCGAACAAGAGTAATAACTTGAGGGTTGAAGCTAAACCCTTGCACATCTTCAGCATCAAAGTTCACGCCCAAACGGCGTGGTTGTTGTGTTGGATCCATTCGTTGGCCAAGAGTTCTTGGCTCATTATCCACACGTTCGACCCTCGCATTCCTAGGTGGAGTGCGACGATTTGCAGCTTCTTGTGGATTGAAAGGATTCACATTGACCGTAGGGTCAATCTCTTCTAACGGTGGCATGGAAGAGTCACTATCATCGGCGGATGAATGACTTCTTCTTCTTCTAGACCTTGATGTCCTTTTTGAGGATTTCTTGATCATTTTATTCTTAAGCTCGTTCATTTGTACCCCCATCTGGAACATCTGATCCTGTAGAGCGTTAACTTGGGATTGATGTCGATTCATCTCATCCCGGCGAAGATTCTCATTCCAGCGGAGTTGAGCTTCCTTCTCTGTTAGCTTCGCCTGAAAATCACGCTCGTTTCCTTCGGCCATCTTCTTTTCTTTGCGTTTCTGCCTCAAGGTTTTCTCTAGCTCTTGATCGAGAGGTAAGAGATCTCCGGTGTTCCTAGACCTGCGCATACACTCAAAACAATATCAAATAACGAGAGCAAGCTCCCAAGCTTGACAACCGGTTACCGAATTCGGCCGAAACCAAATCCCCGGCAACGGCGCCAAAAACTTGTTCGCCCCTAGAGGTGTGTGCAAATAAGTTTTAAATTTATAAAACTAGAATCAAGCAGCGAACCCGCAGTGTACGGATCAACGTAGTTAAGCAAGAATTCCAGAGTATCAAACACAGGGATTTGGGTGGGAACAAATTCGATTGCAGGTTATCAAGCAAGTAAATATGAGAGTTTTGCAAATATTGGGAAAACAACAATCCTAAAGATCCAGGTGTTCAGTTGCGGCAATAGATTCAAGATATACTAATGATGTAAAGACAGAGTAGAGATATGCAAAGGTATACTAATGTAAGGTAATCGTACGGTTGAGGTTCCAAAAATCTTATGTAACCCACCTAAAAGACACTTCCTATACAGGTTGTTGAGGCTCAATATAGAAAGATTCTAAAGGCGAGGATTAGTATCAAATACCCAAACTTATAATCTAAAGATCAAGACTAACTTAACCGATTGAGGTTGTTGAGGCTCACAATCGAGGTAGAGGTTGTTGAGGCTCACTACCACCTAGAAAAGACAAGTCTAGACTAAGTTAAAGCAAATCTTTAACTTTGGGTTAAAGTAAAAGCAGGCTCGTAAACTAAAGGGAAATTACGGCTGGATCTTGAGATTCCACGGTCGTGGAACTCAAGAACAGCCCGTAATTTGGGGTTGTCGACGATTCTCTCTAACTCTCAGAGTCTAATCTGTTTGCGATCGATCTATCATCACCTATGCCACAACTATCAACCCTTCACCTTAGAATTGTTAAGGGTTTTTAGCCAATAACAGTCATATTGATATTAATTCAAGAATCAAAAGATAAAAGATGAAAACTTTCAAGAACTATTAATAACCTTCAAATGAATCTCAAGATCACAATCAAGAACAAATGTTTATCAAAAGATTCAAAACAAAGTAAACAACCACAACCTTAGGAAAGAAGAGAAACGGGATGTCAATCCGTTTCCAAATCAAACCTAAACAAGAAGAGAGATCTTCTTGCAAATTCTTCCTAAAACTTCGATCTTCCACAAATCCGAAGATCACAACAGCAATCTCCACCGAAAGTGCGAGATTGGGGCGACTCTCCGATGCGAACTTAATCTCCAATGAGATCTCCCAAAAATGCCTCCAAATGAGGGTTTTGCGTCGCTAAGGGTTGATCCTAAGCGTCGATTGCTAAGCGATGATTGTAAGCGGGAATGTACGTCTATGCGTGGATGCAAGAACGCTAAGCAGGCCTAAGCCAGGATGATGAAATCTCCTTTCTTCCGTCTTTTTATAATGCAGGGCAAAGTGTCGGCCCGGCCCGATCTTCAAAAGATCATGGCTTCGAAGTGTGGCGAAAAGATTCGCCAAGATCACGGTCGTGGAAGATTCCACGACCGTAATTCTAGGGCGTGGAAACAATTACGGTTAGTTCCACGACCGTAGTATCCTCTGGAATGAACATCGAATTCTGACTTTGAATCCACGGCCGTAATTCTAACGTGGTTTGGATTCCGGCCGTATTTTAGGGCGTAATTTAGGGTAAGAACGTGATTCTTCCCTAAACTCGCGCATTCCTCAATCTAAGACTCCAAATTGCTTCCAAATTGCTTCCAAAAAGTGTCCTCGATCTATGGACATATCAACTCAACTCTCCTTTGCTCGATTCCGTTCGGAAATAGCTCCAAATCACCTATAATCAACATAGAACTAGTGTAGACATCCATATCGACAATATAGGCAATACTAGCTCACATATGCATAAAGATCAATCAAAGACTATCAATATGAATCAAATACGATTAGAAAATGTGCCTAAAATATCACAATATTTCATGCTAACACGTAGCTCTCAACTAGATACTTGAGCATATTCGTCCTCGTATGTACACTATCCTATGTTAAACGACGTTGTCCAAGGGCGATGATATCATAATAGCATCTCAACTAAATGGTCCTATATCTCCATATGCTACTATATATAATAGGAATATGTATCCATAACTATATATTTCCTAAGTCCATATTACTACTAATATCACGCATTCGGCATTCCATTACAACAATACAAGGTCCAAAACATATAATCGTTCACATATACAACAATATACATAAATCATGTCTATCATGCAACTACAACATACAATAATAGTCTAAAAGTATCCTAAGTCCACGATACATATCTACATATATATATACCTTTATATACTAAAAATCCAATGAACTATGTTACCGAGATCCGCGGAAGGAGTGGTGGTCCGTACATTCTACCCCGACTCATGCATGTGATTTTGAAAATGAAAACTCAGAACCCGCGGGGTTCTGTTTATTCCTTATTCGGCCTTTAGAAGATTGCGAGTGCCATTGTTGTCAACCTAGGGCTCTGATACCACTTTTGTAACACCCCGAATCCGTGGGACTCGGAGCGCTACGGGTTGGGACCTCACAATGGGTCCCGACCCTTAGCTTGACAACAATTTCACCGGATCTTTCAACATGACACAAATAAAGGCAAAACCGAAATTCCTTTTAATGCAAATGATAAGAAACCCGAAGGAAAACAACAAAAGACTTCAGCCGATAAACAACACGAAAGACCAAATGCCATACACGCGGCATACAATATATAAAGAATACAAAACTCAAAGACGACTCCAACCAAAACCCAATCCTAAAATGTACGGAACCCCGGTTGTCCACTCTTCCGGATCTCTCGGCCGCATTCCTAATCTGCAAGGCAATCTACAACAATCGGTATAAAACTGTTAGCTAATATTCGCAGCATTAGAATCAAGGTGAAAGGCACAAACACAAGTAAAACAACATAACACACAATGTACACCAAATCACACAAGTCCGGTTTATTATCTTTTTATTATTAAGTTGTATCCCGTTCTAATTCAACTTCTTTTGTGACACGAGAATCTCCCGAAACTCGCCTCGGTCCCCACTTACCGCATGGAACGGTGGATGCCTCCGACCGTCTAACCACACGGGCTAGTCGCCAAGAACCTCCTAACTCTACACAAGAGCTAGACAAGTTGTCACCGCCCGTTATCATACACTTGGGCCAAATAATATATAAAGGTCGGTAATCCTAATTCCGGTTTTATAAGTTATAATGAAAGCGATAAAACACACACCACCAAACACGCATCGAATCTAATACATAGAATACGAGTTAAGTAAGTCCGGAGACTTACCTCGTCACCACCCTCAACTCACAACACTCTCGCTTCCTTAGGGAGGAAGTCCATAACCTGCTCACAAGAAGATAACTATATCAACAACAACCCACTCACAATAGAAGTCTTAGACTTCTATTCAAATGATCTACATAAGACCATTTGACTCTCAATTCTAGGACCGCATCCTAGAATCCCTCATGCTCACATTACACTCAACAGAAGCTAGAAGTCCTAAGACTACTTCTAAACCCTCGGATCTCGCAAGATCATAACTCACAACACCACTAGGATAACATGCCTAGTCCCCACAATCGCAATGGTAACAACACTATGCTAGGATACGCATATCCTAGCCCATAATCTCAACAACCATAAGCTCACAACTATAAACTTACAATCTCAACCTCAACCCCTAAATTCTCACAAGCTCAGCATACAACTTTAAGTCATAAACAACCTCACAAGATTATATCGACTCCTCAAGCCTTATAACATTTCACTATCAACAAAACTCACCTAAGGTCCATAACCACTACTTGGTATTCGCTCTAAGTTAGGCTAGATCCAATCCTAGCATGATACTACTAAACATAACTAGATCGAGGGAAAGGATACTCACACGACGTCAAAAGACGGAAATCGATCAACGGATGTCGACTTGGACTTGTTAGGTCTTTATCGGGACGCTTCCGAACCTAACACCAAAACTATACAAATTTAGCTTATACGCTAAATTTGAGCGGAATAATTAACATATATAAATCTAAGAAAACCTCACTTTTAAAACCCAAGTTAAAACCGTAAATATATATATTCCGGATAAATTGTATAACATCATAACCCAAGGTTAAACTCATTTTTAAAGTCAACGTTACAATCCCGTAATTAAATCCAAGGTTTTAAACCGCTCAAACATTTTCCAGGCACATTATATACTTATATAAACATGAGTCAAAATTCTGCAATTAAATTTCCTGGGCCAAAACTTTAATTAAATCAACAGAGGGCATATCTGCAAATTCTGGAAATTAGGGCCATTAACGCAAATATAAGATATAGGGTACAAACTGTAATAAGCTGCCATTGGTGGGGCCCGATTTACAATATCAAAAGGGTTTCTTTTAATCCCTTTGAAGCATTTGAAGCGGCAGTCACCTGGGGAGATGAAGACAGGGACGCAGCCTGTAAGCGTGGATCCGGCCGGGAGAAAACAGGGCAAGGCGGAGGCGGCGAGGAGGGGAACTGGCAGGGGCCTTCTCCGGCGTTGGCCATGGTGGCAGTGGCTCTTTCCCTGCGATGTTGTAGAGGAGGCGATCCTGGTTACAAAAGAAAAGGAGGAGGGACAGAGGAGGCTGTCTGCACAGGCCAGGGCCGAGCCGAAATGGTGGCTTCTCCGGCGTAGGCGGTGGTGTTTGTTGGCAGCAGTGAAGGCAAGGGCGAGGACTGGCGGTCCCCAACGAAGACAAGGCAAGGGCGATGGTTGTGGTTGCCGTTCCTAGATCCGGCAGCGTTCGACAGAGCTCTCCCAAACGCGAAGGTGGCGGGCGAGAGGTGGATCCGGAAGATCGGAGATGGCGGCGCTAGCATTCCTGTCTTCTCCGGTGAACCTCCTCGACTGTACAAGGGCGGCGATGGCGAGGCGGTCATCAACAGGTAGGAGCAGCCTCTCCTCGAGTTTTCGATCGGGAAAAGAAGCAGGGAGGTGCAGTGGAAGACGTCGAGGAGAGGTAGTGCGAGGGAGAAGAAGGGCACTCTTGCGACTCTTCTCCTTGGCTCCTAGTAGAGGGTCGATGGTGGAGGACAAGGGAAAGGACGGCTTTGTTCCTAGCGGCGAGGAGGGCACTGCAGGGCTGTTGGTCTGGCCTTCCAGGGAAGGTGAAGGAACAAAGAGTTGTAGGCGAGAGAGGGGAAAAGAGATATTGAGGAGTAGAGCAAGTGGGGAGAGAGGAAGGCTTGCTGCAAGTCACAAGGGAGGGAATGGGGTTGAAGGGTTGAAAGTTCACAAAGAGTTGAGGGTGAAGCAAACTGAGGGAGGAGCATCTAGTCTGAGATACAGATTAGCGTGAGTCTTGAGGGATCTGGGTAGCGTGTGCTGCTGTGAGGCTAGGAAGGTAGCTGGGCGGCAATCACTCAAAACAAAAGCCAAATCAAATGAAAAATAAATAATATAAATTAAAATAAAGTAAGTCGATCGGAAATACTCGGATCGGGATTTTCAAATCGGAAAACTTTTCCGACTTTTCCGAAGATAATAACGCGGATATACGCGAACGTATCTGTTAGCATGAAATATTGTGATATTTTAGGCACGTTTTCTAATCGTATTTGATTCATATTGATAGTCTTTGATTGATCTTTGCGCATATATGAGCTAGTATTGCCTATATTGTCGATATGGATGTCTACACTAGTTCTATGTTGATTCTAGGTGATTTGGAGCTATTTCCGAACGAAATCGAGCAAAGGAGAGTTGAGTTGATATGTCCATAGATCGAGGACACTTTTTGGAAGCAATTTGGAGTATTAGATTGAGGAATGCACGAATGAAGGCAAGAATCACGCTCTTACCCTAAATTACGGCCGTGGATTTTGAGTCAGAATTCGATGTTCATTCCAGGGGATATTACGGTCGTGGAACTAACCGTAATTGTTTTCACGCCCAAGAATTACGGCCGTGGAATCTTCCACGACCGTGATCTTGGCGAATCTTTTCGCCATACTTCGAAGCCATGATCTTTTGAAGAATGGGCCGGGCCAACACTTTGCCCTGCATTATAAAAAGACGGAAGAAAGGAGATTCCGTCATGCCTGCTTAGCGTTCTTGCACGCTCGCTTACCCTCGCTTAGCAATCGACGCTAAGGATTAACGCTTCCTCATTTTGGAGGCAATTTCGGAGATCTCATTGGAGATCAAAGTTCGCATTGGAGAGTTGTTCAAATCTCGCACTTTCAGTGGAGATTGTCATTGTGATCTTCGGATTTGTGAAAGACCGAAGTTCTTGGAAGATTTTGCAAGAAGATCTCTCTTCTTGTTTAGGTTCGATCGGAAACGGATTGACATCCTGTTTTTCTTCTTTCCTAAAGTTGTGATTCGTTTACTCCGTTTTGAATCTTTTGATAAACATTTGTTGTGATCTTGAGATTCATTTGAAGGTTATTGATAGTTCTTGAAAGTTTTCATCTTTTATTCCTTAATTCTTGAATTGATATCAAAATGACTGTTATTGGCTAAAAACCATTAACAATTCTAAGGTGAAGGGTTGATAGTTGTGGCATAGGTGATGATAGATCGATCGCAAACAGATTAGACCCTGAGAGTTAGAGAGAATCGTCGACAACCTAAAATTACGGGCAGTTCTTGAGTTCCACGACCGTGGAATCCCAAGATCCAACCGTAATTTCCCTCTAGTTTACGAGCCTGCTTTTACTTTAATCCAAAGTTAAAGATTTGCTTTAACTTAGTTTAGACTTGTCTTTTCTAGGTGGTAGTGAAGCCTCAACAACCTCTACCTCGATTGTGAGCCTCAACAACCTCAATCGGTTAAGTTAGTCTTGATCTTTAGGTTATAAGTTTAGGTATTTGACACTAATCCTTGTCTTTAGTTCCTTTCTATATTGAGCCTCAACAACCTGTATAGGGAGTATCTTTTAGGTGAGTTACATAAGGTTTTTGGAACCTCAACCGTACGATTACCTTACATTAGTATACCTTTGCATATCTCTACTCTGTCTTTACATCATTAGTATACCTTGAATCTATTGCCGCAACTGGATACCCGGATCTTTAGGATTGTCGTTTTCCCAATATTTGCAAAACTCCCATATTTACTTGCTTGATAACTTGAAATCGAATTTGTTCCCACCCAAATCCCTGTGTTCGATACTCTGGAATCCTTGCTTAGCTACCTCGATCCGTACACTGCGGGTTCGCTGCTTGATTCTAGTTTTATAAATTTAAAACTTATTTGCACACACCTCTAGGGGCGAACAGTATCCAAAATAATAATATACTCCGGAAAGTATATTTTACGGCGTTAAATACTTTTAATAAAATATTTAATCTAATAAAATACCGATAGAAGTCGGAAAAAAAAAAGAAAATAAATATCGAAAATGCGCCAAAAATTTGGGGCGTTACACAAAATAAATAATATATCATTTTAAAGCTATTGAAAGGTAGAATTCATATATCATAATAATGAGATACATATATATGAAAAACTCAATGATATATGAATGAATAAAAATGTTAACATGACAACAAAACAACCGAAACAACAGGTTAGACACAAACATTTTTAGTCTTACAAAATATGAAAATAAACATATTTAGTCTGACAATCTCAAATAAAAATACTTAGTTTCAAAATTGAAAAACAAACCATTCATTTTGCAAATCAACAACCGAACAACATGATCATTGATCAACCAAGGAAAACAATACTCAAAATTTGTAAATTAGACAAAGTGAAAGAATTAGAATGATACGGCAGGACACGGGACACGCCTCTATCTAGAAGTGTCCCATAGCTCCTTATTGTTCATAACCAACAAAACACCACATAAGTCTTCGTCTGGTTTGTCTATAATTCAAGAAAACTCTTACCATCCTATCGATTTGCTAAGAAATAAATATTATTAAATCAATATATAAAATTATGGAACTCAATCGACCGACGCTAGTGCTACAAATACATTGAGAAGGTAAAAGTGGGGGGCACATAGGTTCCGTTTGGTGAACATAGTAGATTATTTAGAAGATTAAAATTTCACAATAATCTCCAATAATCTCGATAATCTATGTTGAAGTGGATGAAAAAAATGGGCAGAATAATCTCCTAAAATAATCTCCGGAGGTTATAACCCCAATAATCTCGATAATCTCTGGCTCACCGAACGCACCCATAGGCCAAAAATCGAACAGAATTGCTAAAAACCGAACCGAATTTAAACCGATTTTTCAAAAATCTTGGACCGAAAATCGAACCTATAAAGTAGGTTCGGTTTCGGTTTGTACCTAAAACTTGAAATATTGGGACCTAAAACTGAACCTATTAGATCGATTTCGGTTCGGTTTAGGTTTTGAACCTAAATGGACCTAAAAATAAAACTTACAAAACTCGATAAACTAACAATAAAATGATAAACTTTTAATCTCTATCAGTATAAAGAGTTAAAACCTACAAAAATAACAATCTCATTTAAGCAACAAGATACATTGAGAAGGTAAAAGTGGGGGGCACATAGGTTCCGTTTGGTGAACATAGTAGATTATTTGGAAGATTAAAATTTCACAATAATCTCCAATAATCTCGATAATCTATGTTGAAGTGGATGAAAAAAATGGGCAGAATAATCTCCTAAAATAATCTCCGGAGGTTATAACCCCAATAATCTCGATAATCTCTGGCTCACCGAACGCACCCATATAGGCCAAAAATCGAACCGAATTGCTAAAAACCGAACCGAATTTAAACCGATTTTTCAAAAATCTTGGACCGAAAACCGAACCTACAAAGTAGGTTCGGTTTCGGTTTGGACCTAAAACTTGAATTATTGGGACCTAAAACCGAACCTACTAGTTCGGTTTCGGTTCGGTTTAGGTTTTGAACCTAAATGGACCTAAAAATAAAACTTACAAAACTCGTTAAACTAACAATAAAATGATAAACTTTTAATCTCTATCAATTTTAGTATAAAGAGTTAAAACCTACAAAAATAACAATCTCATTTAAGCAACAAGATACATTGCCCACTTTCCAAGTATAATTAATCGTTTTTTTATTAAATACAAATTCGGTTTTTTATCAGTTTTACGGTTTTGGACCGAAACCGTAATCGTAAACAACAAGAACCTAAGACCGAATCTAAATTATCGGTTTAGGTTCGTTCTGAACCGAAATTACTCGGTTCAGTTCAAATAAATCGAACCGAACTCGCTCATCCCTAGGTAAAAGATTAATAAGAAAGATTGAAAACGTACTGAAAGAGTGAAAGATCTATTCGGACCAGCCCAATAAATAGGACCCGACGGCCCAATTCGGTCAACCCCAACCGATCCAAATGGAATCGAAGTCTTACAAAACTCGTATACTAAAAACCTCAAGTGCGTCCGCTCAATTTTTTCTTCCGATCAAACCACCCTCGAAGTCGAAGACTCGAAGCCTAGCAGATCGGTAGCTCTGCACATTACCATGGTGAGAAACTTTATTCACATAATTCTCTGCTCATTCTAGGTTTTGATCTTACTCCTGGTGCTAATTTTGTCTCCTTTCCTGATCTTCCATTTTTGAATAGGCGCAATCACCAAAGCCCGTCACTAGCCCCGTGCCTGAGTCGCTCTATCCAACCCTAGCTGTGTTGCTGCTTACATTTGGCCTCATTGTCACCGCTTCGTTCTTCATGTAAGCGATCACTTCCTGACTTCGTGAGTTTACAGATTTTTGTAATTGTGTGGAGGCTTCCGCTTTTGGAAGCTTTTGAGCTTAAGACTTATTTAAGAGTTGATCCGATCTGCTTTGTGCTCAATTTGAGTAATTACATCTTAGATCCAGGCAGAATACTGAGTCAATTGCCTGGTTGCTATTTTGGACATGGCCAGTGTGTAAATTGTTCATATTTCTGCTAATCAGATCTGCGACTAGCATTAATTGACCGACTGTTGTACCTTCAGTGGTGGAGTTTGTAGTGTCACCTTATTATAAAATGTTTGTTCTTCCTCCAGAAAGCTATGAGAAATACAATAATTGAGCTTGGACTTCCCATTTGGTGCAGGATTTTAGTCTTTAACTATCTACAATTTTATTACTTGTAACTATTGGTGCAAATTTTACTTCGGGAAAAACTAATTGTTTTGTCTAAATGGATTGACAATACATGCCTCGGAAGGGTTTGGCTATTCAGCCTAATCCATCGTGTTTTGATGGGTAGATTGGATGGTTAAATCCCCAATTCAGATTGATTAGTTTTGTTTTATTGAATCCTATGTTGCATAGTTAGTTGCTAATAGATGTGTTTTGCATATTGCAAACCATGTTTGGTATTTGCATGATGATAAGAGTTACCCACCCATAGTGTTAATTCTAGTTGTCAAAAGGTTATCCAGATTGATTAGTTTTGTTTTATTGAATCCTATGTTGCATAGTTAGTTGTAAAGAAAGAAACTCTCCTTGTCGTATAGACAATAAAATCTTGTGCATGGGAGAGGGATGAGGCTCACATCACTGTTATTTGAGCTGAGAAGGATGCAGTGGAAATGAAGGACAATATTTTGCATAATGGTTAGAGTTACCCATCGATGATTGTTGACTTTAATGCATGATAATTACTAGTGTATATCAAATTTAGACCATACACTGCTTCAACAATTGTTTGGGAAAAAGGTTGTAGTCATTTGGCATAAATATTTTATCGCTGTTTGATAAATTTTGTGAGAAATGGAAGAACACGAGAAAAGCTGAAAATTGTATGAAGGGATCAGCCAGAAGGAAAGGAAGATAAACGGTTTTGTTAAGTCCTCTATTTGGAAATTAAGGCAGAAAAATGGGTGCAGAAATACGATCAAATAGATTGGGTTGCATCTTATAAGACAAGTTATGTAATTGCATACAGTATTAATTAAAGTTAGCAACCAATAGTGTTGATTCCATAGGTCTTATTGTGATTCAGAATAAAGGTGTAATTTAATCGGTAAAACAAGATTTTTTGGGTAAGGTAATTTAAGCTTTTTATGTAGCTTTTAACTTTTTGGATGTTTTTTTTTTGGTGCTTATGATGAGTTATAGTAGTTATGAAAACGTAATGAAAAATCTATATATATGTTTGGTAGGAGTGTATTTTTGTTGGTAGGTTTTTAGGGTAAATTTACCAAAACAAAAAAAATGTTTAAAAAAAAGAAGAAGCAAATGGGTTGAATGTTGATAGTTGCAAGAAATGGAAATAGATTGGAGATTAGGTGGGTTATATAATTTATATTGGACCAAAATAATTGAAAGCTATTGAAAAAGCTCCTAAAACCTTCCCCAAATTGCTTACAAAAACTCTTCAAAAAGCTCACTAATAACTTCTTAAAACTCTTTTCTTCCAAATAAGCTACCAATACAAAACATGCATCAGAGTTCAATTTCTCGAAACTGCACGAGAATCTACCCAATAAGTTATACAAACTTGCTCTGGGTCATGTTTATCTTTGTTGAATCTTGCTGTGTGGCTACATGTAATAAAGAATTCTGTCTTTTGACTAGACCAGTCTGTGAAACAGCAAATGACGGATCAAGGCGATGGGCTTCCTGCTTGCCTAGGCTCTCATGAGAAACAAAATTGGAGACTCTCCAGTAATTCCTGTGTGCGAGATTCTTGCATTCAGTAATATCCCTAGGAATGAGATCCTTATTTCTAGTGGATGCTATCAGATTGTTTGGGGAACCAGTCTGGATCATTTGGCATAAACATTTGATCCCTACTTGAAAGTTTTTGTCAAAATGGAAGAACATGAGAAAAGATTCGAAAATGTAAGAAAGAGATCAGTCAAAGGGAAGGAAGAGAAACATATTTTGGAGAGTAGCTTCAAGACAGATGAATCCATGATGCTTTGCCTTATTTTCCAACAATACTCTCCATAGAAACGGTAGAGTTTAATAGACGAGTGGCTGCTTCAGGATTTGGAAGCCTACAAGTTTTATACATTAGGGATTTGGAAAACATTGTTTGGATGCATTGTTTATCTCTTATTTATTAGGTACCACAATTTCCAAATAGAGTTCTCATTTCCATCTCTCATGCTAGATTGGTGCCAAGGCAATGGCAATAGATGAATTTGTTGGTCATGGTCCACAATAGTTATGTGGTTTAATCTTGTAGTGGAGCTTCTTGTTGCTACTGTTTTTCATCAACCTATTGCCATTGCCTTTGCCAACAAATTCATCAACCTATTGTCATTGCCTTAGTCCACAATACTTATGTGGTTTAATCTTGTAGAGGGAATCTGAAATAGACTTGCAAGTAGTGATCAAGGATTACGAGAAAAGTCATTTTGATTAGCCTTTCGAAAATTGCAGTTTGTTGCATGGGCCATTTGTTTTAGAAACCAGGTCTTCTTAACTGCCCTTAATTTCCTGAAACAGCTATGAGGCCACCTCATCGAGAAAGAACCGCAGCCTCGGGAAGGAACTGATTACTGGAGCAGTGGCTTCCGTGTTCTTGGTAAGCTCGGACTTATGGTCTTCCTTGGCGTTTCTCAAAAATTAACCTTTCCTCTGTTGCAAATGGTTTTATGTTGCCTTACTGTAAACCTCTTCTTGATGCAGGGTTTTGGCTCCTTGTTCTTGCTTCTCTCGACAGGTGTTTACGTTTGAGCCTCCTGACAAGGGCTCGCTCTTCAGTTGATGATGTACCAAATAGAGTATGTTTAGTTTTGTTAACCTTTGTCGAGACCTTTCGAGTTTACCATGAATACAAATATGATTGTTTAGAAGGATTTGGTCAGTTAAGTTCCAGTTGGGTGAGGATTGACATTGAACTTGCAGTACATCTGAATGGAGAATTTCGACTGCTTCCTACGGTTTCTGTCTCTGTGTTTTTTAACAGATTATATTGATAATTTTATCTTTTATTGTATATTTGTTAATATAACTCGATTCAACAATTTACTTCATTAATCCCGTTATGATAAAAAGTAGGAGGCATGATTTCTTGCCAAACAAGTCACTTAAGCAGAGGGATTTCTATTTCAATCTCCATTTCTTCTGCATCAAGCCCCACACGCAGCTAAAGAATTAATCAATCATGAAACTCTTATCAAATATCTTCTTCAAAATCACCGTCGTCCTCTTCTCTGCAACCTCCTCAGCCACCAGAGACCCGCATGTCATCAAATTCCGATCACCCAATCTCTACCCAGAAAGCGTGGCGTGGGACCCAATTCCCCAACATTTCATCGTCGGTTCCTTCCGCAACCGCTCCTTCCACTCAATCTCCGTCACAGGTGACATATCCACCCTCATCTCCGATCCCTCCCTCCCATCAAACTCCATAATCCTCGGACTCGCTGTTGATCCTCACCGTCGCCGCCTCCTCGCCGCCATCACCTCCTCCAACCCTCCCTTCAACGCCCTCGCCGCCTACGACCTCATTTCCCTAACCCCACTCTTCCTATCTCAACTCCCCTCTGATCCCGACAAGTCATCACCCGACGTCGCCAACGACGTCACAATCGACTCCGATGGGAACGCCTACGTCACAAATTCAGGCAACAACTTCATCTGGAAAGTTGACCCCACCGGAAAACCCTCATTCTTCTCAAAATCTCCACTTTTCACGAAATTCGATCCCGTGGATCCGAATTCACCGTACAACTATTGCGGAATCAACGGCATCCAATACGTGGACTCCAACGGAGGCTACCTTCTGGCAGTCCAGTCAAACTCCGGCAAGCTCTTCAAAATTGATCTCAATGGATCAGCGGTTAGGGTTGTCATCGAGGAGGATATGTATGTGGCCGATGGGATTGCTTTGAGGAAGGACGGAGCTGTGGTGATTGTTTCGCCGGTGACCGGAGAATACTGGGTGGTGGAAAGTGATGACGGGTTTACGGAGGGGAGGGTGGTGGAGAAGAAAGCCGTTGATAAAGAAGGGTTTCCGACGGCTGTAGTGGTTGGGGAAGAGGGAAGGGTATATTTGTTATTTGGGCACGTGGAGGAGGGTATGATGGGGAATACTGGAAGAGAGTTGTTTAGGATCGAAGAGGTGACAGGAAGTGGAAAGGATGAAGGAAATGTGTGGATATTTGTTTTGATTGGGTTTGGTGTAGCTTATTTTTTCATTTGGAGATTTCAGATGCGCCAGCTTGTAAACAATATGGACAAGAAGATCAACTAGCCCTGTCTTTGTTTATTTCTCATTTTGTAACTTTTTTTGTAACAAAAGATTACCATTGCAAGTTATCCAACATAAAAGATCTCTATGGATGAGAACATAAAAAATTTCTACGGATGATACCAACTTTTTAAAATGGGGATAAGCGCTACTATGTCAGTGTTTCGGACAAAGACTCCATAAAGCTTGATATGTGAAGAATAGATAGAGGAGGGGTTGGTTCTACAATGTCAGTGTTCCGGACAAAGACTCCATAAAGTTTGATATATGAAGAAAAGATAGAGGGGTTGGTTGTGTGAGGAGGGAGACGAGGATGAGGAGCAGAGAACTCGATGTTGTTGGTGGTGTGAGGTTGCAGGAGAGATAAAGAGCGAAGGCAGGGAGATGAGGAGAGCTTGCTTGGCTGCAGAGAAAGGTGAAGCGGACGAGGCGTGAAGGGCCGGGGCTAGATGAGGGGGCTAGAAGGAGTAGTGTGTAGTTGGCAGCAGTTGCAGGCTTGTAGAAAAGGAAGGAGGCTTTAGCATGGAGTAGCTTGGGTGGGCGGGCGGTCATCAAGAGGTGGTAGCTAGCTTGGGCGGATAGAGGACGAGAGGTGAAGTAAGGGTCGAGAGGCGACAACGATGGCTTCTGTGGCGGCACTAGGGAGGTAGCTAGTTTTATTATTTGTTGAATTATTTCTTGTGGGAGAACCGGGTCCAACGTGGTTTTGAAGTTATCAAGGATCCATTTCGCTCAGAATTCATAAATATACAAGTCGTGCCGTTTGGAAAATGCATGACACTTTTGCACATGATTTAAAAGTTGTTCCTTCATTATCCAATTATTCTTCCATAGCTTTATTGGTTTACCATCTCCAACGTTCGATCTGAATTTATGAGTCGTCTCCATTTCCAAGAGATATTCTTGCTCGATTTATAGTTCCATTACATATTTTCTTTTATGTATTTATCTTGGACGGTCTTGCCCCAAATGTTGTCCGGCTCCACCATTACTTTTCAAATGAGCTTTATTTGCAACAACTTATTCATATCCTCGGAATTTCGGAATCCTACACCCTTTAATTTTGATTTGCGAACGTTGTCCTGTACAATCAAAGGGTGTGATTAGTTACCTTATTTCCAAAAAAATGTTTGTTTATATGATCTAGCTCATTATAAATTGTAGCTGGAGGCATACAGTTTTGTCAAATGGTGTAGTTTGATTAGCTTTTAGGTTGTCGTTGTACAACACTGAGCGTCCTTTATGAAAAAGGATGCAGTATTCCATCGAGTTAACTAAAGTTTTGATTTCACAATAATGTCCTTAGAACTGCTTTTTGTTACACGTATGTTTTTAATTGGGCAACACATATAAGCTTCCAGACATGTGGTGGAAGTGATACCTAAACTTGTTTAGGTTTTAAGGACTCGAAATGCATTATTCAATATGGTTTGTGTCGTTTAAAAGTAGACTTATGCTAGTTCACTGCATGACCCGACTCTTTGTAGTAGTTCAAGACTGTTCATTTTACTATATTTCCTGCCGCCGTAGACGCTTTGCTAAAGTAGATTCGATCATCCGTGAAAGTCAAGAACGAGAAAATAGTTCCCCATGACAAATTGGGAAGCCAACACTATTCTTATTGTCATTGTTTAGATTTTAGATATATCTTGTCAGTACTTTTGCTCGCACATTAGAAAGGTAGGGTGATAGGGGCAACCTTGTCTAAGTCGTTGAGAAAGAATTGATCGAACAAGTTGTCATCTATTAGGATTAAAAATAATATCACATTCTTTGATTCATTGGATGAATTTTTAGAGAAACTAATTTTTTTAGGACACCCCTAATAAATGGTCATTCCATACGATCAAAAGCTTTTTTCACATCGGGTTTCATTGTCATATATCATTCACGGCCCTTTTCAGTCTGGGAGCCATGTAAATTTGATGTACAATTGATACATTATCTTGGATTGGGCATCCTGAGACAAAAGCCCCTCGGAGAGAGTTTAGGCATTTTTATGTTTGGATCTTGATGTAGGAATTTTTAGCACTAACTTTGTAGATTATAGAGCACATACTAATGGGTCTATCATGCATTGTTGTGTTCGAACTATTGATTTTTGGAACCAAGGCGATGAATGTGTGATTTAACTATCTTAGAAGTTTTCTTGTTCTATAGAAGCTTTTCATAACTCGGATCACAACATGTACAACAATGTGCCGGTACTTTTGAAAAATAGTAGGCATACCGTACGATCTATGAAATTTGTCTCTCTCAATATCGAAGATTGTATTTCTAATTTCTTGGTTTGTAAGTGGTGACATGAATTACTGGTTATCTAGGTTTTAGGCTTCTTTATACATCACATTTAATTGGCCCCAAGGTCATTATCAGCGAGCCATGAGTTGGAGAATCTAAATTTATACTTAGCCATGAATTTTTCAATAATGTCAGCTTCATTGGATACGACAATGCCATTGTTTTTTTTGTTATGGACGTGATTATTTCTAATTTCTTCCGCCCATTGCTCTTTTATGGTGATAACTTGTATTTTTTTTTCCTCTCCATATTTGAGGTGTCTTGAATTTGTTCGCTGCATCTAGTACTTTTATTGAAACTTGATAAGGTTATCTCTTTTCTAAAAAGTTTGTTTTTTGCCTCAATGTTCATATCATAGTGCCTAATGACATTGATTTACAGTTTATCGGTTTCTATATCTATCTCTTGTAGAAAACTTAACTTCTACCTCTTTCTATTCAAGTAAAAAACAAGTAACTATTGGGTGGGAGTAAACCATGTGTTTCTTATAGTAACTCTTATATATACCTAAGGACTACAATATTCCCCATAAAACTATAGTACTCTTATTTGTGTGACTGTCACAAAGAACATTTTTTAACTCTATATTTGTTTATCACCTAATAAAGGCGTGAGTAAAATATCAATTATTTTTTTATATGTTTGTAAAAAAAATCATACCAATCGCTCTACCTTCATTTTCATTAAAAAAAATTCAGGTGATAAGAACATAAGAAATTGTCAATTTCTATAAATAAAATTATAGAATGAAATGCACGTTCAATGTATAATTCTGTATCAATAAAAATGTATGTACATCATATAGCTTTCCCTCTACTCATACTATAATTTTCTTCTTCTTATAATGATAAAAGTAAGACAGATATCGATAAAAATCACCAGAAATTATATTTTTTTCTCTAAATTTGGTGGAAAATAATAAAACATATATGATATTAATGCAAAAAGCAATTGAAAAAGATATACACCCAATTACGTGAATCTCAATACAAAAAGGGTTATCTCTGTTTTACCTACATTTGTCGATAATAGGATTTTTTCCTTAACAAAGCATACAATGCTTGAACAAATTATCTAATATTATTATACCTAGAAATTCCTTTTCATACACCAATTGAAGAATATACATTCCCATAATATTTCTCATAATTATAACTCGATTAGAAATATATTTCTAAAAAGAATACAAATTTTATGCCATTCACCTTAATTACAAAATTTGTTAGTTGATGAAATTTGACTATTTAAAGAGACCAAGTTTGTAAAACATTCTCTCAACAAAGTGGAAGTGATCCCTCTCTTTCCCATCTTTAAAAATACAAAAAGATCAAATGGCTTCTTCATCATCGACGCGAGGGGGAGCGAGAAAGGAGAAATCTCCACCTAAGAATCCCATAGATAGATCGACCAAGGAATATCAGTTGAAAGTCGACGAGAATTATGCCCGGTGGAAGGGCGTCATCCACCTCCTCTACGACTGGATCTCCAACCATAGCCTAGTCCGGCGTTCTCTCTCTTGCCGGTAATATCATCTCATCCTCTTTCTTGCTCGATCCAAATCTTGTTTCGAGTTATCCAAACTTAATCTTATTTCAAGTTATCTAATCTTGTTCTTAGACTAATCATAAATAGATTTAAGCCAAACTTTTGGACCGATCCGTTCCGCTTAACCGGATATAGGACTAGGGTCAGATCAGTCCAAATTTCGTTTCAAGTTATCCAAACCTTTTTTTTTCATTTTAAATAAATTTTAAAAATTTAATTCAAGTATCTACAAACGTTAAAAGAACCTTTTACTTAGAACATATAACTTAAAAGATTAGAATAAGAATTTTGGCTTGAACTTTCAATTATATTTCATATTTACTCTAACATGTGTTTTATTTTTCTTCTAGTTTTCATTTATATATTTTATTGTGACAAAACTTTGAAATTAGATGATAAAGAATAATTTGTGATAAATTTTGTGGATTAATATAATATACAAAATTTCACACGTTTGAATGTACACACATTAATTTCGATCTAATTTACAAGTGATGTCCATTATAAAACCAATTGCATTGGTTGATATCCCTACCTTTCCTTATTTATATTATCTTCTATTACACTTTACATATATTATATATAGTAAATATCTTTATTTTATAATTTAATGCATAATCTACCTTATATCTATTAAAACAGAAACTTTTTTTTGCCACGTGTCAACGCCACATTTCTTGAAAACAAAAATTTTTTAAAAAAAAGAAATTCTAAATGTTAATATAAATTGGTAAGTAATTTCTAAGTTTTAATAAATAATATTTTACCAACAATCATATCTTAATCCTTTTAGTTTTATTTTTTGACATAAATTATTTTATTATTTACTTTTATCAAAAAATTTTTTACATTTGTTATTATTATCCTAATTCATTTCCCTTTTCTTTTTTTTTTGATCAAAATCTAACTAAAATTATTTTTTCAAACCTATTATTAATTCAGATTTTTAATCTTATCTTATCTTAAAATCTAAATCGTGCAATTAATTATTTGAAATAATCTTTAATAACTAACAATTGTAATCACATTTACTACTTATAAATAAAATAATTGAATTGCTATATCACAAACTTCAATATTTTTATTGTAATAGTTTGAACCTTATATTTAACATATTATAATACTTATTATAAAATTAAATTTAAAAAAAATTTCGCACAAGGTGCGGGTAATATACTAGTATATTAATATTCACATAGAAGCCCTTAACGCCACGTGTCAATTTTTCATTCATTTCGTCACGTGTCATTATACGCGTTCTTATTTTTAGAATTTTTTAAATTAAAATTTTAATTAAATTTAATTATTATTTATTTTTAAATATCTTTCAATATACATTTTAACAAATATTTTTTTATTATCTTTTGCTTTCACTTAATTACATGTATAATAAATCAAATATCTTTACTTTATAATTAGATACATAATATATATATATATATATACACACACACATTATATTATACTATACAAAACAAACCTAATAAATCTTACATGTCGCGTCCACATTCGTTTTGCATACGTGTTGCTTTGAAGATTAGAGTCACCAAATTCTTTTTCTTTTTATAAAAAAAATCTATTTAGATTATATTTTACTTTTATTACGGTTAAAACAACATAAACTAGCTTCCATTTAAATTAGATACAACTTTTAAAAGTAGACAACTTTTATTTAATAAATATCTTACTTCCAGTCCATTTTGATCACAACTTCTATTTAAATTGTATTTTACTTTCATTGTGATATCATTTAAAAAAAAAAAGATTAAACAAAATTTATTATATTAAACTAGATTTTAATTCCGTTATAAAGACAACTTTTATTTAAAATTAGATATTATGCCTACAGTTTATATATGTCCGACTAGTTATAAAATCAAAATACACAAACTTTAATTTCAAAAAAGTATCACACTAATAAAATTAATTTTTTTATATTAGATCAACCCGTACAAGTACGAGAATTAAACTAGCACTGATATTTAGAAGATCTAAAATCCAATTGTAAATTTTTCGTTCGTGTCATTTTTGTACACATTCTCATTTTTATTTTTTTTATGTAAACTAACAATCTATTTTAAGAAAATAAATTTCTATATACATTTTAACAAATCCTTACATTATCTTTTACTTTCCTTTATTATATTGTAATCTGACACATTTTACGTTTATAATACATAAAATATTTTTTTTATAATTATATATATAATAGTATATAATTACTAAACCACTAATTATTCTATACATTTTTATATTAAATTTTGTTACATTAGATTTTATATGAAATTCATATTTCTTAACTTTTTTTTTATTTATAACGATTAATATTTTATTCACGATTATTTATATAGATCGAAGATTATCCAATTTTGATTATCGTTAATAAAATTTTCTTATATAGTCTTGTTATATTTTTATTCTAAATTTTCAGTTTTTATTCATTTTTAAAAATATATTGGTATTGATATCAACACATTATTTACAATAATAAAAAAAATTCAGTTCATGCAAGCACGGATACTGAACTAGTTTGAATTAAACTTCAATCAACCTGAGCCTATCATTGGTGTTCAGTATTTGGTTCACAAAATTTCAAAGTTTGGGTTCGATCCAGATTAGAGTCGGAACGGTTTCGAACCTTTGAACAACCAAGTACCATGAAGAGCTATGTATTTGAAACTGTTTACATGCAGGTGGGGGCCGCAGTTGGAAACGGGCGTATATAAAAATCGCCAACGTATCTACATCTCTGAGCAGGCGGATGGATCTCTTCCAAACACTCTTGTCGTAGCCAACTGCCAAATTGTGAAACAAGGAGCTCCTGATCAATATAAATCCGAGGTATGATTTTTCATGTTCTGTGATCAAACAGCATTCTCGTTAGAATCATCAGACCCGAATCAAGATTTCAATAACTATTATTTGCATGTTGTTCTTCGTGTCTATAAATTAACCTCAATATTTGGTTTTGCTGATGATTTATGTTTTGTTTTCTTAGTTCAATGAACATTCCGCTTCGCCTAATGTCAGCAAATACAAGACTATTATACATCCAGGAGAGGTACTTTTGCTGTTAACTTTGCTAAAGCTAATCTTCCTTTAATATTGGCCATCTAATTTTGTTAATTGCTTAATGGTTGATTGCAGGTCAGCAGAATTAAGGTACTCCCCCAGGACAAAGACATTGTCGCTACCCATTCTGATAGCCCCGATGTAAGTTTTTTTTAATCAATATTATTCAGAGATTATAATCCTCCAAAATAATCTTAAAAATAAAGATTATGAATTTTTTTTCTATATTTTCATGCCATCAGGTTTACATCTGGGACATAGAATCACAAAAAAACCGTCATCTCGTGCAAGGAGCTGATCCTTCTCGTCCAAATCTGGTAAACTAATTTACGAGTAATTTTACGTGGAATGCTTTTTAGTCAGGATACATACTTTGGAACCCTAATTTTTGAAATTTTGTTCACAGATCTTGATTGGCCACCAAGAAAATGCTGAGTTGGCTCTTGCCATGTGTACTACAGACCCTTATGTTCTTTCAGGAGGTAGTAAGGATATATATGCATAGAAGTTGTCTGTCTGTCTGTCTAAGATTACTTACAGTAAATTCTCGAGCTTTGCAGGAAAAGATAGATCAGTGATTTTGTGGAGTATTCAGGATCATTTATCAGAAACCGCGGCTTGCTCATCGACAAGCAAAACTCCAGCATCTAAAATATCAGCCTCGAAAGAAAATGGAAAAAGCCCTCATGTTGGTCCACGTGGTATCTTCGAGGGCCACACTGATACTATTCAAGATGTTACTTTCAACCCAAGAAGGTAATTTTAATTTGTTTCATCATTGTTCATGTAACTGTGATGTATAATCTCTAATTTTGATTCTTCTGTAAAAACGAGTACAGTTCGCAGGAGTTCTGTAGTGTTGGAGATGATTCTTGTCTTATCTTAT
This sequence comes from Fagopyrum esculentum, assembly GCA_033239045.1. NCBI lineage: Eukaryota > Viridiplantae > Streptophyta > Magnoliopsida > Caryophyllales > Polygonaceae > Fagopyrum > Fagopyrum esculentum. The sequence continues at coordinate 14,455,796 of BSUD01000007.1, forward strand.
GGGATGCAAGAATCGGCAATATCCCAGCTGTTCAGGTAAAAAGGGCGCACGATGGGAGCATTAATTCTGTTGATTGGAATCCCTTTGAGGAGAATTACATTGTGACCGGGTATGTTCTTGGTTAATAGTACTTTTCAGATTAATTTAGAAAGCTTTGTAATAATTTTTGTATATATCTTACTCTTCAGATCAGCTGACTATTCAGCTAGAGTATATGACCGGAGAAATCTCACCTCCGGTGGATTGGGATCAGCTGCCTATATATTCAAAGGTCACCAAGATATCGTTCGTTCTGTGCAGTGGTCTCCTCATAGTGTAACCGTTTTCGGGAGTGGCGGTGACGATTGTATGCTGAATCTCTGGGATGTTTCGAAGGTGAATCGATAACTATGTGTGTACAACATGATCGATAAGATTATAAGTTTTAAATTCTGATTTATACTTTTGTAATATTTGTAGGTTGGGAAAACGAAAGAGAAAGATAAGAGAGATGAAGGCTTACTGTTCCAGCATGTTGCGCACAGGTTTGAATCTGTATAAAATTTTGTAACTTTCTGAACATTTTGACCTGATTCACTGTCAAATGCAGGGATAAAGTTGTTGATTTTCACTGGAATGAGGAAGATCCTTGGACAATTGCTAGTGTTTCTGAAGATTTCTACACTCGTCGTGGAGGTGGAAGGCTTCAGGTAATGATACTTCTCTTATCATACTCAAATAGATTTCACTGAACATACTGTGTTGAGAGTTTTTGGCTGTTTTGATCTTCAGATTTGGAGGATGACCGATATGCTATACAGGCCAGAAGATGAATTGATAGAAGAAGTCGAAGCTGAATGGTGAATACTGTGTTGAGACTTTTTTGGAAGCTTTCCAGAAGAGAAATAAGGACTTCTTGCAAGCCATTATGTAATATTGTTGTCATCTTTAAAGTTTACAGAACTTGAAATTTAAGATTTTGTTGAATAATTTACTGTTTTTGCACATCAGTTTCATTGGATCAGTTCAGTACTTCTATTGGTATGTTTCTTCTTGCATGATGGCAGAATATTCATATTTATAGTGATTGTCTCCTTCTAAAAATATTTCATGGATGACTAACTAACATTCAAACATTATTCAAAAGCAATTTACTGAAAATTAAACTTGATGATCCTTTTGGTTATTGCTGCTTCATCTTGTCTTTCCCAAATCATTTTATCTATAAATACTTTATTTTCAAATCCAATTTCTTAAATACATTGAGAAATAAAACAGGTAAGTTTTAACTGATCACCATACCGAAATGCTACAAATGTATTATCCATCACACAAAACTAAGTACATTACTTTTTACAGTAATGGATTCAAAGTTCTCATTCGTACAAATCTGCGAGGACCTTAACCACCTTGTACTTCATCAAATTCCGTCCGACAGGCCTCATCATCGGCCCCAGATAATTCCTCATTAAATGGATTATGACAGGTACCAAAGTGGGCAGGACTGAAGTGAATATAACAGAGATTACTCTCACTCTTTCTGGAGTAATATTAGTCACTGCTATACTATAAGTAACAGACAATGCAGTAATGCAGATAATGAGCTCTCCTCGGAGCGGAAACCTGCTTGTTAGCATGCCAATCATGTAGACTGATAAAAAAAATCCAATGGAGTTCAATCCTATCATGATTATGAATCCGACATCATCATATGTACCTATTATTGATGTCCCTGCAATCCGCGTTTGGTATGAGTCAGAGCTATTGTTTGTTTTCATTGAATTGTTGTCTTGCCAAGTGCCACCAGGTGGGCTAAGCCCAACCTGGTATGTTGCTGTTGCAACGAGCACGGCTATGACAAGGAGGGCGGTCCGTGCATCATCAGGTGAGTCTCTTCCCTTTTGGAACTTGAAATAATCGTAATAATTTGTGCTGGCTAAATGCTGGTAGGATGATGCCATACATTCCCGGCCATGATTTCTGTCTTGAGTGTCTGCAGTAGTTCGGAAAACCAACTCTGAAGTCCCGTTTACATTCCCAGTTGACATCAACAGCTGCAAGGCCTGCAACATATCAATAAGTTCAGTAAGTTTCCATTATTGAAGCATGACAGACGAATTTCAGTAAGTTCAATAAGTTCAGTAAGTTTCCATTAAGACTATGGGGATTAAAAAGAATAAATAATTCTCGTAATTTTGTTTGGTAAGGGAATGAAGAAGATTAAAGGGGTTAGATTAGGGAGATTAAGAGAATTAGATTACGAGAATTAAAATCTCACTTTTACCACTCTTCTTTTTTTATCTCTTTCATCTATAAAAATATTTAACACGTACTTTTTCGTAATTTTAGCCATAATCATAATCATTTTACCGCACAATCATTTTACTTATGTTCATACTCGTCGTCCTGAACAATTTGATCTCCTTAATTTTCCATCTAAATAATTCTCTGCATGCTCATCTTCGTCTACGTAATCTTACGTTACCAAACAGGGCCTATGTATACATGTTGACTTACCCGCCGCTCTTTCATTTGCATAGCAAGGCTCCAAGCCGTGTTATAACGCGCATCACGCACCTCACTGATCTCATCCTTGCCAATCTGCCTAATCCAATCCACCAGAATCTGTAAACTCTCATACTGTCTGCTTTGAACAGCAAGGTGAAGACAAGTCTCCCCTTGGATGGTCACATCTTCAATGGATTTAGGACAAACTGAGAGTATTTCATTGATAACACCAATCTCACCTGCAATTGTTGCAGAGTGTAATGGTGTTATCATGTCTATTCCTTTCAGATGGCACAATTCTTTATCAAACCTAATCAGCTCCTTCACTATCTCCACATGCCCGTTGGCTGCTGCCATCTGCAGAGGGCTGTATCCCTTTGGATTCAGCTTCTTGGCAAACTCAGGCTTCAACATGAGTATCTCCCTTGCAAAAGCCAAATGCCCACATAAACATGCCACGTGTAACGGGCTCTCGTCGGATTCTAATGCTACATAGTTAAGTATCAGAGGGTTTTCTCTTAAGATTCTTTGCAATTCTACAACATTTCCTGTTCTAGCTGTCTCAAACAGCATATCCATCTTTCATAATCTGTTTTACAAACAACAATCATGATCATATACATAACAAAAGAGAGTGATTACAAGAAACATATGAACCTTACCTTGGATCAAAGCTTGTTTTGTATGGAGAACTCTTCAATATCTGCAAGTTTAGGACCCAATATCTGGTTATTTTGATATCAAGGTCAAACTTTCCAATTGAAAAGTTCAAAGTCATAAGAATATATTAATTTGATTTCTTTCTTAAGTTTAAAAAAACTTATCCTTGTATAATTGACATTTTAATAGAACTCAGACATGATTGACAAGTCTACCTATACTACAAATGACAGCTGCTAAATCCAACTTCTAGTTAAGTAAGCATTTAATGAAGTCTTCTTCATATGCTTATTCATTTACAGTTTTTCTAAAAATTGTTCTATTTATACACTAATATACATAAATATAGAATTGATGAACTCAATGGTCAATTGAAATTGTCAAGTCCCATTATTATATTTCAAAGATATCAATGCCTACATGATCTGATCTGATCAGATCATATAAAATAACCCTGATTTGACCCAACAGAAACACCTAACCCTAGAGGCTAGAGATACTCAACAGATTATATCCTACAAAAATAGCTACCTTAGCCATTGCAAAGAACATATAGAACAAACTTATTACATTCAAAATTATCAATCAGAAACCGAAAACAGATGTGTAAAGTTCAAGAAAATCCATATAATTCCCTTCAATATAACATAGTTGCTTCCCTGATAGCAGTTGCAGCTCACATGAAAAAGAAAATATCAAACATTTTGAATGAAGATAACGCGCCGTTCATGATAGTATCGATTACCAAGCCAATGACAATTATCACTAGGGTTATGTGGTTTTGAAGTCATTTCGGAGAATGGTAATTTTATCAGAATCAGGAGAATGATAATCATATTCAATTTTAGTACTGTTATTTTTACTACAGGAGTCATTTGAAGCATGTTTTTATCAGTGTTGATTCTGAGCAGTTGAAATTGTAAATTTCACTAGTATTGTAGTTTGTAGCATTGACCTTTTTCTTTTGACAACCAGCTCCGTTGATTGTCCTAAAGTTCCTGATGCAGCTACGAAGCATAATTTTTATCAGGAGAATGATAATCATATTTCATTTTAGTGTAAGCTCATACTCAAGGTCTTTACTGTCATTTCTCAGTATAAACCTCTTCATGGGGAAGGGTTTTGTTCTTTGTTCTTGATGTGGCAATGGAGGATCCGCATCGGATATAAATAAACAACGAGGCTAGTATATAAGGTTGGTGGCCTGCTCGTTTTATTGTCAATTGGTTTTTCAAGCCATTGAATATGAATTTTCCATTGTTATTTCAACGGGTGTTTTTTTTTCTGATGTCTCGTGATTGCTTAGAGGGATTTGGTGAGATGGATTTGGTGAGTTAAATCTTTCACTTGTTCATTTGCTTGACAATAGAATGTTGTAAAAGAAGGGTTGGTCTTATTGTTAAGTGTTGGAACTCAATGTAATAAGGGGTGCCGGTGAATTTTCCGAGCACAATTTCGATGGGTTACGGCACATGTTAATATCGGAAAATAGAAGCATTGGCTTTGTCTAAGCAAACACATCCTCATAATGCACTTATAAGCCAAAAATAAGTTTCGGGTGAATGACTTTGAAGATCCAAAGTTGGAGGCATAAAATGCACAAATTTGGGAAATCGTCTCACATTGCATTAGTTTATATACCGAGAGATGGTATAAGGAATCACCCAAATATGCAAGAGCATACCCAAGATCACCTAGAGGACCAAGAGCATATCCAATCACCTAGAGACGGAGAAGCATGTCCAGGACATCCTACCAAGAAGAGGAAGATATATGTAGCTATGGACTCCAATGCTTAAGAGAGGAAGGAAGAGAAACATCAAGAAGAGAAATTGGTTAAGATCCTTCCGTACTAGAAGATCAAGGATGCATGAGATCATGATCAGTCATGCATATATTGAAGGGAGGAGAAGACCCGTTGTCCCACATCTACCCATCTTCCAACACAACCATACTTTGATAAGAAGAGACTCGGGCCCACTCATACCACCTCGGACCAGTTGTAGATGCCTGCAGCTCGAAATCACATGCAATCACGTCCTCCACCTCCAAACATTCATGCACACATAGCAAGGAGTCATGCAACAACCCCTTTGATTCATACGAGCCATGCACATGTCCCACGTAATGTGAGGCATGCACACAACGGGAATATCCACGCAAGATCCGTATGGGATCGAATCGTCCCTGCCACGCCAATACGAGCCATTCATCCAAGACCGCCAAGTAGGACCCACAATCTTGAGACGTACTTGTTCCGGACCCACCCATAAGAACCTGTGATGTATCTTTCCGATGATTAAACTATCTATGCAAGCCTACCCAATCTGCCACGTCACCATGACCCATGACCTACACAAAGCCATTTCGGTTCCCTCTCGAGCCCCTAGGTGACGTTGCTTTAGTGGCTAAATCGGTCCTCCTATTTTTTTTATTTTAGCCCATAAAGAAATCTTTTAATTATGGATTATTTTTACGGGCTTTTAAATGTTGTTTTCCATCCCAAGATTATATCATAATCTCGATAAGATATGATTCTTCAGGCTAAATTGTAGGAAGTCCAAACTCGAGCCACCCCTATATAGCGATATCGAGCCTCTTGCTTTTCTTAACTTGAAATTGAGCAAACACATTAATTTTTGGTATTCGCGAGTTGCAACTAATTTTTGTTGCCCTCTACGCGGGAAGTTGAGTGCGAAAGACGTCTTGTTCAACCTTTAGCTTGGACTTGTTTGAGTGTGTTTTACTTGCGCGCTGGAAATAGGGTGCTTCAACTTTTCACATGCATACCTCTTGGTGCTCTAGGGACTATCACTCTCTTTTGTGTCTGGTGGTACGAAAGGGTTCTACAGAACGTTTGTTGGTTGTGTGATAAGGTCCATCACGTCTTATCGTGCTTCTCAGTTGTTGCTGAGGGTTCGACCTTGATCTATCCATCTATTGATTCATTCATCATCGGATCACCTTATTCTCCATAACTCCTTTATTTAGCGTCTTTCTTTCAAGTCTTTTGGTGTCGAAATATTGGGTCATCCAATTACGGCTAATCCCCGTATCAAAGTGGTATCAGAGCTTTAAGTTAATCGACATCGCATCTTTATTTTCTATTAAAAAAATTGGATATTTCACAACAATCTACACAACAAGAGTCAACAAGTGCAACCATCATTACGGTTAGTATTTCTATCATTTCGGTAGGCTGAAAAATTCCGCATATTCGAGCGCATGTGTGTTAGGTCGGACCGTCCACCCAACGATTAGTCTAGTATGTTTTTAATTGACAATAAGATGAGTAATAAACCGACCTTATATACGCGTGTGTTATCATTTGATAGTCAACATGATAACCTTTCATTTTCCATGTTTTCTTACAGAAATTTATCATAAAAGATATATGAATAACAAATTAACAAGCATTGTTATGTAGTATAAAAACTAAAATTAATTTATTAGAGAAGCAGGGACTAGGGAGTAAAAGAATTGGATGAGAAAAGATCCATTATTCATCTCATTGAATCGGTTGAAAATATGTGTGATTTGGGACACACATGTTCAGAAGGTGAATTTGTTATATAACATTGTGTCACTAATACTTAATATATGAACACCTCACTAGTTTATTAAAAAAATGACATTATTTAAAATTGTAAGACTAAATTATTTTCATACAAGCAGTTACAAGATTTGTGTATTTATTATTAACTTTTAAATCAATCATGATACACTATAATTGTAGAAGGTGAATCGTAATGGTTAGTAATTTGGATTAACGTAATAAATTTGGATTACCCTCATACAAACAATACAATAATTCTCTCTAGATCTGAAGCATCTAATACTCTTTATCGTTTACTACTCTTCATCTTGAACGTTCATTTTCTCGATACAATAGTCGTGTACAATAAAATTACTTACTATAATTCTTGTACAAGAAAAATAGTGTACAAGAGAAAATTCAAATATCATAATTAACGTATATTTATAATTTTCAAAAGAAAATAAATCTTGAGATCCAACTTTTGGTTGGTATTAGTAGGACTGTGCAAAATCGGACCGGACCGGAAAACCGGACTGGACCGGACCGGAATTTACGGTCCGGTGGACCGGTCCGGTCTACGGTCCAGGTTTTTTTGAAAATTCGGGTTACGGTCCGGTCCGGTTTTTGGACCGTATAAAACTGTAACCCGGGTTGGACCGTAAACTACGAATTTCCGGTCCGGTCCAGTTCGGTCCGATCCGGTCCATTCCGCTGATTTTCAGTCCGGTCCGGTCTACGGTCCAAGGTTTTATCAATTTACGGTCCAGCGGTCCGGTCCGGACCGTATGCACAACCCTAGGTATTAGGGTGAGTGGGAGGTATCAACTACATATCAATTATCCGTGACTACATTCGCTTTATTAATTTTTCATATTTTTTATAAGAATTATAAAAATACAAGAAATTTCAAGAAATTCAATATTAAATCAAGCCTATACACCTAATAGTTTATAAGCCTAGGTTATTTACTAAATAAAATTTGTCATTGGGTACATTTCATCAAATTCCCTCTTGATTAAATTGAAACTCAATATTAAGAGTGAATTTATTATGTAGTATTATGTCACTAATATTATTTAGTATATGTCCATCTCACTAATTTGATTAGAATATGAAATCATTTGAAATTTCAAGACTAAATTACCCTCATACAAGCAATTACAAGATTTGTGTATTTATTATTGCCTTTTAAATCATGATACACTCTGATTGTAGAAGGTGAATCGTTAACGTGTAATATTTTGGGTTAACGTAATAAATTTGGATTACCCTCGTACAAGCCACTACAAGATTTCTCTCTAGATCTCAAGCGTCTACTATTCTTCATCGTTTACTGTTCATCTTGAACATTCTATTTCTCGATACAATATTCGTGTACAAGAAAATTAGTTACAACAATTCTTATACAAACAAATTAGTTACAATAATTATTGGGAAATTCCGGATGGTACCCTCGTGGTTTGGGGTATTCCGGATTTTGCCCACCAGTTTTTTCAAGTTCGGATGGTACCCTTGAGTTTATGTTGTTTTCCGGATTTTGCCCAAATTCATTACACTTTTTTAAATTCCATTAAAAACATACAAAAGAAAATAAACTAAAATTAAAAAACAACTTAAAATAGAAATAATAATTTATTTAATTTAAAAATAAAGTAAAACAATAACTTTTATTAAAAAAATATATATTATATTAATTTAAAAATAAATAAATTAGATAAATTTTAAAAAATTCAAAAATCAGTGTTTTATTTATTTTAAAAATAAATAATTGAATTAGCATATTTTTTACAAAATCTAAAAAATATAAGTGTTATACTTTATTTAAAAAATAAATAAAATAAGGACTCTTTTAAATAATAAAAAAAGCACTGTTTTAATTTATTATTAAAATAAATAAATAATTTTTTGATTTTATTTATTTCCCAAAACTAAAAGAAAGAAAATAAAGTAATATTAAAAAATAAAAAAAATATAAAACTGATTTATTCAATTTAATAATAAATTAAAACAGTGATTTTTTAAAAAAATTTTAAAAAATCCTTATCTTATTTATTTTTGAAATAAAGTATAAAATTTATTTTTTTAGATTTTGTTAAAAAATTCTTACCCAATTTATTTATTTTTAAAATAAAAGAAAACACTGATTTTTTTAAAATTTTTAAAAATTATCTAACGAATTTTTTTTTAAATTAATATAATATATATATTTTTAAAAAAAAAGTTACTGTTTTACTTTATTTTTAAAATAAATTAATTATTCTTTCTATTTTAAATTATTTTTTTAATTTTAGTTTATTTTCTTTTGTATGTTTTTAATAGAATTTAAAAATGTGTAATGAATTTGGGCAAAATCCGGAAAACAACATAAACTTGAGGGTACCATCCGAACTTGAAAAAACTGGTGGGCAAAATCCGGAATACCCCAAACCACGAGGGTACCATCCGGAATTTCCCATAATTATTATACAAAAAAATTAATGTACAATAAAAAATTAAAGTATCATAATAATTAACGTATATTTATAATTTTTAAAAGAAGATAAATTGTGAGATCTAACTCGTTCCCTCATTATTAGCGTATATTTATAAATATATTTATGACAAATCCTGCAGGGAAAAGGGAGAACTGTTTCGGTCGATTTGGCCTGGATCGGATCTATTTCGAGCTGGACCGTTGTCATTGGGTTCGGACCGTCCGTCCCTCGCCCTCTGTCCAAAAAATCTCCCGTCCGGTCTAACCGAATTTTCTTGTCTTAAATAATAAGATTCGAAGACTATTTAATTCATTTTATAACTATTTTTGTTTAATTTGTTGAGCAGAGATTTCTTCACGGAATCTGCGCTTGGCTTTCGCTCGCACTCGGTACTCTCTCCGAGTCTCCCCCTCCGTCGTTCTCCATTCCCCTTTGAATCTCCATCTCCAGATCGAAGATGGGGAAGACCAACTCACCATGGATCTTCTCTCTGTCATGCGCCGTCTTGCTCCTCCTCTTTGTCTCTCCATCCCAATCCTTCTACCTCCCCGGTGTAGCTCCTCGCGATTTCGAGAGGGTTCGTTGTCTTACTATCTTCTTTTAATTCATTCGTATTTTTTTTAATTGTTGGATCCATATTTTTGTCCTTTTGTTGGTAATTGAACTTTCCGTTGTTGATTTGCTGATTTCCTTTGAACCTATGTTTTATCTATGACGGTGAGGAGCTGATCTGCGGTTTAGGGTTTTATGATCTGAGCTGACTTATATCTGTTATAGTCTATTGAAGGATCTGTGTTTCTTATGATGGTTTGTGGATCTTTATCCCTTTGATATTTGAGTTGCTGCTACTTTGTTTTTGATTTTGTTATTTGACGTGTTTTTCAGATCGGTTTGTCGTCTATTTGCGCGATCCGAGTTATAAATGAGATTGTATTTTCTGTTTGCGTGGTATCATTTTGCTTGTGCGTGAAGAAATGAACTTAACAAAATGCCTCCTTATTTGGAGGCAATAAATTGTGATTTTGTCCTATGATCTTGCGATTAAACTGTTCCTTTATAGATTATGGTGCTTTAGCTGTATTGTTCTTTCATAAGTATCTGCACCGTTGTGTTAAAATTTCTGGTAGAAGAGTCGTACTCTTGAAAAGTTAGCTTTTTTTTTTCTTCTTCAATTTCTATTTTTGGCTTCTTTAATTTCGTTTTGGATGTGAATTTTTTTGTAGTATGTTTGCTGTTATGTATGTAGAAATGGCTTACTGTCAAATTTAGTTTAGTATGGCGATGTTGGTTCTGATTCTAGTGATGAAGTCATACATGAATTTTTATAGTACCTTGCTATGCCTCGGTAATCTGAAATGTGGAATTCTGTTAAGTGTAAAGAGATGATGGTGTTTTTAAGCTTCCTATGCCCATTCTTTTAGTTCTAGATTTCTAGTCTTATTCAATGATTTTAAGCCGCTTTCATGTTAGTGCAATCGAGTAAAATTCAATTGGCTTAGGCCTCGGGAATGTGAAATGTGGAATTCTGCATTTTGTTTCCTTATAAGTTATAATATGGGTACCTTAACAGTGAACATTTGTCTAATAGATCTGTAAGTTACCCAACTGGGTCCTTTCAGCCTTGTTTTGTTATAGTTACTTCAATTTGTTAGTGGATAACTGGGTTCCAACTTCAGACCAAAACAAAAAAAATTTAATGGATAGCATCCATGTTACATATTGTAAGTAATTAACATTGATGCTAGTGGAAAAGGAGTTTATACTGATTGTGATATATTTTCGAACTGATATATATTATATGTAATTGTGGTCTAGTGACATGTTATTTGATGCATAGTTGTCTTATTTCATATGTTGGTTAATGTATCCTTAAATACAGCCGTAGAGCAAATAACTTGTGCTAAATTTATGTGCAGTGCATACAATTTCATTTTTGTCATGAGTTTTCATTGCTCTTTTGGTTTCAAAAGGCCTGATTATTTAAAGTTGATGCAAGTCTCAGTTGCCTGGAAAGTTGGCATAGGGTCCGTACAGTTATTTCCTAAGATGACCACAACTGAAAGTCTGTGTGAAGATTTGATTCTATGTGACCTTTACATATATTTTTCTTCGCACGATATTTGTGTAAATAATGTGTGTCAAACCTCCTCAGGTGTTTGTTTAAATGGTTGATTTTTATCTTAATGTACAAACAGGGTGATCCACTTCAAGTCAAGGTCAACAAGCTTTCATCCACAAAAACTCAACTGCCATATGACTATTATTTCCTGAAGTATTGTAAACCAGATAAAATCATGAACAGCGCAGAGAACTTGGGTGAAGTTCTTCGTGGTGACCGCATTGAGAATTCTGTCTATAATGTATGTTTGCTGTCCTGTTCATAATTTTTGTTTTCTGTTGCTAAAAAAGGTTTGGTCACAATTATATATGATACTCACATTTTTTGTAGATTGTATTATATCATGTTTGTTTTATGGCAAGTCTGACTTTGTGAATGGTATAACAGTTCAAAATGAGAGAGGATTCTCCCTGCCAAATAGCGTGTCGATTCAAACTTGATGCTGAATCTGCAAAGAATTTCAAGGAAAAAATTGATGATGAATACCGAGTCAACATGTAAGCATTAAGGGAGCTAACAACTCCATTCAAATTCTCCTTCATGGAGCTAGATGAGATCTGGTTATATCACGTTAATCCCATCCTTTCTGTTCTAACCAGCATATCAGTACCACTCCATATTGCCCCCCTATGGGGATCTGTGCTTTTGTGAATTGGCAGTATGCCTGGCATATTCTTCTTCGGATGATAACCCATCTCCATTGATGTATACATGTGTGCTTCTGTTGGTTTCATTTATCTGATATCATATCTTCTGGAGATATTGTACATTATACTTCTCTGCTCTTGGCCTCATGATTGGATTGTACAAATTTGACATTGTAGGATTCTGGATAACCTTCCAGTTGCTGTGTTAAGGCAAAGGAGGGATGGAAGTCCAGCAAAGGTTTATGAGCATGGATACCGAGTAGGGTTCAAGGGAAAGTATACCGGGGTAAGAACAAGACCGATGCTTTCCTGTTTGATGTTGCTTGCTGTCTTTGCTTTTAGCGCAATTAACATGTGAGTTTTCTTTACAGACTAATGATGAAAAATATTTCATAAATAACCACCTGAGCTTCAAAGTTATGTATCACAAGGACGTGGAGACTGATGCTGCCCGCATTGTTGGTTTCGAGGTTACACCTTACAGGTGCATTCTACATTGCTCCATTCTGTAGATCAATTTTTCTACTCAGCTTTTCTTTCTTGATGTGGACAATCTTCAATTCGTGCACATATTACGCTATTAGTTGGAGAAAATTATGTGTATCCAGTTAGTGGCCGACTTTGCCAGATTTATAAAATCGACAGTTGGGGGAAAAGATTGAGGTAATTATGATGATAATTATGTTTTGCCTAATATTAGTTACTTGCTCAGTAACTCAAGTTGGACCCTGACATAGCATTCATGATATTAGGCATCTCTTGTCTTACTGTCTTGTTTTAGCCTTAGGTAGCTATGTTATGTAAAGAGGATAGTTTACCAAATCTATACTTCCCTACCCGAAGTTCTCATTCAATCTTAGCTTGAATAATTGAAAATGTCACTATCTAATGGTAACAGTAACACTTAAGTTCTACTTGTCCTCATGCTGAGTAGTTGCATGCTTTTTCAGCCACTACCCCCCCC
>BSUD01000007.1:14468893-14496824 GCA_033239045.1 Fagopyrum esculentum
CCCCCCCCCCCCCCCCCCCCCCCCCCCTCCTACCTCTTATTTCTCCGCATATTATTACCTCAGTTAGGCTCACAATACTATACAGATAAGTAAAGTAGGTAATGTTAGGTTTCCCTATTTGGATGAAGAACTTTTGATTTGCATTGAATTGGCAAATTTGCCAGTGAGTTTGGCTTTTGCACAATGTCCTGGTGAGCAGTGACATACAAAAATGTTCCCAAGGAAATTTTCACATTGACATTAGCTTTTCAAGTCAATTCATAGACCTGAGATCTTATTGTTGCCTTACATGAAAAAACATAGCCAGCAAGCTTTAGCTGTACATCTATACTTCGGTGATTTAAGTTCCACGAAGATGACCCTCAGCTACCCTTCCTTTCTGATATGCATAAAGCTGTTTTGCAATCAAAGCAGGCAATCCTACAATTGAAATTTTGACTTGCAGTTGAGTCTGCAGTTTCTCTAACTATTTCTGTTGATAATAATGTTTGTCTGGACTCTTGTCATCTTGTGTCCTGTAAACTGTCCATAACAACTGTTTAATAATTTATTTTTCATCTCACTTCACTTCTACAAACAGCATCAATCATGAGTACAAGGATTGGAAGGATCAGGAAACTCAGCTAGCAACATGCACCAAAACCATTATTCAAGGAGGTACTTCACCGCAAGAGGTCGATGCTGATAAGGAGGTTGTGTTTACTTATGATGTCACTTTTGAGGTATTTCTCAATTACCCTTACAATGTCCTTGAACATATTATTACTATAATTTTTTACTCTATCCTCCCAATGTACAAACCTGGCAGGAAAGTGAGATCAAATGGGCATCAAGATGGGACACCTATCTTCTGATGAATGATGATCAAATTCACTGGTTTTCGATCATCAACTCCTTGATGATTGTCCTCTTCCTATCTGGCATGGTAGCCATGATCATGATGAGAACTCTATACCGAGACATAGCCAACTACAACCAGTTAGAAACCCAGGACGAAGCTCAGGAAGAAACCGGCTGGAAATTGGTTCACGGGGATGTCTTTAGGCCTCCATTGAACGCAGGCTTGTTGTGTGTTTACGTCGGGACAGGGGTGCAAATTTTTGCAATGACTCTGGTGACAATGATGTTTGCATTGCTGGGTTTCCTCTCTCCTTCTAACCGTGGAGGATTAATGACTGCCATGGTTCTCCTGTGGGTCTTCATGGGATTATTTGCTGGTTACTCCTCAGCTCGTTTGTACAAGATGTTCAAAGGCACCGAGTGGAAGAAAAATACATTGAAGACAGCGTTCATGTTTCCTGGGATCCTCTTCACCTTCTTCTTTTTCTTAAACGCCTTGATCTGGGGTGAGCTGTCTTCGGGTGCAGTGCCATTTGGAACTATGTTTGCCTTGGTGCTATTATGGTTTGGTATCTCTGTACCATTGGTCTTTGTGGGAAGTTACTTAGGATTCAAGAAACCCGCCATTGAAGAACCAGTGAAAACAAACAAGATCCCTAGGCAAATCCCAGAACAAGCCTGGTACATGAAGCCCATATTCTCCATTCTGATAGGAGGCATCCTTCCTTTCGGGGCAGTCTTCATCGAACTATTCTTCATCTTGACCTCAATATGGTTGAACCAATTTTACTACATCTTCGGTTTCCTGTTCATCGTCTTCGTCATACTGGTCATCACATGTGCCGAGATTACCATCGTGCTCTGCTACTTCCAACTGTGCAGCGAGGACTACAACTGGTGGTGGAGATCATACTTGACAGCTGGCTCTTCAGCCCTATACTTGTTCCTATACTCCATATTCTACTTCTTCACGAAACTGGAGATCACAAAATTCATATCGGGCATCCTCTACTTCGGATACATGTTGATAGGCTCATATGCTTTCTTCGTACTTACCGGAACAATAGGGTTCTATGCATGCTTCTGGTTTGTGCGAAAGATCTACTCTTCAGTGAAGATCGACTAAGCTGCTGCGTCAACAAGCAAACTTGTTGTAGGATTATTGATGATGGATCTGAGGGATGTTGTGAAAGAGGTGAGGGCACTTGTGCTATTATCAAGAAAATAGTGTCATTTTGCAGGTCTTAACAAATAGGTAATGCTATTTTACTTGGAATTGTACTTCCAGAAATGTAATGTGTGGACTATGGATTTCAACCCCTTATTTTTTTTACAAAAATGTGATGATAGTTTCAATTTTCTTCCACGAAAACAATGTCTTATCATGTGTTAATGTTGTTGTGTAGATTTTGCAGACTTTAAGAACGTCTTTGAAAAATAAGTTGATAAGTCTAAGGGCCCGTTTGGTTTTAACTCCGAAATCGGAAACGGAATGGAAACGAATTTAGTCTTTACGTATACCCTTGTTCATGAAAGTTTTTGGAATCATTATTTGAAGTAATTGGAGTAGAGTTTGATTACTTTTGATACCCTATAGGTAATAAAATGTGGGGTCAAATGCAATTTGCCTTAAGCTACAAGGAATGATTCCACACAATTTCATGAATAAGGATATGGACTAAATTCGTTTTTATTCCGTTTCCGTTTGGGGATTCCGTTTCCGTTTGGGGGAGTTGGAAACAAACGGGCCTAAGTCTTTAAGTTATTGGAGATCAGCCTAACTTGATGCTCTGTGTACAGCAGAAGCCAAAAAGCTGAAGAATCAGTTCGTTGTATCGATCTAGTTTGTACATATTTGCAACTGCGAAATCTTTGACCGTCATTTTCTGTAACGTACAAAATCTAAAATTAAAATATAAAAATGCTGCAACAAACAGCAGTAAGAAGATGATTACTATTTTGGAATGGGTAAATAATGTATTTGCGAAACTTGCTTGCGTCCACAGTTGAAATTGCCTATATCATTGTATGATTATCCGGAACTTGATAATTTATTGTAATTTAAATGGACAAATGAGGAGATGAAAGCTAAATCCATACGTTATAGCTTAAACGGCAAATTCTGAAAATGTAATCATTTCAAATGTCAGTGGATTGCAACGAACTTAGATTACTTCAATGGTACAAATTTGATCGACATTTTAAGTTGGTTATTATTATTACTACTATTATTATACACTGTACGCGTTATACGAGTTTAGAGTTTGTTTGGTATCGGATGAGAGTGGTTGTTTTAGATAAATTGGGAGTGGATTATTTATGGTTAGTATTTGGTATCACATGAACATTATAAATTAGATTATTAATATGGTTTATAAGAGTAGAAATAACCCTAAAATTCCCTCTCAATTCCATTTAGATTATTAATATGGTTTATAAGAGTAGATTAATCAAAATAAAAATATCAATCTCTTACCAAACAGGTCCTTAGTATCGTACAATATCGATAAACTTCTCTATCCACGTGTAACTTTGTCCGATGAATAACTGTTTTGTTGAAGATTAATGCAATTTGAGTTGAACTTCTTTATCGATATTCAAGTCAAATTGCGTAAACTGAGTTTCGAGTGTCACAAACAATACGATTACTCTAAATTTTGGAGAGTTAATTCATTGCAAGGGAATATTTTGATTAAAATTTGTAAATAATATACCCTTCGTCGAAAACTATATGTTGTTTTAAGCTTTCCAATTAGCCTCTTAAAACACATTTTATTAGATCGGGTATATAGGACATTTTAAACTAAAAAACAGATTCTACAATGACATAATATTAAGGCATGATATAAGTAAATTAGGAGAAATTTAGTAGAGTAATCAATATAATTTATAAATTAGGAGACTAACCCTTTAAGGTCTATCAAACGGACTAGTCAATAGGTTTAGTTACGGTAAAATTGTTGAAAAAAACTTCGCCTAAAATTGAATGAAACTCGACCATTAAATAATAATTAATGTTTAGATTAAATTTATCCTTTCTCTCTAAATCTTTTTTTAGTTTCAAAAACCTTTTCTTGAGTTTGATTTTCGTGTAGGATTTTTAAAACCTAAAGTAATTCTAGGGGAACAAGACCCATAAAAAAAACAATTGCGATAATAAATTTCCACATCTGGAGTGAGAACATTGTGAGCCTAATGTATGAAGTCGGTGGGCTACTCCTATTGCCAATTATTTTAGGATGGAACCACATCGCACTTATGTGTTGGTTTCAATCTAACGTGTATTCATTCTATTGTACTACAAGACTTTAACACTTTTTTCTATACAAACACATTATTTGTGTTATTCCAATTCCAAAGATCTACTTTCTCATATATTTCTTACAAATATGTCTCAAATTAGAATTGTTTATTGGTCATTAATTAATAACATATGACTCGTAAAACAACAAGTCCAAACTAAAATGTACTCATTAAACAATAATAAAGTCATTGTGAGAATTCATCTCTTACACAATGAAAATTTAATATTCACTCATCACCTTTAATTCTCTATCATCTCTAATTTTTTATTTTATCTTTTAAAATAGATATAAAAAAAGCCCTTAATTTGACGGCTAAAAATGCCTTAACAAGAGAATAGAAACAGTATCATAATCCTCAAAAATACTTTTTGTTCCCCATCGACAGCCATGGAAGTGTATATGTGTTATAGTATTGGTCGATTAATTTATTCTGTTTGTTCCACAACAATACTTTCATATGTAGAAAAGTCATTTCAATTTATTTTGTGCAAAATCGTCATTTTCCAATATTATTAATTCTGCACGTGTTTTGCATGGGATCCCACTTTCTAGACTGAAAAAGAGGTTTTGCGAACAAACAAGAACGTTACTTTTGTTAATGTAGAGGGATAGGGTACCCGACAAAAAGTCCTAATTCATTAAAAAATATAGCATAATTTTAGTTAAATTATAAATATCGACTCATATGAACGGGCAACGTTAAAATAGTATAATTATGTTGCGAACTCATATTCGATTAAGATAATCATAACGTAGTTTTACATTTTTCACATTGGCTAACACTACTTTTTCTGACAACATACTTTATACGTTTATGTGGTGTATTCAATTAAGTATCTACGAAAATTTTTTGAAGTTTAAAAGTCTATGGGTATTTAACATATATTTTTAAAAGTACATATAAATCTTTTGGTATTTAACTAAGAATTAAAATTTTCCATAAAATTTTTATGATATTTAAAAGTTTGTTGATTTTACAAGAATCTATTATTTCCTTGATTTTGTAGGATTCTTTATTACTTTTATATATATATATATATATATATATAAACTCTATAGAAATCTTCCCCAAACACATAAGATTTTCACATAATCTATATCAACTCTATATAGAATTAAAATATTCCATAGAATCAGCAAATTCTATAATTCTTAAAAATCAGTCAAAATCTTTAAAAGTCTGGATACCCCTAAATGAAAGGAGTATAATTTTGTTCTCACATTGTTTACCATTTTCTTGAGTGGAAAATTGGAATTTTGTGAAGTAGAAATCGCATTAAACCCATCCAAGGCGGCCACTTTTTGTTTAACTTAATTTTTCCTCCTCTAGAACGATTTATATGCACCCTACTTGTTAATTTATTTATTATATCCGGCCGGCGAATCTAAGAAGTGGAGGTTTTGTACAGTAAGTGAACATATATACATGTCTTTCGGGTTCTATCCTAAAACCAATTAGCAATGTGAAGAGTAGCGCTAAAACTCATATGTTAGGTTCACATATTATCATATTATCGATGTGGAACACTTAACTCTTAATTCACTCGCTAAATTAGAAAGAAACAATAATTGATTAGGGTTTCATAGTTTTTAGGGTCTACTTGTTATCTTATATGGTTTTCATGTTTTATTGTAATTGAAATAAAAACAAACTATTTCATTAAAGGGGGAATGTAAATAGAAAAGTATGGGAAGAGAAAAACATGAAACACATGGAAATGGTGGTGGTCAAATCTATGGCATGAGGGCCATTCTTTTGTTAGCTGAAAGTTAGAATTAAAGAGGGCACTCAATCTTTGTACCATACTTTTGTTTTTACTATCGCTCTCTAAGTAATAATTTTCTCTCTCGAAAATAACATAAAAGTGAATATTATTTCTCATTTTAGGAATGGTTGAAACTTAACTATAAGAATATGAACTTAGGATAAGTTCAAAAGAACTTGTATTTTTCAAACAACAAATATATCGAATAAGTCGCGATTCAAAAATCATAGTAACTTTTTTGAATTTAAAATACAATACTCGTATTTTAAACCTGTAGCTTATGTTTTTACTTTTTTTTTACAAAAAAATTTTATGTTGTGCATGCCACTTGTGATCTTTATTTTCTAATACAACTTTGATCATTTACAACAAATTGGTTCAATCAATGAATATACAAATAAAAGACAAAAAATACCATATTATGAAAACAATAAAGAGTTTGTAATACTTCATAAAAAATATGGTAAAGTTGTTTATGATAGTTCTTTTATAGTCTTCCTTCTTCCCCTACTCTATCTCGTCTATCCACTATCTTCAATATGTTGTTGTACCAGCTATATTTCATCTTAACTAACATTTGGTAACGGTTGTTGTACCGACATGTTAAGTTCACCAAAATTGTTATGTTCAATAGGATTTCTGATGCAGGGTTGATGCCACAATTTTCCGATCTAGACTGAAGTTCACAAAGACAACGTAAAAAGCAAATCTCGGTGCAAATATTGGGCGAGATTTGTATGATAATTAAGGTCGAGATTTGTGAAACTCGAACACAAAGAGCGTGAGTTTGATGGAATGATAATGGAACGATAAGAAGATGAATAATGAATGAAAAATGTGAAAAATATAGGAAGATAAGACTTAATGTTAGACTTGCAAAGAACCTTAATCAATAGATCAAAACCCCCAACAAAGAATTACCTTAATCTTTCCTTCTTTAAACTTACACAAACCTTCTAAATAAGACAAGCACAAGGAGGGACTAGTTTGACTAGTAGCACCAATCTTCAATAAGATTAACACGGAACAATCTAGCAATGACTCAACTATTCAATCAAAGGCTCTCTTTTTGATTAAATTGAAATGAATAAAACACAAAATTCATAAACGAAGCAGCGAATATCTCACAATATTGTGGAAATAATAATCAATCAAAGCTACCTATGAATCTCGACTTCTATGGCTAATTATAGGCGAGATTCCTCTAGAAAATAAAATAAAGATAATCCTCAAAGATAGGATCGAAAACCAAAAGATACATTTATAATGTTTAGAGCTTTAAAAGTATAAAAATAAAATATCCAATAGCTAATAAGATTTCAACTAGATCTTATGGATCTCGATAGAAGCAAATCTTGACTGGAATCTCGGACGAGATTTGGTACTCAGGGCCAAGATTTTAACTGGATGGCTTAAATCTCGAATTAGCCACATTTCTTGGCTCCTCGATTATCTTCACTCTTGTAGGGTCCTTCCACAGTAGACACCAATGTCACTAAAGAAGACTCAAACACAAGTAGAGTCTCTTTAGGTGTACATGTTGTCAATAAGCTAGTAACCTCTTCTTGGATGGACTCCGCTCTAAACTGCTTTAAAATTTCAAATGGTTGTCTTACACAACTCATTTCCAGATCCTTTGCTTACTTTACGGAAAATAATCTATTCAACTTTCTTCCCTTCGTTATGACCACTTGCTTCCGGCCTTCTGAAAAGGTTTCAACTACACACTCAGGCCAAGGTCTTGGACATCCACCAACACTTTACCAAGTGCCCAATGCTCTTCGTATCACGAACCACTTGGTCTTGTCTTTTAATATTACTCAGTCATCTTAATCCTCACGTAAGGAATCGTCTCCTTTACCCTTTTCTGTTCAACCCTCGAGACAACTAAAAATCAAATCTAGTGGTCATCCTCTTTGTTCACTTGGCATTATTATATTATTTATAGATCTCTAATATATCGTTACCTCTAACCTAGGCTTTCAACGCATTTCCCAAGATCTTAAGTGACATAGAATATGTACGGAATGACGGTATTAGACACAAAGTGATCTTATATTACCATTATTGGATCATAAGTACTCGATAAACGCTAACACACCATCAACATTGAACTCTTGTATCCTCCACTTTTATCGGACTACTAATATCCCTCTAACTCAAAACGCCACTAGGCTCTGTTCCGACATAACATTACACATAAAATCTACTCCGACATTATGCTTTCTGTAAGTACGGTTACTAGATTGCAAGTATGCTCCTGTTGCTTCTCTTTCTTATGTATCTTCGACTAAGGATGGTAGTTACTCACTTTGAGCTTTCTAGTGCAAGCCATGCACAATACTTTTATTACATCGTAAATTCTTTCCTCAATCCATCAAGAAAACTCACTCTAGAATACTCCGTTACGTATTGGATTCCGAACTATTATCTGACAACATGTGACAAGCCGTCATTATTCACTTGAATCCATAATAGGGTACTAATCTCCTTCTATAACCATTTACATGCACATACTTTTCCGTCTACCTTCATGGTGATACAACTCCCGTACCATATTTTCAGTCACTCCGCGTAACCTATCTCACGTTCCTTCTAGGTGAAATGCATTTCATCAACTATCATCATCTTAAACTCCAGCTCTGGGGGTTAGGACCCACCATGCTTCCGCTGCACTACTCTGATAATTTTATCGTCACTCATAAATCATAAGGACATTTTCTGTGAGTCCCAAGTGATTAACCTCAAACTCTTTCTTCCAATTATACCATAAGTCCTAACCGGATGAAGTACCAAGTACCTTCCTTAATTGCCTTAATGAGACAAAATAACGATTGAAGAACAACTTCTTCCGTTTACTTTCTTAATTCTCTTAGCACGGATCCACACTACCAGACTCGACCGGAGCTTGATCTTAACCAACCAAGAAGTAACCTCTAACCCGATTCTCTATACCTGTAGTTGTCTAAGAAGATTGTTGTTGCATACTTGAGGAAATCTTCCCAGGCGTAGGTAAAACTACCCTATAAATCCACAGTCGCAATTATCTTTTCTTAACGGTACATAACTCGTCAATACCAAACGACACTTGCACATCCTCAACTGACGTCGTTCAGTCTATAGTTGACTCATCTCAGTATCCCGAACTTACTCTTCTCATACCCCGTCTGGCATTAAAATTCTTTGGTAAGCATCACTTACTCAATTAATCTTTTTATACTTCTTTAGTTTGTTCTATCTTTAACCCTTCCACTTCCTTTGGCTAATTCTATTCCTCTAGTCTGATTAGGTCATCCATCTGACATAAATAGTCGTTTCAAGTTTTCCACGATAGCTTGCAAGCGTCTTTGCAATTTTTATGGCTATAATGATCATCCACTTGCAGTTCCTTTTCCATGGACTGTCTGTGTTGATGGCTTAGGTCCCGTAATAATTGGGGTTACCTTGGACTCTCGAGTCCAGCAAGGACGTTCTCCCATACACATTTCTTCACTGGTGTTGGTGGTAATATCTCCTTCATGAAACTCTGTTGACCCTGCTACAAGCTTCCATTCTTTGGATATTGGCGTAGCGATTCCTTTCAAACTTCTTATATCTTTGAGGAGGCCAAAACCTCCCCACACTTGTGGGGTCTGCCTTTTTGCTTTTACACTCAATTGTAGGTCTTCATTCCGTGCACCTTAGATTCTCACACCCGGATTGACACTCTGTCTCTTCTGGTTTCTCACGCCCATAATGGACTATGGGGCATCCGCCTCGATTGTAATGTCCTTGATTTCGCAATCTTGCTTGTACTCAATTCTACTTGTCTTGTTCCAATATTGTTATCTCTACTCCGCACTCTTGTAGTCTCTTGCATGGTTCTTCTAATTCCATCTCTCGGCCTTGTATGCCCGAGTTCCTTGTACGACCTTCTATTCCTTCTAACTGAACTGACTCAGGAATTTCTTCCTTATCTGATTGTGCTTATGGTAAAAATTATCTTTGCAACTTTACTTCCTTGCTCACTTGTTCTTTGGGTGATTTGTAAGGATCACCAAGCAGCCCATCCGAGTATAATACTCAATTCAAGCCCCGATTCCATTGCCTCGTGTTGGAGACTCTTCATGTCCGCTGCTGATTTATCATGAGACGATAATCGCTTCGTGATATCACGACTAAATGATACAAAATATCCGTTAGGATACTAACAAGCTAAGCATACACATGTATATAACATATTATAATAAACATCATAAAAAGTCTATATACTAATTCCTATCGATCCAAGTTGCAGAGATCCACAGAGAGCAATGGTGGTCCAATGTACTACTAACCCAACAACCCGACTATGCGCGCGTGTAAAAACATAAATCCGTTTTGAAAATTTTAGACCCCTTTCGGGTTCTAGTTATTTTATACATTCGGTCTTTCAGAAGATTTCAAGTGTCATTGTTGCCAACCTAGAGCTCTGATACCATATTGTAACACCCCAAATTCTGAGAACTCGGGGAGCTACTGGTTAGGACCTCACAATGAGTCCCAACCTTAGTTTGACAACAATATTACTAGGATTTTACAACAAGACACAAAAGTATTTGAAACATTTGAAAGCTTTAAACAATATATACATGAAGAATATGTATCAGCCTTACAAAATAAAGGTACTAAATAGACGCATATGAAGAACAGAAGACATCCCCGTCCCGAACTAAAAGGAGTACGTGGACCCGGGTGACCACTCCCTTTGGATCTCTCTACAACTGTCTTAACCTGCAAGGCATCTACAAGCGGTATAAAACCGTTAGCTAACATTCTATGCATAAATATAAAGGAAAAAGAACAAACACACAACATAGACAATCAACATGCAACACTCAATCCTTTTATTATCTTTAATTAGGTGATATGTCATTACTAATGAAACTTATTTTGTGACACGAGGGATTTCCAAACCTCGCCCCTGTCCCCGTTTACCAACAAGGAATGGTACTAATGCATCTGACCGTCTACCTGAATGGGCTGATCGTAGGGAACCTACTAGACTCTCGCAAGAGCTAGGCAGATGATGTCACGACTCGTTATCATACACTTGGGTCAATTACGTGAATAATAAAGTCGGCCTAATCCGGTTTCGTTGTTTATCATAACTAACAAACACCACTCCTACACATGACACTCATACAAGAAGCCAGCTAAGTAAGTCCGTGGACTTACCTGAATCAGATCTCGACTCTCTAAATCACAACTCAATCTATAACTGCATAACTCGGTTGCCTGTCAAAGGAGGTAAGTGGATCAACACATATCCAATGTACTTAGAAATCTAAGACTTCTAAGATATAAGATCCTACCGGAAGAGAAATATACTAACATACCCGTCTAAGGTAAAATGACCATTTTACCCTTGGTCCCGAATCTTCTAAAAATCTCGTAATATGTACTTAAATTCTTACTTGAGACTAACTATCATATTCTAACTCTTAAAGTTGAGTTTAGGTCAAGACTAGAACATTACATGTTTTCTTTAACCTTCTAAAAAGGTCACTATGGTCCAACTTTGGCTTCAAATATGAAATTCGAATAACTTATAAAAATTCCGAAATAATTCTCTAGATCATCTATGATATCCCATCTACTCCTAGGAGCAAGAATTTCTTAAAAATGTTCAACCATCACTTCTACAAAAATTTCCAAAGTTTGTTACAACACTTGAAATTTTTTATATACTTAGCCAAAATCTGAGTATGTTTTCTATCTGTACAACAAGTCCACTTTGAACCTCTATAATTCTAAATCCCACCGTTAGATTCATCCCAACTTTTGACATAGTAGCCTATGCATGGTATTAAACAACATCTCAAAAACTGAACGGTGGATCTTATCTCTAAGGTATCAAAAAGTATGCTCCAACTTGACTGATCAACACAGTTTGTGAAATTTCAACAAACACTTAACAAAATAACACACTGTTAACTTTGAAAAATCATAACTCCTAAACCGCTCGTTGTCTTTATCCCAAATTTTGATATGTTCTACTATAAAATCTTATCTATAATATATCCAAAATTCAGCAGAAAAGGAGATCAAAAGCCTATTCAAAACCATCTCACAAAACTGCATCACATGCTGTTTTTCTCAACCCTCAGCACTCTTATAAAAATAGCATGAGGAGTCAACTTTGCAACATCATAACTCTCAAACCGTAACTCCGATTTTTCTAAAATTTTAGTATGATTTACTATGCAATACCATATATGACATATCCAAAAAACAGCCAAAAAGAACGAGTTTAGCATACCTAAATCTGGCCCCGAAGTTGGATACTCGACACAGTTTCGAAAATTCAGAAAAAGGCTGAATGCAGTTCGATCCAGAGGCAGTGTTGGCCGCGAGGGAAACTGTAAGGAACGGTTGATGAGTGTTGTACGATGGGAGTCGGTAGAGGGAGAGAAGGAGAAGGAGACTCACTAGTCAGCAGTAAGGTTGCAACTTGTCCACAAGAAGGAACCCGATCGAGTTGCTGTGACTTCTACCCGGAAGAGAACTTGCTGCACTGAAATGTCTCTTGTTAGAGATGCAAAACAACGTTGTACAGATCAGAAGGGAAGGGAGGGCTAAGACTCCACCAGGTTCGTGTACTCGTTGTGCAGAAGGAAGGCGTCTGAAGGTAAGGGTGCACTGCTACGCCTCCACTGGCTCAGCGTGTAACGCCCCGTTAATTGGGCGCGCTTCGATATTTATTTTGCCCTACTTTTATCGATATTTCTTTTATCACTTAAATAATTTTTACGAGTATTTTCACATTTTATGTGTTTATATATTTTACCTTTATATATATATTCCGTAATTTATTTCACGGAAAGTTCGGGAGTTTCCAAACCGGAAATCTTGTCCGGTTAATTTGGTCGAGTTTATTATTTATTTTTTTTTTGTTAATTCCCGATGTCATGTTTTAATTAATTATTATTATTTTTCTTTTATTCTATTTCTTTTCCTTTATTTCTTTTCTTCACCTCTTTTCCTGTACAAGCGTGATGGCCTCTGCAGTATTCCGACCCCTGGACTTCACCTCCTGCACACCTCCCTCACGCTACAGGACCTCACCTTTCACCTCCTTCATCACTTGCAGCCACAACCCTCTCCCTGGACCTCCATATCTCTCTCACATTTCCGTATCTCACACCCCAACCATCTCCCACTCTTCGTCTCTCCCTGTGACCGGAAGCCTTCCCGAGCCTCCCTGCACCGCCCGACACCGGAGGAACCTCGCTCTCCGTCGTCGAAAACCGCCTCTGTCGCCGTCTTCTTCCTCCCCGTTCTGTTTTCTTGCGGTGCAGCCTCCTCTGTCGAAGCAGGCGAATCCGAGACCGCCATCTCCTCTCGACCTCGCCCTCGCCTGTCCCTGTTGCCGAGAGCAAACAATAGATCTCGCCGCCTCGACTGCCACCTCTATGTTCCCACTGCCGCCAAGTACCGGCCATCGCCGCCTGAATCTGGGCCGCATCTAGCCGGAGAAGAGCCGCCTCCCTTCTTTGTCCTTCACCGCCTCTCATCACGCTGGGCCACCGGGGACACCTCTTTGCACCCTCCTCGAGCCCTTATTCTATGGGATTCTCCACCTATGCAGAAGCTCCGCTTAGCCTCGCCGGAGCCACACCAGGAACCACCAGAGAAGCGACCTGCTTTGCTCCCTTCGCCAACTCAGCCCCAACAGCCGCCGCCGTATCGGACTTTCCAGGGCTGGCGCCAACTGAGGAAGGTTTCAAATGAAACCCTTTGAATATTACATTCGGGACCCCCTAATTTTGGGTATAATTGCAGAATGTACCCATGATTTTGCTTTATTGCAGATTTGACCCACTCTTCTGGAATTTGTAGATTGTGCCCTACTGATTTGAATTAATTACAGATTTGGCCCAAATTTTATTTTCAGAATATATCCCAAAGTTTATGGAACTTCATGAGTTGCCCGTAAAATGTTTTTACGAGTTTTAACCTTGGATTTTATATACGAGTTTGATCTTATATTTATGTATATTACGTATTGTGTCCTTGTTGGTTTATTTATGGAATTTGGCCCAATATTTAATTACGTATTATAGCCCATATTTTTGGAATGATATTATTTGTCCCGGAAAGTGTTTTGCAAGTTTTATCCTTGTTTTAAAAGTGGGACTTTCCTTATATTTTATACCCTCGTTGGATTAATTTCGAGATTATGACTCAAGGGTTTAATTGCGGGTTTTTAGCGTTTGCTTTTGAAAATGAGTTTAGCTTAGAATAATATATCTTATATATTACGATCAAATTTAGCGTATTAGCTAAATTTGTGTAGCTTTGGTTTTAGGTCCGGAAGCGCCCCGATAAAGGCCTAACAAGTCTAAGTTCGTCTTCCGTCTTTTGACGTCATGTGAGTACCCTCTCTCCCCCGAGCTTATGATCTTACTCGATCTAGTTACGTTTAGTAGTAGTAGTAGTAGTAGTAGCATGCTAGGATGGATCTAGCATAACTTAGAGTTAATGCCAAGTAGTGGTTATGGTTCTTAGGTGAGTTTTGTGGATTGTGAAATGTTGTAAGGCTTGAGGAGTTAATATTATCTTGCGAGGTTGTTTATGGCTTTTAAGTTGTATGTCGAGCTTGTGAGAATTTAAGGGTTAAGGTTGTATGATTAGTGAGGTTGTGGACTAGGCCGAGAGTATCCTAGCATGTGTAGTGATGGTTATGACCTTGTGAGATCGTGAGGATTAGGAGTTGTTATCCTATCATGGTTATGGTTTATGATCTTGCGAGATCATTGGGACTAGAAGTTTAAGGACTTCTAGCATGTGAGAGAGATGTTGATCGTGTGCCTTTTTACAGGCGTTGAGTGTCTTCCTGCGGTAAGCTGAGAGCGGGATATAGCGGGATTATTTTTGGGACAAGGTAAGTCTCCGGACTTACTTAGCTCGTATTCTTTGTATTAGTTTCAATGCGTGTTTGGTGGTGTGTGTTTATTGTTTATGTGTGTGTTTATTGCTTATGTTATAACATCTAAACCGGTAATAGGACCACCGACTGTATATGTTTATATTTGGCCCAAGTGTATGATAACGGGCGGTGACCGCTTGTCCAGTCCAAAATGGGGATGACTGGGAGGTGCCTTGCGACCAGCCCATCGGGTGATGCTGATCCGCATCAAGTACAAACCCGTATGGTGAAAGGGGACAAGGGCAAGATCTTTAAGATTCTCGTGTCACAAAAGAAGTTGAATTAGAACGGGATATGACCTAATAATAAAAAGATAATAAACCGGATTGTGTGTTTTGGAACATGTTGTGTTTATGATGCCTTATGTGTGTGTGTGCCAATACCATGATTCTAATGCCTTGAATGCTAGCTAACGGTTTTATACCGATATTGTTGTAGTTGTCTTGCAGGTTAGGGGCGCGGCCGAGAGATCCGGAAGAGGTGGCAGCCGGGGTTCGTACATTTTAGGATGGGTTTTGGGGGTTGTTTTTATGTATGTTTATGGTATTATGTATGTCACGTGTATGACGTTAGTCTTTGGAGTTGTATCTCGGTTGGAGTCTTTCGTTGTTTTCTTTTTGGGTTCATATCATTGCATTAAAAATGAATTTCGGTTTTGCCTTTATTTGTGTCTTGTTGTAAGATCCAGTGAAATTGTTGTCAAGCTAAGGGTCGGGACCCATTGTGAGGTCTCCGCCCGTAGCGCTCCGAGTCCCGTGGATTCGGGGTGTTACACAGCGTGTGTTTCTGCGTCCTTGGAGGGTCTGTACGTGTATAGAAGGGGAGGAAGGCGAGCAATTAGCGAGATATCCGGGCCAGATCCTGCTAGGAAGGAAAGACAGATGCAGCTTGTACCTGGACGTGAATGTGGAGGGAGGGAGTCGCTTTTGTAACCTCTTTAAGAAGGGAAGGTGCTGAACGTAACGGCTGAAGGTTTTGGTGAGTTTAGCAGATCCGTCTTGCTAAAGCATCCCGGGTTGTTTTGGGGAGAGATACATGGATTGGACTGCTAAGGAGAAGAGAGTTGGGCTTCCTGGGCTGGCGAGGAGGGAGAGCAGCGTGCGGGCTGGCACGGATCTTGGCTGTGAGGGTTAGCAGCCTGACCCGTCCCCTTCCTGGGTTGGGAGCAACTAGGTCAGGCGAGACTGAAGCAATTGAAGCTGGCTGGAGCGGGCTGAAGCTGCTGCACGGCTGGGCCTGTAGTAAAGAAAGTGATGGGCTAAAGTTGTCAAGCCTTGTCAAAATCTTGTCAACAACTTGTCATATAGCCATGCATGGCATTGTCACGAATTTGTCATGGTCTCGTCTTGACTTCGTCTTGGGCTCGTCTTGATCTCGTCACTAGGATGTCATGACTTTGCTAAAGACAAGTCATGATATACACTAGGGTTTGGATTAGGGTTTGCTACTAATAAAATCTTATCATTTTATGTGAAGTGATATTACATAAAATGATAAAATTTTGAGATATAGTGTCCAACTATGTAGATAGCTAAGGATCTAAAGATCGAAATCCGGTTTGCTAAGGAATTAAGCGGAATAAAAAATTCCGGATATTACAATCAGGACATCAGACGCTCCTTCTGGTGGGGAGGTCTGAAGATAGATGTCACAAGATATGTAGCTTAGTGTGCGACCTGTCAATAGGTCAAGATCGAGCATCATCGACCAGGAAGCGAGCTACACCCACTTCCCGTTCTTTAGTGGAAGTGGGAAGACATATCGATGGATTTTGTGACCGGTTTAAGACCAACTCGAGGTTTTGATGCTATCTGGGTGATAGTAGATCGACTGACGAAGACTGCACGTTTCATTCCGATATAGGAAACGTGGCCGGTAAGTCGATTGGAAAAGGTGTTCACGAGACAGATAGTGCGACTTCACGGAGCACCTAAGACTATAGTCTCTAACAGAGACGGACGGTTCACCTCAAGGTTCTGGCAGCAAGTGCATGCCACCCTAGGTACGAGTTTGCAGTTCACGACTACTTATCACCCTCAAACCGATGGTCAGTTAGAGCGGACCATCCAAACTCTGGTGGATATGTTGAGAGCATGTGTGTTGGACTGGGAACAGGTGTGACCAGATCACCTTCCCTTAGTAGAGTTTTCGTACAACAACAGTTGGCACACTTCGATCAAAATGGCTCCTTATGAGGCTTTATACGGACAGAGATGTCGTACACCGTTATGTTGGGACGAGCCTAGTTGTTCTAGTGGTGTAGCACCTGAGCAGATACAGATTCGGCATAATTCTTATGCAGACCCCTAGAGTTAAGAGTTGGAGCTCAAGTTAGGTGTGAGTATCCTCGACACGAGGCGTCAAATGCTTCGGTGTCAAGGGGAAGCTGAATCCCAGATATGATGGATCGTTCGAGATTCTAGAGCGAGTTGGAGAGGCAGCATACAGACTTGCTTTGCCACCGAGGCTTGAGGGTGTTCACCTAGTCTTCCATGTGTCTCATCTACGGGAGTATGTACCAGACCCGAGACACATTGTCAGTCACGAGGATCTTGTGGTTGAGCCAGACCACACGTTTGTTGAACACTCGGTAGCCGTCTTAGAGTATAGCACCAAACGTTTGCGTTTGAAGGACATACCGTTGATGAAGATCAATGTTCGCTGCAAGGAGCTGATGAGCCGAATTGGGAGACAGAGGATATTATCCAGAGGAACTATCCTGAGTTTTATGTTGAGCTGGATGTACCTTAGCTTAGTTGTTGTGTTTCGGTTTCCTTTGTTGAGTTTTGCGTACGCTTTTGTGAAGTTTTGAGTTTTATGCCCCGAGTGAGAATATATTAGTTAAGTGTTTCTACGTTGTTGTTGTGTGACCTTGTGGTTCGTTGCAAGTTTCGGGATGAAACTTCTTTTTAGGGGATCTAATGTAAGACCCCAGTTTTTGCCTTCACTGCACCAGCGACAAGCCTTGCCTGTCACTGTGCCCGCGGTGACAGTGAGCCGCCCCAGCGGATGCCCGCACCTACGGCAGGGCGATCCGCCCCTGCGGATTCGCCACAGATCACGCCCGATCTGCTTTTGTTCATTTTATCTTCCTTCCACAGATAGAAGATCCGATCTTCAATGTTATGGGCCGGTCTTCCTATCTTATTATTAACCCTAAAACGTCTTTCCTTCTATCTTTCCACCCCTTTTCTATATAATCCCGCCTTCTTCCCGTTTTTCCGGCCGTTTGCATACGTTTCTTCAACCTTGAAAGCTACAGTCGTCCCCCTTGCTTCATGTGATCTTGCTGAACGTGTAAGTTCATATTCCTTTATTTCTTCTCCACGTTTATGTGTTGTTGCATGCCATTACCTTTTGTTTCGTCTTCTTCTTTCGTTCTTCTCTTTTCTTCTTCTCCAAGAATCAAGTTTGAACTTTAATTCTTATGGATCGTTTTGTTGTTGATATGTTGATGTTCACAGGCTCCCTTGGTTGAGTTGTGACGTGTGTGAAGTGTTGAGAGAAGCAAGTCTTAGCCTTGCTGCGTTCCTTTCCGTCAAAGGAGTCACCAATTTTTTTTACACCAGAACCCGCCCCACGCCTGCACAGAGCCGCCCCTGCGCCTTTATCTGTTCTACCGCCTTGCGTCTCTTTCCAGCCCCCATGCGGTTTTCTTTGTAGTAGCTCCCGTCTTTGGTGAGTTGCTTCCTTCCTTGCTTTCCTCGTTCCTTTGTTGTTGTTGATGTTGTTACCCCTTGAGAGTATTGTAAGACTAAGGTCGAGCCCTTAACATGTGGAGATCTCTTAGAGATCATTGATACTATAAGTTATAGACTTCTAGCAACCGTTTCGTTCTTGATTCTTGATGCCTTGTATGAACAGGCTTTCCTTGCTCCTTTCCTGAGGGAAAATGAATTGTTCTCTGAGCGTTTGAGTTACATTCGAGTGAGGTAAGTCCCCTGGACTTACTTAGCTTCATTCCATATATTGGTTTGAGTGTTTTGGCTTGATTGTGTGGTTATTATCGTTTATAACGGAAAATTGGAACATGATTCACCCTTTGTAACCGTAATTGGCCCAAGTGTATGATAATTGGGCGGTGACCACTTGTCTAGTACTACAAGAGACTAGAATGTGCTATTGCAACCCAGGCCCGCAGACAACGGATAGTACTGATCTATTCATGTTCGTAGACGAAAGCGGGGCGAGTTTCGGGAGATTCTCATGTGACGAAAGAAGTGGAATTAGTAATGGATAACTTAAGGAAATATAATAACCGGATGAGTGTGAGCATTCTATATGTTTATGTTAACTTATGTGTGTTTGTGCCTTTACGTTTTTTCTGATATCTAGAATGTAAGCTAACGGTTTATACCGATGTTGTAGATGTTCCAAAGGTTCAGGATGTTGCTAAGTGATCCGGATGGTGTGGTCAATCGGGGTTCCTGTACATTATAGGACGGGATCGGGTTTATGTATCTTTTGTTGTTTCCCCTTTGTTTTGAACCCGGTTGTGAGTCTTTTACGATTCCCTTTGTTTAAACCTTTGGTTTTATTTTAAGTTTTAATTTTCATTTGTGTGTGCCTTGTTGTAAGATCCGTTGTGTTGTTATTACTCTGAGGGTCGGGACCCATTGTGAGGTCCTAGCTCGTAACGTTTCGAGTTCCCAGAACTTGGGGTGTTACAAACTTGGGGTGTTACAATTTATACCATGATCCTAGTTACTAGACAGAAATCTCAAAAAGGCTTACTTAGATAATTTGACCCTTTAAAATTATCGAAAGCGATATAAACTATCCACTTATTTACAAAAGGTAATACAACCGATTTTTCCATCCAGCGATAATATGGTAACCGGTTTCTTACATGGCATTAAAAAAAAGGTGTGATATGAATTTCATTAATGAAAAATAATAAAATTGATATCATTTAGTATGATAAAAAAATATAAATTAAGTTTATTTTATTTAATATTTTTTTAAAGTGTTTTTTGAAAAATTTTCTTTTGATTTTTCGTAATTTTTAAATGAAAACATTTTCTTACAAAATTGAAAAAAAATTATGTAAACAATATTCATTTTACCCCAATTTTATTAATAAAATGATGTTAATTTTGTTTATTTTTTAATGTAAACAATTTTTTAAATGAAAAAAATGTTCACTTTATGTTTTTAACACATTAAATGATGTTAATTTTATTTATTTTTTTTGTTATAAAATCCATATCACACACTAGGCTTCCTTTTTAATTACACAAAATAAACTAATTGTTATATCATCATCAGAGCTAACTTTTTTTATCGGAAAAAATAATCATATCATTTTTAATAATTACGTTCATAATTTGTATTGTTATCGATATTTTTAAAATTAGTATCATTTTAAAATCAGGGTGTTTGTTCAACATAGTTAGTAAAGATCATTAAATAGTAATAGATAAACATAAATTATAAGTGGATAACTATTGAACAAGCATAGATTATAAGTGGATAACTATTGAACAATAATTTATTTTCATGAAATTTCAGAACTTGCCCAAACCCATTAATCATTTAGTTGCACTCTTAACATTGAAATGGCAAAAAAAAAATTGCAGCAATGAAAATACACCAAAAATATGTACGTCCATCAGTCCATTGATAGCAACTGATAAAGAAAAATTGTACACCCTACTTTGCATTGCTTCCTAATCTACCCTTCTCCCTCTCAAAATGCCAAAATTACTAGGGGTGGTCATAAATATTGGTTAATCCCAAATCGTCTCAATTCTGTTCCGTCCCGACGAAATTTAAAAAAAACGTGTATCCCATCTTGTTCTCTAAAAAATTTGCGGGACGAGACACAAGATAGAAACTTCTCAACCCGTTTAATCTCGTCTCGCATATATGTAAATAATATTTAAAAAACAATATTATATAGATAAATAATATAAATAAGTTATAATTTTATATTGATAAGAATTATAATTATATATAATTAACTATATGTTGTGAATCGGTAAGACACACTTTGGATGTACTAACTACTAATGTATTCGTTTTGAATGTACTAACTACTAATATAGGCCTCTTGAATAGGGGTGTAATACGAGCCGAGCATCGGCATGCTCAAGCTTTTGACGAGCCGAGCCCGAGCCGAGTCCGAGTAGCTCGTCTCATATTACAACCCTACTCTTGAATCGGTAATTCGGTATACAATTTTTTTTAAAATCACTTTTGTCTTTAAACAAGCACAAACTATTAAATATAATCGGTGCATATCTTATGCAATATTAGGCCCGTCTGATCCCATATGATTTGATTTCACGTGGGACAAGGTCTAGACGAGACGAAAAAAAAAAATTATAAATCTCGTTCATCCGTTTATAATTTGCGGGACGGACGGGACTTGAAATGAACTAAATCTTGTCTCATCTCTAGACCTACAAATTACAATGCCCCCAGAAAGCTGCAAATATTTCCTACTCACTCCTGAACTTTGCAGTCTTGCATCCCTGCACCCTCTGCTCACTGTCAATTGTACTCTACCATAACGCCTTCATTCAACCAAGTTTAGCCACCACCGTTCCCGGTGGTGCTGTGGTGGTCGCAGTTTGTCAAAGAAAAACCAATAAAAACTTATTAAAAATAAAAAAAGAAACCAAGATCTTATTTTCTCCTTTCTGCATTATTTGTCTTATATCATAATTCAGGCTCTGTACCTTTACACAGTACTTCATCATACTATGGTGTAAGGATAGGGAAAAACTGCTATTAATCCAAAAAAAATCATTAGCATTTTGCTAAACTGTGATTAGACTATTTAACCAACCAAAATGTATCAAGATTCATCTTCTTGCTCAACCAAAACACCAATCTATCAGTCTCCATCAGCAAAATGAAGGCAAAACAGAACTTCTAATGTAATATTCCTATTAGCTATATAGCCTATAGTCTGAATTATACTTTTTTTTGTAACATCAATTATCATCTTCGCGCGCGAAAATATCCAATGCGTCATCAAAATCAACCCAATCCCAAGCACTGGAGTTCTTCTCTGCATCTCCGGTCACCGGAGCAAAGCCGAACTCCGGGGAGGAAATGTTGAGCGAGCTGAGGTCAAGGAGTGAACCGAGGTCAACGCTAGCCATGACCGACGATTCTGAGTCGGAGAACGACGATCCACAGGACTCCTCGTGACCGACGTTGATGGTGATGTACGAAGAGCATGAATCGTAGATCGGATGCCAGACGTACGGGAACGGAGCGAACAGAACCTTGCTCGGAACCATATCTGCGTATCCTTCAAGAAGCCTCCTCAGCTCAAGCACCGACTCGTCCTCCTCCTCCTCTTCGTCGCCGGGAAATGTCTCCGGTGTCCTTGGCTTCTTTGAGGTCAAGTCGCTGGTGTCGGAGACTTGGCCTGGACGTTTCTTGGTGGGGCCTACTGCGACTTCTGCTTTTTCTCCTTCCATTTTTTCTGATTTTTTTTTCTCAAAGAGAGAGAAGTGTTCAAGTGGCTTTGAGAACAGTGAGATGTGAATTTATATGGAGGTGAGGAAGACGGAGGTTCCGACGTGGCAGAAATTGATTGACACGTGGATAGAGAATAGTGGGTGACAGACGTGTCAAATTGGGTTGGAAATTGATGAGGGGTAAATTGGTGAATTGAATTTTTCCAAAAAGACAAGTGGATTGACCCAAAGGTTAAATTTTACTACTTTTTACCATCTAAAATGTGTCTTTTCTTGGATTTTTCATTATTTCACACATTTTTTCATAAATGTTAACATAAATATAAAAAGAATCCTTTGAATGGGAGCGTGATTGGTTGGTAAGAAATTAT
Organism: Fagopyrum esculentum; assembly: GCA_033239045.1. Lineage (NCBI taxonomy): Eukaryota > Viridiplantae > Streptophyta > Magnoliopsida > Caryophyllales > Polygonaceae > Fagopyrum > Fagopyrum esculentum. The sequence continues at coordinate 14,491,562 of BSUD01000007.1, forward strand.
CGATTAATGTTAGCGAAAGAATTGATAATCAGTCACAATTTAGACAATTTATTACCTAAAATGTTGTAATTGAAAGTTGTAGATAGTTGTTCATGATCGTAACTATTGGTAATTAGTTTAGAGTTCGTCTGTATTAATTCAATGGACGATGAATGTGAATGAAAATGTTCCATTCTAACCCCTTGGCTATCCACCAGTGTATCATACATTTTCGGTCAAGAATCAATTTTTTTTCATATTTATTTTAATCCGATTTTTGCCATTTATTAAACAAGCCCTTACCGTATTGCAAATAGTTACATGATATTTCATTTTTAAATATATAATTGAGTGAGTAAATTTCTTATTGTAAAAAGTAAGAGAGGTTTTTAGCTTGTTGGCATACTTAGTCTTTAAGGAAACCACCCGTGATTTATTTATGTCAAACTATTCCTTAGTCACATTATCATGCATTGAAGAATCTTGTGGCATTGTGTGGCAATCTCGAGTGAAGCCTTGACTTCAAGAATAAATGCTTTTAGTTGAATTTTATTTTTTTAATGCATTTAAAGCCCTAAACATTTTAAAGGTATCTTATCTTTTATATTTTGTAGGATTATTTTATTCTTTTTATTTTCTTAGGATTTCAGCTATTTAAACCCTAGGGCCGGGTAGATTTTATTTGATATTTCATTCCACATTATTGTGAGAGACTTGTTCATTCGTTTATGAAGTGATCGTTATATTCATTACTATTCAATCAAAAAGAGAGCTTTTGATTGAATCGTTGTGAGTCTTTACTAGGTTGTTCTTGTGTATGTTAATCTTTTTAAAGATTAGTGCTACTAGTCGATCTAGTCTCTCCTTGTGCTTGTCTCGATTTTAAGACTTGTGTAAGGTTGAAGAAGGAAGAGTTAAGATAATTCATTGTTGAGGGTTTCGATCCAACTGATCAAGGTTCTTCAAAGTCTATCTTGGTTTTTATCTTCCTATATTTATCATCAACTTCATTCATATTCATCTTTTAGAATCTCGTCATTACCCTTCCATATTTCGTCTTTTTTGTTCTTTGCCTTTTTGTATTAATCTCGCCCCAGGTGCTATTGCTCTCGGGTCCCCTAGCCGAGATACGCAGCCGACATTCCCAAAGGTTGAGACTTTTGTGAGCTTCAATCTAGATCAGGCAAACACGACCTCAATCCCGTATTAAAGTGGTATCAGAGCTAATTGATTGAAGTTCAACTCAACCATACATCACAGTTTGAGTATTTTTTTTTATATATTTTGAGTCTTCTTTAAGTCATATAAAAATTAAGTCTTTTATTGTTTTCCCTCTTTGTTAAGAGTCTATTTGATTTTAATTTGCTTTGTTCTTGTTTTCGTTAGAGAAGAGAGAACAACAATAGCCAAACACAAGCCAGTCATACCTTCGTTCCATAAAACCTTAACACCGAGATCTTCAGTTCTAGAAAATCTCGCCCCGAGATTTGTGAAGATTTGGCCAAGATATTGTTTGACCGCCAAGTTTGTTACTTTTCGCCATATCCAGTCGAGATCCAACATGTATTTGATTCATATCTTCTCAAATATATTATTATCCAACTACTACATCAAAGGAGGAAAGAGATCCATAAAGTTATCTTATTGTTAAGATCTTATCTAGTAGGTGAGATCTTATCCATATCTCCTTCCAATAATCATTATATCAATATCCAACAATCACATCTCTTGTCTCTTTGGATCCTCACGCCACCACAAGAAAGCCTACAACTCAAAGTTTCATACTTTTGTTCGAGCCTATACTTTATATCATAAAGTTATAACCAAAATTTTGGTGAAGTTAGTCAAGCGAGAGTTTTTGCTATCCACGTGTGAAAGTAGCAAGAAGGCATCAAGAAGAAGCTTACCCCAACTCCAACCAATTTCCATCATCAAAACCTTGTCTTTTGTCAAATCTCACCCCATAGTGAGATATCTCGCCTGAGATTTAGACCGAGATTTGCCTCTGTTGAGATCATTACCCAACCGGCTATCTCTCTTGCTAATTGCTCAAGTGCAAGGTAAGTAAAGCTCTCTTCTTAGTCTCTTGTGTGCCTATTTCTTGTCTTTTTCTATTCTAAGCACATTGAGTCCATTCTTTGGGTGTGTTAGTTAGTATCTATACTTTCTCTCATACTAGTTGAGCTACTTGCTATATTATTTTCACTTTGTGTCAATTGTGTGAAGAACTCATGGCAACGTTTACAATCTTGACCGAGAGGATGGCTAGCTTGGGAACTCACCCCAATGGAGAATCTCGCCCCCTGCCTCAGTCAAGATTCCAGCCGAGATCAATATTTGATGTAGGTGGTAGCTCACGTAATCCACCTAGAAACACAGCCCCGATTCACCTCAAAGACCCCCAAGGGAAAGGTATGAGACATTGAAATCCTCTTTATAGTGCACCTAAATGCACAGTTTTGTTGATGGTTTTCAGGAGAGTGGTGGTGGTGGTGGTGGTGGTGACCTAGACATCACCCTCATCCAAGGAGTGGTTGAGATATGGAGCCATATCGACGCCACCAAGAAAATGACGGAATAGGAAAAGTGAAGGTTAAAAACCTAGTTTTGAAGGAAAGTGTGATCCGGATGCTTACATGGAATGGGAGACTAAAATTGAACAAATATGGTTTTGCCATAACTTTAGTGAGCAAAGGAAGATCCAACTAGCTGCATCAGAATTCCAAGGTTATGTCTTAGTTTGGTGGGATCACCTTGTCAAAGAAAGGAGGAAAATGCTAGATCCGGACGTTAATACATGAGAGCAAATGAAAGCCTTGATGAGAGCTATATTTGTGCCTCAACATCATGCTAGAGAGTTAATGCAATAATTGGAGAACCTTAAGCAAGGATCTATGAGTGGGGAAGAAGTGTACACATCCATGCATACATCTTTAGCCAATGAAATTGACTTATATCCTTATGCTACTATGACAAATTTGTGGCATTCTATAAAAGTCGAGAAGAAGACTAAAGGAACAAGTCGGGGAACTAAGTCTAATTATGGAGCTACAAATTCATGGAAGCAATAAAATAATAGGTCCAATAATGCACAAGGCCGTGATCAAGCTTCTACCAAGGACGAGAAAAGAAGCCAAAACTTGGATCAAGGAGCTTGGAAAAATTCGACTACTCACTCACAACCTCAATCCTTGAATGAGCCTTCAAGTGATCCTAAAGGGAACAATTCTAACTCCACTTTATATTCTAGAGATATTGTATGCTTTAAATGTCAAGGTAGAGGTCATTATATGAGAGATTGTCCTAATAAAAGGGTTTTATTTATTAATCAACATGGAAAATATGAGAGCGAGGAAGAACATGATCATGATGAAGATAACCAACTTATTGCATTGCATGAAAATGGTAGTGATAGTGATGAATGCATTGAGTTTGAGCATGGAGAATCATTGATTTCTAGGAGAACATTGCATGCTAAGATAGCTCCATGTGAGGATAATCAAAGAGAGAATCTTTTTTCATACTAGATGTCTTGTCAAAGGAAAGATGTGTAACATGGTTATTGATGGAGGTAGTTGTTGCAATATGCTAATGTCAATTTGATCCATAAATTGTAAATTACTACGTTTTATCATCCTAGACCATATAAGTTGCATTGGATGAATGAATGTTGTGTCAATGCAAGCATGTCATATTCTATTAGGACGTCCATGACAATTTGATAATAGAGTTAAGCATGATGGGCTTACTAATAGACATTCATTTGAATTTAATGGACATACATTAACTTTAAAACTCATGACTCTTTTGCAGATTGCTAAATGTTATGTGAAGAAAAAGGACAAGAGCAAAAAGCAAGAATTTGGCAAGAGAAAGGATGAAGAAACTCAATCTTCCAGAGAAGAATCTCGCCCCCATAGAGGAGAATTTTGCACATAGAAGAAAATTTTCGTCCCAGTGAAAAGGATTTTCTCCCAGTGGAGAATCTCGCCCCAGGGAAGGTTTATCTTACCCAATGCATCTTCATCTTGCCCTAGTGAAGGAAAATCTCACCCTAGTATCAAATTTCGCCCAACGAAGGAATTTCTCGCCCCAATGCTGAATCTCACCCTAGTGAAGGAATTTCTCAACCCAACATAAAATCTCGCCCCATTACATATGCATCTCGCCCCAGTGCAGAAATCTTGCCCCAGTCTAGAGTCCTTCTAGCTTCCAAGAAAGAATACATCTATGAATTTGCCCCTTTGGATGTCATTCTTGTGAGTTTATGTAAAAGCCTTGTGAATTTTAGGTGATGAAGTTAAGGCTACCTTACCCCAAACCATCCTACAGCTTCTAGATGAGTTTTGTGATGTGTTTCCAAATGAGATCCCGGTTTTCAAGACTTTCCCCTTTTCGAGGCATTGAGTATCAAATTGACTTAATTCTAAGTGCTACACTTCCTAATTGCCCAGCTTATATATAGAATGAATCCTCAGGGAAGTCAAGAGATTCAAGATCAAGTTCAAGAGCTTTTAAATAAAGGCTATGTGAGAGAAAACTTGAGTCCAAGTGCAATTCCCGTCCTTTTGGTTCCCAAAAAATCTAATACATGGAGGATTATTTTATCCTTTTATTTTCTTAGAATTTTGGCTATTTAAACCCTAGGGACGAGATGCTAATGGGTAGATTTGATTTGATATTTCATTCCATATTATTGTGAGAGACTCGTCCCTTCGTTTATGAAGTGATCGTTTTATTCATTCATATATAATCAAAAAGAGAGCCTTTGATTGAATCGTTGTGAGTCCTTACTAGATTGTTCTTGTGTGTGTTAATCTTCTTAAAGGTTAGTGTTACTAATCGATCTAGTCCCTCCTTGTGTTTGCCTCGATTTGAAGACTTGTGTAATGTTGAAGAAGGAATGGTTAAGGTAATTCATTGTTGAGGATTTTGATCCACTTTATTCAGATTCTTGCAAGTCTATCTTGGTTCTTATCTTCCTATATTTATCATCAATTTGATCCACATTCATCTTCTAGAATCTCGCCACTACCATTCCATATTTCGCCTTCTTTCTTCTTTGCCTTTTCGTATTAACTCACCCCAGGTGCTATTGCTCTCGGGTTTTCTAGCCGAGATATGCAACCGAGATTCCCAAAAGTCGAGCCTTTTGTGAGCTTCAATCTAGATCGGGCAATCGCGACTTCAACCCCGCATCATGATAACCCTCCAAACAAATGCCTCGTACCCACCCTTCTATCAAGTTGTATCTTATGATTTTTTTTTTTTTTTTTTTTTAAAT
>BSUD01000007.1:14496962-14531028 GCA_033239045.1 Fagopyrum esculentum
TTTTTTTTTTTTGTAAATAGGTTGTATTTCATGATTTTTTTTTCTTTTTTTTTTCCCCCAAACTAGGTGTATTTGTCCAGTTGATATATCATGTAATCGTGTAATTGGAATTAAATTTAGTTGTAATTAAGGGTTTGTTCGGTTGGTTGGAAATTATCGTAAATGAAGTTGAAGTTGAGATTGAACTTGAAGATGTAGAAGAAAAATGAGAATGAAGGTGAAAAGAATGAAATAAAAGTTATACGGTTGGTGTTTTGTGAAGGATGAGTTGGCTAAGTAGGTAGTTTATGTAACATGTAGTATAAACTAAACACTTTTTGTTATGGGTAGATAAACTAGGTACATCCTATTTTCACAAAAAAAAAAATTTATTTGTAAATAATTGAAGAGATTGCCTAATTTGTCATTATTTTCTCTCCTATTTAATTTTAATATTTTGCCTAATTAAAGATGTTAATTAATATCTTAAACCGTTAAATAAGGAAGCAATCTATAACTAATCTGAATATCTTGGGCCGTGATATTCTCAGCATTTTATACGGAAATAAAAAATTTTAACTAGGCACTTCCGTTTGTTTATGTAATGTACACAAGTATGTCATTTACACAAGGTTCGGACGTTTTTTTAATTACACAAGTTCCGTTTGTTTATGTCATGTACACACGTCTTTTATTTACACAAAGTTTAGTTACACAAGTCTGTTATTTACACAATGTTTGGTTACACAAGTCCGTCATTCACGCAAGGTTTGGTTACACAAGTTTTTTATGTGTTAACATTGTGTAATTGAAGTTATGTATTAACATTATGTAATTAAAATTGTGTATTAATATTGTGCATCATCAAAAGAATATACAAAGTTTGATTAGTCCAAACATTGGAGAAAGGAGAGATTGTTCATTTATTGACAAATGAGAGCATGTAACTCAACATTTCCATTCGCATATTCCCATAGACCTTAAAATCTGCAATTGAACTAATCTCAGTGTTCGAACGCATAAAACAAAGATCAGGTTCTAGGTGGCTTATCAAACTCGTGCCCTTAATTTTCATTGCTTCTTTCAACCCATGTATAAACTATTTGTTTCTCGAGCCAGTATAGAGAATAATTCTCTCTAATTTTCTTATTCTTCCAAACACATTGCAAATTTCATCTCCATTGATGAGCATGTGGAATTTTGATTGTTGATTTTTTGTGCATTTTTTATTGGTGATTTTGTACAATAGTTGTCAAAAACCTACATCATTTACATAGCATAGACCTTGTCTAGTCACGTGGTTGGTGGATTTCTTTTAGTTTAAGGTTATAACTTGCTCATATATTGTGGTGTTTAGTTTTAGTTATAATTTTGATTGTAGATTTACAAATTGTGGTTTTAAAGTTGTGAAATTTGGGTTTTGAAAATCTCCTCCACCAAGGTTTTATGGATTTCTAGGAGGATTGTGGAAAAGTCGTTCCATTCTTGCCCATACACTAGCAATAGAAGAGATGTGAAGCAATGCAGCTAATGGAGATGATGAGCCAAAAGACGACGAACCCGCCAAAGACGACGAACGAGGTGAAGATACCAACCAATCAAAGACGAGGAACCATACGAACCAAGTTTGTTGCTAACCCTAAATCGATTCATGCCCTTTCACTAGTGAGGAAATGGAGTTTCAAAGAGTTCGATTACACCATTGTTGAACCAAAGAGTTCTCAAAGACTCAAAAGGACTGAAATCATAGAGATCAGTTATTACCTAGAATTGGACCAAAATCAAAGACAAAGAGATTGAATAGAAGATTGAAGAAAGGGAAAATAGATCGAAGAGAGCAATGAGCATGTTTTTCTTCTTTTTTGCACTAATGGTTTAGAGTTGCATCACTTGTGTGTTCTAAGAGAAGAGGATTGATTCCGATCTCAAAAGAAGAGGCATTTAGGGGTATTTTGGTCTTTAAACAAAATCAACCTAATTCCGAACCATTTAGCTTAACACATATACACCAATTTTTGTATAAATCACAAATCTAAAAAAAAAAACTCGTTTAAAACCGCAACCATAAGTACAATCACGACCCTAACCACAACCACAAATCTGATTTACAAAACACGTCCGTAGTCTAGCTAGAGCAACGAATTGAATAAAAAAGCAAGCTTAGAAGAGGATTTTGAAGACCCCATTTTGAAAAACAAAAACCAGAAAAGGATTTCGAAGACTACGATGAAGATGACCTTAAGGAAGTCGATAAAGAGGACAAACATGAGGCTAAATCTGAGGAAGCCAATCAAGCACAATATGATGAAGAGGACACAAATAAAGATTAACGTCCACAATAATCGCAACATGAATTCATGACTATAACCCTTACTTTGCTTGAAGAAGGAGAAGACGAAGACAACGAGGGCGAGTTTGAGAGCGACTCTAGATATATCACAAGATTGGATAACCATTATGCTATTCTTGAAACTCCAAATAGGCTCATCCATGAGAGTTCTTTAATTTTGATGAAGAAAATAAAACTGGGGGAATTAGAGAAAGAATGGATGAATACCGAAATTAGAGGAAGAGAAAGCAAGAATAGAAAAAAATCAAAATCGGAGGAATTAGTAATCATATGAAAGAAAAAGGAGGTGTAGAAGAGTGAAATCTCCATTTTCATCCCCATAACCTTGCAAGCGTCGGATGATTTTTTTTTTTTATCCCCTTCAATCGATATTTTCAATTTCATTCTCTTCTTCATTTCTTGATGGGTTCCAACCTATGATGCACATGCACTTCTAGAAGGCGGAGTGTCTCGTGTCCTACCGTGTTGGACACGAGGACACGGCTCGAACACGGTCAAATATGGCCCCGACATGATCAAGACACGTTTTAGAGGTAGGACAAGGGAAAAACACTTCTAGAACACGGCGAGGACGCGAATTGTGTCCGATCATGACACGATCAACGAAAGTTTACCCCATTTTTTAAGTCAATTTTTTTTTAAAACTTATTGAAAAACTGATTTAACATAATATTTCTTTTTATCTCCCATTTTTTCCGACTAAACCTAGCCCCCACATGACATCTACGAGATTGTGGTTGCCGGAAGCAAGACACCGATCTTCTTCTTCTTCTTCTTCTTCTTCTTCTTCTTCTTCTTCTTCTTCTTCTTCTGTTCTAATGTGGAAATGTTGTTATTCCACCAAATGACACTCCTCTTCATTCTTCTTATGATTTCATAAATTAATTTTGAATCTTTGATTACTAATTTATTGTGTAATCTTTCTTTGTTAAATGTTGAGTGCGTTATTCTAATTCTTTCACTTTGTCTAATTTATAAAATTTTTATTATTGTTTTCCTTGGTTAATCATGTTGTTCGGTTGTTGTTGATTTGCAAAATGGATGGTTCATCCTTCAGTTTTGAAACTAAGTGTGTTTATTCGAGATTATAAGACTAAATATGTTTATTTTATGTTTTGTAAGATTGAAAATGTTTGTTTCTAAGCTTATATTTTAGTCCTTTTGTTTTCATGAATATTTTTATCGGCTCATACATCATTGAGTTTTTCATATATATGTATCTTATTATGATATATGATATCCAAATTTCAATAGCTTTAAAATGATATATTATTTGTTTTCCTCGTCGTGTCTCCGGTTCCTATGCCTTTGAAGATTGTCGATTCTCTGTTTCTCGCCTTGTCGGTTTCTCGTGTCCGTGCACCATAGGCTCCAACCGAACGCTTGAAAGGGATGCGGTTGAAGGGAAAAGAATAATCTCCGTCCCCTAATTTTCTAGAAACTGAATAGGGCCTAAATGAATTTGTGTAATCCTAATTTGTTTGTTTTGTTAATTTCATGAATATAAGAATATATCGTTTTGTGTACTTGAATGATTCGTATATTTTTTTTATAACTTATGTAAATTCAATTTCTTAGTTTAAATTGTTTGGACATGTCCATATGTTTTGTGTAGCTATGATTAAAGTTTTGTAGATTATATAGTTTAATGAAAGTAATTCATGCAAATACTAGTATATTTGTGTATATAAAAATCTTTTGTATGTTTATGATTACGTTTGTGTAGATTAATGAATATCTAAACTAACAAAAATTTGAACTAATTAACTCACATCAAAATAATTAAATAAAATTATACAATACAATGAATGTTAATATAAATTGGAAAAATAAAACTTACTAAATCAAACCAATCCAAACTCTAAACTTTTGTTAAATCAAACAAACAAAATCATCAAGTAAGAGATAAATTTAGTTGATTCAAATCGATTCATAATGACCCGGTTCATTATCCACGGTTTTTAAAGTTTAAAGTTCGGTTTGAACCGCATGCTCAACCCTACCTCACCCGTACATATACGACTCCGAACATGTGAACCCACATCATATTTACGAAATTTTCGGTTTTACAATGAAATCCTAATGAGTTTATATGCTAAGTTTACACGACTAGGGGTTTTAAGTTATATTGGTCTAATATCTTGAGTCCTGGTTGGTCAAGTAGATTAGGAAAATGTACAACACCTACAATCAATGCATAGAGGATTTGTCTGTATTTGGTTCAGTGTTAATAGCCAATTATTCTGCAAAGCTTTAAATATCTGCCTGGTGAAGGTATTGCTGAGGCACAGTTTATCACTTTCATTTGACCCCACCCTCCATTTTTATGTGTTTGCATAGCTGTCACATTGTTTTATTACAGCATTTTCTGCCATGGTTTCTGCTCATTCTTGCTGTTACTTAATTATCTTATTGGTGGATTAACTGTTATATATATCTCTTGTACTTCTACACATGTCCCTGCTATTGATCCCAAATCATTGACTCCACGAGAACCCGAACTCATAATTCAGTAGGGTTTGTTTGAAGGCTATCTATAAATGCAGTTCCTGTCATGGATGCTGCTCATTGTACAGTACCATATCCAAACATGGCCTAAGACTTGAGAGAAATGTCTTGTGAGTAATGCAACAAGTGAAATAAAGACCTTAAGACCATTTCTTTGTCTAATAGGCACAAAGTTCGTGTTATGACTTACTGCCATTCTCTAGTAAAAAGATGAGTACTTCAAATGTGTTATTGTAACTCTAAGTTTGTAGCTTGTAGTGATCTGTGACCGCACAAGACGTTGTAATTATTACAAAGTCACAATTTGCTACCTTTTAGTTGTAAATTTTGAATTGTTTTAGTCCAGATAGAGTCAATCCATAAGTGTAAGAATCAATCCGTTGTTCTAGCTTTGTTTGGAAGGTAAGTTGAATTTGTTCTTCTTGGAGTCGATAATAGGTGATTGAAATTTGAAAGCTCAAAACAAAGAGGATTATTAGGAGGTTTCCACCGGTGGTTCTTGAGAGTTGTACTTTACACTGTTTCTAAATATACGTTCTCTTTGTTTCTTCGATGCTTTGCTTGTCCGACACTTACTTTGATGTTCCTCGTTCGACGCGTTATGATCCATGTTATTTTTTATTGTGTATTTCTTTTTTTTTCTTTTTTTTTTAACTTTTTGGTTCCCTCATGACGGGCGGTTCCTCTGCCGATTTTTTTGGTCTTTCGATCTATTTGATGGTTTGGTGTCTATTGCATCGAACCACTTTCATTTATAGAAAAAAAGAGCTTTGAGTTATAATTTTTTGAATTTGGTTAACGTACATTATTGCTCTTCCGGTACGGAAATACAGATGTTGGATGGATACATGTCATTTTTCTTTAGGAGCACTTTTCATATTAAAATTTTCGCTATTTGCTCAATAAAATTTTCAAATTATTTGTACCAATGGTTCATATATTTTTTTATAAGAAAAATTTGTAACTTTTATTTTGTTAGTTTAAATTTTTTTGTTTTATTCATTCAAAATTTGTATATTATCACGTATAATATCTTCTATTAATGGTTCATGTATTTTTTTTGAATTTTTCCGTTTGGTACCCTTGAGTTTTTTGCTTTTTTCGAATGGTGCCCAAAGTATTTTACGTTTTCGCTTGGTATCCCTGAAGTTTTGGTCTTTCCGTTTGTTACCCTTATTTCTTATTTTTTGCCTAAAATAACATTTTTTATATTAAAATTATTTTTAAAAAAAAGAAAAAATATATAATAACAAATTATATTATAAATTTTAAAGATAAATATATTTTAATTAAAATAAACTATGATATTTCTTAAATTATATAATATTTTTACCTATTATTTTTATGAATTTTAATATATTTATTACTATTGGATATTTTATCATATTTTGCATCAAAACATGAGAAACTAATTATGTTTTATATAAAATATAAGAAAATTAAATTATATTTATATGATATTTTAATCATAAATTTTAAAACTAAACATAATATGATAAAACATAATAAATTTTTTATTAAAATTGTAAAAAGTATAAGACAATAATATCAAATATTGTAAAATTTTATTTTATGCACAACCTATAAAACTAAAAATGATTAAAATTTTAAAAAAATTTTTTACATGTTACGAATTTTTCGTTTCACGAAGTATACCAACAACGAAATATCATATAGTTATAGATTATGTTTAATTTTAAAATTTTTTTATTATAATATCATATAAATATAAATTAAATTCTTATATTTTATATAAAACATAATCAATTTCTCATGTTTTGATGCAAAATATGATAAAGTATCAAATAGTGATAAATATAATAAAATTCATAAAATAGTAGGCAAAAATATTATATAATTTAAGAAATATCATAGTTTATTTTAATTAAAATATATTTATCTTTAAAATTTATAATATAAATTGTTATTATATATTTTTTTTTTTTAAAAAAAATAATTTTAATATAAAAAAACGTTATTTTAGGCAAAAAAATAAGAAGTAAGGGTACCGAACAGAAAAACCGAAACCTCAGGGGTACCAAGTGGAAACGTGAAAACTTTGGGCACCATCCGGAAAAGCCAAAAACTCAAGGGTACCATACGGAAAATTCCTTTTTTTTTTTTTTGTATTTATTGATTATGTTTGTATGCACTTGTTAGTTGTTTATTTGTCATGTTTTAACTAGTAAAACACAATATTTCAAATAAATGAACATAATGTTCGAATAATGATACACAAACTTTATACTAATATTAGAAAAATTCATAATTCAAAATATTATAATTTTTTTAAAATAAATATAAAAAATTTGATAAAGTATGAACTAATAATATAAAAATATTTAAATTTATGAAACACTTTGTAAGAACTCAGTATAAACGTTTAGAACTAACAAATATTATAATAAAAATGTGTGTTCTATAAACATTACTTGAGAGTGATGAAAAAAAGATATGAACTCATAGTGTAAAGTATGCGAACTAGATAAACAAAAAGTTTGAAGGATTAAAATTTTGACCTAAAACTGTAACAATTATAACTTTTTTTACCAAGAAAAAAATAGTATAACTTGTAGAACATCTAAGTGCATGTTTGGGAACTAACAATTCACCTTATGTTTATTTTCAAAAGTTTGAACATTTAGTTTTTATCCTATTAACTAACAATTCATACTTATATTGTATCATCACCTGTTCATAATTTCGTACCGAAAAAGACATTATTTTACCTAAGTCTCTAAGTTTTGTTTTGTGATAGGATAACTTCTATCTCTTAAGATTGAGGAAGAGAACGAAGGGACCCATTCGATGCTAGAGAATTAAAGGGGTTGAAGGAGGACGAAGGATGATGAAATTTTTAAAAAATTTAATCTCATAGAGATGCATTACGGGGATGAAGGAGGACGAAGTGAAAGGTTGAACTTTTTGGTATTGTTCCGAGGGGATGGAGGACGAAGTGAAATGTTGAAATTTTTGTATTGTACCAAATGGACTCATGTCTTAGACATATCTTAAGTATCGAGAAACTGAAATATCTATCGAGAGACCGGAACATTAGTGTACAACTTTGTCCAAACTCAGGAGTAATTCCAACACCAAAATAGGAGTAATTCCAACACCAAAATATGATTATGATCGTGTGAAGGACCACAATCATATTTTTTGGTTGTTTGGGAACATAACTTCATCTTATTACCCTAAATTTTTTGTTGATATTCAATAATTATATTATCAATGACCATCGTCGGCCGTATAAAAAAAAGGAAAAAAAATGCGAAGAAATTAAGAGAAGATTGGTGGTGGAATAGGACCTTTTTGTTTAGTGTAGACTAACTAGGCCCCTAACAAAATCAAATTAAAAAATAAAGATAAAATCGGTAATTAGGACTACAATTAAGTAAGGTGATTTGAGTGGTTAATTAAATTTGAAATAAAAAAACTGCCGAAAATTGATAAGTGGATAGTTAGGGCTACAATTAAGCAAGGTGATTTGGGTGGTTAATTAAAATTAAAATAAAAAATTGCCAAAAATTGATATAAAAAATTGCCAAAACTTGATAAACCGTTTGAAATATTTTGGAAACTTTATTTTGATGATTCTATTAATCCTATTAAGTGAGCTATTTTCCGTCATTCTTAAATCAAATCACCGGATTTCAAGCCAAAAATATTGTTTGTTCTGTCATCGTTTCCATTGAAGCCGATTGAAGATATCATCTTTATTATTCGTCTCCACCGTCTTCCAAGCTTCGTTTTCATTTCTTCATCTTCGTCGTTTGCCAGCGATTTCTCCATGCTGACACCTCGTCATTCTCTATTATTTGTCTCTTCCAAATTCGATAATTTCTCCATGCAGGTAGATAAATTTTACACAAATCAATACATAATCACGTATAGTAAATGACACTTGTGTTAACGTACATAATGTATATAATAGTGCAGTACAGTTAAACATATATACATAAGCAAATTACTTTTTCTTATGTACGTATCGTACTTTCGTATGTACATATGTACATATCTTACACATACGGAAGTAAGTTAACATATACATAGGCAAATTACATTTTCTTATGTACATATCTTACTCCTGAATTTATATTGCAGATTTTCTTATGTACATATCTTACACATACTTGTATCGGCATCTACATACGAACTATAAGAACACCATATCAGAAGAAAAGCAATGTCGTTTATTCTCGGAAAAGCAGACGCTCAATTCACATTCCACGTTTAAAGGAAAACAATAACAATAAGTTACTTAATTAACGATTTAAAATAATTATCTTACTAGTGTAATACCCGGGTTTTGAAAATTAAGGGTTAGATTTATTATCATGTTAGTATATATAAATGAAAAAAATGATAAGTAATTAGTTAAAATTACATAATTAATTAAATTAGGACTATGACTAACCTTAAAAAATTTAAAGAAATTGTGTGGAATTAAATTAGTTTTTCCACACAAAAAATAATGAGATTACATTTGTAAAATAAGTGGAGAAACGTTGCTCTATTAGGGAATGAAGAGGTGAATTGTGAATCACTGGTAGCATCGAGTCCATTGAAATCGACGTCCACGATTATGGAATCGCCCTCCTTGATCTCTCGAGCAAGCATCTTTTCTGCCATGCAGTCTTTCAAGCGTCTCATAATGGCTCTTCTCAAGGTCTAGTCCCATAGCTAGGATCGTACCCTTCATCAACTACTCTATCTCTAAATATCACGGTTACTTGAAGCTCGAACTCCTTGCCCTTAAGCCTGTCAAAGACTCCATTCAAGATGATATCGGATATTTGCTTCACCTCATACTTGGTGAGTTGCTGGAACACGATTATTTCCTCCAATCGGTTCAACAACTCGGGCCTGAAATAATGTTTAAGCTCCTCCGATTATTATAAATGTTGTCGTTCTCGTTGTAATCCAAATCGAATCCGATCTTACGACCTCCCTTCTCGATTAAACTTCTACCCACGTTCGATGTCATGATTAAAAGATTGTTCTTGAAATCGACTGTTATATCCTTGCTGTCAGTTAACATTTTGTGATCGAGTATCTGAAGCATCATGTTGAAAACATCAGGGTGAGACTTTTCAATTATATAAAACAATATTGTATTGTAAGGCATACGTCTAACACCCTCGGTCACTTGGCCTCCCTCATTGTAACCAACATAGCAAGGTGGAGAACCGATAAGCTTAGAGATTGTGCGTCTCTCCATAAATTCAGTCATACCGAGACTAACCATAGCTTCCTCGTAGTAGGTTGCAAGTGATCGACTTTGCTAGTTCAGACTGCCCTACACCAGTTGGCCCTTAGAAGATGAAACTGACAATTGGATTATGAGTCCAAGTTGAGACCATATGTTGGATATTGGCCTCAATCACCACATGACCACCATCTCCAACCTCTCCCTTTGCCTTGCTCTTTTCCTTAGGATGAGATTTTTTGCCGTCAGATCCATTTCTCGATCATGCAACTCCGATACTTGACATGGTGAAAAATAATCCTTATATAGGAGGTAGACTTTGTTAGGTTTACGCTAATGTTGATAATGTTTAGGGTTTCCGTTAAAAAAAATAATGTAAATCGACGTCTAAAAATCAATTTGATTGGCCACATTTTACTGAACGTAATAAATTTGAGTTTTTTTTTTAGAAAGGTGATCTGCAATTTTAGTTGAAAGTAACTTTCCATTCACGATTTTCGTTAAAAAAATAATTGTTTAAGAAGGTTTGTAAAACAATGTTATTTGCTAGATTTTATAGTTTAATATGAGATTTTAAATAAATACTATTTTTATCTAATAGAAATGTGTTTTATAATAAAGTTTAAACATTGTAGGGAAACTATAAATTATCTTTAAGCTTATCTTCTAAAATTAATATTAAAGTTTAAAAAAGATTTAAGATCTAATTTGTAAATCCGGGATCAAAGCAAATCAAAATTAAAAATAAATTTAAAATCAAACAGTAATAAAAAAAAAAAAGGTGAGATTATTTCAGTTAACTGAATTTTGCAAATGAAATGTAATAGAAATATAACCAGTAAAAATATTGTTGGATCAATCTTCAATGAGAATATAAATCATATATTTCTCACATTTTATAATATAGTGGTAAATAAGCATAAATATTAATATCTTATTTATTTTAAATATATATAATATATATATATATATATATTATTAACTCTGTATTTAAAGGTATAATTTACCTTATTAATATGAGTAAATTAATCTTAAAAATAAACAATAAATTAACGAAAATGTTTCCCTCTATAATATTACCTTTATCAAATTTTCTTTATATCCGACTTTTGTAATTATTTCGTAAAAATTAGGCTCAACTTGACAATAGTTTATGCAATCCAAAACGTCATCAATACACGTACTGCAATAGTTTATGCAATCCAACAAAATGTAGTAGCAATCACAAAATGAGCTAAACCGCTAATACATTGAAACATAAGTTTTAATAGTGAGGGATCCAAACATTAACCACAATTGAAGTAATACATCAATGGACAAACATTATAGGCTTATAGCACATAGGCAAATTACATTTTCTTATGTACATATCTTACTCCTGAATTTATATTGCAGATTTTCTTATGTACATATCTTACACATACTTGTATCGGCATCTACATACGAACTATAAGAACACCATATCAGAAGAAAAGCAATGTCGTTTATTCTCGGAAAAGCAGACGCTCAATTCACATTCCACGTTTAAAGGAAAACAATAACAATAAGTTACTTAATTAACGATTTAAAATAATTATCTTATTTAATTAGACAAATTAATAAAGTTAATTAAGAAGAGAAAGATCATGATTTATGGAGAGTTTTAATTTCGCTTATAATTTATCTTTTTATAAAAATTTGAAGGACATAGTTTGTGCTTGGTTTATGTATTGTCTACTTAAAAAAAATCATCAAAAGTCAGCTGTCATAACTTATGACTCGTAACTTCGTAAGCCATTTATGCTGAATAGATTAACCTGTAATATAGAAGTCTCATATAATAGTGGGGGTCAAAGCCCAACAAAGGCAAGCCTATCTTCTTGGACCACAGTCCATTCAATTAAGAAGAACATTGGATCATAAGGTTTTCATGGCTTCTTTACCTGTTACTTTTGTTCTAATTGATGTAGAAACACAATGTTGCAGATTGAATTTCTTAGCAATTATCTTTCTACATCATGGTGTGTTTTTCATTGCAGCCATCGTTTGTCAAGCTCAGGGATGACAACTTTACTCATTAACTTCTTTAGCAACATTGTTCTACAATTGTGTATATGAGAAAGATAACTAATCTGAACATAATACAGAAGCTTTCCTTTTTATTACTTTAAAGCTTTACATCTTCACATTGAAAATATGTAATCAATATGTATTATTGAACCAAATACACTGCTCCATCCACATCTCCGTCCCCAGTTATACTTCTGTAAAACATAGAAAGAAAACTATACTCTTCTATAGTTTTTTTTTTTTTATTGTTTCTGTCCATCATGTAATCACCTTCACACTTGGCCTGAATTTGAGGTCAATAAAAATCCCAAACCAAGTATACAGAAGTAGGGGGGGAATTCACAGATAGAACTGCAGATTTTGCTGCTTAGAATATTGTCCTCTTCACCAACTGAATGCCTCCGGGGTTGCCACCCCATTCTTCAAAAATAACCAGTAAATTGCCACTCGGCTTCAACCATGAACGCGGAACATGGTACCTGCAACATTATATTTGTTAACATTGCAAGATTACTGTCTGTATCCTTCGAAGTGTTTTTTCAACTCTTACCATCTTTGAGAGGCTTGGCCACATTCGCTTAAACACTTGGTCTCAGTGTAAGTACCGGCATAGTTACACTGTCCACAACTTCCGGATGCTTTGTTTGCTGGCCAATAACGGCCTAAGCTTTGCCCGTTGATCCACATTTCCCCTTTCCCCATTGTGTTCATGTCTAATGCTAAAGGATCATTCCCTGCTGGTGCATTAAAAGTCGTCTGCCAATGTATGTGTAAGAAAAGTTACACATCAGGAAAATAATTTTTAGTCTTTGACAGTAAAATCTCATTTCTCACCTTATACCATGCAAGTGATTGTCTCTGTGCAATCAGTGAGCCTTTTGCCCATTCAACCGAAGAACTACCACTTATCTTTTCTAGACCTATGTTTTCGCCTTTCACTCCAACTTTATAAGACCATCTTTGCCATGTCAAATCTTCTGTTCCCTTGTTCAGACCCTTTAGGTTCACTGGACCAAGAACACCTTCGTTCCAAGTGTCAAAGTGTACCCCGACGTTCTGTTATAAATTCAGTAGCAGTTCTAAGATGATAGTTAACAGAATTGTACATTACCAAAAGCTAGATCATAAATCAAGAACTTACTGCAAGCCCGACAGATGCACTTAACAAAGATATCTTGTTAACTCCAGCATGCAGCTTAACTTGACTACTGAATGTCAGACTCGGATGCTCCAATGAACCATAAGCAGTCCCTATCACAATTCAAAGGGGTTTATAAAACAAAAGCCTATAAAAAAGAGTCTATTTAACTCAATCTTTTCATTTTTATATACCTGCTAGTTCACCATTGACAAATACATGCAAGGCATGTCCAGCTGACATAACTGTGAGAACAGGGTTGTTACCAGTCCGCAAAAATCCTTCGTTGGAAGCTATATTGACACTGAAAGAACATTCCGAATGATAGAAATAAGCACAACATTCTTATTAATAGTTATGTATACTAAGAACATCTTGTAGAATTTAGGCTGACTTACTTTGTCATGTACCATAGATAGTCGGATGTATCTCTTGTCATGTTAAGCTGTGCATACAGCCCTCTTGCTGAAAAAGTTCCGCTTTCATCAGCAGAAGGAGTTCCTTCAATAAATGACTGCCATGAGAAGCTCATCACTGGTGTCATCTTCGGGTGAATGCCCCTGGCAATGACCTATAAAGATTGATGGACATATATTGTAATCCTCCATATAGTGAATTATACAATTTATTGTACATATTTTTCTTTTTTACTTTAGCAGTGTTGTAGACTTCTTTCTTGCAGTCAGGGAGGATGCTGATGGACCAAGGAGGAAGATCATACTGAGAGCCGCCAAAATCAACTTTGACTGACCACTTAGTGTCATAGTTTGCCAAGAAAGCAGCACAAGCACCGGAATTTGAGCTGAAGACATGAGCCTAAAACAGGAAGAATCACAATCAGATTATTGAACACTCAAATACACAGTCATCTGTTGTAATTTATGAATACCTCTTGATTGCTTCCAAGTGAAGTTACTTTTGGATCCGAAGAAACCAAAGCGTTTTCACTCATCTTAATAGCTTTATGAAGATACTTCAAATGTGTATACTTTGGTTCCCTCGGTAAACCTTGCAAAGAAAAAGTTTTTGTGAGATGTTATTCATTATAGACCAAAACTCAAAGCTTAGACTTACCATATTCATCAAGTGGAGCATCATAGTCATAGCTAGTAGCAACGAATCGTCCAGCAGTATTTCCAAAGTTAGTTCCTCCATGAAACTGAATCATTCACGAAAAATGATTCGAATCACTTGATAAGAAAAATCTTTCAGCATGTTAAACCACACAAGATCATTTACCATATAGTAATTCATGAAAGAGCCACCATTCTGAATGAACCGTGCAACCGAAAATGCCAAATCTTCAACTGGCCTATAAGGAACCGCGCCTCCATACTTTGTGTACCTATTGAAAAACACGACATCAGTACAACGAACTAAGTTAAATAAGTTTCTGTATAATAATACTCACCAGCCAGTCCAGTTTTCTGTCCACATTTTCGGCTTATAGTTCTTGTTTGGGACAAAGCCCTCACAGTAGAAACCATTACAGGTATTAATCTGTCATAATCAAAGCAAACCATTCAAAATCAACAGATAATAACCAAAACTTATCTAATTCTATATTATTGCAAATTCATAACTTACAATAGGATCAGGAGCATCATCTTGTTTGCACATGATCCATGGAACTCCAGTATTAAGACCAACAGCCATTTGAGCAGCCCATTGGGTGTATCTTTTACCAGGAGTTCCAATCTCCCATTCAACAGGACCAAATTCATTTTCTATCTGTTATGATATTGGACACAGAGGAAACATCAGTATAATACTAATACCAAGAAAACCCATTTCTAGAAATCTTGATTAGAACAATGCTTTCAGAAAGAGCAACTCGAATCCACCTGTGACATGATGATTGGGCCTCCTTGAGTCTCGAACAAACTGTTTGACTTCATCATGTTGACAATCTTAGTAGTGAAAGCTTGCATGTTTGCCTGCAAGTTACAAGTTCATTTGATGGAGGGCAAAATAGGAAATATTTCAGTAGCCTTTTTTAAACTTTACCAATAGTTCATCAAAACTTAGGATGAATAAAGATTAGTGAACCCACCTTGAAGGGTCCATTGTCAGTTCTGAATTCAATCCCAGGAACATACTTTAACCAAACAGGAAATCCCCTGAATTTGACAAGTGCTTTGAGTAAAAGATAGATAAAGCAAATGTTTAACCTACAATTTTTGCTTTAAATCAACTTTGATTATCTGATAATTATGTATACCGTACCCAAAGTTCCATTCAGCACAAACGAATGGACCAATCCTGAGATGAACATAAAGCCCTGCTTGCTGGACTAACTTGATGAACTTGACCAAATCATATCTCCCCTCAAAGTTAAACTGAAAATTTTATACAAATTTAAGTCAAACTTTAAAAATTAAACAAAAAAAGAAAGAAAGATTATTTTACCGAATTTACAGTACCTTTCCGGGTGAAGGCTCGTGCCCATTCCAAAATACGTAAGTCTGAATTACATCCAATCCTCCATCTTTGGCCTTTTGAATAAGATCAGGCCACATCTGGATCACCCATCAACAAAAAAACAAACCCAGATGAATAAATGAATCAAGAATCCCCCTTGAAAGAAATTACAGTGAATTTTGATATGTTTTTACCTCGGGAGTACTTCTTGGGTAGTGAATAGAGCCAGAAATAAGGATCCTTCTTTGGCCATTAATGACTATAGCCTTATGGTCATAAGTAACAGAGGCTGAAGCAAAGCTAAAGAGTGAACAAACCAAAAACACAGACAAAACAACACCAATGTATTCCATTTTTGGACCCATCATTATCCAGACCCTAATTTTGTTTTGATTACTTTTTTCCTCTTTGACAACCTTTAGCTTTACTGGTTCATGGAAAAAGCAAAGAAGAGTAAAGGGAAAAATGAAGAAAGTAGCAGCAGCAGCAACTGTTGTCTTCTTCTAATGGCTGGTATGCACTTTTTGTGCTTCTCTGGAAACGCTCTGATTCTTTTGAGGAGATGAAAATTGGTTTTTCTTGCTTATGATTATGGTTTTCTGGTTTCCATTGAACCCAATTTAAACCATTCTTGTTGGGTCCATTTTGTTGCGCCAATTTTATTTATTTTTCTTGGGCGGTTGGCGAAGTTTGGTGTGGGGCTTGGGGAGAATCCACTGGACAAAGTTAACAAACAAATCCACCTTTTGCCTTTCCTTGTAATTTCATTTTTAATGAAAGAGATTAGTGCATGTTTAGTGAAATTTGCAATAAAAGGTACCTGCTTGATTCATCCAATAACGTATGTTTATCATTTGGAATCAACAGGGATTAAAGCAAAATCTTTTGGAAAGGTAATAATCAATTTCACTTAAATGTAAAAAATTTAGAAAAGTACGTATTGTAATTTAATCTCTTTTATGTTGGTTATTTGAATGCCTAAAATAGAGGATGTAATGGGTAATGATATCCAAAGTATCTATATAGGGGAGTATGACTCATCCTTCAGAATCAACAGGGATATAAACAAAATCATTTAGAAAGGTAATAATCCATTTTATGTATGCTAATTTAATATTTCTCTTTTAGGTTGTAAACTTGTAATGTGGATATTTCTAATGCCTAATTTGTAAAATAGATGTAATACTCAAAGTCACCGATCTTATATATTAAATAAGAATGCAATTAATTCCACGTGTCTTAACCATGAGAACTCTAATTTTTACGTGTCATTTTAATAATTAAAAACAGTCTCAAAAATCTTAATTAAGTTTCTAAAATTAGAAAATCTAAGACATTTAACAACTACCCAAAAATAATTAAAAAAAAGTTCTTATTTTAGTTATTTTCATTTTGTTATTTAAATTCTATCTGAATTAGTTTATCTAGGTAGATTTTGTAATCAGATTTAAATAAAATTTTAAATTATGAAACCGAATCCGATAAAAAATTTGTAAAATTTTTTTTATCAAACCTTTTAAATTTGTACGGGATTTTTTTTGTAATATATTTACAATATAACATCTATCCAATATTAATATTGTAAACTCACTAGTTTACTTTTAAAAAGTAAAAACTAAAAAAAAATATTATTTAAACAATTTTTAAAAATAAATTTTATGTGTCACGCTCACGTTCATTTCTTCTACGTGTCGCGCTGAGCTTTAAAGTCACTGAATTATTTTTTAAAAATAAAAAATAGATTATATTCTACTTTCTTTTATCATTAAAATAAATGAAAATAACTCCTATTAAAATTAGATACAACTTTATATAATTAGAGAGACTTTATTTAAAAAATATCTTATTTTTATTTTGATCACAACTTTAATTTAAATTATATTTTATTTTTATTGTGGTCTCATTTCCTTTTAAAAAAATATTAAATTTTTTTATTAAACTAAAATTTTATTCCGTTATAACTTCAATTTTTATTTAAATTATATATTACGTCTACATTTTTATAAATGTTCAATTATTTATAAATTAAAATACATAAATTTTAATTTAAATTTTCTTACAAAAATATATATATTTATATTAAATTAACTCATACAATGTACGAAAAATTAAACTATTTTTTTTGAAACAATTTGGTTTACTAGGTTTTTTCTAGTTTTGTGTTTAGTAAATGTACCATTTGAAAGAAGAGTGTGTAGAGTTTGAAAATAAATACAAAAGGTTGGGTACATTTACTTAATTAAAACATTAAAAAAGCCTAATTACTACTCTATTTTTTAAAAATGCCTAGTTACCAAAATTGTCCAACTATTTTAAGCTTTGAAGTGGTTGAATATATAGTTGCACATAATGGACAAGATATGCTAATATTAAGCTATCTATTTAAACCTTATTTTTCAATCAAATCATTATAATCATTTTAATTTTCTAGACAGAATGAAGATCGAAGTTTCCTATATCCATAAACATAATATATCCTCTATTGTGAATATAAAAAAATAAAAACATACCATCTATGATTTTAAGACGAATAATGAAAATATCCCCAATAATAGACTTTAACCTAATTATCGATCAATATTATATTATATTACTTCGAGGGGGAAATTAGGTCAATTAACAATTTCTAATGATATTATGTTATCATGCATACTAATAAAAATTTAATCATTAATGACAATACGTACAATAAAATTTGAATGGAGAAATCGTGGTGGTGCTTGGTAATTGGCACGTTCAATCATACGCTTTTATACGTATTTTTTGTTGTAAATAAAAAATTGGTAATTATGTATTATGCATGGCATCAAGAATCTTACTTTGATTTCGACCTACCTTCTCTTACCCCATTATCCAATAAGACAACTCGCCAAAATACTTACTAAATGGACGTAGCGAAATATTAATAAAATAAAGAAATATTTAATATGAACGAAATTTAATTACATCGATATATTTATAAAAGTCGCCGTAACCTTGTACAGTTGTAAACTTTATAATGTATACAATAATTTGAGTTCATGTCAAATACAATCCGAAGTGAATCACCCATTCTTTAAACTAAGGTATATAATAATATCTCTTCTTGACCAATATATTAAGCCCCGTTTTGGTTGTAATTGTGAAAATAAAAATGTAATGGAAATGAACCTCGCTAATATGTGTATTTTGTTCATAAATTTTTTCCGAATCATTCAATGTGGTTTCATGCAAAATGTACTTGATTCTCTCCATTTTGTATCCCTATAGGGTAACAAAACTAATCAAATTGTACTCCAATTACTCCAAACCAAAAGAAATGATTCTAAAAGTTTTCATGAATAAGCATATAGGCATAGACTGGATTTGTTTTCATTCCGTTTTCATTGTTGGAGTTAAAACAAAACGGGCCCTAAAAGGATATAATTACTATAGTAACGTACACACATTGTATGTGTTTGTGCCTCAACATTGGTACACATAAGTTCTACAAACTCTATGTTATACAATAGTGTAATATAATGTTAAATTCCGAGGTTGTATTTACGAAGCATGAGTACATATATGTAGCTAAACATACCAAGAACACTAGTCAAATAAGGATGGATGATCTCGATCAACCGTCCAAGTCTCAACAAAGCACACCCGATCCATTTTCTGTAAGATGACTTAGGTAATTTCATGAATATAATCCCGTTAATATTTTATAGACATGCAATTTGATTGAGAAAGATGATACAGTAGTACTAGTAGCATGTCATTTTCGATTAACGACTATATATTTGATTAATGTCCAACTCTGGATATTCCTCATACGTAGACGTGTTTAACTCATTATGGCCAATGATCGATTTTTATAACATTTTCTAATATACTTTTTAGTTTTAACATTATCACAAAAATTCATATTTATTTCGATTTGGTTCCAACTAGTTTATAGCATAGTTCATGTCTTGTATGGATATTTGTTCAAAAAAATATTTAAAGTTTATGTATGTTGATGAGATCTTTTCATTCCTAATAAGGATGTATTATGATATAACGCACTTAATTGTGCTTTACTTCTTGCTCTCTTTATATGACCCGTTAAAGCATGCATCGTAGAAGAAGGATCTTCAATATCAACATGTTAGGCGGCGTCTGTTTGGAGGATGTAGAGTTGAAAGTTGCGCATTCAGAGGTGAAGTTGTCGTTTTCTAGTAAAGCAATTGGATGCTTGGGTAGCTCTCGGTTATCAGGTTACTGATGTCGAAGAAGCTTGAATAGGAAGTGGAAAGCTTAATGGAGTTTTGAGCTCTTTGGACATAGTAGATCACAAGCTATAATTTCTTCAAATAATGGCTACCTTCTTGAACTTTCTTGATGGTCAACGTGTGATCTCGTACGCATAATTGTTTGAGAATAGTCGGTACACTACACACACATCAATTTTATTAGAACAAAAAAAATATACATTTGTTTCAACCAAAGGAAGCAAAATGTAAGCATTTTATCATGATTTAAGTATTCTTAAAAGAATCTCCAAATTGTACGCTAAAAACAATTGCAAATAGTTCTTGTTTGTTGATGTGATCCAAGACGACGTTGTTGTGTGCTTTGAATATTATGATGTCTAATCTTATTGAAGTTTTGAATGCTAAAGAAAAGGATACAATTGCACTTCCCGTGGAAGGGTTCAAATTGAAAAATATTTTTTTTAAGAAGAATGGATTGAATGTTACTTGAAATAACGAAAAGAATTCATACTTATAGGAATGTGAGATATTGATGAATCCACCACAGTTAGGGTCCGTAAATATAGCAGGAAGTTATGATGCACGGACACGGACACGGGAAACGGACACGGCGAGAAACGGGGAAGCGACAATCCTCAAAAGTATAGGAAACGGGGACACGGCGAGTAAAATAATTAATATATTATTTTAAAGATATTGAAATATAGAATTACTATATCATAATGAGATACATATATATGAAAAAAATCAATGATATATGAGTTGATAAAAATATTAACATGATGATAAAATAATCGAAACAAAAGCTTAGAAACAAACATTTTCAGTATTACAAAACATAGAAATAAACATATTTAGTTTTATAATCTGAAATAATCATACTTAGTATCAAAATTGAAGAATGAATCATTCATTTGCAAATCAACAATAACCGAACAACATGATCAATAAAGGAAAATAATAATAAATATTTTTGAATTATAAAAAGTGAAAGAATTAGAATAACATAGTCAACATTCAACAAATAAAAATTACAAAACAAATTAACAATCAAAGATTCAAAATTAATTTATAAAATCATAAGAAAAATGGAGAGAAGAGTCGGCTGGCGGAACAACATTACATTAGAGCCGGAGAAGAAGATCGGTATCCTACTTTCGACAACCACAATCTCGTAGATGGTCATGTGGAGCTAGGTTTAGTCGGAGAAAATGGGAAAGAAGAAAAAATATTACGGTATATAAGTTTTTATTTCGTTGATCATGTCTTGACCGGACACAATACGCGTCCTCACCGTGTCCTAGACGTGTCCTACATTGGAAACGTGTCTTGACCGTGTCCGGTCATATTTGACCGTGTCCGGTTATGTCCCCGTTTCCGACACGGCAGGACACGGGACACGCCGCCTTCTAGAAGTGTCCGTGCGTCATAGGCAGGAAGTAAAGCGGAGTTACAATATAGCTTCTCCCGCAAGTTTTACGTTAAAAATAACTTATTGAGAAGTTTTTTTTGTTTTTCCCACAAGTTGTACTATTTTTTAAAATCAAATTTTAGGTTAAAGTAGAGCTTCTCCCGCAAGTTTTACGTTGGAAAATAATTTTTATGAGAAGTTTTAGTTTTTGTCATCATCAATTAAGTTAATTGTGCACTTTTTTTTATTGTGTATACTAAAGTGTGCACTCTAAATTTTATTGTGTATACAAAGTAAGCACTTTGATTTTTAATTATTAGTGTATTAACCGAGTTTAAAATTTCTTCTTCATCGAATTACTTTTGGATTTAATCGAATTAATTTAAGTTATTGATAAGTTAAAGATAATTTATTTAGAGGTTTTAAAGTTAATAACGTTAGGAAGTTAATTGAAAAAACTTAAGAAATTTCGTATTCTCAAAATTATCGTTGTTTAAGAAAACCCTATCTCAAGTTATTATTCATCGTCTTCCCCATCAAACCCTAAGTTCTCTATCATGACTTCTCTCCCCGTTTTACTATTCACCGCCGCCAACGATCCTCTTCTATTTTTTTTTTTTGAAATGTTAATTGTATTAAGAAAGGATTTACAAGATGAAGAACAGAAGCAGGATCATTTTCAAGTTACACAAGGGACAAT
This sequence comes from Fagopyrum esculentum, assembly GCA_033239045.1. Lineage (NCBI taxonomy): Eukaryota > Viridiplantae > Streptophyta > Magnoliopsida > Caryophyllales > Polygonaceae > Fagopyrum > Fagopyrum esculentum. The sequence goes on from BSUD01000007.1 coordinate 14,518,945, forward strand.
GCAGGAGAAAGAAAAGTGTCATGGTCCAGCTGAATCAAATGAAGTGGAGGTTCAACAATCCAACCATTTGGAGGGTTGAGGAGGACCTGTCCTTCCAGTTGGACTCGAAGTGAAGTTTAATGGAAATGATGATGATATCAGCACAGTCCACGGCTCTAGTGAAGGAATTGTTGTATATCATGTTGTTTCTAACAATTCAAACCTGATAGATAAAGAAGGTGATGGAGGCAATCCTTATACAATCAATCAACTTGGGCTTATGATTGGTGCACGTACTCAGCCAGCGCCAAAGGTTACCGAGATAAGGGGCAGGGTAGGGGGTTTTGGTCCATCGTGATACAATATCAAGGACAAGGAAACCATAACTGCAATGGGTCCACTGATGGTCATCATTCTCAATCGAGTTATTGCAAAGCTTACATATATCATTATCCGTCAGGTTCCAAGCTTTGATCCTAGCCAGAGTGGGCAATCTTTTAAGCGCAGCTAGCCAGGATGTATAGCTGCACTTAGGGATGTTTGAGCTGAGCCATATTGCCTTGAAGAGATTAGGGATGCCCGAGGGAATGTTGGGTTTGAAGATATCATAGACATATTTGTGAGAGAAAGATCCATTTGGGCTGGACAACACAATCCCATGCCTACCCAAGGGAGTGATGTCATCACGGATCTTGAGCAGATTCTTCCAGAAGGCACTATGATGACGCTTTGGACTACAAGTCCAAAAACATTGGCCACCCTTGAGGAGATGCTTGGAGAGCCACTGGAACCAGATGTTGTTATCTCCCTTATCGATATCATATATTAGACGAGCCAGGGAGACTTTGTTCCTTGTGTAAAGATCAGGAAAACCGAGCCCACCATTAGTTTTAGGAGAGCAAATCGTAAGCTAGACAACCAAGGATCTCCTATTATTCTCGACTCCCGACCAAAAGTATGAACGAATGAGCCCATTAATCATACTAATGACCTTAATCGGGAGCATGAATATGGAGCACCAATACTGATTGATAGAGAATAGTACAGACTTCACAAATTGTGCCCTACCAGCATAAGAAAGATCCTCTTCTATCTTCGTCTTGAGTTGGAGTCAAAAACCGCCGCTCCTTTTCTCTCACTATCCTAACTCGTGTGCCCGTTTCCACTATCGGAGAAGCCACATCCACCTCTCATTCGTCTCGAATCTGAAACCTTAGAGATTACCGTCGCTAACCGCAACCTAAAACATTGACGTCCCAACTCGTGTTCGACCTTTGGTGTTCCTTTCTTATTTTTTTCTTCCAATTAATTAATTAATTAAAATCATTACATTACATGAAAAATATTTATGAATTATAAAACTTTTGACTTTAAAATTATAATCACATATTAACACGAAAAACTATACTAATTTAAAATAAGCTTCTCTTAACTGAGTTACGTGTTTTTATACAGAAATTATTTGACCTAGTAATTAATTTTGAAAAAAAAAGAGATGGAAAATGGATCACACGTGCAGCTTATGATCAATTGGAAAAAATTGTTAAAAAAAATTATCAATAAAAATCCATAACAATTAGATATGAGTGATGAAGTAGATTGAAGACGTGGTATAAGTTAAGAAAATGAAATTGAATTGTAATGAGTAATCAGTTATTGACCTCCATGCAATCAATCAAAGTGGATAAGAATTTCATGTTTATCAATTCGATTGGGTGGTAGGCCTCTAACCTTACAAGTTACAGCATCTGTTCTAGTCAAGGCTACTCAATATGCCACCTGGACTTTAAAAAATTCTTTATATTGATCAAATAAAATTAAACAGTTTAATTGCAGTGGGAAAGAGAGTCCTAGTTGCACTAGGAGTGGAAGTATGTCCCGAATAAAACCCTTTTAGATGCAGTGGGATTGTGCCCGGGCTACTTTGATGTAAAATTTAAACCTTGCTTCAATTGTTAAAGTCCGATACAGACGGATCGGTTGAGCGGTGGTCGTGTGTATACGAGCGCACATTCGCATTATACTCAAGTCCAGCACATAAACCCGGCGACGTTCCATCCTAAAACCAATTGACAATAGGAAGGGTAGCTCACCGAACTTATATACTAGACTCGGAGTGTCCCCATCTTTCGATGTGAAACTTTATTATCTCCAACACGCCCCACAAGTGCAACTAGAAGATATAGACCGAGTTGCACTTTTCCACCGGCCTTATATACTAGGTTCGGAATATCCCCATCATTCGATGTGGGACCTTATTATCTCCAACATCAATGCTAATAATTTTAGTCATTGTTCCTATCATAATAATTCTAGTCACTGGATTTAAATGTTCGATTCGATTTCGGAACTGGCTCAGAACTCAAAACCCCAACAATCATGATATGATCTCCCATGTCCGCATCTCTACCATTACGGGTTTCATCAACTTCATTTGGAAAGATAGGAACGACCCTATCTACAGAAACCGTTTCACCCACCCCTCCATTTGTGCTCTAAATGCTATCAACTCTACAAAAAACTTCACTTTCGGGATCTGGAAAGAACTCGCTCTCCTGGACAAAGATTCTCGGCATCCTCTTGGACTAGTCTTCTCTCTCTATTCTCTCTTTTGGTTTTTGCTTCTACTTTCCTCTGTCTAAGATGACACTCTATGTAAATCCTCTTATTGTTTATATATATTAACCTTTCAAAAAAAAAAAAAAAATCACGTCGGTCGCACTCGTACTCCGCCTCCCGTCTCATGCACTATGTATGCATCCGTACCCCGGTTCTAATTGCATTGATTGTTTCGTACGTTTTTTTTCCTGACCGAATAACATCACTCGGTTTTGAATTTTTAATCACTCCATTTATTGTGAGTCCGTTGATTATTTTATATGGCCTTTTGATCGACAAACTTTTTTAGTACATTAAATTTCTTTCTATCATTAAATAAGCAAAATTAAGCCAAACCTTTTAGATTGTCTAATATTATGAATTTATTTCCTCTTAAACAAAAATCTACATCAAGTTTTTCTTTAAAGGAGCTCGATTAGCTGAACTTAATCGACAAAACAGGGATGAAAATTGCACGGATGAGGCAAGCTTTTCGAGTTTGGATTGGACTCGGCTTGTAAAAAGTTCATATCGAGTTTCATTTTCTAAATAACCCGAATATGAACCCAATTTAAAGCTGGTATAAACTAACTGAGTTAAATATGTCAATGTTAAGTTCGTTCGGCTAAAATGATAGTGTTATAGGGATGTTATATTAGCCGAACTACTCGATATCAGCTTTAAAAACAGCTCGACTCGAGCTCGTTCACTTTCTAAAGAACTTGTATATAAAAAAACATTTTAATGTTCATCTAAAATTTAGGTTCGATTTATTTATAAACGAATTGAGGTTAAACTTGTCGATCAACCCTCAACTGGTTTAACTAATATAACAATCCTACACGTAATAAATAAATAATATTCCATTAAAAATAAATAAACAGTGTCAAGCATCTAACACTTGCTTATCCAAATAAATAGGATAAGGTCTTTTGCTTCATACAAAGGTCGTTTCACATTTCACGGGGGCTTCGGATCATTTTATCCACTTAAAGGATAACACTAAGACAATCTTAATAATATTATAAGATTCCTCATTAATATAATAATCAATAAAAAAAAATATAGTGCGGTATACTATTTATTGGATAATAGGATGATATTGTCTTAATCTTTGTAAACGTATCAAAGAACTAACAACACTAACATTAAGTATAACGAAACAACACTAACGAAATAAAAGGTGTAAAAATATCTAAAAATACGGAACAATTAAACTAAAAAAACGATGAAAACTCGATAGTGGAGAAATCATGAGGAGAACAATGGGTAGATCAAAGTCATCAAACTACTACATCGTCTAGTCCGTGGGAAACAAAACATAAAAAATCAGCATCTAGGAAGAACAAAAAAGACATCACTTGAAAAAATGAGTCACGTGACACTTAGATGACAAATCTTTAGAGAACTCGAACAAAACTGTAAGACCCAGTTTCTGTCTTCACAACCCCGTAGTGAAGAAGGTCGCCCCAGCGGCAAGCCTTGGCTATCACCGCCCCCGCGGTGACAGTGAGCCGCCCCTACGGCAGGGCGATCCGCCCCTACGGCAGGGCGATCCGCCCCTACGGATTCGCCACAGATCGCGCCCGATTTGTTTTCGTTCGTTTTATCTTCTTTCCATAGATAGAAGATCCGATCTTCTATCTATGGGCCGGCTTTCCTATCTTCTTCCTAACTCTAAAACGTCATTTCCACCTATCTTTCCAACACTCTTCTATATACTCCCGTCTTTTTTTCCTTTTCCCGTTTCGTGCTTACGTTCTTCAACCCTACGAGCTGCAGTCGTTACCCTTGTTTCCTATGATCTTACTGAACGTGTAAGTTCTTCCTCCCTTGTTCTTCATCACGTTCATGTGTTGCTGCACCTTTCTTTCCTTCTGTTTCGTTTCTCCCTTCGTTTTCTCTTTTCTTCTTCTTCAAGAATCAAGTTTGATTCTTGATTCTTGTGGAGCGTTCTGTCAATGATCCTTTTATGTTCACAAGCTCCCTTGGTTGAGTTGTGAAGTGTGAGAGGGTTGGAAGAGAAAGCTTTGGCTTTGTCATGGTTTTGCTGTCGTCGAGAAGCCGACAGTGCTTCTGCGCCAAAATCTGCCCCCGCGCTTGCACAGAGCCGCCTCTGTGGATTCCCCTCTCTGCCGCCCCTACGCCTTGTCCAGCCGCCCCTGCAGTTCATCTGCAGTAGCTCCCGTCTTTGATGAGCTTCTTCCTTCCTTACTTTCCTCGTTTCTTTCCCTGTTCCTTGATGTTGTTGTTAACCCTTAGTGTTCTGTAAGACTAAGGTTGAGACCTTAGCTTGTGGAGATCTCTTAGAGATCATCGAGACTAGAAGTTATAGACTTCTAGCAACCGTACCGTTCATGATTCGTGATGCCTTGTTTAACAGGCTTTCCTTTGCTCCTTTCCCGAGGATATATGAGTTGTTGCTGAGTTATCTGAGTGAGGTAAGTCCTTGGACTTACTTAGCTTCATTCCGCGTATTGGTTTGATTGTGTTGGCTTGTTTGTGTTGTTTATCGTTGTTATAACGTATAACCGGACTAGGATTGATCTTGATTACCTTAATTGGCTCAAGTGTATTATAATCGGATGGTTACCACTTGTCCAGTTCTGAATTGGAAAATTGGGAGGTGCTCTTGCGACCAGTCCAACAGATGAGAAAAGGATGCATACGTTCTATTGCTGTTGGTAAAAGGGGATAGAGGCGAGATCACAACGACTCTCGTATAACAACCATAAGTTGAATTAGTATTTGGATAACATAATGAAAGATAATAACCGGCTCTTTGTGAGCATGTTGATGTGTTTACTTTACCCTATGTGTGTTTGTGTCATTACAGTCTTTCCGATATCTAGAATGTTAGTTAACGGTTTATACCGATGTTGTAGATGTCTTGCATGATATAGGTGCTGCTGAGCGATCCGGATGGTGTGGTCAGCCGGGGTTCCCGTACATTATAGGATGGGATCGGGTTTATATTTCAGTTGTTGTTTCCTTTTTGTTTTGAACTGGGGTGCGAGTCATTTACGCTTCATTTTGCTTAAACCTTTGGTTTTATATTGAGTTTTGGGTTTCATTTGTCTGTGTCTTGTTGTAAGATCCGTTTTGTCGTTGCTACTCTGAGGGTTGGGACCCATTGTGAGGTTCTAGCCCGTAACGCTTCAAGTTCCCAGAAATTGGGGTGCTACAACAACCACAACCAACTTTATTAGTGACTAGTTCATGTTTTATCAATATACAATTTACGTATCCGTAATTCGGACCAAAAGTCCGAAACAAATATTTTTACTTGAATTACTCAAGTAAAGTATTTGGTCCGTATATTTGTTTTTAGGGTTGAACACAAATCCTGGCCCCGTCCCGGTCTCGTCCCGATCACAGTATTTTTCATCCAAAAAATATAAATTCCGTCTTGTCTCGTCTCGTCCCACTAAAATTTTACGGGACGGGATATGGGTCTTACCTTCTTCATAGTGGTTGTCCCGTCCCACTAAATAATTTGCGGGACGGATATGAGTTACCTTCTTCATCCCGCTTGGCCCGTGCCGCCCTGCATATAAATTAAAATTTTAAAATCAAATAAATATTTAAGCCTATATTTACATATAGTATACTGAAAATAATAAAATAGGCTTATAAATTTTATCTTACGTAGTTTGTCGGGGTTGTTGAGAATGACGATGAACCAACAATTGAAAACACGGAAGTCTATTTTATTGTCGAACAAAATATGATTATTGAACTGTTTAAATTTGTTATAGTTTGTTATCCTTATTATTATTTACTAGAAAGTATCATATATTTTTTACCTGTACAACAAATATGAAAATACCACTTTAAGCAAAAATATTTGTTCACATCCATCCACAAAGGCCGAAGAAAAAGTAAACTTTGTTGAGGCATTGCCTACAAAGAAGTGATCATTTTATAATTTTATTTTTAAGTTTTATTTTGAATGCTTAGGTTGTAGGTAAGTTTTATTGTTTTGAAAAGATACATATATTGAAAGAAATGATGTATATGGGGTCTCTTAGACTAAGAAGAGTCACAAGAATAAGAAACAAAAACAATCACGGGAGGGTGTCTACATTAGATGGATGCCAAGCAAAGAAGCCCACATGCAAGTGTTAGAGGAGCGATCTTTCCACGTATGTGAAAAGAAGTTCTTATTTGCTTGGATCGACTCATGGACACATGCAGTGGCTGTTGTGCAGAGGTTGTTGTAGATAAGGTTATTTCTTGCCTTCCATGTGAAGTAAATGTAGGCCGTGACTGATGAAGTACGGATGCAGGAGATGAGATCATTCTTACGGGGTTTCGCTTTTTCAATCCAAGACTAGAGGTCGTTAGTGTAAGGGTAAGGAAACGGATCGAGAGATGAAGTCCACAACGGTGGAAGTATAGCTACAAGCGTTCCAAAGGTGGAGCTCGGTCTCAGGGAGGGAGCCACAAAACTTGCAGGTGTCGTCAGAGACAAGATTCCAACGGCAAAGCTTGATGAGGGTAGGAAGTTTCCGGTGGCTTGCTAAAGAGGTGATGAATCAACATTAAGGATGTTGGCGTTGGGCCAAATATGCTTGAACATGTTAGAGGGTGGGGGGAGGTTATGATTCCTTAATGTGTGGTAAGCAATTGAAGTAGAGAAGGTTACATTAGGGTTGGTGAGGGACGTCATGTTGCCAATACTGGAGGAGAGAATCTCGTCTCGGACCTTAAGTAACATGCACCAGGTGTGGATATGGATAGAACTCTAATCCGTGGACCAGATGGTATGGCCTTTGAGGATGTTCTTTCTGACCCAAGAGATCCAAAGGTTAGTATCTTGGTTATCGATCTCATGAATGAGTTTAGAAAGACAAGCTTTGTTCCAAGAGAGCATTTCCTTGAACCCAAGCCCACCATTGATAGTAGGAGAACAAACGGTATCCCAAGCGATCAGGACACGATTGTAGCAGTTGGTGCCAGACCAGAGAAACGATCTGAGGAGGCTTTGAATTTGGTGGAGGATTGAGGTGGGAATCAGAAGCACTGAGCACCGGTAGTGGATTAAGGCCATGAGGATAGAGGCAATGATTTGCTTTCAGCCTGCATAAGAAAGATTTTTGGCACTCCAGGAGTTGATTTTGCTAGTGATCTTGTTGATACGAGGAAGGTAGTCGGGAATGTTAAGTCTTTTGCTACCAACTGAGACACCCAGGTAGTGAAAAGGGAGAGTCTCAAGATCAAGGCCAAAAGACCTAGTGATGTAGTCCAGACTATGAGTTGGAACACCACCCAGGAAGATATAAGACTTCTCGACGTTGATCTTTATACCAAAGTGGATTCCAAAAGAGTCAAGAGTGCTTATTAAGATTGAAATGGATGTAATATCCTCCCTGTAAAAAAAAACATTAAGTTGTCAGCAGAACGAAGGTGTGTAAGCCTAGGGTTGTGGCATTTGGGGTGAGTGTTAAAGTCAGGGTTCTAGTGTTGGTTTGGATCATAGTAGAGAGAGCCTCCATGAAAATGACGAAGAGGGGAGGGAGAGAGGGCAACCATGTCTGAGGCCTTTAAGCCCTTGAAATATCCTTTAAGGGAGCCATTCAAGTTGATGGAGTAGTTAGCATTTGAAATGCAGGCATGTATCACCTTTATGAAGGAGTCGGGAAAACCGATTTGACGGAGACAATGAAGGATGAAGGGGGTGCTCAATGGTGTCAAACGCCTTAGAGATATCGACCTTAATAGCACACATGAGGGAGATATGGATTTGATTATATTTTATGAATAGCTCCTAGCAAAGGAGTATGTTGTGCTTAATAACACGACCCTTCACAAATGCACTTTGGTAGTTGCCAATGATGTTGGGGAGAACATCATTAATCTTAGCATCCAGGATCTTGGCAATAGTCTTGTACGTAAGAGACGTTGGAACAAGATATGGGGCGATAATTAGAGGGGATAGAAGGGTTTGCCTTCTTAGCAATTAGAGAAATGGAAGTGTGGTTTATTTGGTTAAGATGCTTTCCAGACTTGAAGAACTCAAGGATTGCATTCGTGAAGTCATTACTAGTGATGCTCCAAGAGGACTTGAAGAAGAAGGCGTTGAACCCGTCAGGCCCAGGAGCTTTATTATCTCCCATATGGAAGACAATCTCTTTAACATCAGCGTGGGTATCAGGCCTGGAGAGGTTGGAGAAGTCATAATGGGAGAGATACTTAAAAGGGAGGGTTAGGTAAGATGGAGGTTGGAGAGCTGAAGATGTGATGCACGGGTTGAGAATAGAGGAGAAGTGGTTAACTACGGTGGAAGCAATTTTTTCTGGGTCATGGTGTGATGGTATTGGAGGAGTCAAGGATAGAGTTGATGGAGTTGACACATCTCCTCCACTTTATACTTTTAAAGAAGAAAGCGGAGCATTGATCACCGTGTTTGATCCAATTAGCCTTTGAGAGCTGATTCAGGGTGAGTCTATGAAGGTCAAGGTGCATGCATAAGTCAATGAGAGTATTTCTTTCGGTGTCAATGAGATGAGGGTCAAGAAGAGAAGATTGGAGAGCATTTTGGGTAAGTGACAATGAGGTTTTAAGGCCCTCAATGGAAGCACGGATGTCCTCAATTCTTTGGTTGGGGAACTTCTTGAGGATCGGCTTGAGCATCTTTAATCTTTGTACAGTTGGAACATGAGGTGCCCGTTCAAAAAGCTTTCCCAAATATCCGAGATAGCATAAAAGAAGTTCTCGTGAGAAGCCCAATTGTTGTTAAACTTGTATTAGAGCTTAGCAACGAGAGCTTTCTTGTTCAAAGAGAGGATGGCTAGTGAGTGGTAAGAGATGTAAGGGTTATCGAAGTGAGCAAGGGAGCACGGGAAGAGGGAGGCCCAACAGAGGTTGGTGACAATCATGTCGAGCTTACACCAGGTACGACTTGATTGATTATTGCTCCAAGTAAACTTACATCCAGTATAAACATGGTCAGAAAGAGAGTTGGTAGAGAAGTAGATAGAAAGCTCTGAAGAGGCTTAGGATATAGATGGGATATCTTTAGAGATCTTTTCATAAGAGGATAGTGTAACATTGAAGTCCCCTAGAAGAACCCAAGGGGGCGAGGAGTTGAGGATGTTTATGGTTGAAATGGAATGCGAAAGGCTGCAGCGGTCCGACGGTAGGTTATGAGTGTAGATGAAAGAGCGCGCATTCAAGGGTAATGGAAGGAGAAGGGACTTCTTGCCTGATTGGGAGGAAAGATGTGGCAATGAATACGTTAGTCGTTGTGATGTGAGGGATAATAAGAAGGATTGTGGGTTCCACCATACCCATATACGACAATTATGGGCATGAGAGAAGTTTGAGATGTTTAACCAACTGAGAAGCACACAGCAAGAGAGATTGTTCATTTTTTGTCTCTTGAGTCTTGTTTCAATGATGCCTATGACATCAATGTTGTGTCTCTTGACAAGGTCTTGAATGACTTTATGTTTATGTGGGTGATTCAGGCCCCTAATTTTCCAAGTATATCTTGTGAGATTCATTGAGAAGCGTTTAAGTTTTTAGGACAACTCTTGATGTCGGATGGGCAATACCGGAGGTTTGATGTTGAAGGCAATATGATGTGGTGGGAACATGAGGAAATGGAGTAGGGGGGTAATGGGGGAGGGGTCAGGTTTGACCTTGCCGGGTTTGAAGAGTGAGGAATAGTTGGGGGGATCTGGGGGTTCCTGGGGACTGTTTGAATCCCGAACATAGGGGGGTTAGGGCTTGGGATTCTCATGGCGACTGGGCAAGGAGAGGAGCTAATTTTGGGAGTGGAGATAAGAGGCTTAACTGGGATATGAAGCGCAAAATCTAGTGTGGGTAAGAGAGGTTCTTTTGAAGAAGGAGCGGGTGGAGGGCGAGCGTGGGGTTTCCTGGCGGGAGCGTGGTGTTTTGTCAATGGCTTGCACCTATGACCAAAGACCAAACACTTAGAACAATGGTCCGGCAACCATTAGTACGAGATGTTTTGACAAATTGATTCACCATCGGGGCCGTTGAGGGTGATGGATCGAAGCAAAGGTTAGGATGCATGAATGTCAACCAGGATCCTAGCAAACTCAAGCCTCTACTGATAGGCGGAGAAGGAGTCAGTGAGGATCGGGGTTCCGATTTCCGAGCCAATTTTAGCAAGCATAATGGGGGACCAAAACCGATAGTCCAAATTGTGCAAGGTAGCCATAAAGGGACTGAAGACAAACTGGAGTAGTCGAGTTTAAGGCCATGATGCCAGCGCTTGAGGAGAAGAGTGGAGGAGCCATTAACAATCCAAGGGCTTCCAAGCATGATGGAGTTGAGGTCCTCCTCGTCATCAAAGTGGAAGATGAAAACCCCAATTTCATCATGTAAAGGTTTAGGCTGCTTGACTGAGTTCCATGCATGAGAGGTGAAAGATCTCATCTTAGGAAAGGAGATAGGGTTGCTTACGGGGTAACCGATGAGAGAGAGATCCCATTTAAGGATGTTGTCAGAAACATCCTCCTTGGTAAAAGGATAATGCCCTCCTCGAGCCCAGGGACATAAGACAGAGGAACATGATTCAAGGAAGAGGCTTGTTGGGTCCATTCCACGTAGGAGGGAAAAACAACCGACGTTTGAGTAGAGGTACCCACGGATCCTTTAACCGGGGAGCCACCAGAGAGAGCAGGAGTGGTGTTGGCATGGATACTAGCAGGAGATCTAAGATTTCAATTCTTCCATGTTTCAGCAGTAGCATATTGTTCCATGGAGCTAAGGTCCGAAATGTGGAAAAAACAAGTATTTCCACGACTCTACCGCGCCCAGTCAATTCTGTTCCACTTAATCCCTCTTTCATGGCCTTATATTCGAAAAGGGAGAAAGGGCAGGGGATTAGTCACGGATTGTGGGTCCTATCTCTAATCTTCGTTACCCCCTTACCATGTCAATAACTAGAATGAAAAAAAAGGGAATGTTAAAGCGTCCGGGAAAAAACGATTGATTTCTATTAATAGACCTGCTAAAGATCCGAACCATAAAGTACTTAGCACGGGTGCCACGGAGAGATATGTTTTTAGATTTCGCATGGAAAATCCTCCTTCTTTTTTTTCTTTATTTATATATTATAACACATAAGAATATGACATATATAATAGATAATCAGATGCATATGCATTTTTTTTTTAACCACTTGTATTTGTACATGAAATTTCTTAAACAAATAAAAATGTACAACAATCCGGTCGATCAGATTTTATACCTTTATTTTATAATTTGTTTAACTTAAAAAAAGGAAAAAGATGCATCTTTCCTACTGAGCATTCCCTAAAAGCCTTTGTTACTTTACAGCGTAAGTGTATACATATATGTATCCAAACACTTTTACATTATATCATATATGATATGAAAAAAAAAAAAAGAAAAAATGGCAAGATCTAGTGTGTATCTAAATATTCTAAATAATGATGTGAAAAAAAAGTATTATTATAAATAATACTGTAAACCTATAAAAAGGGATGTAGCGCAGCTTGGTAGCGCGTT
>BSUD01000007.1:14531038-14591160 GCA_033239045.1 Fagopyrum esculentum
GGAAATACCCCTTGATTCCTTATTAACATTCTTTCGGACACAACTAGTACATTCCAAAATAACGCTTACTCGGGCATCTTTACCTTTGGCCATGAACCCAACCCCCCTTTTGGGGTGAATTTTTTATTTAAGCAACTCTTTTATTTTCGACCCGAAGCGAAGAGAAAAAAAAGAAATTGCTAACTTGAAATACACTTCAAAGGATTTCGTTGCTGTAAATAGAGGAATAGGAAATAAAAAAATATTAACTATTAATAGTAAAAAGTATTCGGTATAATAAAGAATACGTAATCCAACAATTTCGAACTATAATATTTGTAATCACAGTACAGTATTTCATTTAAGTCTTGTGTATGAGACTTTTGCCCCCAACCCACATTTTCATTTTGGTTCGCCCTCTTATTTACTTATTTTTACTTATTAATTTTCATTGAATTTGAAATTAGAGCTTGAGCGCATGCTGGGGTCGAATCCTTTTTTCTTTCTCCCTTTGGCCTTATATTCGAAAAGGGAGAAAGGGCAGGGGATTAGTCACGGATTGTGGGTCCTATCTCTAATCTTCGTTACCCCCTTACCATGTCAATAACTAGAATGAAAAAAAAGGGAATGTTAAAGCGTCCGGGAAAAAACGATTGATTTCTATTAATAGACCTGCTAAAGATCCGAACCATAAAGTACTTAGCACGGGTGCCACGGAGAGATATGTTTTTAGATTTCGCATGGAAAATCCTCCTTCTTTTTTTTCTTTATTTATATATTATAACACATAAGAATATGACATATATAATAGATAATCAGATGCATATGCATTTTTTTTTTAACCACTTGTATTTGTACATGAAATTTCTTAAACAAATAAAAATGTACAACAATCCGGTCGGAAACCAAAGGAAGGGTTAGAGGGTTTTGGGGTAAAGGGTTAGGAACACTGGTTAGGTTAAGAGAGCAGGTATGGGACCTGTTTGGGGAAGGAGGAGACGGAGGAGGGACAGTAGTGGGAGCCGGAAAAGAAGGAAGGTTCTCCAGGATGGGAAGCGGCTTCCCTGGTGATGGACATTCTTTTTATTTTTATTAAACTCTCATGCGACATTCTATTTTGATGTGTTTTAAGCATGATATCAATGTTAATTTTAAACTGATAACATACGATATATAAGTCATGCGAGATTGATCTCATCTCGTCCCGGTCTCAACTAGGACATGCCCCGGTAATTTTTAGCTTAAAAACACAAATCTATCCTGATCCCATCCCATATATAATAGGCAGGATGGGATATCGGACGACCTCAATCCATCCCATCTTATCCCATGACCAGCCCTATTTATTTTAGTAGTACACTAGTATTTGATATCGTTGCTGTTTATGAACCCTCAATATTTTGGTAATAACTTTTCTGCATTCTTATTGCAATTCTTTTTTAAAAAATTAAATGAATTCTGGAAAACAAAGTCTCCGTAAGTTTAATAATTTATAACCTATATAAGAATAGTATTTTAATTTTATAATAATGTGATGAACACCGAAAGCAACTAAATGGATAAGTTACACGTCCAAACAATGTACGTAAAAAATATTAAAGTTTGAAATGCTTCAAAGTTAGGCAAAATGGATAATGGTGGTCCCACTCAAATACCATAAGCAAATTCGTTCCTTATAGTATAATTAGAGTCATTAGGTTAGGTTAATTAATCTAGTACGTGAATATACCGAAAATGGTGACTTACTATCACCGTCAAAATAATGGTCAAATTAGTTAAGTAAGCTTTTTTTACATTTCTCTTTTATAACTAGACTTATGGTATAAACATGTTTAGTAGATGTACATCTAATCAAACTCCTTACCAGCTTACCTTCTAACTTCAATTTAATGAAAGTGGTAAAAAAAAATTTTTAGAATAATCGAGACGCCGCACAAGAAATTGACAGTGTAGGTCGTCACACTAACACATACTATTATTTTACATATATTTTAGCAACGTCCTATTGTCAATATGATGTACGTAAATTTGGTGAAGTTTCATACTAAAACTAATTAAAATTTTAGAAATAATCTACCAACTTGAATCACTTCGAATGTATCGTCATAGTGAACAATAGTTAGACTTGGGCAAATTCAGCCCGTGCTTGACACTTTGACCCGCCGGTTTATTTATTGCATATGAAAAATATGTAAACTAACAGTATACTCAATTCATCAAACACATACACAATACTACTTAACAAAACGAATCAAAACCATACCCAGAATCTAGTAGAATTAGCCTACCCAAAAATACAGATTTGGTTCCCGACAGTGACGGACATCAATGACGAACTCCAGACTAAAGGACGACGGAAACCCTAGCATCCTCCCCTATGATAGCCTCGCCGGCAATCCTACAATCCTCTACTTCGATTACGACCTGAGTAAACCCTACAATAAAGGACGGATCTGAGAAGCAGAATTAGAAGGGAGATCCCTTGTTTCCCCTCTCTATTTACAAAGCCAAAATATATGTAAACCAATAGTATGTCCAATTATTTGGTTAAGCTGTTGCTATTATACGATGCTGAATATATTCTCCCAGTTCATACGTTGATTAAAAATACAATAAATAATTTATTTATACTCTATAATATGCATATATTGATTTGTCCGTGTTGAATTAATTGGTTTTGCATTATCTTTGTAGGAGTCAACGAGTAGTTATATTAATATTAATATCAATTTTATTTTATTTTTGAATTTGTAGCTTAATATATATGTAAGTATATATTCCACAATGCGCTATTAGTTGCATCAGCCTAACAACTATTAGTTGGGTGCTGTGCTATAATTTAATTCTAAGCAAATAATAAAAATCTAATTATTTAATATGGATATATATGTAAAATAATTTTGCATACTTATGTCTTTGGACATAAGTTTAAATTTTAGTTTAAAAATAAAATTAAAATTGCTCTTTAATTTATTTATTAGTGTTTTAATTTCAGTTAAGGTTTTTTTTATTTATGTATTGGTTAGAAAAATGATGTTAAATTTAAGGTGATTTTTACAATATTATATCTAAATTGAGAGCACTTGTAAACTAAGAAGTGTAAACTTACGTTCATAGCAAATGAACCTAAATTATAAGTTGTTCATTTCTATCAAATTTTGACATTTTTGTTAAAAAAAATTGCCCAATTGCCTAACAAAATAGATCTTTATTCCGCCTAAGAAAATATTTCCAATGATTATTACACTAATAAAAGCTTACTATAAAGATATACATACTCTTGTAAATGTGGGTAGGCAACAACACCGAACCCATAGACATAAAGTTTGAATTTTTTATGGCTTTCAAACTTTGATGTAATTAATTTGACCAGTTAATCCTCTATAGTTTTATTTATTATTAATGATAGAATATTTATCGTGTATACATTAAAAAAAGTTTATGAGATAACTTTTCTTATGATAAAAAGTGAAAATTTTTAAAAATTGTTGGATCTATAATTATCAATGCTCTCAATATGGACATGTGGCTCGCACGTGAATGAGACGCGAACGATCGTGCTCCTTATAAGCAGATTGTGTGCCTTCAAGTAATAAGGATCGTGTTGAAGTCAAGAAAAGATATGTTGTGCACGAATGTTAGATTAGTTGAATCTCTTTGATTTATATTCAACACTTAAAATTAAACTATTGAATGCGCTTTGCTATTTTGTTCATACTTGTTCGCGGTGTATTGTGCCCGATGGAACAACAAAGGTGCAAATGAATGAGACAATGTACAATAGCCAAATGCACACGATCAGGTGTACGTACAAGACGCTCTCAGGCGCCTTGTAAAGTACAATGTGTACGACGTGCTCCTCTTTTTGTCAACCGCTTGTGCTCGGAACTCCATTGTTACATAGTGCACGATTGTGCGGTCCATACCCACATGCGGAGACACGTGTCACAAATCAAGAGTGTTCTATTGTTTCATCCAACACATGTTAGATATTCTCACTCCTTACAATAAGAAAGGTTCTTAACGAAACTCGACCACATATATTTAATATCATGATCAATGAGAATTTCTTACGATAAAAAACTAGATCCTCTAATAGACGCTCAATAGCAAATAAACAATAGTCTTGATATTTTCATTTGTTCGCATGTGGTTCTTAGGTTCACAATTATGTTCGTTTTGCGCATGATTATGCCCCTTATAGTCCATCTTGTGAAGGGGACTCTTGTAAAAGCTAGGATTTTCGAATCCTAATAAAGGATGATTAAGGGTGATTAAGTAAATCATCGATAACAATTGACACATAACTCGCGAATTGTGTGTAGATGACGAGTATGAATTCCACCATTATGACTTTGGCGTAAACTTGGACGTATGGGAAAAATTTTACTTTTTCCTCCGGGGAATAATTTTTACCCTCTGGTATTATTTGGAGCATTTGGGAGCTTCAATTAATAAAATTGTAGTTGAGAGAAATGATCAGGACATTGGGTATGTTTTAGATATGAAATAACATGGAAAGGCAAAATGGCCAAAAGAGTCGCTATTTCGTTTCTTAGCGGCTAAGAAAGACGGCTTAGGAAGATGCGTTTTTCGAGAAAGTTGCGGAATAATTATCCACACAATATGTCAGATTTATTATTCCAATTTCGAGAAGTTTGGAGAAGGGGTTCAAACCGCCTTCGGATCGGTTAAAGGATAACTATCGACTTTGCTAAAGGATAATTATCGTCTTCGCTATAAATAGCGGAAATTCATTTATTAATTCATTTCCTTTCAGGTTTCCTCGTAAAAACTCCGATTTCTCTCAACCTTCAAATTCAGATCTACTCTTCGTTTGTAATCCGATTTCAATTCCGTTTGAGTTTTCGGATTCCTCTCTTCGTCCTCTTCATTTTGGTACCGAGTTTCTGCGTTTCCGTTGAAGTTAAGGTCAGGTCGAGCCTCCCCTTATATGGCCGGTCCCGTCGCTCAGATTCCGGTGAATCTGATGGTGTCCGAGCGTAGCCTGCGTCGTTGTGATTCCGAATCTTCTTTCGGAGCGTCAATCGGGTTAGTAACGAATAAGTTATGAATTTATTCGTTTTCAGTATTGCGATTTGACCTAAATTGACCTTAGGCTTGTCAAAATGGATAACTGGAAATTCCATTATGCTCGTTACTTTATTATGGTGATTATGGGATATTTGTTTGATGAGATCTTGCTAGAGTAGGTATACGCGGATTCGGTTTAGAAACTGCCTGCGGGCAAAACATTATTCTGGTGAAATTTAATTAATTAATTAAAGATTGATTAATTAAATTAGGAATCTAGAAAACGCCATAAGCTAATTAAATTCAAAGGAATGAATTTAATTGATGTTTGAAGCAAGAAGTTTAATACGAGGAATATGATATTCTCGACAGGTGGTGTTGAAGACGGTAGACTAACTATAGCTTAGTTGCTCAGTGAGCATATCCAGGTAAGTCTTCGGACTTACTTAGCTTCGATCTGCAGAAACCCGTGCCTGAGAGATTTATATCTCACTGTGTTGATATGTGTTGTTGTTTTGAAATGCCTTTTTGTGTTGAAATGTGAATGTTGATATGCATTGAGATGTGTTATGTGTAAAGCATGCTTGATGTGTTTTATGATGAAAATGACGTTATGATGTGTAAAGCATGCTTAATGTTGTTGTGATTATTATCATGTCATAATTATGAGAAATGGTTAAATGAACATGTGTTAGCCTATTGAGGCGTGCTATTGAATGACATGATAAGCTTGTTGAAACATGATAATGTATGAGATGATAAGCCTTTTGAGGCATGTGATATGATGATGACCTGTAAAGGTCAATAGTATGTAAATTGTTTATGACTCTGAGCTAACCATTAGCCAGGTCGCTAGCCATTCTAGTGAATGCCGGAGCTCGGCCAAGCCCGGATCACTTGCGTTTGTATAAGAATGACACCGACTCTGATGGACTTCAGGCTCGGGTCGCACACCTAATGAAAATGGTAAATGTTTGCATTAACATGAATGGCAAAATGTTGCATGTGGTTAGAGGTTAAGACCGTAACCCACCACGAGAAAGCCTGGCCCGTAGACTTGATCAGTCTGGCTACGACCTAAGAGCAAATGTCTGAATTAACTTAATCTGTGCAATGGTGAGCTCACACCAAAGCCAGAACCGTATAAGCAAAGATTCCGGATTTGGTCCGGGATCGCAAATTGTAAATTTCATACTGCATTCACGTGCATCATTCATAAAAGCATAATATCATCTCATGAGCACGGTATATGGTATTTGAATATATTTGTTGTATTGTGATGTGATGATATAATCTCTCGTGAATAGATTATGATCGGTAGCTAACGGTTTTAAACCGAATCTTTTTAGGTAATGCTGATCATAGGAACGCTTCAGGGATGTCAGCTGCAGGGTGTGGACAGCCGAGGTAGTGTTAACCCAAGGGTTGGTTGAACTACTTTTGAAACTAATCGCTTGCAAGCGAGTCTTTTGTTGGTTGTGTGCAACTGTGTACACATGTTGATTTCAGGCTGAAGTTTTAAGACACCTGTTCAGGTGTCATGTTTTAAAGTGTCGTCTTGGGATATACATACTAACTACATGCACGGTTGTTATGTAAATGTTTTTTTAAATGACAGGTTGAATGTTTTCATTATTTTTTCGTGCTTCTTGTTGCAAGGTCCTATTTGTGAAGTTGTTGTCAGGCTAACTGATGGGACCCACTGTGTGGTCCTTAGCCTAGTGACGTCTTGGGTTACTTAAAACTCGGGTCGTTACAGATTGGTATCAGAGCTTAGGTTGAAAACAAGGGCACATGTGACTTGAGATGAGACATGATAGTTCAACCTAACTACAACCCAATCCGGGTTGGTTTTGAAAGGACATTTAAGTTTTCAAAAGATTTTGGAAATTACTGACATATGGTTTCTAATGAATTTAAAATCATATGCATAGTCGGGATTGTGGGTAAAGACACTGCCTTCCACTCCTCAGCGTGACTCCTTGTAAGTGTAGTTCTCTCTCTCTAACTTGTTAAGATTATAGTATTCTTATAGATATCACTATTGTTATAAGTAGTGGATATATATGAAGAGAGAACGATCGTGAATGTTCCGGTTTGTCGAAACCGTGATAAAGGCAATCGTAAGCGTTTTGATTAAGAGACAAGGAAGTTGCAGCTTCATTACGAGTATGTCAATGGGAGCACAATATGCAAGTGTGTTAGTGGAAGTAAGACAAGCTAGAAGTACATGAGAGTATGATGTTTAAAGTAAGTGGTCAAGGTCAAGTACTTCTACCCATCGAGCTACATGAGATGTAATGATGCAAGACTATAGCAGTAGAAAGGGCTATTGCTACGATATA
This sequence comes from Fagopyrum esculentum, assembly GCA_033239045.1. Lineage (NCBI taxonomy): Eukaryota > Viridiplantae > Streptophyta > Magnoliopsida > Caryophyllales > Polygonaceae > Fagopyrum > Fagopyrum esculentum. The sequence continues at coordinate 14,538,397 of BSUD01000007.1, forward strand.
AACGCAAGGGCAAGCACGAGTTATTGAACCCCAAAAACTAGAAGTTCCATATGAGGAACAAGAAGGTAGTGAACTTCATTAGAGAAGTGACTAAGACCATAAAAAGAAGAGATGTGTTAGTGTTTGCAGGAGCTTATGTAATGCAAGTTGATTGGCGGTTGAACCACATAAACATGACTTTTGGGGACATTGGAGGGCTAGAAAAGTATAAGATGAAACTTGCAGCAACCTTCATGCAGAACATTGGTGCATGTTGGTGGATGAGAAATCGTGCAATCATTGTGGATCACGAGACATTTAAGAGTCGGATTTGGACTAACTTGTTAAATTCTTTTCTGAAAGCAACATTTGGAGGTTCTCCTATGATGGAGATGAATTTCACGAGGAGTATACATCGTTGGATGAGAGTGCACCACTTTATGATCAATTGATAAGATTGTTTATGATAGGATGGAACGACCTCTTAGTTGGTGTTGTCACCTAAGATATGACGTTATTGGAGTATTAGGAGAGGATAATAAAGCTTGAAACAAGACAAGGCTTTAGGAAAGAAGTGGAATCCTAAATTAGTGGAGGAAAGAGGCAGAAGTCTACTCAAAGTTTCTTGAACATGCGAGTACGAGACTTGTGAGTCAAGAAACAAGGCCTTCTCTCCAACCATGATCATAAGAGAAATTGGAGGGAAGAACATTTTAAATTGTGGAGACCTAAATTATTACAAGAAGGACTGATAAAAAAAGTCCAACTACATGTTTCAAATGTAGTTAACCTAGAGATATGATAAAGTTGTGAAGCTAGGGGATAATGTTAACTCAAGGATCTTGTCCTAATGTGAAAGGAGGAGAAAGTCAAAGTTTACGTGGAAACTAGGCAAGTAAAGTAGCCAGCCGATATCCTTATTACCGGATTGGATAATGATGATGTGATTCTAGGCATCAATTGGATGATCAAGTATATGGATAAGATAGATGCGGAAATGCTAACAATAATGATGTTAGCCAAAGATGATACTTGTCATGTGTTCAAAGGAAGTGAGCTACAAGACCCGCTAGTGATGATCTCTACAATGAAAGCAAGTAAGCTGGTAAGGACAGGATGTGAAGCATATTTATATTATGCTTTGGAGAAAGAAGGAAAGATTCAATTGAAATACATTCCAGTTGCACGCGAGTTTAAGGATGTTTTTCAAGATGAATTACCTGGATTACCACCTACTAGGCAAGTTGACTTTAGAATCGATCTAAAGCCTAGAACTAGACCAATTTCTAAAGCTCCGTACAGAATGGCACCTGTGGAAATGCTTGAGTTGAAGAAGCAGTTGGAAGAATTGGCAGATAAAGGATTTATTCGGCCAAGTGTATCGCCATGGGGAGCGCCAGTGTTGTTCGTAAAGAAAAAAGATGGTACAATGAGGCTATGTATCGACTATAGAGAACTGAATAAGATGACGATTAAGAACAAGTATCCACTGCCACAAATTGATGATTTGTTAGATCAGTTACAAGGAGCAAAGGTGTTCTCCAAGATAGACCTACGGTCAGGCTATCACCAGTTGAAGATTCAAGAAGATGACATCCATAAGACAACATTCAGGACTCGGTATGGACACTACGAGTTCGTGGTTATGCCATTTGGATTAACCAACGCACCTGCTGCGTTTATGGAATTGATGAATCGGATCTTCATTGGATACTTGGATAGGTTTGTTGTGGTCTTTATAGATGATATATTGGTTTATTCACGAAGTAGCAAAGAGCATGCAGAGCATTTGAAAGCAGTTCTTCAAGTATTGAGGAAAGAAAAGCTTTATGCTAAGTTATCCAAGTGTGACTTCTGGATGAAAGAAGTAACATTCTTGGGACACATGATTACTGCAGATGGAGTCAAAGTTGACCCATCCAAGATCGAAACCGTGCTAGCATGGGAACCACCCAAGAACGTCAAAGAGATACATAGTTTCCTAGGATTAGCAGGATACTATAGACGTTTTGTAAAAGGGTTTTCCATCATAGCAAGACCTATGACCAACTTACTTCAGAAGAAGGCAAAGTTTATATGGACTGACAAGTGTCAAGCAAGCTTTGAAGAGATAAAGAAGAGGTTGACTACTACACCTGTGTTAGCTCAGCCGAATGGAACACTAGGGTTCATTGTTTACAGTGATGCGTCTAAAATGGACTTGGGATGTGTTCTGATGCAGAATGACAATCATATCATATGCATCTAGACAATTGAGGCAGTATGAGCAAAACTACCCAATACATACCTTAGAGTTAGCAACGGTACTTCGTTCACTGAAAATTTGGTGGCACTGCTTGCTTGGAACAACATGCATGATTATGGCACGTCATAAGAGTTTGAAGTACATATTCACTTAGGAAAAGAGTTGAATATGAGAGAAAGAAGGTGGTTGGAGTTGATAAAGGATTATGACTTAGAGATACTATATCATCCTGGTAAAGCTAATGTGGTGGCTGATGCTTTGAGTAGGAAGTCAGCTCAAGAAAAAGCGGTTGTTCGATTAACTGTACAGGTTGAGATACAAAAAGATCTGATTGGTAGTGGCATTGAAATATGGGTTCAGAAAGACCAAGGGTATCTGTGTACCTTGGAGATAGTGCCCAATTGGTTGGAAGAAATTCAACAAAAACAACTAAGTTGTCCTAATTTGATCAAAATAAGGTCAGTGATCGGAAATGGTGAATCTTCAGATTTCCATATTGATACTGACAATATAATGAGATATCAGGAAAGAGTGTGTGTTCCTCAAGATGAAGAGATTAGAAAAAAGATTCTTGTGGAAGCCCATGCAACACCATATTCCATACATCCAAGATCGAACAAGATGTATCGGGATATTAAACCTTACTTTTGGTGGCAAGGTATGAAGAAAGATATTGCTGAGTTTGTGTCACGATGTCAAACATGTCAACAAGTTAAAATTGAACACCAAAGGCCAGGAGGAGAACTCCAATCATTGGAGATACCGTAGTGGAAATGGGAACACATCACCGTGGATTTTGTAACCAGTCTACGTAGTAGCAAGGGTTATGACTCCATATGGGTGGTGGTGATCGATTAACAAAGACTGCAAGATTTATTCCTATCAAGGAAACTTGGACTGTGAACAACTTAGCAGAGGAATTCGTGAATCAGATAGTCAGATTACATGGAGTTCCTAAGACCATAGTTTCAGACAGAGATGGACGATTTACTTCCCGATTCTGGAGCCAGGTACAGACAGTAATGGGAACCAAGCTGAATTTTACAACAGCGTTTCATCCACAGTCAGATGGTCAGTCCGAAAGGACTATTCAGACTTTAGAAGACTTGTTGAGGTTATGTGTGCTTGATTGGGGACCGATATGGCCAGATCAATTACCGTTGGTCGAGTTCACCTACAACAACAGTTGGCATGCGTCCATTGGGATGGCACCCTATGAAGCACTGTACGGAAGGAAATGTCGAACCCCATTATGTTGGGATGAGCCTGCCGATGTCATTGACACGGCTCCAGACAAAGTTAAAAGTGATATTGAAAAAGTTGCTTTGATTCGAGAAGGGATGTTGTCTGCACAGAGTAGACAAAAATCGTATGTTGATAAGCGCCGACTCCCGCTAGAGTTTGAAACAGGGACACATGTTTGGCTGAAAGTTTCACCGACTCGTGGAGTCAAACGGTTTGGTATCAAGGGGAAGTTAAGTCCTCGGTATATTGGACCGCTTGAGATTTTGGAAAAAGTTGGTAAAGTAGCTTATCGTTTAGCATTACCGCCAACAATGGATGGAGTACACCCAATGTTTCATGTATCACAATTGAGACAATATCAACCAGATCCGAGCCATGTACTCAGCTATGATGCTATCGAGATAGAGCCTGATCAGACCTATGCCGAGTTCCCTATGGTCGTGTTAGATAGAAAGATAAAGAAGTTAAGGAATAAAGAAATTTCATTAGTGAAGATCTAGTGGTCCCGAAGGAGAATGGAAGAGGCTACATGGGAAACAGTTGAACACATGGAGAGAAACTATCCAGAGGTGTTTAGTTCTTTGATCGGTGTTTGGGATAGAGGCAAGAATTAGTACCTGACTTTTCCACTAACTAATGTGCTTATATGGTTCTATGTTTATGTGATTTATGTGTGTGTGAATTGATTTGTGTTTGCTAACATAAGAAGTGATAGACTTCCCTAGTGTGAGCGTGATGACCCCGCTAATGTGATAATAATCTATGATTGCACAAAATACAAAGATAGGTTAATTATGTGATTGACGGATTCAGTCTTCTGATGAGCTGTGTACTAAAGTTTCGGGACAAAACTTTTTCTTAAGGGGTGTGTGATGTAAAAGCTAGGATTTTCGAATCCTAATAAATGATGATTAAGGGTGATTAAGTAAATCATCGATAACAATTGACACATAACTCGCGAATTGTGTGTAGATGACGAGTATGAATTCCACCATTATGATTTTGGCGTAAACTTGGACGTATGGGGAAAATTTTACTTTTTCCTCCGGGGAATAATTTTTACCCTCTGGTATTATTTGGAGCATTTGGGAGCTTCAATTAATAAAATTGTAGTTGAGAGAAATGATCAAGACATTGGGTATGTTTTAGATATGAAATAACATGGAAAGGCAAAATGGCCAAAAGAGTCGCTATTTCGTTTCTTAGCGGCTAAGAAAGACGGCTTAGGAAGATGCGTTTTTCGAGAAAGTTGCGGAATAATTATCCCCACAATATGTCAGATTTATTATTCCAATTTCGAGAAGTTTGGAGAAGGGGCTCAAACCGCCTTCGGATCGGTTAAAGGATAACTATCGATTTTGCTAAAGGATAATTATCGTCTTCGCTATAAATAGCGAAATTCATTTATTAATTCATTTCCTTTCATGTTTCCTCGTAAAAACTCTAATTTCTCTCAACCTTCAAATTCAGATCTACTCTTCGTTTGTAATCCGATTTCAATTCCGTTTGAGTTTTCGGATTCTTCTCTTCGTCCTCTTCATTTTGGTACCGAGTTTCTGCGTTTCCGTTGAAGTTAAGGTCAGCTCGAGCCTCCCCTTATATGGCCGGTCCCGTCGCTCAGATTCCGGTGAATCTGATGGTGTCCGAGCGTAGCCTGCGTCGTTGTGATTCCGAATCTTCTTTCGGATCGTCAATCGGGTTAGTAACGAATAAGTTATGAATTTATTCGTTTTCAGTATTGCGATTTGGTATAAATTGACCTTAGGCTTGTCAAAATGGATAATTGGAAATTCCATTATGCTCGTTACTTTATTATGGTGATTATGGGATATTTGTTTGATGAGATCTGATGACAATTGGGTTCAGAAACTGCCTGCGGGCAAAACGTTATTCTGGTGAAATTTAATTAATTAATTAAAGATTAATTAATTAGATTAGGAATCTAGAAAACGCTATAAGCTAATTAAATTCAAAGGAATGAATTTAATTGATGTTTGAAGCAAGAAGTTTAATACGAGGAATATGATATTCTCGACAGGTGGTGTTGAAGACGGTAGACTAACTATAGCTTAGTTGCTCAGTGAGCATATCCAGGTAAGTCTTCGGACTTACTTAGCTTCGATCTGCAGAAACCCGTGCCTGAGAGATTTATATCTCACTGTGTTGATATGTGTTGTTGTTTTGAAATGCCTTGTTGTGTTGAAATGTGAATGTTGATATGCATTGAGATGTGTTATGTGTAAAGCATGCTTGATGTGTTTTATGATGAAAATGACGTTATGATGTGTAAAGCATGCTTAATGTTGTTGTGATTATTATCATGTCATAATTATGAGAAATGGTTAAATGAACATGTGTTAGCCTATTTTGGCGTGCTATTGAATGACATGATAAGCTTGTTGAAACATGATAATGTATGAGATGATAAGCCTTTTGAGGCATGTGATATGATGATGACCTGTAAAGGTCAATAGTATGTAAATTGTTTATGACTCTGAGCTAACCATTAGCCAGGTCGCTAGCTATTCCAGTGAATGCCGGAGCTCGGCCAAGCCCGGATCACTTGCGTTTGTATAAGAATGACACCGAGTCTGATGGACTTCAGGCTCGGGTCGCACACCTAATGAAAATGGTAAATGTTTGCATTAACATGAATGGCAAAATGTTGCATGTGGTTAGAGGTTAAGACCATAACCCACCACGAGAAAGCCTGGCCCGTAGACTTGATCAGTCTGGCTACGACCTAAGAGCAAATGTCTGAATTAACTTAATCTGTGCAATGGTGAGCTCACACCAAAGCCAGAACCGTATAAGCAAAGATTCCGGATTTGGTCCGGGATCGCAAATTGTAAATTTCATACTGCATTCACGTGCATCATTCATAAAAGCATAATATCATCTCATGAGCACGGTATATGGTATTTGAATATATTTGTTGTATTGTGATGTGATAATATAATTTCTCGTGGATAGATTATGATCGGTAGCTAACGGTTTTAAACCGAATCTTTTTAGGTAATGCTGATCATAGGAACGCTTCAGGGATGTCAGCTGCAGGGTGTGGACAGCCGAGGTAGTGTTAACCCAAGGGTTGGTTGAACTACTTTTGAAACTAATCGCTTGCAAGCGAGTCTTTTGTTGGTTGTGTGCAACTGTGTACACATGTTGATTTCAGGCTGAAGTTTTAAGACACCTGTTCAGGTGTCATGTTTTAAAGTGTCGTCTTGGGATATACATACTAACTACATGCACGGTTGTTATGTAAATGTTTTTTTAAATGACAGGTTGAATGTTTTCATTATTTCTTCGTGCTTCTTGTTGCAAGGTCCTATTTGTGAAGTTGTTGTCAGGCTAACTGATGGGACCCACTGTGTGGTCCTTAGCCTACTGACGTCTTGGGTTACTTAAAACTCGGGTCGTTACAACTCTAGCTGTTCATGACAAATAATACAAGGTACACGATCGTATATCAATCAATATAACATATATTTAAGATGATCAAGGTTTATGATCGTGTTGTTCATTATGTTGTACGATCATGTTACATGCGAAGAAAAAGTGTACGATTGTGTACCTCTTTATAAAAATAAAGCGCACAATAACACGTAAAAGGAGCACAATCGTACATATAAAAATAACACGCATATAGTAGTGGAATCAATAATATTGATTTATTTAAATGAATCGTCTCTAAAACATGCTCGTACCCTACCGCAAACGATTCTCACATGAACTTATTCATATAGTTATATGTAAATACCATCTAGCCTAAATGCCTAAACTTGTGATTTACTCAAATTGATGTCATAATCTGTGAACTATTTACACATGAGTCCTTCTTAATGAAGAAACTTCATTTGGTATGTAAGCTGATAGAATATCTTATCAAACCATCCATTCAAGATAAGAAATATATGATTATTTGAACTACAAGACGCAACAAACCTTGAGCATATTCAAGTGGTTGGCTCTTCACAATTGTCAAACTTCATAGTCAATTTAATTGAAAGCTATATACCAACAAAATAAAAAAAAAAATCAATTTTTATTTATTTTTAACTTTGTATATTCTCTATTGTTAATTTGTATGCGACTAAAATAGGTAAATACTTTATAATAGATTAATATTAAATGGTGCATGGGCTTAGATGTTGACAAGGCCCAATCATTTTGTTTGATGATGGATAAGAATAGGATGATATTGACGTTATTTTTATTTTATTTTGGATTTTGTTACGTTAACGGATCATCTAATTTAACAATGGGACATCTCAAAATTGACCAAATTGTCAATTTGTGAACTAATAAAGAGACTAACGATGACTCTATTGATGTCATTGATAGAATGATTTGCTTCTTTTATACGCAACAAATGTACAAATTTATTTGACATTAAAGTTTATAAGCATTACACAAGAGAAGGGGAAGCAATGGGTAAGACATATATCATAAATTCACAAAGAAACAATTTTTATATGTTTAAAGTTACCAACTTTTTCTTTTTTTTAAAAAAACAAAAAAAATTACCACTACCCTCGATGCATTTCCACAAATTTGGATTCTGAATTTAATATATTGAGTTAGCATGATCATTAAATGATTAACATTTTGGATACAAGCAAGTGGACTTCTTGACATTAATATGCCTTGTCATCTTTTATTGCTCTAGCTCATATATTTAGACTTTTAAAAAAATGATTAGGTTAAGTTAGGGTTTGTTGAGCATGTTTTGGTTGGGCTATGAGTAAATATTTCATCTTTAATCTAAGTTGTTTATTTGTTTTTCTTTTGGTAAAAGAAATGAGTTTGAGACGGTAAAGATTTTTGGCGGCTCAAAAGATTGACAAAGAGTCAAACAAACCACCAAAATAAACAAGACAATATACACAAGATTAGGAACGAAGAAGATGAAGGTCGTCAAAAAAGTCAAAACACGAACAACAACGTATTCTAAAGATGACGGGGACGAATCAAACACTACCAAAATAACACTGTTACAAGCAAATACAATAAAATTCCAATACATGAGACAAGTGAAAGACAAAACATAAAGGAAGAGTTTTTCAAACATCAAGAACACACGACTACAACTCTAACCACATAGAAATCAAATCATGCACAAAAAACAACACAAAAACGAAAAATACACCAACACAAAATGATAAAAAAACATATTCTTTAATTTTTGATTATATAATACGGCATTTGTTGCCAACCATTTTTTTAAAAAAAAAACTCTAACCTAGTACTTAGAAATGTTTATATAGTTTTGAAGAAGTTATTTTTTTTTTCCAAATTATTAGTGATAGACGTGTTGAATAATTCGATTGTATTTGGTACAAACACTCTTTCCATTTAATAAATAAGTAGACTTGATGTCGGCCTTAACATCGATATATTTTGAATAAAATTGGATAATGTAGGATTAGTTTAGTTTGAGTTTCCAAGTTATAGGTATATATTCGTTAGACTATTCGTACTTTTTACGTGTCGGATATGTTATTATTAAGTCCAATCATAAGTTAGATAATGGTTATCCTATTCTTATGTATAGAAACGTAAGTGTTATGTAGAGTTTAAAGATTATGTCCCCACAGCCTACCAAGTTTGAGAAATAAACGGATAGGACCCCCTACGTGAATCTGACTCATCCCATATGCAATTAAATAAATTACATTTTTTTTAGGAAAAAAAAAGAGAGCATAATCATTAGTTATAGATGTTACAAGGTAATTCACATCCTCAATGTGATCCTAGGATAATTAATCCTAGATTCAATTCATCTAGCCTGATCAGGAGTATCAGAGGATGTTTCATCAAGATTTATGAATAACTTATAATGATAAGTTTTGAGTGATTTGGGCTCGCAAGCCCAGTTTCAACACATGGAAAGAAGAAATGGGCCCTAAAAATGGGCCCATTAAGGTAAGTGGCCCAATCCAATATTTTGCCTGAAATGCACCATCATTTGAGACTTCCCCAAGAGGTTTTGGTGATTTCCTTTCACTTTAGTTACGAGTTTTTTTGTAGTCACATCGGTTAACGGTAGAGTGAACTTTTTGACCAAGAAATAGTTTGACCCATGCGATGTAACTAATCCAATATCGGACTTTATATGGGAAAACATTATTCATATACGACGATACGTATTCGAAGATCTGGTTGTTTTTATTAGTGCTAATACGCGAGATAAAATTTTTGGGCTCGGCTCGTCAAAAATTTGGCTCAAGCTTGGCTCGTTCAGGTAAAGTTCGGCTCGTTCGTCTAAAATAACACTATATGAACATTATTTTAAATGAGCTATTTGAGCTCGGCTCGTCAAAAGTTCGACTTGGATTCGTTTATAAACAAGCTGAGCTTGAGCATGCTAAGGTTCGGCTCGTATAACACCCCTAGTTTTTAGTGACAAGAATCAATGTGTATCGATCCATATATATAGAGGAAAAGCTAGTACCTTGGATCAAGTCGAACTCATTCAAATTAAAATTTTAATAGATTAATCCAATTCGGAATAGTGAAACAATCCACTTGGTTTGAAAACCAATAACGTTTGATGATCTAGTAAAGTGTCAAGACTCCATTTTCGGCTCTTGTAAGATTTCCGGTTAATTATTCTCACATTTTTTTTTGGTAAGGGAGACGAGTAAGACCATGGTCTAACTCGTCATTATTTCATAAACTCTTAAATAAAGCTAACAAGGGACAAGCCTTTGGGACGCTTCTCCTCGGGCATCGTTTTTCAAAACCGAAATTAAAAGTGGCGGTGGCGATGGTAGCTGAAAGAAACCTTGAGGATAATCATAAGCTAATGAAGCCAAACAATCAGCCGCTCCATTAGCCTCCCGATAAATGTGACGAAACTGGACAAGTCAATCTCTACGTAGTAAGCCTTGGCACCGAGACACCAGACGAAAGAGGGGGTGCATTTGAGAGATGCTTCTAGAAACCAAAGTGAAAATGAACTCGGAATCAATCTCCGCATGAACCTTGCGGAAACCCATATCCCACGCAATCTGGAGTCCGAAGCAAAGTCCCCAAAGCTCCGCCATAGGCACCGTACAAAATCCGATGTTAAAGACAAAACCGCGAACCCATTGCCCGTGCTCATCCCGAATCAGTCCCCCAGCAGTGGCCGCCTTATCAACACCTCGTACGGAACCGTCAGTGTTGAGTTTTACCCATCCGTCCGCTAGCGTATTCCATGCAACATAAATGGACTTATACACCATCCGAGCATTCTTTTCCTGAAGTTTCGTCACAGCAACGTGGCAGACTTTTGCTTGGATGGCAACGAATTCATTCCTAGCTGCAGGGATCGGGCAATTACGAAACACAAAATTGTTGCGCCATTTCCACCCCCACCAGAGTGCGGTGGCAAAGCAAACGTTCCAAGGGTTGCCGGAAACATGAATGGATGCGTTAGACAGATTATTTAAGAGCCATTCATGTTCCAGCGCATTGAAGAATGGCACTTCCAAACCCGACTGAATGAAATTACTCCAGAAAGCACGAGCACCAGAACAATCGCGAAATACATGCAGTGTAGATTCCCGCTCAGTTTGACAAATAGGGCACTTATCGTCAGTCGCAATGTGTCGATGAAAACGCTCCGCATTAGTGAGCAATCTACCATGAACAACTACCCACAAGAAAGTACGTACTCTTTGAGGGACTCCGATTTTCCAAATCAAACTAAACAACGCGGAATAGGGTTGTACAGTGATTTTCGGAGCAATTGCCATTCGATAAGCAGTTGGAGTAGAGAAAGCCCCATTCGCCTCTAACGTCCAAGCAATGCAATCAGGAATTGATGAATCATCATGTAAAGCTATTCCGGCGATTGTTAACAAAGAACTCATCGGAAGAAGCGCGCTGAGCCGGCTCCAATCCCAACCAACCCCGGCAACCAGTAACTAGCGACACAACTAAGCCAATCGGACTCCGGCGGTCTATGAATTACATCCTCGATGAGAGCCCGACCACTACACCAAAGATCAGTCCAGAAGCGAGTGGTTAATCCGTTGCACACAACCCATTTAATACCTTTCAGGATAATGAAATTTTTAGCCGAGAGGATACCACATAGTACATAGGAGCCTTTTCTTAGTGGAGAGCAGTCCACGAAGCAACGCAATCCTTGAATACCGTACTTATCAGCAAGCAAGACCGCCCAAGGTTTGTCACCCTCGATTGAAAACCGCCAAGCGAGCTTTCCGAGTGCAGTAAGGTTAGCGTCGCGAGTAGCTCTCACACCCAATCCCCTCATTTCAATCGGTTTACAGATGGAATCCCATGAGACTAAATGAATAGATCTATTGCCCTCCAGGTCATTCCATAGAAACGATCTGCAAACCCGATAAATTTCATTGCAGATAGTAGTCGGAAGCTTCACCATCCGCATAATATACATAGGGAGAGCAGACAACACCGATTTAATCAACGTAAGACGTCCGGCGAATGAGAGGAATCTGCCTTTCCATGAAGCCAATCTAGATTTGATTTTTTTCATCAGAAAATTAAAGTCGGTTGTGCGCATTCTAGAATGCAGAATAGGGAATCCCAGGTAGGAACCAAAGTTCAAAATGAGCGGAAACCCAGTCTCAGATTGCATAAGGTTCCGGAAACCCTCGCTAACATTAGAGGAAACCATGAATTGAGACTTGCAAATACTAACCTTCAATCCAGAATGGTCACAGAAATCCCTCAGACAGGTCTGAATTAGAGAAACAATTGCCGTGGTGGCTTCACCGTAAAGAACAATGTCGTCAGCGAAAAAGACGTGTGACAAAGCCGGTCCTCCCCGTTTGATAAAAATAGGTTTCCATATCCCGTTATCAACGAGACTCTGAATAGCATGACCCAGACGTTCAAGACACAAAACAAAGAGGTACGGGGAAAGGGGATCCCCTTGTCTCACTCCTCGAGATGGAATAAACCGATCAGTCATTTCTCCATTCCACAGGACGGACATATAATGAGAGCGAATACAGCTTGAGATCCACCCCCTCCACCTCGGTGGGAGACCCATGAGCTCTACTGTTTCCTCGACAAACTCCCAAGAGAGTCTATCATAGGCTTTCTCCAAGTCGATCTTGATAGCCATCCATTTTTTCCCGCGTTTTTTATACACCATTGAATGAATAACTTCCTGAACAAGTATGGCGTTATCTTCTATCATTCTTCCTGGAATAAAGCTACTTTGCAAGGGACTCACAAGGTAGTTCATTAGAGGCTGTAGTCTGTTAACCATAAGTTTAGTAACAAGTTTATAAATCACGTTGCACAAACCAATGGGTCTGAATTTAGACATGTGATCCGGGCTGCCACCTTTGGGAATAAGAGAGATAAGCGTGTCATTAGAACCCGTCGGGAAGGAGGACATTTCGAAAACTCCGAGACAAAACGGACCACTCTCGAGCCCACAGAGTTCCAACACTTTTGGAAGAAAGCAGCGCAAAATCCGTCCGTTCCCGGGGCTTTCAAAGGACTAGAGCTGATACTATCCGGATTCGGGCCGGATCCGGTCCGGGCTTTTTCTAATTTTTTGTCCGGATGTCCGGGCCGGATCCGGGCTAAGCCCGGGTCCCGGGCTTATAGTCATGTCCGTACCCGTCCGGATGTCCGGGCCGGGCTGTCCGCCGGGTACCGGATTCAATTTTTTTTAATTCTAAAAAAAATTGCAATTTTGACTATCTTAAAATTTCATTTTGTATTTTAGTATGCACACAAACAATACATGTTTGAGAATAGGGGTTGAAGAATACAAAGATTTCAAGGAACCCACCAAGCGTCAAAACAACCCTTAACTCCATTCCAATCGGCAATCGCCAAACACCGAAATCAGCCTGAAATTGAAGTCGAAGCCAGCCCGAAATTGAAGTCGAAGACAACCTCCAAACTCGCTGGCCTTCAAACTCCTCCAATGTCAAAGCAAATGTGCTTCCAAAACTCGAAGTTGTAGTCGCAGTCAAAGATGCGTCGTTGTAGATCTTCAACAAACTCCAAAGCCAAAATAGTCGCCAAATCGGAAAAGAAAACAGCCTCCAAATTCGAAGCTAAACCAACCTGAAATCAAGAACGAGATATCTCGTCCAAATCAAGAACGAAACCAACTTGAAATCGACGATGGATGAAGGCTTCATTTGCGAGGGTTGAAGGCTTCGTTTGAGAGGGTAGAAGTCTGGATTTGAGAGGGGAAGTTTGGATCTGAGCGAGGAAGGCTTCGTTTGAGAGAGAACCCGGCCGCTTTGAGAGAACAACATCGAGAGAGAGAACCGGCGACGACGATCTTTTTGTTTGAGAGAGACCTACAGAAATCGGTCAGGAAGATGAAGTTTTACTACTTTAGTGAGTTAGGGTTAGGGTTTTGGGACTAATGGGTATTTATATATATTTTACTTTTTTTTTTATCCGGGCCGGACAAGCAGCCCGGCCGGGCTTTGTAGTTTGTCCTGATCCGGCCCGGATGGCCGGCCGGGCCGGGTTTTCGGCCCGATCGGGCTTTTACTCATGTCCATATCCGCCCGTTTTTGCGGGCGGATGGGCCGGGCCGGTCGGGACAGCCCGGAGTGTATCAGCTCTACAGAGGACCCATTGCGAATAGACATTTCTTGATTTTTAGCTCCAAAAAAGGCCGACAAAGAGTGTTGCATTCATTATCAGAGAGAGAAGGGAAGTGTGAAGGAAACCTCCCAACCCTAGGAACATCGACATCATCCGTAGTAAACAGATCGCGAAAATAATCCCTAGCGTTCTGCATAAGCGAGTTATGGTCGGAAATCCAAATCTCATTGTCGTCTTTAATACAATCCACCCGGTTATATCTTCTCCTTATAACCGTAGAAATGTGGAAATACGCAATGTTTCTATCCCCTTCGGTAATAAACTTGTCCCTCGATTTCTGCATCCATAGCACCTCCTCCTGATTAAGGATAGCGTCAAAATCTTCCTGGAGCTTAGCATGAAGATCAATAAGTCCCTGTGACAGGCATACTTCAATTTCAGCTTGGACGTCATTAAGTCGCGCAAGTAACACCGACTTCTTCTGATCAATCCTTCCGAAACTCTCGTAGTTCCATCGCTGTAACCTAGTCTTGAGGATACTCAGAGCAAAAACAAGATCATTGTTCCGGTCTGAATTCCAGCATTCAGTAACCACTGGCAAGAATTCCGGTTCCAAAAGCCATACAACCTCAAATCGGAACGGACGCCGGGATTTATCAACTAATTATTCTCACATATATGCACTTTTTTAACATCTTCTCTCACTAGTATAATTGGATAATTTCTGTCTAAATGTTTTGTCATATATGAGAAAACTAAGAGTTTATTTTCCTTATTTGGACTTTGTTCTTGACTTCTCCGATAGCCTTTAATAATCAAACACTAGAAAAATAAAAAAATACATTTCGATTTTTAATGATCTTTTTGTTGATTGGATTCAAAGTTGGACTTTGTTCTTGACTTCTCCGATAGCCTTTAATAATCAAACGCTAGAAAAATAAAAAAATACATTTCGGTTTTTAATGATCTTTTTGTTGATTGGATTCAAAGCGGGTATCTCACTTCATCTTTTTTTTTTTTTCTTAGGAAAAAGAGTTAGTGATCTACGACGCATCTAGTCGCGCTTATTATATATGAAAAAAAAGAGTTATATAGTCATCAAGCGGGGATAGCTAGGGGTGTAATACGAGCCGAACGAGCCGAACATCGGCATTCTCAAGCTTGACTCGTTTAGAAAGTGAACGAGCTCGAGCCGAGCTTTTAACGAGCTGAGACCGAGTAGCTTTGCTAAAATAATGCCTCCTATGTGTTATTTTAGCTGAACGAGCCGAGCATTGACATGCTCAAGCTCAGTTCGTTTATAAATGAGTCGAGCCCGAGCCAAGCCTAAAATTTATATGAGCTTTAAAATGTAAGTTTGACTCGTTTATAAAGTGAACGAGCTCAAGCCGAACTTTTGAGGAGCCGAGCCCGAGTAGCTAGCTTGTCTCATATTACAGCCCTAGGAATAGCCCGACTCCTAACATCTTTTGAGGAAAAAAGTTACTAAACTATCGGAAATATCACACAATACATTTAATCCAATAAGAAAATTTAAAACATGAGAAGCAAGAAAATCCACGTAACAAAACGACCTACACGAACCTAATGTTTGAATTTAAAATTTTTTTTGTCAAACTTTGACCCGGTCCAAAAAAACGATCTACATGAACCTGGATCAATCCCAACCCTAAAATGTTTAAAACGACGAGCCTAAGATCCGGCCCAATCTAGTCCACACAATTCAACCTGAAACCATAACATACCCGAACCCGACCAAAAACCAGCCCAAACCCGAGCGTAACCAACTTGAAATAAACCAAAGCAAACTCGGTCCAAAACAGACCCGAATCCAAAGCATACTTGATCTGAAAGAAACCCAAGAAAAATCCAAGAGAAACCCAGTTAAATAGTAACTTAAATATTTTTTATTGATTTGATATTTTCAATTGGAAACGAATATTATTAGCGAAACTTGTATATTATAATTAAACGAGAAGTTGATCGTATACTAATTAAGCATAGCATGGAGTATTATAATGTCTAAATATATTATAAACAATTTAATATATATTTTTGTATCAATAACTAATTAGAAGATAAAAAAGTATATATACTTGAATTTATACTATTATTTATAATTTTATAACCTTATATTCTAAATGTCATACGCTGTAAATATAAATATTTTTTATATTCAAGATATTATAAAGTTATCAAAAGGATGAGACATTGTGAAAACATAAATTATTCATTTTATTATTGTATTTTAACCAAAAAATTATTGAATACAAAAATATAAATAATATAATATTAGATCAGTAATACTACATCGTTAAATATTTATTGTTTTTTAATAATAAATATCGCCACATATTTTATCTCGTGAAATTGTTTAAGGGATTATTAAACTAGATTATTTTTGTTGATTGTTTTAACTTAAATTTTAATTCAGTTTCACTCGAAGATTTAAGGGCAACTTTGATAATTAGGTCTTTTTGAAAAACTAGGGTAGTAAGTAGGCTTTTAAATGTTTCAATTAAATAAATATATCCCAACCTTTTGTATTTATTCTCAAACTCTACCCACTCTTTTCTAAAAGGGTACATTTACTAAATATAAAATTAGAAAAAAACTAATAAATCAAATTATTTCTATTTATTTTTCGATTTTTATTAATTACTATGAAAATTATTAAAAATTATATTTTAAAAAATAATCCTTCAACAAAATCTACCCAAACACTTGTATGCAAAAAAGGAGAGAAATACAAGGAAGGGTGAGTGTTGTAACCGAATATATATGACGAGGACGTATCTATCTTGAGAGGGAGTGAACACCACGTAGCCCGCCTCTTCAACATTCCAATACGTCAATTCCTTATCTTATACGTACCATATCCAACGGTGTCGTTTCAAACAACTCCACTTTAGCTAACTCTTTTTCTTCTTCTAAATATCATCTTTTTTTAGTTAACTCATACTATCACTATAAATTTGAGTCTAATATATGATACTTTGTGTAGTTTTTTGCTAAACCTTTAACATTTAGATGGGTTATCAAATAAAGTTATACACTATAGTATTTGTTACTTTATAATCGTACGTTGTGTATTATTTTGAAACTTTTATACAAGTTTTTTTTTTTATATTTAATTTTTATAATTTAATATTATATTTTTAATGAGCATAACTTTCGGGTAAACTAATTTACTTATATTATCCACTTAAATTTGACATGAATATTACTTATGTTCCTTCCATATGAAATAAATATATATTTTTAGCTCTTAAATATCCATTAAAAAGGGTACCATGGTAAATTACTTTGGACTAAGGGTGTGTTTTGTTTGTGTATAATCCCCATTTATAAATTAGGATACGAATAATATATCATCTAGCATTGTTTGCTTTATAAAAATAAAAACTAGTTTGGTTTACAATGTTACACTGACGATGATATGTTTTAGGATTTGTTTGGTGTGTTGATTATTTAGGGTTATTTGAGGGTAGATTAATTTTGGATTTTTTTCATCCGTCATGACATGAAAATTATATTTCCATACTAATCTCGATACACATCAAACGGACTTTTTTTTGTATAATAATTAATTAAATGGGGTGACATATTGTACAGTTGTACTAAATGTTGGTAGAATAAACTCTCAAAAATATCCGTGAAATTTAAAATTTGAAAAATACGAAGCAATAAACCTAAATATATGCAATTCTTTATATCGATTCACAAGGAACATAAACCTAAATATACCAATTTTTTGAATTATTTGATTATAAAAATTCTGAAGTATAAAAAAAAAGAGAGACAAAGACGTAAGTACAAAAGCAATGAATGGTTTTTGGCAAGATTTAGGATTTGGAAAATGTGAAAGTTATAGCCTTGTTGTGGATAGGTCATCGCTATCCTTTGAGCATGTTGTAGCTGCACATTCAGGAGCCTCTGCTATAATAGGGATGTGTCATATCTCATTTGGTTAATCACTTGTTTAATGGATAAAATTAAAATTTATTGAATAGATAAAATGTATAGTTGATTGAATAAGTTTATTTTATTTTAAAATTTTTATAAATATTTAAGAGAATGAAGCTTATTAAAATTCATGCAATTGTAAAATTGTCAAAAGAGGTTTATTTTATGTTTAAATATGAATTTTTTTCATGTAGCTTATGATGTAAGAAGAATTTAAGTTTTCGTAAGCTAGCATAAATTTGGGTTCCTAACTTACATTTTTTCTTATAAGCTCCATAAATTTTAAAAACTAGTAAAAAATGACTTTCTTAGATCCGGTTACAATAAAATTGTAGGAAATGAATGAATAATTAGTACAACTAATTTGAAATTAAAAAAATGTGTCCGTAGGGCGACGCTCAGTACTTACCTTAACCTTTGTATCAAATCTGTTTTCGGTTTCAATATGATATTTAGATTATTTTATTAGGTGGATACGATCACACATAACGTATCGTATACATTAACACGAGCTATATAATTTTAAAAAGATCGAACTATTTTCTTATTTATGGGGATAGTTTGTTGATTTTTGGTTGTTCGGATAGTTTATATTATTTTTCCTCATAAAAATTTGTGAATTTGTAGTCTTTATTGGAGTTGTTCTCACTTCGGTCTACTCTGAATTGTGATGTATACGTTTCACAAGTAGTGGAAGAAGCAGCTCTGTAAATACCAATTGTTGGGAAATTTGCAGTTTTGGATGCTTTCTTCTTGATATTTGCAACTGAAGCGAACAGCAGAAGAACAATAACCCATGAATAAATAACCTCAATTCAAATATGTTCAATTATTGAGAATGAAGAGGGTTCTTCGTTACCCCAATCAACACCCAAATAGACCCTTACATATATACCAACACCCAAACAGCCCCACTCGCGGCTAGACCACGTCGCGACCGCAGCAAGAACACTTGGCCGCTATAAGAGTATATGGTAACTGATACTTTGTATTGACAAATAATGGTGGTATTTATACACTGTGAGATAGATGAGAGAGGGATACGGATTATAACAATCTGGATCATAATAACTTAGTTGATAAGACTAAATATATCTAAATTCCCCTCTCAAGTGAAGCATATTATATGGAGTTGTAACTTGGATATGAGTTGTTGAAATTGAGATCTCTACAATGGTCTTGTCAGCACATCTGTCAGCTGATCCCTTGTTGAGACAAAACTGACCTGTAGAAGACGTTGCTGCACTTGCTCTCGAACAAAGTGATAAGCCAACGCAATGTGCTTCATACGTGAATGAAAAACCGGGTTTAAACATAGACTCGTAGCTCTCATATTGTCACAATAGATTGTAGGAACAATTCGGACAGGTCTGTTGAGCTCCGTGTTCGCTCCAAACGGTGTGTGCAAGCTTTAAATTTATAACCCTAGACGTAAGCTTAAAACAAGGATGCGAACCCGCAGTGTACGGGTCAATCGTAGTAAAAAGCAAGGAATTCCAAGGGTCGATCACAGGGACTTAGTGAAACAAAGTCCGGTTACTCAAGATCTAAAGATAAGCGGACAAAGCTGAGGTTTTTGCATAGGGAAGGTGTTACTAAAGTGGAATAGATCACCGGGTAAGTCTCACTACTCACTAATCCAAAACCGTAACTCCTATTACCGTGTAAGTCTCAAGGAATTAAGATAAAGAACTATAACCTCAAACTAACACACCATCTAAGGGGAAAGAATCAACCTTTACCGGGTAAGTCTCAGGCTAACTCACAAAGATGGGATGAAAGCACACTCAAACCCTAATAAAGGATAAACCTTTATTACCTACACTTATGATCTTTGGTAAACAAACTAAGGAATTACCGGGTAAGTCTCATCCTAAGCTTGCATTGAACCGGGAAAGGTATAATAAGAATAGAATTTGGCAAACTCTAACACTTAACTCTCAGTTTCGGATCAGATAAGTCACATCGGTCAGCCAAATTCCACCCCGGCCGAGATGTTCATCGACTGAACGAGATGCTTAGGGTTAAGGTTAAAGACTCAAACTTTCAGGGTCCTACTGGAATTTAAGACTATTCTATCATTGTTTTTCCCACAACCTTCAGCCAATCACCCTAGAATCACACAAGGAAATTAGCCACTCATCATCATGAAAGTATTAATCAAAAGTATGGGAAGAAGGTGAATATTTGAACAAGAAGAATTTAATGAAAAGACTTCAATAACTGAATCAAATATCACAACAAAGCATTCCTTGGATAGAAATCCAACAAGCAAGATAACAAGGAAGAGAATCTAAGGTAATCTTACAAGAAAACCTTCAAAAGCTATGAAGCTACAATCTTCCTTCTTCAACCTTCAAAAAGGTTCTTCAAATCTCCCAACTGGAGTGTGGCTGCAGCGGTGTAAAAACCCTGATCGATGGTATGCGAGATGTCCAACTGTATGCGGATGTCGGATTTGTGGGAAATCCAACCCTTTTTATAGGAAAATAACCCTCCAAAGATAAGATATCTTAGAAAGATCTCTTCCCATAAAAATAGGTAAAATATAAGATCTATAATATCTTCTTCCTTCCAGGAGCCAAGCCCAAAAATATAAGATCTTCTTTCCAAAGATAAAAGATCTCAGCCAAGAATAAAATATTCTCGCCGCGTCCTAGGTATTCGCCTCGGTCGAGTCGACTTCCCTGGATCACCTCGGTCGAGGTGAATCTGTGGTCAACCGAGGTGAGTCACAACTGAATGTGAAATCTCTCAAATCTGGTCCAAAGTGAATCTCTAATCCATGGCTATGCTTCCTGGATGGTTCCTTATGTTCCTGAATGTAGCTCCAATGACTCCATAGCTCCTTTTGCTCCTTTTTGATGCAAAACGTGCCATTTTACCTACGATTACAACAAAACTAGGTGTAGACCTCGATTCCCGCAAAGGTAGATGAAATGGTAATATAATCACATATTATACATACAAACATGCAGATTATGAAAGATAAAACGTCCAAACAAACCCCAAAATATAGACTATAATTCATGCTATCACCCCGTAAGGAGATTCTTTACCTAAACAATTTCTAACGCAGTGTCAGCTAGAGCTTTATATTTTGTCTTAGTGGATGATCTGGCAACAGTCTTTTGTTTCCCGGAACTCCAAGAAATGAGATTGAAGCCATAAAACAACATGTAACCAATAGCGGAGATGTAGTCGCTTCTGTCTCCAGCCCAGTCGGTACCAGAAAAGGCGTGTAGGGAGGCAGATTGTGATATGGAGATGTTAATGCCGAGATAAAGCGTGCAAGACAAGTACCTCAGTAAGCGTTTTAATGTCGTCTAGTGAACCAGTATGGGTAAGTGCATGAATTGCGAGAGTTTATTAACAAAGTACCTTATACTGGACGTGTAAGGCTGAGGTACTGAAGGGAGCCCACAATGGTGCGGTAGTCTGTTGGTGAAGGTAGAAATGAATCACTGTGGCACCGCAGATCATCAGACGTCGACATAGGAGTGGTCGCTCATTTAGCTTGATCCATACCCGATCGTTGAAGGAGATCATCAATATACCGCTTTTGGGACAAGAAGATACCCTGCTGCGTTGGTATTACTTCAACCCCAAGGAAATAGCTTAGATTGCCCAAGTCCTTTACAGAGAAACGTTGTGACAGTGAGGCAATTATTTTTTATACAAGGAGGTGAGAGTTACCAGTTACGATGATGTCGTCCACATATACCAACAAATAAACTATGTTGCCAGAATTGTTGTAGACAAACAGTGATGTATCAGAGATGGAATTGACAAAGCCAAATTCGAGAAGAAAGACCTTGAGTGCAATATACCATGCCCTAGGAGCCTGTTTTAATCCATAAATAGCCATGTCAAGTTTGCTGAAATGTGTGGGGTATTTCTCATCAACAAAACCCGGTGGTTGCACCATATACACATCTTCCTTGAGTCTTCCATGTAGGAAGGCATTGTTCACGTCCAGTTGGCGTAGAGGCCAGCCACTTGTTACGGAAAGTGATAGCACTACTCTCACAATTATGGGCTTGACTACAGGAGAGAACGTCTCCTTATAATCCCAACCTAGGCGCTGATGAAAGCCTTTGGCCACTAGTCGAGCCTTTAACCTGTCAGCTGAGCCATCAGGGAGATATTTCAATCGATATACCCATTTGTTTCCAACTACATTCGTACCAGAGATCGGTGGCACCAGCTTCCACGTTGCATTTGCAACAAGGGCATTGTATTCTTTCTGCATAGCGGACCTCCACTCCTTGGATTTTAGAGCTCGTGTAATGGATCTGGGTTCTATCGGATGTGTAGGAACTAGAGTTGTGGTGAGGTTAAGTTTCTTGTAGGGATTGGAGATGTTGTTTTTGTAACGGGTTATCACTCCCTATCGTGTAGGATTGGGCAACATGGTGGTGGAGATAGATGATGGTGTAGGATCAACAGAAGGCGTAGGGTTTAGGCTGGGAGGTATAGCGACAATAACAGGGTTTGAAGAAGCGGGCTTGGGCAATGTAGGGGCTGGATTAGTGGGCCTGGATATTGTGGTATTGGTTGGGCCGGTGGATACACGTGCTGGAGTATTCATCTAAAACTGAGATGTTGCGGGTTTATTTGAGAAGATGGTAAGCCCAAAGCTAGACCATTCATCTGAGACTCAGTACTTGGAGTTTGATTCTGCAGTGTGCATATTGCGGTAAAACATTTTGTCTTCAACAAACTTCACATCCCGTGAGGTATAAGTTTTCTGAGTGGACGGATCAAGACACTGATATGCATTATGAGTGGAGGAATATCCGATGAAAACACATGGTACATACTTGGGAAGAAGTTTATGTGGATTATAAGGTTTTAACCAAGGAAAACATAAGCACCCAAAACTTTTCAATTTTGAGTAGTTGGGATGCTTATTTGTGAGTTTAAAGAACGGAGTGATCGACATTATGAATGGTAGGCGTGGGGAGACGATTTATGAGACAGGTGGCAGTAATCATAGCATGTGGCCAATGATCCAAAGGAATACAGGAATGTGTGAGCAAGGAAAGTGATGTTTCGACCACATGTCGATGCTTCCTTCCGGAGACTCCATTGGGTTCCGGAGTGTGTGGAGTGGAGGAGTTGTTAGGTGTGAGATCCCGAAGGAGCTCAAAAGAGGAGGAAGAGCAATGTGCTCACCACCGTTGAATACAATACTTTGATTTTGTAGCCAAAATAATTTTCAACCAAAGTTTTGTATTTGATGAAAATGTCTTTTGTCTCGGATTTGCCAAGGAGCGAAGTTGCTGTAAATATATAGTAATGGAGTCTGTACCTTTCATGACAGACCTTAGACGATCCTTGACCTGTTTGGCATGCCCTCTGGATGGATTTTCGTACGTGAGACAACAACGTAGTCATGACTCCCCTTTAAGTTGTCTCAACAACGACAAAACTAGCGACTTCTGAAGATAGAGTTCCCAGAAGTGCTCCGTACACTAGTTTGTCCTGCCGATTGTATGTATGGAACGCCGGATTAGGGTTCGATGTGTTGTCAAGGGTTCCCGGAGGGATTTCGATTGTGCCGAGGACGTAACCCTGCAGATCAAATCCTTCTAGTCTGGCAACAACTGCTTGTTTCCGGTTGAAGTTATTTGTTGGAACAACCTTGCAGATGTTTGTAAGCACCACCACTATGATGGTTTCGTTGGTTCGTATGGATTTGCTAAGGAAAAGGCAAATTCAGTCATGGTGATTGAAGTGATTAGTTTGAGTTGTTTTGTGTGGCGGATTACGGCTCTGATGCCATATAAGAGTATATGATCACTCATACTTTGTATTGACAGATAATGGTGGTATTTATACACTTTGAGATAGATGAGAGAGAGAGAGATACGGATCATAACAATCTGGATCATAACAACTTAGTTGATAAGACTAAATCTATCAAATAGCCTCGACCGCGGACCACTGTTACCACGGAGGCGGTGACTCGGAAAAACAGGGTGTTACAACTACAACAACGGGAAATCGATTTTTACTAAAGTGTCGAAATGTTGTCTTCCCGATCAAATCGGCCGACCCAAACCCACAAATCGGCCGACTTGTCCCACCAATCGGCTGACATAGTCTCCTCATTTCAAAATATTTGACATATCTTCCAAAATGCATTTTGCTACGAGTCGAGCCATGCAACGATAACTAATCGGTTGCCTTGACCATACCAATTGGCCGACTTGTCCCTATTCCGCATCCGGCTTGGAAGGTCAATCTTTCTTACCCTTTTTTCTCTTTTTGTTTTGGTTTGTCTTTCAGCTCATTTGTTCTGATATTTTTATCTTTTATCCTTAAAAAAAGAGTTTAATAGGATTACTCTCAAACCATAGGATATCCTACCTTTAAATAAGGCAATTTAACCATTAATTTTCTTTATCTAGTTCATAATCTAAATTTTAGACATTTTACAACTAGCATAAGACTAAACCGATCGAATCGGATTCCATAGTGGTCGGCCGATCGGTTCATACAAATAAGTCGATTTGTTGGGTTCAGGCTGATCGGTTCATTCAAGTCGGCCGACTTGCACCCTGTACGTAGATCAATCTATATGATTTTAATACCGACTTCAATTACTTTTTCGTGACACGTACACCTTAAAAAAAACATTTTTTTTTAATCATTTTTTAGTATTATAGATATTTTATTACAAGTCGAAAAGAACATCGATTTTTACAAAAGTAACTACTAGAAACTAGAAAGAATCCATAGTGTACGTTGATAAATATCGATTTCTCAAAAAATATCAGACAAGGGTAAAGACAAATATATTTACAAGGCGGTATGTCACGGCGTTACAAGATCATCTTGTTATCACAAACTCATTATTATACTCTTAACGTTTATCACAGCTGACCATAGTTCACATATGGACCACATTATTCCATCTAAGTATTATAGTCCTCCCAAAAATATTAAATCTACAAAAAAAAAAAGTAATAATCTATAAATATACCCAAAAATAATGTATAGCCTTGCACGTCAAGGTTAAACAACCAATCCAAATCTTAATCACATCCCAAAAATAATGTCCTCCAAACCCTAATCCTAAAACGACCACCATGAGATATCAAAAACAAGATATCGGATTACGAAAATATTACATTCGCGTTTTTATAAGAACAAAGTTATCTAAGTTGTCCTATGAAAGTGTCCTTTCGTAGGACAACTTAGAATTAATCGGACCGTTTAAGATTGTTAGGGGAACCGCAAAGCTAAATGTTAAACGAGTTTGATTAACCGGAATCTCGATCGAAAACGAACTCGATGAACAACTTTCCCACTTGCTTGAATATGATATGTATTCCGGCGTTCTAGTTGGTGTGACAAAACTAGGGTTTCAAAAAGTTTGGAGCTAGGGTTTCCTTTTCGATCTTCTCCATTCATTAATAGTATAAACAACTTATTAGTAAATAGTTAATTGTGGTAGCACTTGCTGCTACATATGTTCTCTAATATTGTCTTCTTCCTCTTCTCTTTCAATGCATTTGTTTTCTTGTTTGCCTTATAATACTCACGTGAATACCTCTTCATTAAGCCACTTGCTATTGTGTGCTTCTCTGATCACCAGGCCCCTCTTTTTTTGGTCCTCCTTTCTTCATACATAAGTACTACATAGTTTAATTTCATTGCCTCCTTACGCCTTCTTCTTCATCTTACACTTCTCTCCTGATTCATCTGTGTTTCGTACCCGGTCATGAGTACTTGTTCGCGTTTTTTGAATCTCCAACCTTCTTATTCTATAGACTTAAATAAACAGCAGGAACAGCAGCTCTATGATCATGATCAAGTAGTACTTCATCACCATAACATGACACCACCGGTTAGCTTCTCGAGTTTAGAACCTCGTTGTTCTTCTTCTTCATCTTCTTCGTTCCCACCGATATTCTCCAATCCAGTTCAAGATCAAATAGGATACTTATACATGGGATCACAACTTCATCAATCACCATACCGACATGAGGTATGTTCATATGTATTATTAGTACAAAAAATTGTATATAGTTAATTTTTGTTTAGGGCTTAATTTCATTTTTTTCTTTGGTGATCAAGGTTGAAAATTTCAGCTCATACGAAAGTGGGTTGTATGATCAGACATCCTTAGAGATCAACAAAGATGTAAACCATACCAACTTGAAATTCATTATTTGTAAGAAAGATGATCGGAATCTTGACGGTGGGAATGGTGGTGTAAGTGATAGTGGTGGCGAGATGAACGGCTCATCGGTCAAGTGGATGCCCTTGAGAATTATGAAGAAGATTATGAGAGCTGAGGAGAATCAAAAGAACCAAGTTCCACCTGTACCGGTGAAACTCGAAACCCGCGATCTTATAAGCAAAACCCTAATCGGAAAATCTCATATTACTAGCAGCAACAACAACAACAATAATACGATTAGGGTTTGTTCGGATTGCAACACCACAAAAACCCCTTTGTGGAGAAGTGGCCCCAAAGGCCCTAAGGTATAATTAGTATATATCATGTTCTTCAATTTTCTTACTCTTTTTACACGTCCCATGTATCAGAAATATATGACATATTGATATTTTATCATAAAATCAGTTGACAATAGAAAGAGAAATACCCAATACACGAGCATAACAAGTTGTGTGATTAAATGCAGTCGCTTTGTAACGCGTGTGGGATCAGGCAAAGGAAAGCCAGAAGGGCAATGGCATTAGCTACAAATGGTTCAATACTTCCAAGTAATATGTCGAGCTCAATGATGAGGACCATAAACAGCCACAAGAAAGCCCCAAACAACAACAATGGATTCGGGACACAAAAGAGACGGTCCAAGGTTGTTAAGCCATCTCGCGATCATCACCATAGAAAGATTTGCTTTGAAGAATTCGCTTTGAACTTGAGCAAGAAGTTGTCCCTCCAACAGGTTTTCCCACAAGAAGAGAAAGAAGCCGCGATCCTACTCATGGCCTTATCTTGTGGCTTCGTCCATGGGTAGAGAATACGAGTATTTAATCACTCTAATAAAAAACAACAATGAATTCGAGCTTGTGCTCAGTATTCTTAGGTCGGATTTCGAATGCATGTTTTGTTGCAAGTTTGCATTGAGATGTATGTTTTAGCTATAGAATTAGGGTTCATGATTGTTCTCTTGATAATTTGATGAGAAATTCATGGTGAAGAAGATAGCCAAAGAAGAGAACAAAGTAAGATGGGTCAGTTGTTCATCTCCACCATGATTTTTTTGTTCTTTTTCACTTAAATATTTCAATAAATTTATTTGAACTTTTGCTTGGATCATTTGATGTCTATGATCGGTTTAATTTCGAGCACAGGGTCATATGTGTGTAATATTTTTGTCCCGGTTGTTGGATGATTTGATTTCATTCAAATAATATGTGGTTCATCGCCTCCTTTGAGAGGATAAGATTGTACTGTGAATATTTCACTTGTCAATCTGGTTCGACTTAAGTGTTTCTTAAATTTGATAATTAGGGCCAGAGAAGTTCTAAAATTAATCTTAGCATTATCTAAAGGTCATAACCCTATATATAAAATACGAATTTCTGTAAATGATGCAAATATATAACAAAATGGATGTTTATGGGTGTATACAACTATTTTTTAGAATATGAATATTTTTTTAGTTTACAAAAATAATACCGAAAATCATTTAAAAAATATATAAATATGTTATGTCATCGGCTTCTAGTAAGGTTAACAAAAATATCCGATCCGACTAATCCGAATCAACTAACTTGAAGATTCGATCCAAAAAAATCTAAATCTAAATATATATGTTAATTAATTATTGAAAATTTCTCATGGTGCCCATAAATTTTTCTACTTTCTGTTTGATAACCATTTGTTTTTGTAATTTCATGTGATGCCCATAAAATTATGATTAATTAATTTTCATAAGCATTCTTTATTTTCCATTCAATTTCTCATTAGTTATTAGTTGAATCTTTGTAATTGATAAACTAAAAAAAATTTCTTTTAATGTGGAGATATCAGATATTGTTATCATCTTTTTTTTATTAAGGTAATCTAAGTTTTTTTATACATATTTTTTTATCATTATAACTATAAAAATTCGTGGTTCTAAATGTGCCGGTTAAAATCTATATTCTTCACCAGAACTACGCACTTCGCATGCGTAGTTGGGTGAAAATCAACTATGCATATAGGATGCGTAGTTGAAGTACAAAAAAGAAGAAGGAAGAATTGACATTGTAGGCCTTTTACACCATGAAGTTGGAAATTAGGGTCTCCCAATTTGTAATTTATATAATGGGCTCCTATACAGTAGATGAAATCAGGAAAAGTACAAAAAGTGGTAACTATTGATTTGATTGGTGACAATGTTTATGTACATTTTACATGGAATTTGTGTTCAATAAATGCAGCCTCCTTTTTCTTCCCTATTTATAAACCCATGTCTCTTCTTCTTCTTCCCTTCAAACGCAGATCATTTCTTCTCCCATAGCTCAAATTCTTCCAAACGCAGGTCCTTTCTTCTTCCCTTCACCGGAATCTGGAAGCAGCCCCCTATTTTATTTCTAGGTAAGCAGCAACGTTTGTTTTTAGGTAAGCAATACCCAAATCTGCATACCCAAACTGCACACGCATATACTCAATAAGCAATAAAAAAAATGCATATCAATCACTCAATAAAAAAATACCCAAAACTGCACACACATATACTCAAAAATGCATACCCAAACTGCACACACATATACTCAATAATCAATACCAAAAAAAACTATCTTCAATAACAAATACATACCCGAAACAACTAAAGCCTATCTTCAATAATGCATACCCAAAATGCACACACATATACTCAATTTAAAACAATGCCCAAAAAATGCAAACGTTAAGTAATCAATCTCTTTCATAATACATACTCAAACTGCCCACACAAAATCAAACACATACCCACTACTACTTACTAAAACGAATCAAATGCATACCAAAAATCTAGTAAAAATAGATTACCCAAAAAATACAGATCTGGTTCCTGGCAACGACGGAGCATACAGCGGTGAGAGAGAGGAGGGTTGGTGACGGAACTACGATCAGACAATGGCGCCAGTGCCGGAAACCAGTGGCGTAGCCCCTCCTCGTGTCAACCTTGACGGTGAAACCCTAGATCTCTCGCTCGCCCTTCAACGGAAACCCTAGATCTCTCCCACTCGAAGGAAACCCTAGATCTCTTGCTCGCCCTTTGGCCTGTTCTTGTTTTCCCGGCCAGATTTTTTTGGAAGAATGGAGGAGATGAGAAATGGGTTTCTAAATGAATGAGTTAATGAGAGTTCTTTCTCACTTTATTTAAAAAAATCAAAAAGTCAAAAGTAAACATCATATCACTATTTAAATTTTGTACATCACCATCATTTCAATTGACCCCCTATTTTTATAGCTGCATGCCTAATTTTTATTGTTTTTTCTAGGAGCCCATTTTGCAAAAGTAATATCTTAAGGATCTTATTTCCCTAATTAAGTCAAAAAAAAATTACACTACAACTACGCACCACATATGCGTAGTTGAAAAAAATATCAACTAAGCACACGAAGTGTGTAGTTGTGGTGAAGAATAAAGAATTTCACCGTTACATCTAACATTGACCTTTAAATTAAGTTACTCATAATGTCCTTAATGTTGTTAAGAATCTCATGAATATCATAAACCAACACAACAAACTCAAGTTAAAATCTTCACTAAACCTACACATTAACTAGATAGCTTTAATATGTTTTAAAAATAAGTTTTTTTTAACTAAATTTATTGGGAAAAAAAATTAGGCATGGTATTAAGGTCACTTGTTAGTGTAGGGAATTATGGAGTAATTTGGACCGTTGATTGACTTGATCTAATGGTGTAGATCTTTTCACCAATTACTCAATATTATAAGAGGTGTGGTTGCGATTTTATAATTTTAAAGGGTGCGGTGGCAATTTTGTAATTTTATGAAGATCAGTGACATTTTTTCCAACGGACATTTTTTTATTCAAAGTTTTGTACAGTTCGTTTAAATTATTTGTTCTATTAGTTCAAACTACTTGTATCAGTTACTCATAGTGGTTTATGAGAAAATATTGTAACAGTTATCTTGTTAGTTCAATTTTTACAAAATTTAAATACCACCATTTAAATATCTTCGAACTAATAATACCCAAAATTTAAACTAATATTATAAAAGTTGATTTTTTTTATAATGCTTGGCATATATAACTTAAACCAACAAATTAAAACTATCTATATAATGTGGGTTTTAGTGAAGATTTTAAGTTGAGTTTGTTGTAAGACCCCAGTCACCGCCCCCGCGGTGAAGTGTGTCGCCCCTGCGGCTGACTACAGATTGCGCCCAGTCTTTCTTTCGTTCGTTTTATCTTCCTTCCATAGAATATCCGATCTTCTATCTATGGGTCGGCTTCCTTATCTTATTCTTAACCCTAAACGTCCTTTCTACTATCTTTCCAGCCCGTCTCTATATATTCCCGCCTTTTCCTCCTTTTTCCCGTTTCTTGCTTACGTTTCTTCAAACCCTTGAGAGCTGCAGCCGTCACCTTGCTTCCTGCGACCTTGCTGAACGTGTAAAGTTCATCTCTTCCGGTTTCTTCATCACGTTCATGTACTGCAGTATGCTTCCTTCTTTCTCTTCGTTTTCTTCTTCTTTCTCTCCTTCTCGTCTTCTCCAAGAATCAAGTTTGAACCTTAATTCTTGTTGGCTTCTCGTTGTTGATGTGTTGTTGTTCTCAGGCTCTTCTGGTTGAGTCTTGATGTGGTTGGATCAAAGGTTCGAGCTTTGGATCCCTTGCTGAAAAGTTTTTGTCGAGAGAGACTTCGACAGTGTTTTGTCACGATTTCCCCCCGCGCCTGCACAAAGCCGCCCCTGCGCCACTGTCACGTGCCGTCCCTGCGCCTCTGGCCAGCCGCCCCTGCGGTTTCCTCTGCAGTAGCTCCCGTCTTTGGTGAGTTGCTTCCTTCCTTGTTTTTCCTCGTTCCTTTCTTGGTTTTTTATGGTTGTTCTTTGCCCTGAGTATGTTGTAAGACTAGGGTTGAGCACTTAGCTTGTGGAGATCTCTTAGAGATCATTGAGACTAGAAGTTATAGACTTCTAGCAACCGTTTCGTTCTTGATTTGTGATGCTTGTGTGAGCAGGCTTTCCTTGCTCCTTTCCTGAGGGAAACTGAGTTGTTCCTGAGTTGTTGTTGAGTTTTGTTTACCTTCAAGTGAGGTAAGAACCTTTGACTTACTTAGCTGTAATAACCGAAAATTTTAAATTTCCGGTAAACCGAATTTAACCAAATCCCGATACGTCAATCTTAAATAAATACATAAATAAAATAAAACGAGTTTAAATTCTATCATATTATGTGACCTTAAGTCACATAAAATGATGAAACTATGTAACCGGAAATATTTCCGTACCAATAAAGTAAAAATAATAATTTACTTAATACAGACTATAATTTCGTAAAATTTTACGCAAATGCCCTACCGCTCCGTACGCGTAACGGGTTTCGCTTCAGCTCGTTTTAATGAAGAAAAAGTGGGCCCATTTACATTGAGTGCTGCCGGCCCAGCCCAGCCCAGTCTTAATCCTCAAATTAAATCCTAATTAACCTACCCTTAATTTCTACCCTAATCTAACCTGTAACTCGTTCTTTACTTTCATCCGCCGCACGCTCGCCTGGGAGGAGAGACGCACGCCTCGCCTGGGAGCAAAGACACCACGCTGCCGCCGGACCTTGATCCTACAACCACCCGCCGCTGCGACCTCCAAGGCACCACCAGGTGAGCACCGTCTCCATTCCGTCTCTCTCGTTCTTCCCCTTCTACTTGCGAGTAAAACAGTCCGTAACCGCTGGCTTGCGCACAACATCCAGACGACACCGGAGGAGGACTGCAGTAGCACCCTAGCCGCCACCGAGCCATTGCGCCGCCGTTGTCGACCACCCAGAGCCTCGCCAGCCACCGCCAGAGACCGGTAAGCCTTGCTGTTTTGTTCCTCTTCGTTGCCTTCTTCTCTACTTCAGCGCATCACTAATCCTCCACATTTTCGGAACCCAAGCGGCTGTAGGCTGAATCCGGAGCCTGACTTTCGAACCCTGCAGTGTGACCAGCGAACCACCGCTGTTGCGTGGAGGGTACTGTCGTCCCGAGTGCGTGTAGAGCCGGTCTTCTTCACTGCTGCAGCCGGAGAGCCGTTGTCGAGCCGGGCCGATCCAAGGTGTAGGTGAGTGCGTTGTACAGTCCGGCATTTGTTTGCTCCTGTTTTAAAAGCGAATAGCAGCTGTAAGTATATATCATGAGAGTGAATGTTGTTGTATATATACGCATATAATTAAACACTAGAGTGAGGATAACGAAGTATATATATTTATAGATAGATGTATAAGTTAGGGTATGTGTAAATTATATATAGGAATATACTTATAAGCATAAGTATAGTGTATATAGATATATGGGTTAATATATAAGTACGAGTGAGAGATATGAAATTTTGTAAATATAAATGAGTTGAGGAGGAAGGTTAAAAACATGTTTGACGGTATAATATATGTAATAGCGTAATTTAGTAACTGGAGAGAAGGAGTGTTGTCCTTCCTCGAGTGGTTTCGAGTTTTGAACTTATAACCTATAAGTAGCTAACCGAGTGACACAAAGTATGGAAACAAGTTCTAAAAGGAATTAGTAGGTTTAAGAATAAACTTTGAGGATTTCCGACATTAAGGATAAAATGGTCTTTTACCGTAAGAGAACTTTTTCCGTAATTCCTTCGCATGAGGTTGGACATCTGGATGAGAAATTGATCCACATGTCTTATTTGACAGGCGTTTGAGTTACCACGAGTACGGATCGTTTTGAGACTTGTTAGAGTGTGATTTTACTCAGGTAAGTCCTTGCGACTTACTTAGCTAGTTTCTGGATGTTAGTTGAGTGATAATAGTGGTGTGTGCAATGTGTGTTTATAATAATAACTTGATAGGACGACTGTTATTATATAGTTTAAGGCCCAAGTGTATGTATAACGGGCCGTGACATCACTGCCCAGCTCTGACAGGAGACTGGGAGGTTCTCTATACCCAGACCAGGCAGGTACAAGGTGAGATGCATCGGATCCATTCCTGATGGTTACACGGGGGCGGAGGCGAGGTTTGGGAATCCCTCGTGTCACAAAATAAGTATCATTAGCGTGAACGAGTAAATTAACTTAAGATAATAAATGGACTTGTTTGAAAGCATGATGAGTGTTTATTCTTTTATGTGTGTGTGTGCTATTATTATTCTTCTAATATTTAGATAACTAGCTAATGGTTTCTCTTGTTGTGTTTTAGTTTTACCGCATGTTAGACCAGCAGCTGAGTGATCCGGAAGTAGTGGTCAGCCGGGTCTCCGTACTCCTTAGGGTTGGGGGTGTTGGTTGTTGTGGTTTCTTTTGTTAAGACAGTTGTTCGTTTTTCCCTTGTTTAAGTACTTTAGGATGTTAGACTGTTTTGCATTCATTACCTTAAAAATACTATTTTATGAATTTCGGTTTTCCTTATTTGTGTCTTGTTGCAAGATCCTAGTAATATTGTTGTCAAACTGAGGTCGGGACCCATTGTGAGGTCTAACCAGTAATGTCCCGAGTTTTGAGAATTCGGGGTGTTACAACATGGTATCAGAGCTCTAGGTTGGCAACAATGGCACTTGAAATCTTCTGAAAGACCGAATAAGTTTTAAGCAGAACGCGCAAGGGGTCTAAGTTTTAAAAAGGGAACTTTTGGTTTTCAAATGCATGCATAGTCTGGTTGGGAATAGAAAAGTACGGCTGACCACCACTACTACCGCGGATCTCAGTATGCTTAGTATGGACTTTAGGTTTTGCTGTAGATGGACTTATTGGAATTATTAGCTAGTTATATTTATAGTTGCTATTCCTCGCGTAGATGGCACGTACTAGAGCTACGCTAGTTACTGGTCGAGGTAGAGGTCGTCCACATCTCCCTCTTGCTGGACCAGGTAGGGGAGATGGGACCCCTATAGTTAGAGGACGCGGCCGTGGAGGTAGACCTCCACTAGCCCGAGGCCGAGGTCGAGCTCCTCGAGAGGACCCACCAGCAGTGATCATGCCAGAGGCTGGAGTGGAGGAGGTAGTTGAGAGTGTAGGTCCTGAAGTCAGGAATGAGACCGTTGCTAGGTCTAGAGCACATAGAGCACGTTCGACGGAGTCAGGACGTGTTTCCATTGGAGCAACTGAGTACAGAGAGTACCGAGCATACGTTGAGCGTATGGAGGAGGCTGCAAGGACAGAGAGACTTACCCAGGTACCACCAGTACCGGCTAGATCTGTTCAAGTGACACAAGGAGTACCTCAGGTGCCGGCTGTACCTGAGAGGAGAGTGGTGGCTGATAGAGCTCCTACCGGATCTAGAGCACCAAGGCCGGATGAGTGGTTGAAGGCTTTCAACTCTCAGAAGGTCCCCTCATTTAGTGGAGAGATAGGACTGGAGGTGGAGCACTGGATTGGACAGGTAGAGACTGCATTAGAGGCGATACGTTGCCCAGAGGATCGACAGGTGGACTTGGTGCAGACATGTTTCACTGAGGATGCTCATTCCTGGTGGCGGACCATACGTAGTCGAGTCACCAATTGGGAGCAGATGAGGAGCATTGTTAGAGACAGATTCTACCCTATCTCGTTGAGGAGAGAGAGGTTTCAGGACTTCATTGAGGCAGGATTTGAGGACATTCTGATTGCTGCTGCCATCAAGAAGTTCCAGAAGGAATTGACACTACTTGGACCAGTTGCACCTCCTGAGGAGCAGCATGTGTATCTCTTTTCACGGAGATTGAGGGAGAGCACTCGTTCCTATCTGGCAGGATTTCGCTGCGAGACTCTGTCAGACTATCAGATAGGGCGTCTGCATATGAGAGAGACAGACCAGTCCAGAGGAGAGCTGCTCAGTCAGACAGGCCGGATAAGCGGCAGAGGACAGGATATGCTAGTGGTAGTACAGGAGGAGCTGTTTTTGGACGGGGACAGACTCAGGGGCGACATAGCCATACCGCTACTAGTCAGACTTCAGCTAGTGGCTTACAGTGCCACAACTACAGTGGCTATGGACACATCCGATCGAACTGCACGAAGCCGGCAGTGACCTGCTTCCAGTGCGGCAAGGTTGGACTTAGAGCTGCATTCTGCCGCCAGGGCAAGGCTCCATCTCAGCAGGGTTCTTCTCCTGCAGGTCTATCAGGGAGTGTACAGAGACCGCCACAGTACCGAGCTCCGAGTCAGCAGCAGCAGTACCGAGCTCCTGGTCAGCAGCAGTCTTACAAGGCTCCAGGACACACATCATCACAGAGCTCTATGCAGGGATCAGGTCGGGGTAGAGGACGTGGCAGTGTAGCTGATACTAGAGGAGCTCAGACACGAGTGTTTAAGTTGAGAGATGCTGATCAGCCAGATGCACCGACTGCCACAGGTACGATCCAGATCCATGACTTACCCGTACGAGTTTTATTTGATACGGGTGCTACACACTCCTTCATATCTGATGCATGCGTAGATAGGTTGTCCTTAGCTACTGTAGAGGGGATACCTTTTATGATAGGCTTACCTGATGGGAGTAAGGTAAGAGGGACTAGAGAGATTTATGGATGTCCTGTTTGCATGGGAGATCGAGATTGGCTAGTAGATTTTCTAGTCATGCCCTTAGCTCATGAGGATGTGATTTTAGGGATAGATTGGATGAGGAGACACGGAGCAGTCTTAGACATTGGTAGGAGGACAGTGACCGTTGCCACTGAGGAGGGTCATAAAGTGATATTCCGAGGTTGGGACCTCGGAAAGTCCGGCACAGTTATCAGTGCTGTGAGAGCAACGAGACTGATAGCATAGGGTTGCGAGGCCTTCTTGTGTTATGCCATGAAGGAAAGCAAGAGCCTGACCATAGAGGAGATACCGGTTGCATGCGAGTTTGCAGAGGTATTCAGTGACGACCTGCCAGGACTACCCCCACAGAGGAGCGTCGATTTCAGCATTGACTTGGAGCCGGGCACGAGACCGATCTCGAAGGCTCCGTATCGTATGACACCTATAGAGCTGCTTGAGCTGAAGAAGCAGTTAGAGGAGCTAGCAGAGAAGGGTTTCATACGCCCTAGTGTGTCTCCTTGGGGCGCGCCAGTGTTATTTGTGAAGAAGAAGGACGGATCGATGAGGCTGTGCATAGACTACAGAGAGCTGAACAAGGTAACCATCAAGAACAAGTACCCACTGCCGCGCATAGATGGTCTGTTGGTCCAGTTGCATGGAGCGTCTGTGTTCTCGAGGATAGACTTGAGGTCAGGTTACCACCAGTTGAGGGTGAGAGATCAGGACACACCTAAGACGGTATTCCGCACTAGGTATGGTCATTATGAGTTCGTAGTGATGCCATTTGGGCTCACTAATGCACCAGCGGTGTTCATGGAGTTGATGAATGGGATATTCATTG
This sequence comes from Fagopyrum esculentum, assembly GCA_033239045.1. Classification (NCBI taxonomy): domain Eukaryota; kingdom Viridiplantae; phylum Streptophyta; class Magnoliopsida; order Caryophyllales; family Polygonaceae; genus Fagopyrum; species Fagopyrum esculentum. The sequence goes on from BSUD01000007.1 coordinate 14,574,885, forward strand.
ACTTCTTAGACCAGTTTGTAGTGGTCTTCATTGACGACATCCTAGTCTACTCTAGGAGTCGAGAGGAGCATGTCGGACACTTGAGGACAGTATTGCAGATTCTACAGGATAGCCAGCTGTATGCTAAGCTATCCAAGTGTGAGTTTTGGATGTCAGAGGTGGCTTTCTTAGGTCACGTGGTGACTGCTGAGGGTATTAAAGTCGATTCGGCGAAGATCGAGTCAGTATCTTCTTGGCAACCTCCTAAGAATGTCAAGGAGGTTCGCAGCTTTCTAGGTTTAGCAGGGTATTACCGCCGGTTTGTGGAAGAGTTTTCCTTGATTAGCCGACCACTTACTTGTCTTCTGAGGAAGACTACTCGGTTTGTCTGGTCTGAGCCGTGTCAGCAGAGTTTTGAGGAGCTGAAGAAGAGATTGACGTCCGCTCCGATTTTGGCACAACCTGAGGGTACTGATGACTTTGTGGTATACAGTGATGCATCCAAGCTGAGCTTGGGGTGTGTTTTGATGTAGAGGGGTAATGTCATAGCCTATGCGTCTCGACAGTTGAAGACGTATGAGGAGAACTACCCCACACATGATCTAGAGTTGGCTGCAGTAGTCCATGCTCTTAAGATCTGGCGTCACTATCTCTATGGGGTGACATGTCTGTGATTCTGAAGTATATATTCACTCAGAGAGAGTTGAATAACCGCCAGAGGCGGTGGTTAGAGTTGATTAAGGACTTCGACCTTGAGATTCTTTACCACCCCGGGAAGGCGAATGTGGTAGCTGATGCCTTGAGCTGGAAGACGCCTAGGGAGAGGGCGATAGCCCGGTTGACAGTACAACTACAGTTGCAGAGAGACTTGGCTTGGTTGGAGATAGAGATTCAGTTTCCCGACTCTGATAGTCAGTTGGCTACCTTGGAGTTACTTCCAGATCTGTTGGATGAGATCCGACAGAAGCAGGAGACTTGCCCGACTTTGACCAGGATCCGAGACAGGATGTCTCGAGATGAGGCCCCACAGTTCACTATTGGTGCTGATGGATTGATGAGACGTCAGGATCGTGTTTGTGTGCCGTCAGACAGTGAGTTGAGACAGAGGATACTAGGTGAGGCTCATGCTACCCCATACTCAGTGCATCCTGGAGCGAGTAAGATGTACAAGGATGTGAGACGGTCCTTCTGGTGGGTTGGTTTGAAGCCCGATGTGACTCGGTATGTAGCTTAGTGCGCGACCTGCCAGCAGGTCAAGATTGAGCATCGTAGGTCCGGAGGAGAGCTCCACCCACTTCCAGTGCCACAGTGGAAGTGGGAGGATATATCTATGGACTTTGTCACCGGATTGAGGCTCAGTAGAGGTTTTGATGCTATTTGGATAGTAGTAGACCGTTTGACGAAGACCGCACGTTTCATTCCGATTAAGGAAACGTGGCCGGTAAGTCGTCTAGCTGAGGAGTTCACCAGACACATTGTGAGACTCCATGGGGTACCGAGGACTATCGTCTCTGACAGAGATGGACGCTTTACCTCGAGATTTTGGCAGCAGGTACATACTGCTTTGGGGACGAGTCTCTACTTTACCACTGCCTATCACCCACAGACAGACGGACAGTCTGAGAGGACCATTTAGACCTTAGAGAACATGCTACGGGCGTGTGTCCTAGACTGGGGACAGGTATGGCCAGATCATCTCCCACTGGTAGAGTTTTCATATAATAACAGCTGGCACGCGTCTATTGGGATGGCTCCCTATGAGGCTTTGTACGGGCGGATATGTCGTACACCATTATGTTGGGATGAGCCCAGCTGAGCTGATGGAGTAGCTCGAGATCAGATACAGAATGACATCACTCGGATTGCCCTAGTCCGAGAGCGGATGTTAGCGGCTCAGAGTCGTCAGAAGTCCTACGCCGACAAAAGGCGTCGACCTTTGGAGTTTAGAGTGGGTGCTCAGGTGTGGTTGAGAGTGTCACCTACGATAGGAGTCAGGCGTTTCGGCATTAAGGGGAAGCTGAGTCCCCGATATGTCGGACCTTTTGAGATCTTGGAGAGAGTTGGAGAGGTGGCCTACAGATTAGCACTACCGCCGAGATTAGAGGGTATTCATCCGGTCTTTCATGTATCTCAGTTGAGAGATACATCCCGGATCCGAGACACTTCATCAGCCATGAGGATCTGACAGTTGAGTCTGACCATACATTTGTAGAGTACCCAGTAGCTGTCTTGGAGCGCAGTACTAGACGTCTGCGGTCCAAGGATATACCTATGTTGCGGATCCAGTGGTCTAGGAGAGGAGCTGATGAGGCCACTTGGGAGACTGAGGAGAGTATCAGGCGTAACTATCCCGAGTTCTTTGAGGGGTTAGAGGTTTCTTATGTATTGACGAGTTAGTACTCGGATGTTGTGTTGTTTGACCTTTCAGGTTTTTATATTGATTTGAGTGATTACGTTTTATGTGATACATGTCTACTTTTGATGATTGAGTAGTTACATGATAAGAGATGATTCTAAGTTTCGGGACGAAACTTCTTTTAAGAGGGCACTGATGTAATAACCGAAAATTTTAAATTTTCGGTAAACCGAATTTAACCAAATCCCGAGACGTCAATCTTAAATAAATACATAAATAAAATAAAACGAATTTAAATTCTATCATTTTATGTGACCTTAAGTCACATAAAATGATGAAACTATGTAACCGGAAATATTTCCGTACCTATAAAGTAAAAATAATAATTTACCTAATACGGAATATAATTCCGTAAAATTTTACGCAAATGCCCTACCGCTCCGTACGAGTAACGGGTTTCGCTTCAGCTCGTTTTAATGAAGAAAAAGTGTGCCCATTTACATTGAGTGTTGCCGGCCCAGCCCAGCCCAGTCTTAATCCTCAAATTAAACCCTAATTAACCTACCCTTAATTTCTACCCTAATCTAACCTGTAACTCGTTCTTTACTTTCATCCGCCGCACGCTTGTCTGGGAGGAGAGACGCACGCCTCGCCTGGGAGCAAAGACACCACGCTGCCGCCGGACCTTGATCCTACAACCGCCCGCCGCTGCGACCTTCAAGGCACCACCAGGTGAGCACCCGTCTCCATTCCGTCTCTCTCGTTCTTCCCCTTCTACTTGCGAGTAAAACAGTCCGTAACCGCTGGCTTGCGCACAACAGCCAGACGACACCGGAGGAGGACTGAAGTAGCACCCTAGCCGCCACCGAGCCATTGCGCCGCTGTTGTCGACCACCCAGAGCCTCGCCAGCCACCGCCAGAGACCGGTAAGCCTTGCTGTTTTGTTCCTCTTCGTTGCCTTCTTCTCTACTTCAGCGCATCACTAATCCTCCACATTTTCGGAACCCAAGCGGCTGCAGGATGAATCCGGAGCCTGACTTTCGAACCCTGCAGTGTGACCAGCGAACCACCGCTGTTGCGTGGAGGGTACTGTCGTCCCGAGTGCGTGTAGAGCCGGTCTTCTTCACTGCTGCAACCGGAGAGCCATTGTCGAGCCGGGCCGATCCAAGGTGTAGGTGAGTGTGTTGTACAGTCCGGCATTTGTTTGCTCCTGTTTTAAAAGCGAATAGCAGTTGTAAGTATATATCATGAGAGTGAGTGTTGTTGTATATATACGTATATAATTAAACACTAGAGTGAGGAAAACGAAGTATATATATTTATAGATAGATGTATAAGTTAGGGTATGTGTAAATTATATATAGGAATATACTTATAAGCATAAGTATAGTGTATATAGATATATGGGTTAATATATAAGTACGAGTGAGAGATATGAAATTTTGTAAATATAAATGAGTTGAGGAGGAAGGTTAAAAACATGTTTGACGGTATAATATATGTAATAGCGTAATTTAGTAACTGGAGAGAAGGAGTGTTGTCCTTCCTCGAGTGGTTTCGAGTTTTGAACTTATAACCTATAAGTAGCTAACCGAGAGACACAAAGTATGGAAACAAGTTCTAAAAGGAATTAGTAGGTTTAAGAATAAACTTTGAGGATTTCCGACATTAAGGGTAAAATGGTCTTTTACCGTAAGAGAACTTTTTCCGTAATTCCTTCGCATGAGGTTGGACATCTGGATGAGACATTGATCCACATGCCTTATTTGACAGGCGTTTGAGTTACCACGAGTACGGATCGTTTTGAGACTTGTTAGAGTGTGATTTTACTCAGGTAAGTCCTTGCGACTTACTTAGCTAGTTTCTGGATGTTAGTTGAGTGATAATAGTGGTGTGTGCAATGTGTGTTTATAATAATAACTTGATAGGACGACTGTTATTGTATAGTTTAAGGCCCAAGTTTATGTATAACGGGCCATGACATCACTACTCAGCTCTGACAGGAGATTGAGAGGTTCTCTATACCCAGACCAGGCAAGTACAAGGTGAGATGTATCGGATCCATTACTGATGGTTACACGGGGGCAGAGGCGAGGTTTGTGAATCCCTCGTATCACAAAATAAGTATCATTAGCGTGAACGAGTAAATTAACTTAAGATAATAAATGGACTTGTTTGAAAGCATGATGGGTGTTTATTCTTTTGTGTGTGTGTGCTATTATTATTCTTCTAATATTTAGATAACTAGCTAATGGTTTCTCTTGTTGTGTTTTAGATTTACCGCAGGTTAGACCAGCAGTTGAGTGATCCGGAAGTAGTGGTCAGCCGGGTCTCCGTACTCCTTAGGGTTGGGGGTGTTAGTTGTTGTGGTTTCTTTTGTTAAGACAGTTGTTCGTTTTTCCCTTGTTTAAGTACTTTAGGCTGTTAGACCGTGTTGCATTCATTACCTTAAAAATACTATTTTATGAATTTCGGTTTTCCTTATTTGTGTCTTGTTGCAAGATCCTAGTAATATTGTTGTCAAACTGAGGTCGGGACCCATTGTGAGGTCCTAACCAGTAATGTCCCGAGTTCTGAGAATTCGGGGTATTACATTAGCTTCATTCCGTATATTGGTTTAAGTGTTTTGGCTTGTTTGTGTTGCTTATCATGTTTATAACGGATAATCGGAATAGGATCCACCCTTTATAACATTAACTAACCCAAGTGTATTATAACCGGATGGTGACCACTTGTCTAGTTCTTCAGGAGACTAGAATGTGCTCTTGCAACCCAGGCCCACAGGTAACGGATAGTACTGATCTATTCCTATTGGTATACGGAAGCGGAGACGAGTTTCGGGAGATTCTCGTGTGACAAAAGAAGTTGAATTAGTAATGGATAACTTTAAGAAAGATAATAACAGGTTGAGTGTGAGCATGTTATATGTTTTCTTTACCTTATTTGTGTTTGTGCCTTTGCGCTCTTGCTAGTATCTAGAATGCTAGCTAACAGTTTATACCGTCGTTGTAAATGTTCCGCAAGTTCAGGATGCTGCTGAGTGATCCGGATGGTGTGGTCAGCCGGAGTTTCCGTACATTATAGGACGGAATCGGGTTTTTATTTATGTTGTTGCTTTCCCTTTTGTTTTGAACTCGGCTGCGGGTCTTTTACGTTTTCTTTTGTTTAAACATTTAGTTTTATATTGAGTTTTGATTTTCATTCGTCTGTGCCTTGCTGTAAGATCCGTTGTGATGTTGCTACTCTAAGGGTCGGGACTCATTGTGCGGTCCTAGCCTGTAGCGCTTCGAGTTCCCAGAACTCGGGGTGTTACATTTGTTGGGTTGGTTTTTTATGTTTACAAGAAGGTTAACAACATTAGGGAGAGTATGGGTAACTTAATTTAAATAGTTATAATAATAATTAAAAAAAATTTAGGTTACCTTAATAAAAAAAAATGATCATCATGTCTCCACATTAATTAGTTTTTGGCTTAATTATTGAAAAATAGCTAATTTTATAGCTTAATACACTAGGGAGATCATGAGTAACTTAGTTTAAATTGTAATAACTAATGAGAAATTGGATGAAAAATAAATGAATGGCTATGGAAAATAATTAATCAAAATTTTTGGGCACCACATGGAATTACAAAAATAAATGGTTACTAAAAAAAAGTGCAGAACCTCATGGACACCATGAGGAATTTTCCTTAATTATTCGAAAGGGTTCTGAGAGGATTTTTTTAGATCACCGGTTCGGATACAAATCACGTTTTTGATCAATTTTTTGGATCGGATATATCCGACTGAATCGATATTAATTACTCGAATATCCGTGCCGGGTGTCCAATCTATTTGGATCGGACATTCACTATGCCTAAAAATGTATGATATCCAGAAAATTCTGGATCGGATCGGATTTGTATCCAACTTTTATAAAGTTATTATATATCCGGGATTTCGGATCAATGCGGTTGCACTCCCTGCCTTCTAGTGATCGGCTAAAATTTAACCTTAATTCTTAAAGGTGTCTAGCTTGTAGAAAGACTAAAAAATTTGGCTTTAACAAAAGTATAATTTTCACTCCGATGACACTTAAGATAAAAAATAAATAAGTAAGAATAACACATTATGTGTTAAAAGACCTCTAATCAAATACAATGTTTGATTGATTCAGAATCATTCTGTTAGGGCTCGTTTGAAAAAAACGTAATGGGCTCATATTTCTATTACATAGTTATTTTTAAAAAAAAATTAATTGTTTGATAAAATGGTTAAGCTATTACATAATTATTTTCTTAAAAAAATCTAAAATGGAATTTATTTATTTATTTTTATATCTAGAGTTTCATACACATTCAGCATGTATAATTTATTTCCATGTTTTGTGAGTAAAGAATACAAGTGTGAATGACAGCCCAAACATAATGGGCTCATAATTCTCAACCTTAGCCCAGCTTTTATGTATTGTAAAAAAAATAATAAAAAAAAAAGGTATTTTTTCCTGATAGTACCTCGGTGGTTTCGAATTTGTTTAAATTTTGTCCAAATTTTTTTTATAATTCAAATAGTACCCTTAAGCTTTATATATTTTTGGATTTTATCCAGTTTCACTAAAATCGTCCAATATACTTATTTTTCAATTAAAATACTGGAAAAAAAATATTAACAAATTAAAATAAAAGACAAAAAACAACATATAAAAACTTTATTAGTGATGTAAGAATTACTAAATCATCATATATGTAACGCCCCAATTTTTAGTAAACTGAGACGCCATTAGGGTTGATTCACATATTGGAATCATTAGTGAATAGCTTGACAACAACAGCATCAATCGGATCTTTCAACAAGGACACAACAAATATAAAAAAAACATCCAACCTGATTATCAATAAAAAGGCGGAAAAATATTAGTGCATGCAGACAACCTAACTAAACCAAGAATCACAACAACATTGAAGAAGGTTCAACAAAGAAAAAGTAGTCTAAACAAATAAAACAATAGTCTACTCAAGAGTCTATCAAGCATAAACATCCCAATTCCTAAGGCACTCGGAAATCCGGTTTAACACCATCGAGATGCAAGGTAACCACGGTAATATACCTGACATCAAGATAAGAACCTAACAACAAAATCGGGATAAACTCGTTAGTTAACGTTTCCCAAACTAGGGTCAAGCCCTATAACCAGAATAAGCATGATTAGGTTATGTAGAGAGAACAAAAGTAAATAAAATTATAAATATGCAAAAAAAGTGAACATGTTCATGAACAAAAGCACATGACTACATTACTACACAGCACCCCTCAAAGATGGAGCGTATAATCTACAAAGACCCTTAAAAACAATTCTCTAGCAATTTTTCAGAATAAAACAACGCTAAACCGGAATGATAATGCTAGCAAATAAGAGAAATGCACTATGATGCAATGTACATTATGTAACACCCCGGATTCTCGGAACCCGGGATATTACTGGTTAGGACCTCACAATGGGTCCCGACCTCAGTTTGACAACAATATTACTAGGATCTTGCAACAAGACACAAATAATAAAACCGAAATTCATAAAGTAGTATTTTTAGGGTAATGAATGCAACACTGTCTAGCAGCCTAAAGTACTTAAACAAAAGAAAAGAACAACTGTCTTAACTAAACGAAAGGAAAGACAACCACAACTCCCAACCCCCACTCTAAGGAGTACGGAGACCCGGCTGACCACTACTTCCGGATCACTCAGCTGCTGATCTAACCTGCGGTAAATCTAAAACAACAACAAGAAGAACCGTTAGCTAGTTATCTAAATATTAGCAGAATAATAGCAGCACAAACACACTCAGATAAACATAAACACTCAGCATGCTTTCAAACAAATCCGTTTTATTATCTTGCTTTAATTTACTCATTCACTCTAGTGATACTTATTTTGTGACACAAGGGATTCCCAAACCTCGCCTCCGCCCCCGTGTAACCATCAGGAATGGATCCGATGCATCTCACCTTGTACCTGCATGGTCTGGGTATAGAGAACCTCCCAGTCTCCTGTCAGAGCTGGGCAGTGATGTCACGGCCCGTTATACATACACTTGGGCCTTAAACGTAATAATAACAGTCGTCCTAGCAAGTTATTATTATTAAATCACGCAATAGCACACACCACTACTATCACTCAACTAACACTCAGAAACTGGCTAAGTAAGTCGCAAGGACTTACCTGAGTCCAAATACACTCTAAAACGTCTCCAACAGTCCATACTCGTGGTAACTCAAACGCCTGTCAAATAAGGCATGTGTATCAAAAACACATCTCGATGTCCAACCTCATGCGAAGGAATTACGAAAAAAAAAACTCTCTTACGGTAAAAGACCATTTTACTCTTGGTATCGTAAATTCTAGAAGTTTATTCTGGAATTCTCCCTCATTTCTTTCATTTTTTGTTTCCCATAATTTAAGTCTATTGGATAGATACTTATAGATTATAAGGTCAAGCTCGAGACATTCGAAGAAGGACAACATTCCTTCTCTCCGGTTACTAATTATGCTACTACATACATTATACCGTCAAACTTGTTTTTACTCTTTCTCCTCAACTCACTTATCTATATAATTTCATAACTCCCAACTCGTACTTATATATTAATCCATTTTCCAGTTCTTACGGAGGAATTTAGTACCGCAGTACAGAAGTTATACAAAATCCTAGATTTTCCTGAAACGAATATTAAAGTCCGATTTGAGTTAAGATCCAAGGTTTAGATTAAAAGTTAAGAATTCCGGGAACACTCTCTAATATATCTATACTAATCATAGGGCACAAATCTCTCGAGAAAAAAACAACCATAACTCCCATATAATCTCTAAGGTTGTCTAGAAACTACAATTCTATACTTAGTCAATTATTTTTCTTGTTTCAAAAACAGCTCAAGTGCTCAACTTCGGGACTTTATAAAACTAAATCCGTCCGTTAACTTTCTCCCAAATTTTAACACAAACCACTACATATTTCTATCTCCAATATATCAAAATTTCAACGGTGGATGTTCGATATTACGCATTAAAATTGATTCCCAAGTTCAGTACTCATAAGAAATATTTATGGATTAAAAGTTTAAAGGTTCTGAGTTCGACTCCTACTGGCTACTGCAGGATACAAAAATAATGAACCTATCCTCAACAGCTTGTACTCCTGATTAGCAGGGATTGATTCACTCTCAACCTACGTCTCCAATTCTATCACAAAACTAGAATCCCGACTCTATTCCGACTCCAACAGGTTTCAACGGGAGGATGATTTACCGGTCTGCAGCAATGAAGGAACTCGATGCTGCTGAGATTCTCCGGTGCTGATCGGTATTGGCGACGCCGATGGAGGCCAGAAGAAGGCTGCAGTAGCGGACTCCCTATCATCAGAGGATTTGTGCAGGTGCGGTTGGGAGGTCATTCGATGCTCCTGTTCTGAAGGGAGGCTCGGCTGCGAAAGGTCCTTCGTTCGGAGACGGCGCGGGTCACTGCTGCAGGGCCGAAGAGAGGCGGTGATGGGTCACTGCAGGGTTCCGGCGGCGGCTGGCGGTGGCGGTCGACAGCGGCAGGGAGTAGCAGGGGCGACGGCTCACTGGCGGGCTCGCAACTGCTGCGGGATGCGAAGGTAGGACTGCTGCTTCGAAACAGAAAGAGCGATGGAGAGAGATAGACGGAACCGGTGGCTAACCTGGGGCGCCTTGGTGGTCGCAGCGGCGGGCGGTTCAGTGGCGGCTCGTTGTGCGGTGTCTCCGGTTGAAGGCAACAGTGGTGCGGCGGTCTCTTGTTGAAGGCAGCAGTGGTGCGGCGGTCTTGTTGAAGCGCAGGAGTTGCAGCGTTCAGATGGTACGGCAAGAGAGGTAAGCGGCAGCACGGTTAGAGTAGGATTAGGTTAGCTTATCTTAATTAATTTAGGGTTAGGATTAGTTTAGAAGATGGCTGATGGGCTGATAATTGGGCCTCGTATTGGGCCACATCCGACTTGCCTTCTCATATTAGAACGGAATTTCGAAACTTGTTACTTATGTGCGGGAATTTATATAATACGGAATTAAATTCCGTATTATCTAATTTATTATTATTTTTATTTTAAGGTGCATAATTTAATTCCGGTTATAAGGTTTCATCATTTTATGTGACTTAAAGTCACATAAAATGATAACATTTAAACTCGTTTTATTTTATTTATTTACGATTGTCGCATCGGAATTTGGTTAATTGTAGTTTACCGGAACTTTAAAATTTTCGGTTATTACATCAGTGCCCTCTTAAAAGAAGTTTCGTCCCGAAACTTAGAATGTTCCTCTTACTCACACATTTCCTTCGGTATTTTAATTTTCTCGACATTTCCGTTGGCTACAAGCAACTACTCAATCATCAACAGTACACATGTGTCACATAAAACGTAATCACTCAAATCGGTATAAAACCTGAAAGGTCAAACAACACGACATCCGAGTACTAACTCGTCACAACAGGAGTAACCTCTAACCCCGCAAAGAACTCGGAATAGTTACGTCTAATACTCTCCTCAGTCCCCCAAGTGGCCTCATCAGCTCCTCGTCTAGACCACTAGAACTCTACAAAAGTATCAACCGGCTAAATTTTCTGATCTTCATAGCTGATGACGTATCTCGGATTCGGTAGGTACTTTCTCACGGGTTGGTTTTCTAACTTACCTCCAGCTCTGTTGATGACTCTACCAAACCACCATAAAAAAAAAAAAAAAAAAAAAAACTTTTTCCTTTCGAAAGTTCCCGACTATCGATTATGAAATAATGACCTTAAACTTCTGTCGCCTAATGCTCTTTGTAATACAAACCGCTTGACCCGGTTTCTCAATGTGACCTTATCGGATCGTTCCTCATTTAATTGTTTCCACCTACTTCTTTTCAAGCTTTAAAATTTATATAACTCCAAACAAATCGCACACCCAAGTGGACTTTTTCATATAGATCGTTAATTCCTTATTGAAATCGGAGTTAACCTAACATTGATTTTCTTCATCAGTAGTTTATGGGCCTACCACGCTTTTGGTGTAACACCCATTAGTCACAATGGCGTCTTTCTAAGGGTCAACCTGATTTACCCAACTCCCGCCTATACTTTTCTTCTACTACTATCAAGATCCGCCTCAAACAGATCCTTACTCTCTTACTCACCCGTAGACTGTTCTTAACCAACTAGTACGCCACCTCTAACCGATTCTCTCTATATCTTTAGACCACTACAGAAAGTTGTCGTTGCCTACTTGGGGATTCCTCCAAGTCATTGGTAAAGTTATCTCTTAAATTCGCAGTCACTAAAATCTCTTCTTAACGGTACCTGCTCGTCAATATCAACCAACACTTATACGTCCTCAGTTGATGTCAGTCACTCTATAATTGACTTATCTCAATATTCCGGACCTGCTCTTCTCATACCTATACTGGCGTTAAATTCTTGGTGAGCATCATCTGCTCGATTAATCCTTTCACGCCTCACTAATTCGTTTTCTATTCCACACTTCTGTTTCCTTAGGCTAACTCTACTTCTCGAGCTCAACTGGGTCATTCATCTTGACCTAAATAGTAATTCCAAGTCTTCAACGATAGCTGGTAAGTGTCTTTGTAGTTTTTTTTTTTTTTGATTTTAGTTATCATCCCCTTGTAGTTCCCTTTGCATGGACCATCGGTGTTGATGACTTAGGTTCCGATGATAATTGGGGTTACCATGGACCTTCAAGGCCACTAAGGCCGTTCTCATATATACATTCTTTCGTTGGTGCTACCGGCAATATTGTCTTCATGAAACTCCATTGTTCCCGCTACAGGCTTCAACTCTTTGATACCGGCATTGCGATTTCTTTCAAATTCCTATATCTTTGAGGAGGTCAAAACCTCTTCACACTTGTAAAGTCTACACTTTGCTTCTACACTCCATTGTAGGTATCCCATTCCATGCACCTTAGACCCTCATCTCTGGATCGACATTTTATTTCTTTCGGTCTCTCACGCTTGTCTTGTGAACTCTTCCACTAGGTGACTCGTCTTATAACAATTTCCTCCCCTGAATCGGTCTCAACTTCCAGTTGATCATTACTGTTCATTCCATTTTGGAACTTAGTTACTTGTACTTCTTGCATATATTCTACAAAGGCATCATCATCTCAACACCTCATCCCAATTTAGCAAGACCCGCCCTTTGATACATGACTTTCCTTCTTACTAGTTAAGTTATTCTTTTGGTTTACACTTTATCCATCCAAGTGTTATCGGTCCGATGTGTATGACTTTTATTTAACACCTATCGGTACCATTTTCATAAGAAACCTCAGTTGTATATGATTTTCTCAAAAATCACAGTTCTCGACTCGCATTTATTATGTTGTCCTTATGTTCGTGTCGCTTTACCTTCTATAAATCTTTACCCCCAGTAGGATAATTAAATCCCTTTGTGTTTTCTCGTATACGCCTTACGGACCACGTTGGTTGGTCTTATTACTTCTATCAACTCTTATGCCATCAATCAAGTTTGAGTTTTCATCGGAGTACCATCATTTCTCATTACTCTTATATAGACACCTTTCGGTAATTATCTTATTGGGGTAATATCAGATCTATTTAGAAACCTTTAGTCATTCCACTTTACTCCTTCTCATGTCTTTCTATCCAACATGCAGATTTCCTTTTCAATCACCCCATACTCGATCATACATTTCACCAAGGCTGTAAATCATACTCTCTATGTTTGTGCCGCCTCTACCATTTCGATTATCCTGTGTCACAACATTAATCACAAGGGCTTCCTTTGTCAATCTAGACAGTTTGACCTCACTCTTTCTCGGAGGAGCACCATTATTTCATCTTGTGTGGAATGCCAAGACCTAGGACATGCCCACAATCATTTGTTGCTTCTTAATCCTCTAGTTCTTCTTACAGGGATCCCTACATACTAACTTTGATATGTATCTTTCCTTAGTTAGTAGTAAGCAACTACTCACAACAATCCTCTTTACACCATTACTATCGTCAATGGTCCTTACCGTCCGTCAAGAGCTTCTCTTCATCTTCTTTATTAGGGTTGTCATATTGGACTCATTCAATGTTACCATCAGGCTACTAGTACTTGTATCGATTTACTTCACCATTTTCGTCGTGGATTTCCGAAAGAAATTCACTAGATGTCGATAAAATACTTTTATAACCTTGTGGCTATTCTTCTTATCGGTTAACTAACCATCACTAGTTAACCCGCACATGTAACTTTTAAGTTGTCCAAGTAGGATGTAGTTGACCTTCTACAACATCATGGACTTACTTTTCTTCCATCTCTTTCGAGACTTGATATACTTGGTGAAATATATCTGTTCAGTCGCTTTGTTTATTCTTCTTTAGCTCCTCCTACAATCTACACTTTTGTAAGATTGTTATACTCTTACGAGTCCAGTGGTATCATTCTTTTTCCTTGGGTGTTGCTCGTAATGCTGCCTTTACAGAAGTTGGTTATTGTTGTATCCCGGTCTATGTTAGAATTCTCCTGTGTTCTACGAGATCACTCCACTTCTACGTTGGTGAAATCCACCTTTCCCTTTCTAGCAATGCGTAAGCTTCCAAGTTGCAGCTCTTTAATTCTTTCTATTTGGATGGATAATGTATCTCGTGTTGACTTCCATACTTTTGACTGTCTCAGTTATCAATCTGGATTGTGGTGGCAATTAGCTTGTTGAGAGTGATCATATTTCGCCTTGCTTTTGGCATCAACTTTCATTTCCTAGCCTGCCAGTGAGCTTAAATTTTATGTCCCTTTTCTTGATCGCTACTATATCTCCCTTTTGACTTTCATGTCTATGGCAAATTTTCGACGTCATCCTCTTTGTTTGTGAAGTCACTTTACACAACTTGAAAGAGCCTCTCCGTTGTCTTTCTCAATTCCCTAGTTGGCGATCATCACTTGCTTCTCCGAAACTACTCTCTTGTATATCCTTCATTTGATCCCGTTGAGTTGATTCGGGATTTTCTTCTTGTCATCGTAATTGGTGTTGTCTTTGAGTCTTCACTTTTCCGTCTCGACGTTGCTCAACAAGCTCGAAGGAGTTGTCCGACGTTCGTCTACCCTAATGCACATAAGATGTGCATAATAATCTTCACGTTGACACCCTTCAAAAACTACTTAGATGTGTCCAAGGGGTGAGAAAACTCATTATGTTATCTCCGTTAAGGACATAACATAACTACAATTTCTACTAATCTTCGGCATATACCTATCTATATAACATATCTTTATAAACAAGCTAAAAGTCCAACTACAGTAAAACCTAAAGTTCATACTAAGCAAACTGAGATCCGCGGTAGTAGTGGTGGTCAGCCGTACTTTTCTATTCCCAACCAGACTATGCATGCATTTAAAAACCAAAATTCTCTTTTTAAAACTCAGACCCCTTTTCGGGTTCTGCTTTATCTTATTCGGTCTTTCAGAAGATTTCAAGTGCCATTGTTGCCAACCTAGAGCTCTGATACCATGTTGTAACACCCCGGATTCTCGGAACCCGGGATATTACTGGTTAGGACCTCACAATGGGTCCCGACCTCAGTTTGACAACAATATTACTAGGATCTTGCAACAAGACACAAATAATAAAACCGAAATTCATAAAGAAGTATTTTTAGGGTAATGAATGCAACACTGTCTAGCAGCCTAAAGTACTTAAACAAAAGAAAAGAACAACTGTCTTAACTAAACGAAAGGAAAGACAACAACAACTCCCAACCCCCACTCTAAGGAGTACGGAGACCCGGCTGACCACTACTTCCGGATCACTCAGCTGCTGATCTAACCTGCGGTAAATCTAAAACAACAACAAGAAGAACCGTTAGCTAGTTATCTAAATATTAGCAGAATAATAGCAGCACAAACACACTCAGATAAACATAAACACTCAGCATGCTTTCAAACAAATCCGTTTTATTATCTTGCTTTAATTTACTCATTCACTCTAGTGATACTTATTTTGTGACACGAGGGATTCCCAAACCTCGCCTCCGCCCCCGTGTAACCATCAGGAATGGATCCGATGCATCTCACCTTGTACCTGCATGGTCTGGGTATAGAGAACCTCCCAGTCTCCTGTCAGAGCTGGGCAGTGATGTCACGGCCCGTTATACATACACTTGGGCCTTAAACGTAATAATAACAGTCGTCCTAGTAAGTTATTATTATTAAATCACGCAATAGCACACACCACTACTATCACTCAACTAACACTCAGAAACTGGCTAAGTAAGTCGCAAGGACTTACCTGAGTCCAAATACACTCTAACACGTCTCCAACAGTCCATACTCGTGGTAACTCAAACGCCTGTCAAATAAGGCATGTGTATCAAAAACACATCTCGATGTCCAACCTCATGCGAAGGAATTACGAAAAAAAAAACTCTCTTACGGTAAAAGACCATTTTACTCTTGGTATCGTAAATTCTAGAAGTTTATTCTGGAATTCTCCCTCATTTCTTTCATTTTTTGTTTCCCATAATTTAAGTCTATTGGATAGATACTTATAGATTATAAGGTCAAGCTCGAGACATTCGAAGAAGGACAACATTCCTTCTCTCCGGTTACTAATTATGCTACTACATACATTATACCGTCAAACTTGTTTTTACTCTTTCTCCTCAACTCACTTATCTATATAATTTCATAACTCCCAACTCGTACTTATATATTAATCCATTTTCCAGTTCTTACGGAGGAATTTAGTACCGCAGTACAGAAGTTATACAAAATCCTAGATTTTCCTGAAACGAATATTAAAGTCCGATTTGAGTTAAGATCCAAGGTTTAGATTAAAAGTTAAGAATTCCGGGAACACTCTCTAATATATCTATACTAATCATAGGGCACAAATCTCTCGAGAAAAAAACAACCATAACTCCCATATAATCTCTAAGGTTGTCTAGAAAC
>BSUD01000007.1:14591170-14616826 GCA_033239045.1 Fagopyrum esculentum
TCATTCCATTTTGGAACTTAGTTACTTGTACTTCTTGCATATATTCTACAAAGGCATCATCATCTCAACACCTCATCCCAATTTAGCAAGACCCGCCCTTTGATACATGACTTTCCTTCTTACTAGTTAAGTTATTCTTTTGGTTTACACTTTATCCATCCAAGTGTTATCGGTCCGATGTGTATGACTTTTATTTAACACCTATCGGTACCATTTTCATAAGAAACCTCAGTTGTATATGATTTTCTCAAAAATCACAGTTCTCGACTCGCATTTATTATGTTGTCCTTATGTTCGTGTCGCTTTACCTTCTATAAATCTTTACCCCCAGTAGGATAATTAAATCCCTTTGTGTTTTCTCGTATACGCCTTACGGACCACGTTGGTTGGTCTTATTACTTCTATCAACTCTTATGCCATCAATCAAGTTTGAGTTTTCATCGGAGTACCATCATTTCTCATTACTCTTATATAGACACCTTTCGGTAATTATCTTATTGGGGTAATATCAGATCTATTTAGAAACCTTTAGTCATTCCACTTTACTCCTTCTCATGTCTTTCTATCCAACATGCAGATTTCCTTTTCAATCACCCCATACTCGATCATACATTTCACCAAGGCTGTAAATCATACTCTCTATGTTTGTGCCGCCTCTACCATTTCGATTATCCTGTGTCACAACATTAATCACAAGGGCTTCCTTTGTCAATCTAGACAGTTTGACCTCACTCTTTCTCGGAGGAGCACCATTATTTCATCTTGTGTGGAATGCCAAGACCTAGGACATGCCCACAATCATTTGTTGCTTCTTAATCCTCTAGTTCTTCTTACAGGGATCCCTACATACTAACTTTGATATGTATCTTTCCTTAGTTAGTAGTAAGCAACTACTCACAACAATCCTCTTTACACCATTACTATCGTCAATGGTCCTTACCGTCCGTCAAGAGCTTCTCTTCATCTTCTTTATTAGGGTTGTCATATTGGACTCATTCAATGTTACCATCAGGCTACTAGTACTTGTATCGATTTACTTCACCATTTTCGTCGTGGATTTCCGAAAGAAATTCACTAGATGTCGATAAAATACTTTTATAACCTTGTGGCTATTCTTCTTATCGGTTAACTAACCATCACTAGTTAACCCGCACATGTAACTTTTAAGTTGTCCAAGTAGGATGTAGTTGACCTTCTACAACATCATGGACTTACTTTTCTTCCATCTCTTTCGAGACTTGATATACTTGGTGAAATATATCTGTTCAGTCGCTTTGTTTATTCTTCTTTAGCTCCTCCTACAATCTACACTTTTGTAAGATTGTTATACTCTTACGAGTCCAGTGGTATCATTCTTTTTCCATCAACAGACTTTTCAATCCTTCTAGGGTAGCTTGTAGGTACATCTCCGTGATTCTTTTACCTGAGTTATCGTCTATTTGCGGTCCTCTATTATGAACTTGTAGTGTTGTTAGCTTAAATTCCTTTTGAATGAGAAGTTATTGGGGTCCCTCGGGTTCACCAATACTCTTCTCACACACTCTTTTTCCTTGGGTGTTGCTCGTAATGCTGCCTTTACAGAAGTTGGTTATTGTTGTATCCCGGTCTATGTTAGAATTCTCCTGTGTTCTACGAGATCACTCCACTTCTACGTTGGTGAAATCCACCTTTCCCTTTCTAGCAATGCGTAAGCTTCCAAGTTGCAGCTCTTTAATTCTTTCTATTTGGATGGATAATGTATCTCGTGTTGACTTCCATACTTTTGACTGTCTCAGTTATCAATCTGGATTGTGGTGGCAATTAGCTTGTTGAGAGTGATCATATTTCGCCTTGCTTTTGGCATCAACTTTCATTTCCTAGCCTGCCAGTGAGCTTAAATTTTATGTCCCTTTTCTTGATCGCTACTATATCTCCCTTTTGACTTTCATGTCTATGGCAAATTTTCGACGTCATCCTCTTTGTTTGTGAAGTCACTTTACACAACTTGAAAGAGCCTCTCCGTTGTCTTTCTCAATTCCCTAGTTGGCGATCATCACTTGCTTCTCCGAAACTACTCTCTTGTATATCCTTCATTTGATCCCGTTGAGTTGATTCGGGATTTTCTTCTTGTCATCGTAATTGGTGTTGTCTTTGAGTCTTCACTTTTCCGTCTCGACGTTGCTCAACAAGCTCGAAGGAGTTGTCCGACGTTCGTCTACCCTAATGCACATAAGATGTGCATAATAATCTTCACGTTGACACCCTTCAAAAACTACTTAGATGTGTCCAAGGGGTGAGAAAACTCATTATGTTATCTCCGTTAAGGACATAACATAACTACAATTTCTACTAATCTTCGGCATATACCTATCTATATAACATATCTTTATAAACAAGCTAAAAGTCCAACTACAGTAAAACCTAAAGTTCATACTAAGCAAACTGAGATCCGCGGTAGTAGTGGTGGTCAGCCGTACTTTTCTATTCCCAACCAGACTATGCATGCATTTAAAAACCAAAATTCTCTTTTTAAAACTCAGACCCCTTTTCGGGTTCTGCTTTATCTTATTCGGTCTTTCAGAAGATTTCAAGTGCCATTGTTGCCAACCTAGAGCTCTGATACCATGTTGTAACACCCCGGATTCTCGGAACCCGGGATATTACTGGTTAGGACCTCACAATGGGTCCCGACCTCAGTTTGACAACAATATTACTAGGATCTTGCAACAAGACACAAATAATAAAACCGAAATTCATAAAGTAGTATTTTTAGGGTAATGAATGCAACACTGTCTAGCAGCCTAAAGTACTTAAACAAAAGAAAAGAACAACTGTCTTAACTAAACGAAAGGAAAGACAACCACAACTCCCAACCCCCACTCTAAGGAGTACGGAGACCCGGCTGACCACTACTTCCGGATCACTCAGCTGCTGATCTAACCTGCGGTAAATCTAAAACAACAACAAGAAGAACCGTTAGCTAGTTATCTAAATATTAGCAGAATAATAGCAGCACAAACACACTCAGATAAACATAAACACTCAGCATGCTTTCAAACAAATCCGTTTTATTATCTTGCTTTAATTTACTCATTCACTCTAGTGATACTTATTTTGTGACACGAGGGATTCCCAAACCTCGCCTCCGCCCCCGTGTAACCATCAGGAATGGATCCGATGCATCTCACCTTGTACCTGCATGGTCTGGGTATAGAGAACCTCCCAGTCTCCTGTCAGAGCTGGGCAGTGATGTCACGGCCCGTTATACATACACTTGGGCCTTAAACGTAATAATAACAGTCGTCCTAGTAAGTTATTATTATTAAATCACGCAATAGCACACACCACTACTATCACTCAACTAACACTCAGAAACTGGCTAAGTAAGTCGCAAGGACTTACCTGAGTCCAAATACACTCTAACACGTCTCCAACAGTCCATACTCGTGGTAACTCAAACGCCTGTCAAATAAGGCATGTGTATCAAAAACACATCTCGATGTCCAACCTCATGCGAAGGAATTACGAAAAAAAAAACTCTCTTACGGTAAAAGACCATTTTACTCTTGGTATCGTAAATTCTAGAAGTTTATTCTGGAATTCTCCCTCATTTCTTTCATTTTTTGTTTCCCATAATTTAAGTCTATTGGATAGATACTTATAGATTATAAGGTCAAGCTCGAGACATTCGAAGAAGGACAACATTCCTTCTCTCCGGTTACTAATTATGCTACTACATACATTATACCGTCAAACTTGTTTTTACTCTTTCTCCTCAACTCACTTATCTATATAATTTCATAACTCCCAACTCGTACTTATATATTAATCCATTTTCCAGTTCTTACGGAGGAATTTAGTACCGCAGTACAGAAGTTATACAAAATCCTAGATTTTCCTGAAACGAATATTAAAGTCCGATTTGAGTTAAGATCCAAGGTTTAGATTAAAAGTTAAGAATTCCGGGAACACTCTCTAATATATCTATACTAATCATAGGGCACAAATCTCTCGAGAAAAAAACAACCATAACTCCCATATAATCTCTAAGGTTGTCTAGAAACCACAATTCTATACTTAGTCAATTATTTTTCTTGTTTCAAAAACAGCTCAAGTGCTCAACTTCGGGACTTTATAAAACTAAATCCGTCCGTTAACTTTCTCCCAAATTTTAACACAAACCACTACATATTTCTATCTCCAATATATCAAAATTTCAACGGTGGATGTTCGATATTACGCATTAAAATTGATTCCCAAGTTCAGTACTCATAAGAAATATTTATGGATTAAAAGTTTAAAGGTTCTGAGTTCGACTCCTACTGGCTACTGCAGGATACAAAAATAATGAACCTATCCTCAACAGCTTGTACTCCTGATTAGCAGGGATTGATTCACTCTCAACCTACGTCTCCAATTCTATCACAAAACTAGAATCCCGACTCTATTCCGACTCCAACAGGTTTCAACGGGAGGATGATTTACCGGTCTGCAGCAATGAAGGAACTCGATGCTGCTGAGATTCTCCGGTGCTGATCGGTATTGGCGACGCCGATGGAGGCCAGAAGAAGGCTGCAGTAGCGGACTCCCTATCATCAGAGGATTTGTGCAGGTGCGGTTGGGAGGTCATTCGATGCTCCTGTTCTGAAGGGAGGCTCGGCTGCGAAAGGTCCTTCGTTCGGAGACGGCGCGGGTCACTGCTGCAGGGCCGAAGAGAGGCGGTGATGGGTCACAGCAGGGTTCCGGCGGCGGCTGGCGGTGGCGGTCGACAGCGGCAGGGAGTAGCAGGGGCGACGGCTCACTGGCGGGCTCGCAACTGCTGCGGGATGCGAAGGTAGGACTGCTGCTTCGAAACAGAAAGAGCGATGGAGAGAGATAGACGGAACCGGTGGCTAACCTGGGGCGCCTTGGTGGTCGCAGCGGCGGGCGGTTCAGTGGCGGCTCGTTGTGCGGTGTCTCCGGTTGAAGGCAACAGTGGTGCGGCGGTCTCTTGTTGAAGGCAGCAGTGGTGCGGCGGTCTTGTTGAAGCGCAGGAGTTGCAGCGTTCAGATGGTACGGCAAGAGAGGTAAGCGGCAGCACGGTTAGAGTAGGATTAGGTTAGCTTATCTTAATTAATTTAGGGTTAGGATTAGTTTAGAAGATGGCTGATGGGCTGATAATTGGGCCTCGTATTGGGCCACATCCGACTTGCCTTCTCATATTAGAACGGAATTTCGAAACTTGTTACTTATGTGCGGGAATTTATATAATACGGAATTAAATTCCGTATTATCTAATTTATTATTATTTTTATTTTAAGGTGCATAATTTAATTCCGGTTATAAGGTTTCATCATTTTATGTGACTTAAAGTCACATAAAATGATAACATTTAAACTCGTTTTATTTTATTTATTTACGATTGTCGCATCGGAATTTGGTTAATTGTAGTTTACCGGAACTTTAAAATTTTCGGTTATTACACATTATGGTCATGGTATGCTTATGAATGCAATGTCATGATGTGTCCTTTGTAACACCCCAAATTCTGAGAACTCGGGGAGCTACTGGTTAGGACCTCACAATGGGTCCCGACCTTAGTTTGACAACAATTTAACTTGGATCTTACAACAAGGCACAAAAGTATTTAAAACATTTGAAAACTTTAAACAATATATACATGAAGAATATGTATCAGCCTTACAAAGCAAAGGTACCAAAACGACATATATGAAGAACATAAGACATTCCGTCCCCAACTAAATGAGTACGTGGACCCGGCTGACCATTCCCTCCGGATACCTCTACAACTGTATTAACCTGCAAGACATCTACAAGCGGTATAAAACCGTTAGCTAACATTCTATGCATAAGTATAAAGGTAAAAGCACAAACACACATACAACATACACAATCAACATGCAACACTCAATCCTTTTATTATCTTTAATTAGGTGATAGGTTATTACTAATGATACTTATTTTGTGACACGAGGGATTCCCAAACCTCGCCCCTGTCCCCGTTTACCAACGCGGAATGGTACTAATGCATTTGACCGTCTACCGGACTGGGCTGGTCGCAGGGAACCTCCTAGACTCTCACAAGAGCTAGGCAGATGATGTCACGACCCATTATCATACACTTGGGTCAATTACGTAAATAATAAAGTCGGCCTAATCCGGTTTCGTTGTTTATCATAACTAACAAACACCACTCATACACATTACACTCATACAAGAAGCCAGCTAAGTAAGTCCGTGGACTTACCGAATTAAATCTCGTCTCTCTTAGCAACACTCAATCAGTAGCTGCAGGAACTCAGTTGCCTGTCAAAGGAGGCACGTGGGTCAACACTTTTCCTTGGATACTTAGAAGTCTAAAACTCCTAAGATGTACGATTCTATGTGCAGAAGTTATTACAGTGTTTATTTAAGGTAAATTGACTATTTTACCCTTGGTCCCGAGACTTCCAAAAACCCGTAATATGTACTTAAATTCTTACTTGAGGCTAACTAATCATATTCTACTCCCTAGGATGATTTTAGGTAACAACTAGAAAAACTACCCATTTTCTATTTTCCGAAAAGTCACTAAAGTCCAACTACAGCTTCAAATATAAAATTCGAATAATCTTATAAAAATTCCGAAATAATTCCTTAGGTCCTCTATGATATCCCATCTACTCATAGGAGAAAGAATTTCTTAAAACTGTTAAAGCATCACTTCTACAAAAATTTCTAAAGTTGGTTACAACACCTAACGAACAACACACTGTCTTAACTTTAAAAAATCATAACTCCTAAACTACTCGCTGGATTTATCCCAAATTTTGATATGTTCTAATATAAAACCTTATCTATAATATATCCAAAATTCAGCTGCAAAGGAGATCAAAATACTATTTAAAACTATCTCACAAAACCGTATTTCAGCACAACCGAAAAACTGCTTACGACTCAATCTTTGAAAAATCATAAATCCCAAACCACTCGCTGGATACCTCTCAAATTTTAATATGTTCTACAACAATATGTAAACTATATCATATCCAAAATTCAAGCCCAACGGAGATCAAGAGCTTATTCAAAACCATCTCACAAAACAGCATCACTTGCTGTTTTCCCCAACACTCAGCACATATATAAAAACGTCAACTTTGAAACACAATAACTCTCAAACCGTAACTCCGATTCTTCCCAAATTTTAGTATGATCTACTATATACTACTGAATACAACATATCCAAAATTCAGCAAGAAAGGAGGTGTCTAACATACCCTAATATGGACTCGAAAAAGCCTGCTCGTCACTTCATGCCCAGTCAACAACCCGGAATCCTTCTTGCTACTGTTGTGTTTCTGTACAAGGTTCCAAGTATCCTTCAGCCCTAGAATATATCAAGGAAGATAAGGAGAGGGAGGACCATCCTTACTGAATCACCTACTCGATTGTAGAGGAGAGCGGCGCTTGTGCAGAAAGGAGAAGATCTGGTCCCAAGCATCCAGCAGTCCCGGTGGTTGTGTACCAAGGCAAGCATGTCAGGACTCCCGCCTGAGCTGTGGCTGCGCAGAAGGCTCCAAGGTTGGGGAGAGGGAGTAGAAGCTCTAGCCTGCTCTTCGATTGCACTCAAATGGAGTCCTAAACGCAGCCCAGGAGGCTATTCGTTTGCTGCGTGAGAATTGTTTGAGCGGCTGCTGTGTGAAGATACCGCTTCAGATGGCTGTTACGTATGCAGGAGGTAGAAGGGAAATGTGCAGGCTCAATTTAAGGAACCGTTACAGAACTCAGCAGCTATTACGTGTGACGGAATTGGAGAGGAAGGGCCGGCTGTTACTTCTCCCTGGCTGAACGTGTAGCTGTCCATTACAAACGCAAGGTACTGGGCTGGGGAGGAGCTGTACGGGCTGCATGAAGGGCTGCTACTGGGCTCGTAAACAAGCTGGCCTGCTGTGCGAGGATGTGGGCTGGCTGGGCTCGAAGTGCCGCTGGGGTTGTTGTGGGCTGCGAAGACAGCTGGGCTGTTGTGGGCTGCGAAGACAGCTGGGCTGCTGTGGGCTGCGAAGACAGCTGGGCTGCTGTGGGCTGCGAAGAGAAGTTGTCCTGGCTTTGTCACAGCCTTGTCAAAAACGTGTCATGGCCTTGTCATGGTCTCGTCTCAAGCTTGTCATGATCTCGTCTCAACCTTGTCAGATCTCGTCTAAAGTCATCGTTAAGAATTAATTATAAGAATTAGGGTTTGATATAGTTCTATCATTTTATGTGAATTAAATTCTACATAAAATGATAAATAATTATAAGAATTAGGATTTGATATAATTCTATCATTTTATGTGAATTAAATTCTACATAAAATGATAAATAATTATAGGAATTAGAGCTTGATATAATTTTATCATTTTATGTGAATTAGCTTCTACATAAAATGATAAAATTTGTGAAGAAAGAATTGCTAGATAAAATGGAAAACCGTCAACGGCTCAAAGTCCGATTTGATTCGGAATTAAACGGAAATAAAAATTCCGGATATTACATCCTTTCACTCAACTCTCGATAACGTGGTAACGCGGTAACGATCTCTCATGTCATATGTGCCCCTCCGGCGTCCAATGGTTACGGTAATCCGTGGTTCCGACTTCCATTTTTGGTTCGTCCTTCTTTCCCCGGCTCGGTCCCTACTAGGGCACGTCCAAAACATGAAAGCACGTTTTCCTATGATGTATATATATCTATAAAAAAGGGGTTTTCACCACGTCATATGGGCATGCATGAGACATCGCTCCCTCATCAAGGTCACCAACTCATGCCCTATACTGGTAGTCACCATTTATAAAATAATCGATATCTAACATACGTATAACCAAACCTATTGATACATAACAATAATGATATGCACTATTTTAAAACGAAGTGAAAATCTCGCTCTAACTACATGCTACTACAATGCAAAACCTGAATCGAACGACAACTAAGTAAGTAAGGAGACTCACCTCGTCAATCACAAAGCACACTCCAAACGATATCTCTTACAACTGTCTCAAACCAACCTCGAACCTAAACACAAATTGACATACATATGTCAATACTAAGACTAAGAATATCCATCGATTCACATTCTACTCTCTAACGAACAACCATATTAACAATCAAAATATTTCCCAACAACCATGAATATTGACCATTCACAAGATTCATAAGTTAAACATCTCACATTTCCAATTCATGACATATTAACAATTCACAAGATTCATAAGTTAAACATCTTACATTTCCCAGGCATACAAATAAATCATGATTATCCGTAAACTTCCAGTCATTCCAAATATCACTAAACTCAACAATTTCTGTCATCCAATCATTCATAATAATTAAAGGGTCATGCTAATTCCACTCATTTAATACCACCCAAATCCCCTTAATCAAATCAAACAATCAAACTTTCATTCAAATCAATCAAAGTAATCAATTGATTACTATTTTTCAATTAAAATTTATCTTTATTATTGTGAGGTAACTCATAGTACATAAAACTTCTGCTCATTCGAAAACGATACGGGTTTTTGGTTCAAGTCGTTCCGATGAACCAAGTTTGAATCAAAACCCGAAATGTTATAATTTATAATTAATTTTACTGCTAAATTTTCGGATGACTAGTATAACTTGTAACTAAAAAATAATAAGGAAATTAAAATAACACAACTCGTTTGAAAATAATATTATAATTTGAAAAAACAAAAAATCGCATAAATCGCGCTAATAACGAAAGTTCGTTGAACCACTTTGTCATTTTTGGGTCGTTCCCCATGATGGGGTCAAACTTTTTGCGGGCACCTAGGGCAAGAACATGTTGTATAAATGTTGGATGTCCCGTCGGGTTTTCTAAATAGCCTTATAAATTTTGTTTTCTAAATTCGGTTTTCGTTTATACACATGGCTTGCGCCGAAGATTGTCCACTACCACCTATTCTCGAATATTGGATCATCACACATAACGAAAGTGTGTATGAAATAGATGTCCAATATACAACTCGAATTAAGAATTTCGGGACCTTTGTGGTGAATATGATCGACTCGTACCTTAGTTATAGTTCGATGAATTTATTTCGAAAACATATTTATTACAACAATACGTTGAAGTATACAATTCATTTAAATTTTTTCTTTAGCTATATTTATTACTAATTAACTTTAACATCGTAAAATTCATAAACACGATAGGTGAAACTCGTAAAATCTATCCCAAACCTCCTAAAACCAATAATTAGAATCTAATTTGGTAAAAACAAAAAAAAATTGAAACCTAATTGCACATTTGGTGCGTTAAAATAAAAGAAATTAAAATTTAAAAAAAAAAACCTAATTGGACCTTTCGTGCGTTAAGATTAAAAAATAAAAAATTAAATTGTATAAACGCATTACAGATGCGATAAGCGAATACACCCCCTAAGTCAGCATACAATGTAATCGTAACTTGGTGCGACAATCCTAATAATTCAGTAACAGGGTTCCAAGTCTTCCTACTTTCTCTGTTGGTAAGCTTTCTGCCTCCCTCTTCAATCTTCATTGCGCCGGCCAGGGTTCCAGATCTGTCTTCCTCCTGTCTTCATTACTCGTCTTTGACTCGTTCCCTCTTCCCGTCTGACCCTTTCCTATCGCCGTCTAACGAGGAGTTACAGGAGGTCACGGGTTGAAGTTTGTATGTGTTTTTGAAATGCAGATTATGCAAATTGCAGGTTGCAAGTTTTTGAAATGCAGATTGTTTTGTATGTTTTTTGTGGCTTTCATTGAAAATTTGAAAC
Source organism: Fagopyrum esculentum (assembly GCA_033239045.1). Taxonomy (NCBI): domain Eukaryota; kingdom Viridiplantae; phylum Streptophyta; class Magnoliopsida; order Caryophyllales; family Polygonaceae; genus Fagopyrum; species Fagopyrum esculentum. The sequence goes on from BSUD01000007.1 coordinate 14,601,925, forward strand.
ACAGGTTGTAAGTTTTGGTATTGCAGACAGATTGCAACAATCTTAACTGAACAGCTAAGTATTTAAAAAAAAAAGAAAAAAGCAGGTGTCCGGAGGGGAGGCCGGCCAGGCGTGTACGGCGCCCCGTACAGGCCCGCCATCCGGGCTCGGCCCGACCCGAGTCCAGCTAAACGGGCTTTTCTTAGCTAATGCCACGATAATCACAACTTCACCAACAACAGCTACTTAGATGACACAAACTTACATTTACAAAACCATTAACCCTAATACATCTAATTCTATAAAACCAACACTTGCATCACACTAACAACATTCAACAATCATTGACCATACAAATACACCTATAATTACACATATAAGTATACACAATTCAATATCCAAGCACAAAGACCCCAAATTCCAAAATTAGGTCATTGCAGATCGGAAATCTCACCCAAACAATCAACCGGTAAAAGGGACAATAGGCTGTCGGTGGAGTAGGGTAGTCGCCGGTGACGGAACTGTTGGTAGTAGCGGCGGAAAACGGCTGCAGTAGGAGGCGGAAACACGTACGGTCGGATCTATTCCGCTCGAACCCGTGCCTCCTGGTGTTGGACAACCGACTGCGACGGCGTTACTGGGCGAGGCGGGGCTGCAGCACCAACGGCAAGACTGGAGGTAAGAACTGCGGACTCTAGCGGCAGAGCGGAACAGCGGCGACGAAGACCACGGTGGCGTGTTTCTTCGCGAGCGGCTGGACTGGAGGTGACGGCCAAAGCCCGAGCGGCGGGACTGGAGGAGCGGAGTGGTGGCCGACGACCGAAGTGCCCTTAGCGGCGGTGTTGGAAGGCTGGACAGAGATTGACGGAAGAGAAAGAGTTCAGAGGGTTTCGGGAAAGGAAAGTGAGGTATGAGAGGGGAGGGTTAGGGTTAAGAGTTGAGGTTGATCCGGTTTTACGTAACTTTACGGAGTCGGATTTTACGGAAATGCTGATCCGTCCGATAAATAAAATAAGATGAAATGCGATTTCACAATATATAATATTAGGATACATTTCTTAAAAGCAAATATAAAAGGATCAAAATCTGTTTTAAAAAAATTATCTAGAAAGTTCATAATATAAATAATTAGAAAATAATAATAAATAAAAAACTAGTGCATTAATCTCCGACTCCGTAACCTTGGAATTAATCGTCATGAGAATACTCTGAGAAGGTAGAACTACCAATCCGACGCTGATATCGGTCGCCATTTGGAACACGAGCGTCATGACCGTAAATATTATAAACATGCATGTATGTGTTGTACTGGTTATAGGTGTTGCCTTCCGACGCTTTGCTCCTCCTCTCCAACGACGCTACAGTACTAGCTCGTGAAAACGGAAAATACAATTCACTGGAATCTTGATATTGATAAGAGTTTGGTCTATAACCATATCCAGACCCGTTATAGGAGTCGTCGTACAAACTGAAAACATCATATGGGCTTTCTGAACCTAGAACTCTGCCATCTTGCTCATTTTCATTCTCTTGACCTCGGACTTGGTTTCCGACATTTTGACGTTGAGGTGACTTTGTTTTTTCTGAGGAAACAAATATGCGTTAGTTTGAATAAAGATTTGCGTTTAAAAGAATGAATAGAGATTTGTGACATTTTGACATACCTTTTGGCTTGGATAGTTTGCACCCCATTCCTGCTAAATGCTCTCTTCTTTGTATATTCTAAAATCGTGAATGTAAATTGGTTCATGTATTTATAAGATAATAGGCTAGATGTTTTTTCCAAATTTAAATTACTGACATTTACTTATGGAAAATTTAAGTATTTTCTTATTTATGGATTATTCCTTCCTTTTATTTAAGATTGAGGGAATATATTATATTTAATGTCCCTTTTTACATTTTCGTAATTCTAAAATGGGATGCAGTATTTTTTTATTATTGCATAAAAATAATACGGTGCGTAATATTAGAAATAATAAGTACATATTATACTATGACAGATTGTTAGTTTGTAATTTCCAAAACAATTATAATCCATGTTTAAAAGTTGATAAAAATATGGAAACAAAATAATATTTTAACTTAAAATAAAAAGACTTATTAAATTATATTTTAAAAATAATAGTGACACAAAATAAAATATACTCGTTTTTTTTTTCATTTTTTTTTTTCATTCACAATTGGGCTGGAAAAGGAAATTGACTAATTATGAGTAAATTATAATATTTTATTTTTCTTTTTAACCAATTAATTGTTGATCCTATATATATTTAGTAGAGATATTTAAGCTACTATAAGGAAAAAGGAATGTTTAAGATGAAGGTGGACCACCCAAATCGGATATGTAAATTTGTAATAACCATCTTGAACTAATTACCAATCTATCATCTCATCATTACCCTCCTTTTTGAAGGAAATTACAAAAAAACCTTTCGCCTGCTCTGGTGCCTGGTGGTTCTCATGGTTTATTACCCATGCCCCTCAGCATCCCCTTGCTTCTTTGTTCTCCGCCGAAAGAAAGCTCGAAAACCCCTAATCACGTTTACCTCCTCCTCCATCTCTCTGTTATAGCTGTAGCCTAATACTCAATAGTTTTCAACAGCTTCTTCCTCTACCCACCCGATTATGGCTGCCTTCCTCGCTTTCTTACTCACATGGTCTTTCCTATATTTCTATGGTTTCTCCAACCGCACAAGGTCCGAAATTGCTGATTGATCGTTGATTTTAGGTCTCCGAGCATGATATTTTGTCGCTCGACTATAACAGGTATCGAATTGTTGTTTTGTACTTTGAGCATTATTGAAACTCTAAGCCGAAATTTGAAATACCTTTCATTGTAGTAAGGTTTGATGTGTTTCATGATGCTTAGAGTTTGGAATGTTCAACCATCATTAAATTGAAGCTTGTATGAATGATTTAAAATGCACTCCATGTGTTTGAGAGAATGCCTAATTGAAGGAAGGGGAAACAGTAAGCAAAATTTATCTTTCGTCCCTATTTTTGAAGCCAAGCCTAGCGATTCATGGTGTATGACAATTAGGTTTCTTATTCCATGCCCAAGTCCAAGAACATACAAAGACATTGTGTGGGTTGTTGTTGCCGCCTTGTAGTACAATCTACTCCATTGGACTAAGCCTTCTTCATGTGCTACAAACCCAATTTCTGCTTGATTTTAGGATAAAAGAAATTTTCATTACTGTTATGCATGTGATGGTTGTCTGATTACGATTTTAAATTTTCAACTGGAGCCCTCTTCCAATTTGAGAACAACGTAGTACATGCTAGACTTAGGGCCTTTTAGATACAACTATTTTAGTCTTCCATTTAATTGATTTTAATGAATGAACTAGGAGTAGGGGTGATTACTTTTTCTCTACATATGTAGTTGGTGTTGTCCTTAGTAGTATAAAGTTTGAGACCACCTGCTTGAATACTCTATAGCAATCTATGATGTTTAGATTTGCTCTTTTATCCATCTAAGTTTAGTTTCAGGCTGTAATTTTGTACCTCTCTGTAACTCAAAGCAGTTATTTCTTTTTTCCAAGAATTATCTTCTATTTGGTGATAGTTAGCTAATTGTCACTGAACCATCTAAGGTGACCTTGTTTTCTCTACCTACTTAGTAGTTATTGGACTTAAAAACACTATTTCACCACTCATGGTTTGGTTCACAATATGTTTTTCCTAGGGTGGAATACCAAGCCAAGCTTTGCATCAGCGGTGCCTCGTCATTCAAGTATCTTCTTGCTAGACTACCTCCTTGAGTACATTCTGTTTACTACCGAGATGAAATAGGAAACATCTCACCATCACATTTACGTGGTGATTCAAGAAAGGTTGGTTATTCTTAAGGGTAGGACTGTATATTTATTTATTCCATTTGCTTTAGCTAAACATAATTTTTGAATTTTTTTAAAACGATCTTCTAATTAGTAAGGGGCTGAAATAGGAAAGGGAAGTTCTGAATTAATCGATACTCAACAGTGTGATCTTATTTGTCCCCTAAATGACAGCCATGCCTTTCCTTGTTGTGTAACCACCACTTTCTCTGAATTGCATTACAATTTTCCACTGAAGTGAAAAACTTTTATTATAAATTAGGGAATATTGTACTGGAAAATTTTGTATAAAATTGGAAGATTACGAACCAACTCATAGTATTGATAAAAACAAATATTGAAATGGTTGCCTGTTACCGTGCAAGTCATTTTCTTTATAACGGTTTTAAATATTATTGATTATGTATCTATCCTCATCCAGTTAAAATTAAATGAGGCAAAGAATTTGAGCGTCTAATTTATTAGCCTGAGTCTCCAGTAGATAGTCAGCTGGTACAAGAATAGAAATTAACTTCATGCCTCTACTGTCAATTTGGTGGACGTCGGAGCTTGAATTTGAGCCACGCTATCCACTGTTTGGAGGTTGGAAATCAATATTTGTCATTGGATATGGATTACCATTGCAAGCCTTAGTTTTTTACTCAACCGATGGCAAACACTATCTCAACTTTACTTTTGGATGCCCCTTTATAGACACTGTTGTGGACAACCTAATAGTTAAGGTATTTCGTGATAACTAGATTGTGGAGAATCATTTCTTTTGATGCATGAAGTTTTTCTCTTCTTAATCCTTTCTTTTGGATTTCTATTTCACTTATATTTCATTTATTCTGTAGGAGAGACAAGGTTTGGAGACTAAATATTTGCCTCATATTTATTGCAGAGTGTTAAACACTTTTTCATTTCGGGTAGCGTTGCCACTTGCCAGATGGATCTAAAGCCCCTTCTCTTGTGGTTCCACTTGACGTAGACCAACATTTGGAGGTACTTGGCTTTCTATATGCAGTTTGTAAAGTTTGGATTATTTATCTTTCAGTGGATGTAAATAGAATAATATAGCACTACTTTTTCTTCTTTATTTTCTTTTCAGCTATTTACGGTCCTCTGGTTTTTATAATGCATCACTAGAATGATATCTTTGGGTCTACTACTGCTTATAGATGCAGAGCATCCGGGTTTTACTAAATCTAAAAACATAATTCATGTTGATTTTTATAGACGATCCATACCTTGCCATAGTAGGTAAGACTGCTGTGGTTCTGCAGAAGAGGAATACAGTGCCTGTACACAATCAACCTTTCCAGGTAATTCATTAATAAACAATCTACTTTGAAATCTGGCAAAATAGAATAACTTTTTGAACTGAAGTGTAAGAAAGAAAGGTGAAAACAAGATTTTGGACTATCTTCAGAAATCTAGCTTGGTGCTTGCAAGGCATCCAAACCTCGTGTTGTACAGATCTGTTGTGGTGTGTTGGACTTTCTTGACGAGTTATGGCTTCCTAGATTTACTTTTGACATGGGGTTTGATTTTATCTAATTGTACTGATAATTTTGTTGTTTAGCTGATTGATTAACCGATCAAGTGATGAAGTTTTTTTATTGCTAGGAGAGACATCACTCTTCCGCACCTTCACAATCATTGGCCATACAAAACATGTGGCGATATTGGATTTTTCAACCCTTTTTTAAGTAGCCTTTTCATCAGGACCCTTTGAAGTTGATGACACTGCGCTCTTTTGCTTGACCTAAGAGTATCACTACAAATTGAGAGCTTATTTCCACATCCCATGCTCATAAACACATTCCCATGTCAGCTTTAGGCCATGTAAATTTGGGAATATGTACAACCTTTTTTAAGTAGCCTTTTAAAGAGCTGAGATTATATTTTATGCAAGTAATTAAGATAATATAAATCTAAGTACCATTTAATATTACATCTTTGATTCAACCTTTAAGTACCATTTAATATTACTCTTGCCTATTATGCACACCTCCATCAGTTCACGTCCTCAGCCAAGTTTTGGTTTCTTCAATTGCTTATTTTTCTTTTTATCATTAACTCCAATCTTCTTCTTGTTCCCAGGTTTCTTAACAACATGTTGAGTCATCCGCAAACGTTGTTGTACGGCCTTCCAAAGATCTGATTTGGATGCCGGATTTTCAAGGACAGCAACCAACTGTTGCCCCTCTTTCAATCTGCATAATAGCTCAATAGTTAAGTTCTTGGAAGCTTGATGACTATGTGGAGAAGACAAAGGAGCAGAATTTAAATTGGATGCCTGAATAATGTAGCTAACAAAATTAGCTTTATCAGTTTAAGGCTACGGTTCTCCATGAATCCCGGTGGTACTTGAGCGCTTATTTAGTTGTTTGCTGAATTTTCAACTTGTTGCTAAACTCTCACCTGTCTATTACTTATGTTTTGTTGTTTTTTGCCCACGGTTGTTGTCCTTGCCTGCTGTCTTTTTACAGCTCCTTGTTGCTTGTTGTTGCTTACAACAGTTTTCTAAATTCCGGTTTTAATGATGAATTATACTACACACTTGTTGCTCTTTAAAATTTATGTGTTGATGGTTACAATTTTCACATCCACACACTTGCTACTTCAGCTTTTGTCCTTTTCCCAGTTAACTGCATCTTAAAATAGTTATCTAACATGTTCAATGTAGGTTTGTACTGCTTTATAATTCACTAGCAAATCATATATAGAACAAACAATCAATGTATTAAAAATATACAATTTACTAGCTTGCACGTGCAAAGCGCTATTAAGATAAAAGTCTGAAGGAATGTTTAACTACTATAAAGAAAAAAGAATTTAACTCGTGAATATGTGGAGTTGGTATTTATTACTCCCTCCGTGTCATTTTAATTAAAAAGTAAATAAGAAGAAATATTTTTATTTTTCATGTATCTTAAAATAAATTATAAAAATAATAATATTAATTTTATTTTTTAAGTAAAATAGTTGTATAATTTTATTTTTTAAAAAAAATTGACATTAAATGTATTTCTATGAACAATTATATATATATATATATATTTCAGATTAGATAGTCAATTTTGAAATAAAACGAAAAATTTTAGTATTTTTTACATTTTACGGCAAAGAAAGGTCTAGAAATTTTCAGAAAAAAAACTATAAAAATTAGGGGTGGGCATGAGACGGGACAGGGGTCGTTATGCGTCCCGTCCCGCAAGTTATTTGCGAGACGGGCCGGTATGAGATTTACGACTTTTTTTCTTTGTCCCGCGCGGGCCTTGTCCCATGTGGGACGGAACAGGACGGAACGGGACAAATCCCGCGCAAATTATGCACCGATTATATTCAATATGTATGCTTGTTTTCTCTCAGATTTAAAGACACAAATGATCGGGAAAAAACTCAATACGTAATTATCGATTTATGACGCCTATATTAGTAGTTGATACATTGAAAACAAATTCAAATTACATCAAAGTGTCTTACTAATTCATATTCAAAAAATAACAACAAATAATTTACAAAAAATTACATTTATTTAACTACCGATTAGAATTGTGCGAATCCACAAATCAAGGGCGATGGAACGGAACAGAGTAAGGCGGCGAATGATTAAATCAAGGGAGAGCAGAACCTCTAGTATTTTAGATTCAACCAAATGAGTCGTAAAGAATGAGTGAATGACGGATGAAAAATTATCGAACTAAAAATTTTGAAAATATAAAAATATTTTTAAAAAATTATAATTTATGTATGATATTTATCTATATAATATATATAAAAATATAAAAGTATTATTTATACATAAATGCGGGACGGAACGGGATTAACCGGGATGGGAAATCTCCGTCCCGCGTTCCATCCCGCAAATTTTTCGCGAGACGGGACAAGATACACATTTTTTTTTCAAATCCCGCCCGAATCGGGACAGGACCGGGATTAAGCGAGATTCATGCCCACCCCTAATAAAAATAGTAAAGATAAAGAGCAATATATGTAAAGTGCATGTAGAAGAAAACGCTTAAGTTTGTAACTAGAAAATGTCAAAGGTTGTGTTTCGACGGATTGAGATTCTAAAATTTGGGTAGTTTATCTCTTATTATTGGGCTTATCTTTTGTTATTAGTTTATTATTTTATCTCTTTATATTTCCTTATATAAACATTAAACATTACATGGTCAATGAAATAGATAAGCTTTCAGTTCACAAATCTCTTCATGGTATCATAACACTTTCCTTGACCTACGCTTCCTTGACCTACGCTTCCGCACTTAACAAAACCTTTAAACCCTAAAATTAACCTTTTGTCGTTTTTACGGTATCATAGAATATTGTGGCAGTCAGTATCAAGGAGTACTTTGGTCGTCGGTATAAGGGAATACTTCGGCCGTCGGTATCAGAAAATACTTTGGCCGCGACCGCGAGTATCAGAAACGACTTTGCCCTCCGGTATCAAAGACGACTTTGGCAGCCGGTAACAGATCGACTTTGGCAGCCGGTATCAAACAATACTTTGGCCGTCAGTATCAAAAAACGACTTTGACTGGTATCATGACCGCCACAATTATTGGGGCGGCGGGACAAACTAACTCCGCATACCCCTCCTCTTGTCCCTTACCATTGTAAGGCCCCAAACTTTTAGGCGCGTTTTCGATATTTATTTCTCCGTTTATTACCGATTTTTTTTATATAGCCTAAATATTGTTTTGCGAGTTTTTGCACGTAGTAAATTAAATATTTAGAGTTTATATAACTTATATTTATATACAATCGGTATTTTATTTTACGAAAAAGTTCGAAAATTATTCCGTTCCGAAAATCCCGTTCCGAGCGTTCCGATTCGTATGCGGATATTCCTTATCGAGCTTATTTCTTTATTTATTTATTTATTTATTTTACCTTGTTTTATTCTCATTTTACTTTATTTGATTTTTTCTGCTTTCTTCATCCCTTCTTTTCGAGTGTCAGACGTCACCGTCTATTGCAGCCAACCTCTGATCTTTGTGCAAATCATGAGCCGTGCTGCCCAACCCTATTCCGTGTTCCTAACCCGACTTCTCGCTATCCTCCCTCATGTCAACCTTATGCTCTGGGCTACCTCTCTCTCGCAACATCTCTGCAACTAAACCAAGCTCTCAGCTACCCTCCTGTAGTGTTGCAACCAACCCTCTCCAAACATCAGCGCATCCAGGCCTCTATCTCATTGTCTTCCCTGTCCACACCCAGCTCGACCTCCACCTGGAAGCCACACCTCCTGGATCTGCACCTTTGCAACCATCTTCTGCTCAACAAGCAACATCTGTCGAGCCTTGTCCTCTCTTCTTCATAACTGCTGCAGAAGAACAAAACCGCCGGGGAATGAGGCCGCAGACGACGCCGGAGAAGAAAGTGCCGCCTCCCCTCACCTCGCCTTGCCGTCGGAGAAGCCTTCTGGACCCCTGCCGCCCACTCGAAGCCGGAGAAGCACCCCTACAGCCCGGTCTCGATCCTCTCTGTCGTCCTTCTATCGAGCCGCCAACCACCGGGATCTACGGCCGCCACCACACCAGTAAGGGCCCCCTTCGCCTGCACCTGCCTGTTCGTCCGTCTTCACCTCTGCCGGATGCCGCCGCCCTAGCGCTCTCACCTCGCCGCCGCCTCTAGTTTTGAAGACTGAATAGGGTTAAAAACCCTTCTTTTTATTTAATTGCAGTCGGCCCTCCCCTATTTTGGTGTATTTACAAAACGCACCCTGTACTTTGGATTTATAGTTTTGGCCCTACTTTCTGGAAGTTGCATATATGCCCCTAGTTTTATATAATTACAGATTTGCTCAGATTTTCTTATTTATACTTTATGACCCAAATTCTGAGATTTAACAATTATGCTCTTGGATTATTTTCAGAATATGGCCCAAGGATTTATTTGCGGGTTTTGACCCATGTTTATAAATTGTATAAATTTCCCCAAAACGTTTTAGTGATTTTTAACCTTGGTTTTGAAAACGAGTTACCTTAGATTTATATATATTATATATTACGCACTCGTTGGGTTAATTTTGAGTTTTATATAATATATATTTCCCGGAAGGGTTTAATTACGGGTTTTAGCGTTTGCTTTGAAAATGAGTTTACCTTAATAATATATCTTACATATATATTACAATCAAATTTAGCGTATTAGCTAAATTTGCGTACCTTTGGTTTTAGGTCCGGAAGCGCCCCGATAAAGGCTTAACGAGTCCAAGATTCGACATCCATTTTTTGACCCCGAGTGAGTACCCTTCTCGATTTAGTTATGTTTAGTATTAGTATCATGCTAGGTTGGATCTAGCATAACTTAGAGTGAATATCAAGTAGTGGTTATGGACCTTAGGTGAGTGTTTGAGGATTGTGAAATGTTGTATGACTTGAGGTATTGATGTTATCTTGTGAGGCTTGTGAGATTTGAGAATTGGAGTATATGGTTATTGAGATTATGGGCTAGAATATGGGAAATCCTAGCATAGGGTTGATACCGTTGAGATTGTTGACACTAGGCATGTATATCCTAGTATGTGTTATGGGTTATGATCCTGCGAGATCATAGGGTCTAGAAGTCTAAGGACTTCTAGCTAGTGTTGAGTGTGATGTGAGCATGAGAGATTCTAGGATGCGGTCCTAGAATGTGAGTCAAATGATCTCGCGTAGATCATTTGTGTGGAAGTCTTAGACTTCTTGAGTTGAGCGAGTTGTTGATATATTTATCTTCTTGTGAGCAGGTTGTGGACTCCTTCCCAAGGGAAGCGAGAGTGTTGTGAGTTGAGTGTGGCGATAAGGTAAGTCTCCGGACTTACTTAGCTCGTATTCTTTGTATTAGCACTATTGTGTGTTGGGTGGTGTGTGTTTATTATTTTACTGTTTATAACAACTAAACCGGAAATAGGATTACCGACCTTTATATTATTTGGCCCAAGTGTATGATAACGGGCAGTGACATCACTGCCTGGCTCCCCGTGAGAGCTAGGGGGATCTCGGCGACTGGCCCGTGCTGGTTAGACGGTCGGAGGCATCCGAACGTTCCATTGCCGAAAGAAGGGACCGAGACGAGTTTCGGAGGATTCTCGTGTCACAAAAGAAGTTGAACTAGAACGGGATATGACTTAATAAATAAAGATAATAAACCGGATTTGTGTGCTTTGAGTATATTGTGTGACTATGTTGAATTAATTGTGTTTGTGTCTTTCCCTTTAATTCTAATGCTTTGAATGTGAGCTAACGGTTTTTATACCAAATGTTGTAGTTTGCCTTGCAGGTTAGGAATGCGGCCGAGAGATCCGGAAGAGTGGGCAGCCGGGGATCCGTACATTTTAGGATTGGGTTTTGGTTGAAGTCGTGTTTGAGTTTTGTGTTCATTATATTGTATGCCGTGTGTATGGCATTGGTCTTTCGGTTGTATCTCGGCTGAAGTCTTTGGTTTGTTCGGTTTCGGGTTTCATTGCATTGCATAAAATTGTATTTCATTTTGGCCTTTATTTGTGCCTTGTTGCAAGATCCGGTGAAATTGTTGTCAGGCTAAGGGTCGGGACCCATTGTGAGGTCCAAACCCGTAGCGCCCGAGTCCCGCGGATTCGGGGTGTTACAACCATAAAGACATTTGTCTTGCAATTAATGATACTTGAATACTCTCATATATGCTTTGAACTTAGTGATATTTACTTATGGAAAATTTAAGTATTTTCTTATTTATGGATTATTCCTTCGTTTTATTTAAGATTGAGGGAATATATTATATTTAATGTCCCTTTTTACATTTTCGTAATTCTAAAATGGGATGCAATATTTTTGTAATACCCGAAAATTTTAAACTCTGTTAATTCCGAATTCAATCGGTTTCCGAACCGCTAACTTTTATTCTTATAAATAAAAATAAAACGATAAGTGATTTCTAGCATTTTATGTGACCTCAATTCACATAAAATGATAAATATTCTAAACCGTAAATATTTCCGTACATTTAAATTCCGTACGAATTTTTATAATTCGTTTCAGCCTTAGGTTAAGGGTGATTAGGCCCAATTATTTTCTGGCCCAAAAGCCTTCAGCCGGCCCAATATTAACCTAATCTCCTAATTAACCTAAACCTCCTAATTAACCTAATCTAAAACACAAACAATCGGTTACCAATGTCACGCTGCGCTGAGAGGATGACCGGTACTCTGCCAGCCAGAAGAACGCCGCCCATCGTGACTACAATCGGATCGAAGGTCCGACCATCGACCAGCCAGGCGGTCTCCCTCTGCGCCGGACTTGATTCGTGTGCATCGACTAGCCAGGCGGTCTCCCTCTGCGCCGGACTTGGCTCGTGTGCATCGACCCGCCGCCGCATCGCTAGACCTTTGCCGACACTCGGCCTTACACCACCTCGCCTTTGCTGTAGGGCAACCTTCTGCAACCAACAAACCAGGTCGGGATTCGCGTCTCTGCGCTCCAGGGGACTGCACGCCTCCAACGGTGAAACCACCTCCGCTGAACCAGGTTGTTGAAGAGATGAACCTCCAACTGGAACGTATCTCTGCTTGCGCCAAGAACCTGCCCAGATCGACGGAAGACGTGCACCACCAGCCTGCTGCAGTCGGATCCCCGGTAAGCCCGGCTGATACGCAGCTCTTCCCTCTCTGTTTTCCTCCGACTTTCTGGGCTAACTGGAAGTCGGCTTTGTTTTTTTTCGAGTCCTGCAGTCCCGAGTCCAAAGGAGTGGTGCAACGATGAAGAGCGAACGAGTCAGCTTTGAACCCTTTGTGACAGCCAACCTGTAGAACCGAACCGAACTGCGGTTCCTCTCCGCGTGTGTGACGAGTAGGCTGGACTGGTGAGTACTTTTCGCCCCGGTGTACTGTCGTATGTTGTGTATATAATTACATAAGTAAACGAGTGTTGAATGTATGTAGGTATATATAGATGTAGGAACGGTTTGATAAGTGTACTTGTATTAATATTAGTGTAGTATAGGTAGGTGTATTTTAGGTGTATATGTATAACTGGTTTTAAAAATGTGAGGGCGTGTAAATATATATATATATATATATATATATATATATATATATATATATATATACGAAAAGATTGGAGATTTGGGTATATGTGTATATGTTTGGGTGCATAGTACGTATAGATATACTTTTAGATGACGGAAATGGAGGATACGAGTAGATATAATTATATATGCATCCGTGCAGTACGTAGACGTACATTTATAGAGGTATAGGACGGGGTATATATATATATATATAAGTACGAGATGGGTGATACGAAATTTTGTAGCTATATATAAATACCAAGTAGTTACGGAATTATATGAGTTGAAAGAAAAGTTAGAGTATATACATACGTATATATACATGTAGAAGAGTAGAATGGTAATCGGGAAAGAGGAAGAGTGTTGTTCTTTGAGGAGTGATTTTGAGTTTTAACTCATAACTTATAAGAACTATCAGAGAGAAACAATTTATGGAAAACAAGTTCTAAAAGAAATTAGTAGAATTCAAGAATAAACTTTGAGAATTTTCGGCACTAAGGGTAAAATGGTCTTTTACCGTAAGAGAGCTTTTCCGTAATCCCTTTGCATGAGGTTGGACATCTGGATGTGATTTTGATCCACATGCCTTATTTGACAGGCGTTTGAGTTACCACGAGTACGGACCGATTTGAGACTTGTTAGAGTGTGATTTGACCCAGGTAAGTCCTTGCGACTTACTTAGCTGGTTTCTGGATATTAGTTGGGTGATAATGGTTGTGTGTGTACAATGTGTGTTATAATAAATAACAACTTGTTAGGACGACCGTGGTTATTGTGTTTTAAGGCCCAAGTGTATGTATAACGGGCCGTGACATCACTGCCCAGCTCTGCCAGGAGACTGGGAGGTTCTCTATACCCAGACCATACAGGTACACAGTGAGATGCATCGGATCCACTCCTGATGGGTACACGGGGGCGGAGGCGAGGTTTGGGAATCCCTCGTGTCACAAAATAAGTATCATTAGAGTGAATGACTTAAATGAAGATAATAAATGGATTGTTTGAAAGCATGATGAGTGTTTATTATTTTATGTGTGTGTGTGCTATTATTATTCTCCTAATGTTTAGATAACTAGCTAATGGTTGCTTTGTTATGTTTTTTTTTTAGATTTACCGCAGGTTAGAACATCAGCTGAGTGATCCGGAAGTAGTGGTCAGCCGGGTCTCCGTACTCCTTAGATTGGGGTTGGGATGTTTCCTGTGTTGTTCTTTCATCTTGTTAAGACAGTTGGTCTGTTTCGATGTTTAAGTATGGTAGGCTGTTAGACGTTGTTGCATTCATTCCTATAAAAATACTACTTTATGAATTTCGGCTTTTCTTATTTGTGTCTTGTTGCAAGATCCTAGTAATATTGTTGTCAAACTAAGGTCGGGACCCATTGTGAGGTCCTAACCAGTAATGTCCCGAGTTCTGAGAATTCGGGGTGTTACAATTCTTTTATTATTGCATAAAGATAATACGATGTGTAATATTAGAAATAACAAGTACGTATTATACTATGACAGATTGTTAGTTTGTAATTTTCAAAACGATTATAATCCTTGTTCAAAAGTTCATAAAAATATATAAACGAAATAAAATTTTATTCTTAATTAAATTATATTTTTAGAATAATAGTGACACAAAAATAAAATATATTTTTTTGTTTTTGTTTTCATTCACAATTGGCTGGAAAAGGGAATTGACTAATTATGAGTAAATTATAATATTTTATTTTCCTTTTTAACCATTAATTTTTGATCCGATATATATTTAGTAGAGATATTTAGTCCGAAGAAATTTTTAACTACTATAAGTAAAAAGGAATTCAACTCGTGAATACGTGAAGTTGGTATTTATTACTCCCTCCGTGTCATTTTAATTAACAAGGAAATAAAAGGAAGTAATTATTATTCTTCATGTATTTTAAAATAAATTATAAAAATAGTAATTATAAATTTTAAAATAATTGTATTATTTTATATTTAAAAAAAATGACATTAAATGTATTTCTACGAACAAATATATTAGAAAATATATATTTCAGATTAGATAGTCAATTTAAAAAAAAAAAAAAAGT
>BSUD01000007.1:14630965-14641063 GCA_033239045.1 Fagopyrum esculentum
TAATAATAATAATAATTTACTAATTACTTTAGAGATTAATTAAAATGGCAATTAGTTAGTTAAAAGTTATAAAATTATTAATTTAGCAGCTAGTTGGTTATCATATATTTTTTTTATTTGAAAATTTACTTAGAATTTACGAAAAATATTTTAAAAGTATTTTTAAATTTATTAATTTAGCTAGTTAGTTAACAAAATTTTTTTATTTTAATTAATAAGATGAATAACACAAAATTTAAATAGAATGGCATTTTAGTAAATATTTTAGAAAAAATCCTATGTGGCATACCTAGTTGATTGACATGTGGACTTAGTGTCCTTTGTTTTAGTAAGTAATATAGATTGTGCTCTTCTGATCAAATCACCAGATTCAACTTAATCCACAATCACAAACACGAACACAGAAGAAAGATTCAAATTCACACAGAACTAATTCACAAGTTTGACAGGGAACACAAGCCCAAAGAGATCAAATCGTTAGTAAAACTTTATCAACAGATTGATCATAATCCTCTGATGATCGAACACAGATCACCTTATGAAGAAAATATCTTTATTGCGTCGAATTCTATCCTTGTTCAAATCAAGCCCTCTTGGAATCAGCATTAGCGTTGCAATGGAAGACATGCACTTCACACTTTGGATTCACAGCCTTGAAAAACAATTTAACAGTCTCATCTTGCTTAACAATCGGCCCTTCCTTCTCAGCCAACGCAGCCTTCACAATCCGATCAAACCCACCTCCCTCCGCCGCCATAAACGCCACAATCGCCGCCTGAGACGGTAACATACTCGGATTATAAGCAGCAGACTCCATATATGAACCTTTATAAATCTTCCCATCCTCGTCCATCAATGCCACTCCCGACGGACAGCCACTGTACGGCGCATGCGAGGCATTCGCCGCCTCAAGCGCCGCCGCAGCCAATTCCTTCAAATCCCCCTTTCCAGTATCACCCTCAAAAATCAATTTGTTATTGTGCGGCTCCAAAATCAAAGGAACATCATCAGCGAGAAGATCATCAGGACCGAATCGATTCGGAAGAAAGTAAGACAAAGGCTGGAAATCTGATCCAGGATCGGATTCGGTTTCGGATCCGGGTTTGGGAGGAACAAGGACACGAATAGAAGGTGCAGAACGGATCTCTTGGAGGAATTGACGGCAATGGCCGCAAGGGAAAGCCGAAACGACGACGTTTAGGAGGTTAGGGCGGGGCTGGAGATGGATTGAGAGATTTGTGAAGAGGAATTGTTCGGCGTGAACGGAGTGATGGAGTGGGAGATTGGGGAATTCGAGGTTGACGCCGAGGAAGACGGAGCCGTCGGCGGTGAGAGCAGCGGCGCAGACATTGAAAGAGGAGATGGGAGCGATTGCGTGGCGACGGCCCAAGTGGACGAGTGTAGGGAGGAAATCTGAGACAGTGGAGAAGCCATGGGATGTGGCGAGTGATTGAGCTTGTGATGGAGTTAAGATGAGTTTGGGATCTTGTGCTAGCGGTGGTGATCCAGTTGCTTCTCCCATTTTTGTTTGTTTGTATTGGTTTATTTGTCGATCTTGTGGGGGAGTTGAGATATAGAGAAGACAGGGAGTGGGAGAAACGTGGGGAGATGGATGGATTTATAGGAGCTTTGTCTTGCTGATAACCAGGGGCGTTTTGGTAAAAAAGACGAGGGAATTTACAACTTTTATCTCCAATTTTATTTCTGCATATAAATTTGGTCACGGAATCTTGTGGCATCACCAAGGATCGTTTGAAAACAGATTGTGTTCATTGGGTAGTTAAAATTAGGGTTTTCATAAATCTTGTAAATTCCGGTCTCATCCGGACCCGACGTGGTCCGTACGGGTACGCCTGTCATTTCAGGTCCAGTAGTTAGGTTCGGTCCGCATAAACGGGTTTAATATTTTATTAAGTCCGGTCCGAATCCATTATGAGTTCGGATATAAACAAGTTCAGGTAGGGATGTGCAGAATCGGATCGGACCGAATTTACGGTCGTTCTACGACCGATTTTTTTTGAAAACCCTGGTTATGGTCCGGGTCCGGTTTTGGACCATATTAAATTGTAACACAGGTTGGACCGTAAACTGCGAATATCCGGTCCGGTCCAGTACGGTCCAATCAAGTTCAGTCCGGTCCGATCCGGGCCCGATTTTGGACAGAAAAACCTCACCAAAATTGCATAATTTAGGTACAAACCGGTCCGGTCCGGTTCAAAATATTCAAAATTGCAAAATTTAGGTACAAATCGGTCCGGACCGTATGCACAACACTAGGTCCAGGGACAACCCATGAATATTTTGCTTCACTTGTTCTTATTTCTCTTTTCATTCTTGTTCCTTTTGAATTGAATCGATCAATTTTAAGAGGAAGTTCATATAAAATTGTTGATTAGGTTTCTTTTGGTACACAAAGGTTGTGTTTAGTTAGAGGGTTGGGAGAGTTTCTTTAGATTTATGGTTGTGGTTGTAAGAATATAAAGGTGTTTAGTTAGAGTTTTAAGATTAAGAATGAAAACTAGATTTGTGGTTTTTAGGTATATTTATGGAATCTACTCAAACAAGTTTTGGTGAGTTTTGAGGTTGTTGTTGGAAAAATAATCCCCGTTGTACCCTCTCTCCCAATTTGAAGCTGGCACCTCTTCTCTTCCTTTAGACAATCCCTTTCTTCTTCCTTGGGCAATCAGCAGAGACTACTGCTCTATTATTCTCTGAAGGATGGAACTCCTCTGTCGCCGGATTCTCTGAAAGGCTTTTTCACCACAATCCCTCTTTTCTTCCATTTCAGACAAAAAAAATCAGCTTTGTGCTCTTTCCTTCCTCTCAATACTGTTGGAGTTTCGGTGTCCGGTTTTAGACCAAAGGGCCGTAGTCTCACTTATGTGAGTAGACGGTTCTCCCAATTGCCAAACAAATTAATATAATTATCTTGAACTAAAACTAGTTATTAACCAAGAGTTTGTAATCTTCACAAAGGAGTAGACAAAACCCAACCAAGAGTTTGTAATCTCCGCAAAGGAGTAGACAAAACCCAATCAAGAGTTTGTAGTCTCCAAAGGAGTAGACAAAACTCAACCAAGAGTTTGTAATCTCCACAAAAGAGTAGACAAAACTCAATCAAGAGTTTGTAGTCTCCAAAGGAGTAGACAAAACTCAAGCAAGAGTTTGTAATCTCCAAAAAGGAGTAGACAAAACTCTAATAGAAGTTAAGTTCAATTACACGTCTTATAAACCGATTGTTATATGTTAAAACCATTGACTTAGATAATGTAATGAGTCATTCATAAATGAATTTTCCTTCTAAGTGTATTCTCCCCTACACCGGGAATATCCAAATACCTTAGTGGGATAAAACGTTACACGTTACAAAGACTAAGTAAGAGACTTACTTGTCTTACTTTGTAGAAAGGGTATTCCTAGGTTTTGTCAATACAAAACCAAACTAAGATGGATGCCTATCCTTTGTCAATACAAAGAAACTATACTGGTCTTTCGAGTTTTGCAAACAAGCTTATAAGAAGGCCTATCCAATGTCAATACAGTGGAACTAGAAGCTTTATTGTTGCAAAAACGAATCTTCAATCAAGTGCAAATGGCTCTCCCTTTTATAGACATAGGAGGCCACGGTTTTGGGGAGAATAACCGCCACTAAAGCGGTTGAGAGCGGTTACAAACGGTTATTGGCTGTTGAGAGGCAGACTTGGAGGTCTTGCTATTTGGAGGGAAGATTTGGGGAAGGACGCACTTCCCTTTTTGCGAAGTTGGAAGATTTTAGGGTTTCATTTGAAGGCGGATTGACATCCCGTTCTTCTTTGTTCCTTGAGATTTGTGAGAGATTCTTATTCTATCCTACATTTATTGAACGCAAGTTACTTTTGAGTTTTATTGACATTGGTTTTGTGTTTGTTATTGAGATTTCAAGGTTTTACCTTTTCTCCCTTTCATATTTGATATTTGATTCTATAACTATGATTATTGGCTAAAACCCTTTAACAATTCTAAGGTGAAGGGTTGATAGTTGTGGCTTAGATAATGATAGATCGATTGTAATTTGATTGGACCCTGAGAGTTAGAGAAATATCGTCGACACCCTAAATCACGGCCTGTTCTTAGGTTTCCACGGCCGTGATTCTCAAGAAACTACCCGTGATTTACTTCAGTTTACGAACCTTGCTTTTACTTTAATCCAAAGTTAAAGATTTGCTTTAACTTAGTCTTGGCTTGCCTTTTCTAGGTAGTAGTGAAGCCTCAACAACCTCTACTTCGATTTCGAGTGTCACAACCTTAATCGGTTTAGTTAGTCTTGATCCTTGGATTACAAGTTTGGGTATTTGAGATTAATTCTTGTCTTTAGATCCTTTCTATACTGAAGCCTCAACAACCTTTATAGAGAGTATTTCTAGATAAGTCATATAAAGCCTTGGAACTTCACCGTACATTGCTTTACCTTAGCATACCTTTGCAACTCTTAACTCTGTCCGTAGTTCTTTAGTATATCTTGAATCGATTGCCACAATTAGACACCTGGATCTTTAGGGTTGCTGTTTTCCCCAATATTTACAAAGCTTATTACATTTCTTGCTTGACAATTTGCGAACTGAATTTGTTCCCCCCAAATCCCTGTGTTCGATACTCTGGAATACTTGCTAATCTACGTCGATACGTACACTGCGGGTTCGCTTGCTTTTATTCTAGTTTTATAAATTTAAAGCTTGATTGCACGCACGCTAAGTGGTGAACAAGTTTTTGGCGCCGTTGCCGGGGATTTGGTTTAGGCCGAATTCGGTTATCGGTTGTCAAGCTTGGGAGCTTTGCTCTTGTTATTTGATATCTCTTTTGAGTGTTCTTGCAGATTTTCCAATGGATGGAAGCAGATATGAGATGGCGAGGAACGAAATAAGGGGTCTCAAAGATGAGCTTGATGAAATTTGGAGGCAAAGGCTTAGGGATGAAGCTTTGGAAGAAGAGAATTGGAGAGCAATACAATTAGCTAGGTTGGAGCAATATAAATATTTACAATATATATTTGAGTGCATCAACTTTAGTAACGAAAGAGAAAGAGAAGAGGCTATTGAGAATGAGCTGGCAGATTGGGATAAGCTTCATATCCCTCAAAAGGTTTATGAGCAACCTATTGAAGATCTGTTTCAATCAACGTGTGAAAAGCTGTTGAAGAAGCTAGATGACATGGAAAGCAACTTATCCTATGTTATCAAAGCTAAGGCGGAGAAGAAGTGCGACGAAGAACTCCAAGTTTCGATCGTTCCTCCGATCGATTCTGAAGCTCCTCTTGAAGTTCTCATTGAAGAAGAGGAAAAAGTGGAGAACCTTGGCCAAATTACTGAAACTGTGGCCAAGGTTGAAGAAGATCCAGCTGAGTTGGGAGATATTTCATGTGTGGATCATCATCCCAACATGAAACTTGTCCCAAGCCTTGAAGAACTTAACAAGGTACATTCTCTTACTTCATTTGAAATTCCTATTAAAATTTCTGATTTTTCAGGAATGCACCGGAGAGTTGGAGGTCTCTTCCAAAAGAGCCTCCTAAGGTGAAGATGAAACCTCCATTAAAACTGCTGGAAGTAGATGCTCCTTGGACTACAAGGAGTAAATTTGGCAAGCGCTTCAACGCCAATGCCAATAAGTGTTTTTTGTTCAAGTATGGGGTCATTCACATGACGAAGACCATACATTATCCCCAAGCTGGAGATGGGGAGGCTAGGAGGATTCTTGAGAAACTGATTTCTCGGTCTAGGAAAGGATGGGATGCAAGGCTGAATTATGTCCCATTAAAGCATAGGAAAGCTAGGAGGATTCCGGTGAGAATCAAATCGTACAAGCTTGTACGTGGGAGATCTTACCACTTGCCGGTGAAATTAGGAACCGGAGATTTCTTGGAAGAGCTCTATGATGGATTTGAAGAGCAATCCAAGATGTTCAAGGTGCATTGAGTCATCTATGGACATAGGTCCAACTAGCGACGTTAAAACAAGCGCTTCTTGGGAGGCAACCCAAAGTAATGCATTCTTGCTTTTTGTTTTTCTTTTTCTTAGATTAGAGTAGATGCTTTTGTTTGCTTTTCTTCGATACCTTCCGGTATGTTTGTGCTTTTGGATGTCAGGAATAAGGAATAAGCAAGAGTAGATGAGAAAAGTCGAAAAGAATGACAAAACTTGGATTTTTGGCGAGCAACAGAAAGTTCCACGGCCAAAGAGGCAAAACCACGGCCGTGGTTTGCTAAATTGGACCGTGGAATGCTTTGTCGAGAGCAACAGAAAGTTCCACGGCCAAAACCACGGCCGTGGAAATTCCCGACCCGAAAAAAAAAAAAAAAAAAATTTTTCGGAAAAATTTTCGGCGGAAAGACGTTCCCCTTCTTCATTCTTTGACGTCGATTAGGGTATTCGGAGTTCCCTATTAAGCTTCTAAGGATTTTCACCACC
This sequence comes from Fagopyrum esculentum, assembly GCA_033239045.1. Classification (NCBI taxonomy): domain Eukaryota; kingdom Viridiplantae; phylum Streptophyta; class Magnoliopsida; order Caryophyllales; family Polygonaceae; genus Fagopyrum; species Fagopyrum esculentum. The sequence continues at coordinate 14,637,409 of BSUD01000007.1, forward strand.
ACCGCCCGATTAATGATTCGCCTTGCCTTATTTGCCATCTTACATTGTGAGTATCCTTTTCCATCTTTTCTTTTCTTCACATTGGGGACAATGTGAGTTTTAAGTATGGGGTGGAGGTATTTGCAATACCATTTGCATGTTTTATGTCTTGCATCATATGATTTTGAAATTTTTGAAAAATTTTAAAATTTTTTGTGCCTCTAGAATGGATATGATCTCTATGATGAACATTGTTTTGTGGAATAGCTATGATGATTTTGATATGCTTGAATTGATTTATGACATATGTGGGATTTGAATACTTTGATAGAATTTCATGCATGTTTGATAATTCGCTTTCATTCTAAATCATGTTGAGTGTTGAAGGTTGAAACTAATATAAGTTCTTACACTTCTTATTGAAATGATTAAGGCAATTCGATTTTCTTTCTTCTTTGTTTGATCATTTAGCCCCTCAAAGAAAATAATTGCCTCATTTACCTATCCGGGAATTAGGAAGAGTTGAGTTTTGGCATGTTTGATGTGGGAGGGCCATGAAAGCAAAAATTTGCATTCAAAGAATAGAAAAAATTTGTAGGTTTGGGGAAGTCAATCATGACGATGAGTAACTCGGTACCATTCACATAGCCGGGTGTTTGTGTCTTGCCAAAGTCGGATTGAGCGATATTCCTAACGGATTATGGTATGTGCATCAAGGGTTTGAAGCATCTCGAATTTGAGAAATGCCAATCTCCTAGGCTTCGGTTTTTGTGCACCGCTGTCCATATTTCCAAAAGTAAAGTCGAAAAATAATGTGAAAAAGAAAAGAGCAAAGCTCTAAGTTGATGGTGTTGCCATATGACAAAAGAGATGCTTGCAAAACCATCTAATTTTTTGGACGGTAGCAAATCCATGACAGCCATGTCACCCATCATGTCTTAACAAAATCAAGTCAACAAAACAATCGTCAAAACCACACCCTAAATTATGCAAATACATATGTATGCAAAACATATATCAAATGTATAATACACTTAGAAGATTGTTGGAGTTTCGGTGTCCGATTTTAGACCAAAGAGCCGTAGTCTCACTTATGTGAGTAGACGGTTCTCCCAATTGCCAAACAAATTAATATAATTATCTTGAACTAAAACTAGTTATTAACCAAGGGTTTGTAATCTCCACAAAAGAGTAGACAAAACCCAACCAAGAGTTTGTAATCTCCGCAAAGGAGTAGGCAAAACCCAATCAAGAGTTTGTAGTCTCCAAAGGAGTAGACAAAACTCAAGCAAGAGTTTGTAATCTCCAAAAAGGAGTAGACAAAACTCTAATAGAAGTTAAGTTCAATTACACGTCTTACAAACCGATTGTTATATGTTAAAACCATTGACTTGGATAATGTAATGAGTCATTCATAAATGAATTTTCCTTCTAAGTGTATTCTCCCCTACACCGGGAATATCCAAATACCTTAGTGGGATAAAACGTTACACGTTACAAAGACTAAGTAAGAGACTTACTTGTCTTACTTTGTAGAAAGGGTATTCCTAGGTTTTGTCAATACAAAACCAAACTAAGATGGATGCCTATCCTTTGCCAATACAAATGAACTATACTGGTCTTTCGAGTTTTGCAAACAAGCTTATAAGAAGGTCTATCCAATGTCAATACAATGGAACTAGAAGCTTTATTGTTGCAAAAACGAATGTTCAATCAAGTGCAAATGGCTCTCCCTTTTATAGGCATAGGGGGCCACGGTTTTGGGGAGAATAACCGCCACTAAAACGGTTGAGAGCGGTTACAAACGGTTATTGGCGGTTGAGAGAAGTTAGGGTTACATAACTACTTTTTGGCCCAAGCCCAACTCAATTGGGCCATCAAAAAGCCCAAATTTCAGCTAGCTTTTTCGGCCCGACTTTTTTCTCATCAATGAGCTTTGACTAACTCATTATAGCCAGGTGAAGCTCCAAGGTCAACTAATACACATGAGCTTAGCTCAAACTAGCTTAGCTCATCGAGCAGCTCACTAGCTAGCTTCTAGCTAGCTTCTTGGAGCTCAATGGACATTTGTGCTTGGATATCTCTCAAACTTTGTAACAACTTTCTCGAGCTAATATAATGAGGAATGCCCGAAAGAACGCTCCATAATGTGTCCCAAAAACACAAAGCGTCGGGCTCTCAATTTCTGCCGCAAAATGGCCTAGGCGTTGACAAGGTCAATAACGCTCTTGCCAAGTAATGGCATTGTCATGACTGACTCAAGACAATGTCCCATGATAGTCATGAGGCTCAACTAAACTAACTTTCAACATAGTCGTGATAGCCATGTCCTTTTGTTTAGTTTAATTTAATTAGCTTCCATACTTTTACCTCGTAATCACTAGTTACTCTAAGTGCCCGGTCACTTGGCTTGCCTCCCGCAACCCATACCATCGTGACACACATGTGAGTAACTTATTGCACATTGTCTCGACAACAAGCTCAATGGTTCCGTTGAGACTTAGCACAAATCTCCAACAAATACTACTTTTCCAAAATTAGGGTTTTTCTTCCATTTGTGCTCATTGTCTCCTACCATTATCTCTGTGAACAATTTCTTCTCTGAAAACAAAGGAAGTAGAGGAGCATCAATGGTGGTTACTGATTTCAAAATCTTCGATTCTCGCTAACGATGCAATCTTCCGCCAGATTTCGATACCGACCAAAGCCTAAACTTTTTCCTTCAGCCGAATTTCGATACTGATCTGGGGCTAAGCTCTCTCCCTGTAGTCTTGAAATTGGTTGCTTCTGATGAAATTTCTCGTGGGTCTGACCTAATTGGTCTCCCCTCTTCTTCCGTTAGCATTTCAATCTGACGAGGGAGATGAAGGATCTGGATTAATTTCTCGTGCTTCTAATGAAATTTCTGGTGGTTACTGATTTCAAAATCTTTGATTCTCATTGGGAGCTAAGGATCTGGATCTGTATTTTTGTTCTTCCTTTTATTACCGATTATTAATGCTGAGGGTATTTTGGTCTTTAAGTAAACTCGAAACTAATTCCGAACCATCTAACTAAACACGTTTATGAAGTTTTTTTTCGACCACAAAACTCTCGTTAAAACCGCAACCACAACTACAACCACAACCGTAACCACAACTGCAACCGCAACCACAATTTTACTAAACACGCCCAAAGCCAATTAAATTAAGGCTCTTAATAATGATGTTGTTTTTAAGGCTATAAATAATAAATAAATACTCATTGCTAAGTGTTAGTCGGGTCCTATAGTAGAAATCATCGATGGACCTCATCGACAAACAAAATAACATGACGATCGGTGATATTTATTATTTATTATTTATGAAATACTAAAGTAGAAGGTGACTTAAATTATGAAAAGTGGAGCATAAAATGGGTCTATTAATCTATTATGAAGGGTGTTGTTCAGGTAAGACGTATTATTTCGGTAGGGTCGTATGGCTGAACGTAGAGCTGACACGTGTTCCAATTTTATTTATTTATTTTTTCCAGAAACGAGTGAAAGTAATAATCCAAAACTTATTAAGGAATAATTCATAGCTTATAAAAGGATGGTTCATGAATTATAATAAAATAGTTCATAATGCAAAATTTATAAAGGAGTGAAAATAATAGTTCAAAACTTATTAAGGGATATGTAATAACCAAAAAAAAA
>BSUD01000007.1:14641111-14672880 GCA_033239045.1 Fagopyrum esculentum
AAATAAAAAAAAAAAAAAAAAAAAAAAAAAAAAATTTAAAGTTCCGGTAAGATGAAATTAAACAAAATCCGTCGAGACCATTGTAAATAATAAATCAGTAAAACAGAACGAGTTTAGTTCTATCATTTTATGTGACCTAGATTCACATAAAATGATAAATTAAATTCCCGGGAATGATTTACGCTTTTAAATAAAATCAATTATAATTTATAAATACGGAAACTAATTCCGTATTATATAAATTCCCGCACTTTAATGAGTTCCGGATCCGTTCTAAAAAGAGTTGGATTGGAGTTAACCCGCTACTAGGCCCAAATTATCGGCCCAGCCCAGTCAGCCCATTCCTAATGACTAATCTAATTAACCTAATTAATTAACCTAATTCTAAACCTACGTTAAACCTACCGCTAATCGACTCACCTTCTGTAACTATCGTCCCTTCCTTGCCGCTGAGAAGAGACGCTTGCAACGCTGAAGCCACCACCAGCCGGAGTCCTCCGCCACCGCTCGCGCCGGCCACCTTGCGCCGCTCCCTGCGGGATCCAGCCGCCCAGCCCCGCACGCCCCAGCCGGCTGGTAAGACCCGATCTTTCCTTCCGTCTTCTCCCTCTCGTTCTGTTTCGGGTCCGGAGGTAACCACCTCGCCTCACTGTTGTCAGTAGCCGCGCACCAGCCCAGTCCGCCGCCAGTGCCTCGCCGCTTTCCGCCGGACCAGTCCCCTACCGACGCGTGACGAGGTAAGCCGGCCCTTTCTTTCCTCCTTCTGTTTCGCTGGGCGCAGCAGCCACTAACCGCCTTCTGCCGCTGGTGACGCAACCCAGGCGAGCCCTCCGGACGAACGGTGCACCGCAACCAACGCTCCTCCGCAGCCGACCACCAGGACTCGTGACAGCCAGGATCGGACACACCAGGGGACTGTCGCAAGTCTTTCATTCCGCCGGATCCATCGCCGCCGGAAACGCCAACCCTTAACGCCGGACTGCAGATTCCGTAAGCTTGCTCCTCCTCTCTTCGATTTCACTGTCACCCATGTGTTTGTGATTTGCTGTTGTTGAGTCTCAGCATAAGTAACGTAAATGAGCTGCTGAGTATGTGCGTAAAATAGAAGGAAGGGCTGCTGTAAATTAACTTAAATTCTTCAGCTTTTAGGTTTCGAACAGCCCACCTTGTTGAACAATTATAAAATGTTTGGATAAAGATCCACCGTTGAATTTTGGATATGTTGTAGACGGATATAAGTAGTTTATCATATTAAAATTTGGTGAGAAATGAACGGTCGGATTGAAAGTTACAAGCCCCCGAAGTTAGGTAGTTGAGCAGTTTTATTGAACTTATAAAATTGGCTAAGTATAAGAAAGTAGAGTGAGGAACCGACTTTGAGAATTATTATAAAAATATCGGCTGAACAGTTTAGTGATATTCTTTCTCCTAAGGTTAGATAGAACCTCATAGATGATCTAGATAATAAATTCGGAAATTTTATAAGCCGTTAAGAATTTTATTTTTAGAGCCGAAGTTAAACCTTTTTCGGTTCTTCCGGAAAATTGAAACATAAGAAAAATGTCCGTTTCGCACCTAATAAAATTCTAAGAGTTAGGATATATTTTAGAACTTCAAATAGGAGTTTGGACATGAATTTTATGGTCTTCGAGAAAATCGGAACGAAGGGTAAAATGGTCATTTTACCCTAAAACTAACAATGTAGCTAGTACGTCTTCATAATTATTTAATCTCAGAAGTTTTAGACTTCTAGCTACGTGAAAGTGTGCTAATACACTTATCGCCTTTAACAGGCAACTGAGTGGGTACAGTTACAGAGCAAGTGATTACTAAAGAGTCGAGCATTATAACAGGTAAGTCCCTTGGGCTTACTTAGCTGACTGCTAAATATGAGTACAAATGATGATGGTGGTGTGTGATTGACATGTTAGAGAGATAGGTGGTGATATATAAATACCGACCTGTATTTTGGCCTAAGAGTAACGGGCGGTGGCATTCCGCTCAGTAGCTCGCAGGGCGCTGGGGGTTTCTTTCGGGACTAGTCCACACATGGTTTGTAGTGACGCTACCAAAGGAAGTCAGCTATACCTACACCAGTTGGATAAGGAACGGAGGCGAGAACTAAAAATAGTTCTCGTGCCACAACTTAAATTGAATAATGTGAATCACTTAAAGAACAGATAATAATTTGTTGAGTGCCAGCATGATGTTTGTTTATTTTTGTTCTGCGTGTGTTTGTGCTGTTATCATTTTTGCTTATATTTGGTTAGTTAGCTAACGGTTGATATGTTGGTTAGATTTGACACAGGTTAGAGCAGATGCCGAGTGATCCAGATGGTAGTGGTCAGCCGGGGTGTCGTACTTTAGGACGTTTTGCAGTTTTGCATTTGTGGGTTTTCAGTTGAACATCGTTTCCTTCCGTACTTTGTTATATATTGCTTTTCCGGCTGTAGTTGATCTGGTCACATTCATGCATTGATAAAAACTATTTTATGATTTTTAGCTTTTCCTTATCGGTGCCTTGTTGTAAGATCATGTTCAGTTGTTGTCAAACTAAGGTCGGGACCCACTGTGCGGTCCTAACCAGTAACTCCCTAAGTTGTAAAATTTGGGGTGTTACAACATGGTATCAGAGCTCTAGGTTGGCAACAATCGCACTTGAATCTTCTAAAAAGGGTCGTATAAGTAAATAAACAGAACCCGAAAGGGGTCTGAGTTTTTCCAATGAAAAATTTTGGTTTTAAATGCATACAGAGTCGGGTTGGGATAGAAAGTACGGACGACCACCACTACCTCTGCGGATCTCGGTAATCTTAGAATAATTATGGACTTGTAATGTTATGATAGATTAGCTAGTTATAACTATAGTGATTACTATTCGTGCAGATGGCACGTACTAGGGCTGCACAAGTGACTGGCCGAGGTAGGGGTCGTCCCCCCCTTCCCCCAGTCAGACAGGATCGAGCTGATAGCACCCCTACTGTCAAAGGGCGTGGTCGTGTGGGTAGACCTCCACTAGGGAGAGGTCGAGGACGAGTCCCTCGAGATGACCCACCTGCAGCAAGCGTACCAGAGGCTGCTGTAGAGGAAGTAGCTGAGAGTGTAGGCCCCGAGGTCAGGCCTGTGGCCGCCGCGAGGTCTGGAGCGCAGGGAGCTCGTTCTACTGAGTCGGGACGTGTCTCTATTGGAGCATCGGAATATAGAGAGTTCAGAGCCTATGTTGAGCGCAGGGAAGAAGCTGCCAGAGTGGAGAGGCTTACTCAGGTACCATCAGTGGAGCCGGCTAGGTCAGCTCAGGTGACACAGGGAGTGTCTCAGGTGCCGGCTGTATCTGAGAGGAGGGCTGCTATTGATAGAGCACCTACTGGGGCCAGAGCACCGAGACCGGATGAGTGGTTGAAGGCTTTCAACTCTCAAAAGGTCCCCTCATTCAACGGAGAGATAGGGCTAGAGGTGGAGCACTGGATAGGGAAGATTGAGACTGCTTTGGAGGCAATACGTTGCCCCGTGGACCGACAGGTGGATTTGATACAGACCTGCTTCACAGATGATGCTCATTCATGGTGGCGTACCATTCGTAGCCGAGTCACCAGCTGGGAGCAGATGAAGACCATTGTTAGAGACAGGTACTGCCCAGTTTCGCTGAGGAGGGAGAGATTCCAGGATTTCATTGAGGCGGGATTCGAGGATATCCCGATTGCTGCAGCCATAAAGAAGTTTCAGAAGGAGTTGACTTTGCTTGGACCGTCTGCACCTCCAGAAGAGCAGCATGTTTATCTTTTCTCCAGGAGGTTGAGAGAGAGTACCCGATCCTACCTGGCTGGATTCCGCTGTGAGACCTTGTCTGATTATCAGGATAGGGCCTCTGCTTATGAGAGAGATAGGCCAGCTTCTAGGAAAGCAGCACAGTCTGGTGGGCCGGATAAGCGGCAGAGGACAGGACATGCTGGTAGCAGTGGGGCAGTAGCAGGCCATAGTAGAGGACAGACTCAGGGGAGGTCCAGCTATCACTCTACAGTCCGGACACCCAGTGGAGATCGACAGTGCTTTAACTGTGGTGGCCGTGATCACATTAAGCCAGACTGCCCGAAACCACTGGTCACTTGCTTTACTTGTGGGAAGCCGGGACACAGGGCTACTTTCTGCCGTCAGGGCAAGGCTTCTTCTCAGCAGGGATCTTCTCCTGCAGGTGCTGAGAAGAGTGTACAGAGACCCCCTCAGTACCGAGCTCCGAGCCAGCAGCAGCAGCAGTACCGGGCTCCAGGACATCCTGCTTCATACAGTGCTGCACAGGAGTCAGGTCGTGGCAGAGGACGTGGTAGTACCACTGACACTAGAGGAGGACCATCGAGAGTGTTTGAGCTGAGGAGCACTGAGCAGCCTGCAGCACCTCCGACCACAGGTACCATTTGGATCCATGACTTACCTGTGCGTGTTTTATTTGATACGGGTGCTACACACTCCTTTATATCAGATGCATGTGTAGATAGGTTGTCCTTAGCTACAGTAGAGGGTGTACCTTTCGTGGTTGGGTTACCAGATGGGGGTAAGGTTAGAGGATCTCGAGAGATTTATGACTGCCCTATTCACTTGGGGGGTCGGATTTGGTTAGTAAATTTTCTAGTCATGCCCCTAGCACATGAGGACGTGATACTAGGGATAGATTGGATGACTAGACATGGAGCCGTCTTGGATATTGGTAGGAGGACTGTGACTGTTGCCACGGAGGAGGGCCACAGAGTTATATTCCGAGGTTGGGACCTCGGAAAGTCCGGCACAGTCATCAGTGCAGTGAGGGCAGCCAGATTGATAGCACAGGGTTGCGAGGCCTTCTGGTGTTATGCCATGAAGGAGCGCAAGAGCCTGACAATAGAGGAGATACCAGTCGCATGTGAGTTTGCAGAGGTCTTCAGGGACGACTTACCAGGGCTACCCCCACAGAGGAGTGTGGATTTTAGCATCGAGTTAGAGCCGGGCACGAGACCGATCTCGAAGGCCCCGTACCGCATGGCCCCGATAGAGCTGCTTGAGCTGAAGAAGCAGTTAGAGGAGTTAGCAGAGAAGGGCTTCATACGCCCTAGTGTTTCCCCCTGGGGCGCACCAGTGCTGTTTGTGAGGAAGAAGGATGGATCGATGAGACTGTGTATCGACTACAGAGAGTTGAACAAGGTCACCATCAAGAATAAGTATCCATTACCTCGCATAGATGATCTGCTGGACCAGCTGCATGGAGCGTCAGTATTCTCGAGGATAGATTTGAGATCGGGTTATCACCAGCTGAGGGTGAGAGATCAGGACATACCTAAGACGGCATTCCGGACTAGGTATGGTCATTATGAGTTTGTAGTGATGCCATTCGGGCTCACTAATGCGCCAGCAGTATTTATGGAGTTGATGAATGGGATCTTCATCGACTTCTTGGACCAGTTTGTAGTGGTCTTCATCGACGACATTCTAGTTTACTCTAGAAGTCGAGAGGAGCATGCTGGACACTTGAGGACCGTGCTGCAGATTCTACAGGATAGTCAGCTATATGCTAAGCTATCCAAGTGTGAGTTCTGGATGTCCGAGGTGGCATTCCTTGGCCATGTAGTGACTGCTGAGGGGATTAAAGTAGACCCGGCGAAGATTGAGTCAGTGTCTTCGTGGCAACCTCCGAAGAATGTGAAGGAGGTTCGCAGTTTCCTTGGATTGGCAGGGTATTACCGTCGGTTTGTGGAAGGGTTTTCCCTGATCGCCCGACCACTCACTTCCCTCCTAAGGAAGACTACTCGGTTCGTTTGGTCTGAGCCGTGTCAGCAGAGTTTTGATGAGCTGAAGAGGAGATTGACGTCTGCTCCGATCTTAGCACAGCCTGAGGGTACAGAGTACTTCGTAGTGTACAGTGATGCATCCAAGCTGGACTTGGGGTGTGTCTTGATGCAGAGGGGTAAGGTTATAGCATATGCGTCTCGACAGCTGAAGACGTATGAAGAGAACTACCCCACTCATGACCTAGAGTTAGCAGCAGTAGTGCACGCTCTTAAGATCTGGCGTCATTATCTCTATGGAGCGACCTGTCAGATCTTCACAGACCATAAGAGTCTGAAGTACATATTCACTCAGCGGGAGTTGAATAACCGTCAGAGGCGGTGGCTAGAGTTGATCAAGGATTTTGACCTTGAGATTCTTTACCACCCTGGAAAGGCGAATGTAGTTGCCGACGCTTTGAGTCGGAAGACGCCTCAGGAGAAGGCGATAGCCCGGTTGACAGTACAGCCACAGCTGCAGAGAGACTTAGCTTGGTTAGAGATTGAGATCCAGTTCCCGGATACAGCTCATCAGTTAGCCACCATAGAGTTACTCCCTGACCTGTTGGGTGAGATCCGACAGAAGCAGGAGGCCTGTCCGATGTTGACCCGGATCCGAGACCGGATGGCACGAGATGAGGCACCTCAGTTCACTATTGGTGCCGATGGAGTGATGAGACGACAGGACCGTGTTTGTGTGCCATCAGACCGTGAGCTGAGGCAGAGGATACTAGGTGAGGCTCATACTACCCCTTACTCCGTACATCCAGGAGCGAGTAAGATGTATAGGGACTTGAGACGTTCCTTCTGGTGGGGTGGTTTGAAGCCTGATGTGGCCCGTCATGTAGCTCAGTGTGCGACCTGTCAGCAGGTCAAGATTGAGCACCGTAGATCCGGAGGAGAGCTACATCCACTGCCAGTACCACACTGGAAGTGGGAAGACATTTCTATGGATTTCGTCACTGGATTGAGGCTCAGCAGAGGCTTTGATGCCATTTGGGTGGTAGTAGACCGTCTGACGAAGACCGCACGTTTCATTCCGATTAAGGAGACGTGGCCGGTAAGTCGTCTAGCAGAAGAGTTCACCAGACATATTGTGAGGCTCCATGGAGTACCGAGGACTATCGTATCCGACAGGGATGGGCGTTTTACCTCGAGGTTCTGGCAGCAGGTACATACCGCTCTGGGTACGAGTCTTCACTTTACCACTGCCTACCACCCACAGACAGATGGTCAGTCAGAGAGGACCATCCAGACTCTGGAGGACATGTTGCGGGCATGTGTGCTAGATTGGGGACAGGTATGGCCAAATCACCTCCCACTAGTAGAGTTTTCATATAATAACAGCTGGCATGCGTCTATTGGGATGGCACCTTATGAGGCTTTGTACGGCCGGAGATGTCGTACACCGCTATGTTGGGATGAGCCTAGCAAGGCTGATGGAGTGGTACCAGATCAGATACAGGACGACATCGCTCGGATTGCCCTAGTCCGAGAGCGGATGTTAGCAGCTCAGAGTCGTCAGAAGTCCTACGCCGATAAGAGGCGTCGACCTTTGGAGTTTAGAGTAGGTGCACAGGTGTGGTTGAGAGTGTCACCTACGAGGGGAGTTAGACGTTTCGGCATTAAGGGGAAGCTGAGTCCCCGGTATGTCGGACCATTTGAGATCGTAGAGAGAGTTGGAGAGGTTGCCTACCGACTAGCACTGCCACCGAGATTAGAGGGAGTACATCCAGTTTTTCATGTATCTCAGCTGCGAGAGTACATTCCGGATCCGAGACACGTCATCAGTCATGAGGATCTGATAGTGGAGCCTGACCATACATTTGTGGAGTACCCCGTAGCTGTCTTGGAACGCAGTACCAGACGTCTGCGATCCAAGGAGATACCTATGCTGAGGATCCAGTGGTCTAGGAGAGGAGCTGATGAGGCCACTTGGGAGACTGAGGAGAGTATTAGACGTAACTATCCCGAGTTCTTTGCGGGGTTAGAGGTTACTCCTGTTTGACGGGTTAGTACTCGGATGTTGTGTTGTTTGACCTTTCAGGTTTTCATGTCGTTTTGAGTGTTTCTGTTTCTCTTTTGTGATACTTGTGTGAGTGCTGCTTGAGTAACTGCTTGGTAGAAAACAAAGGTGTTGAGAAAACTAAAATATACCGAAAGAAATGTGTGAGTAAGGGAAATAATTTAAGTTTCGGGACGAAACTTCTTTTAAGGGGGCACTGATGTAAAAACCAAAAATTTTAAGTTCCGGTAAGATGAAATTAAACAAAATCCGACGAGACCATTGTAAATAATAAATCAGTAAAACAGAACGAGTTTAGTTCTATCATTTTATGTGACCTAGATTCACATAAAATGATAAATTAAATTCCCGGGAATGATTTACGCTTTTAAATAAAATCAATTATAATTTATAAATACGGAAACTAATTCCGTATTATATAAATTCCCGCACTTTAATGAGTTCCGGATCCGTTCTAAAAAGAGTTGGATTGGAGTTAACCCGCTACTAGGCCCAAATTATCGGCCCAGCCCAGCCAGCCCATTCCTAATGACTAATCTAATTAACCTAATTAATTAACCTAATTCTAAACCTACGTTAAACCTACCGCTAATCGACTCACCTTCTGTAACTATCGTCCCTTCCTTGCCGCTGAGAAGAGACGCTTGCAACGCTGAAGCCACCACCAGCCGGAGTCCTCCGCCACCGCTCGCGCCGGCCACCTTGCGCCGCTCCCTGCGGGATCCAGCCGCCCAGCCCCGCACGCCCCAGCCGGCTGGTAAGACCCGATCTTTCCTTCCGTCTTCTCCCTCTCGTTCTGTTTCGGGTCCGGAGGTAACCACCTCGCCTCACTGTTGTCAGTAGCCGCGCACCAGCCCAGTCCGCCGCCAGTGCCTCGCCGCTTTCCGCCGGACCAGTCCCCTGCCGACGCGTGACGAGGTAAGCCGGCCCTTTCTTTCCTCCTTCTGTTTCGCTGGGCGCAGCAGCCACTAACCGCCTTCTGCCGCTGGTGACGCAACCCAGGCGAGCCCTCCGGACGAACGGTGCACCGCAACCAACGCTCCTCCGCAGCCGACCACCAGGACTCGTGACAGCCAGGATCGGACACACCAGGGGACTGTCGCAAGTCTTTCATTCCGCCGGATCCATCGCCGCCGGAAACGCCAACCCTTAACGCCGGACTGCAGATTCCGTAAGCTTGCTCCTCCTCTCTTCGATTTCACTGTCACCCATGTGTTTGTGAACTGCTGTTGTTGAGTCTCAGCATAAGTAACGTAAATGAGCTGCTGAGTATGTGCGTAAAATAGAAGGAAGGGCTGCTGTAAATTAACTTAAATTCTTCAGCTTTTAGGTTTCGAACAGCCCACCTTGTTGAACAATTATAAAATGTTTGGATAAAGATCCACCGTTGAATTTTGGATATGTTGTAGACGGATATAAGTAGTTTATCATATTAAAATTTGGTGAGAAATGAACGGTCGGATTGAAAGTTACGAGCCCCCGAAGTTAGGTAGTTGAGCAGTTTTATTGAACTTATAAAATTGGCTAAGTATAAGAAAGTAGAGTGAGGAACCGACTTTGAGAATTATTATAAAAATATCGGCTGAACAGTTTAGTGATATTCTTTCTCCTAAGGTTAGATAGAACCTCATAGATGATCTAGATAATAAATTCGGAAATTTTATAAGCCGTTAAGAATTTTATTTTTAGAGCCGAAGTTAAACCTTTTTCGGTTCTTCCGGAAAATTGAAACATAAGAAAAATGTCCGTTTCGCACCTAATAAAATTCTAAGAGTTAGGATATATTTTAGAACTTCAAATAGGAGTTTGGACATGAATTTTATGGTCTTCGAGAAAATCGGAACGAAGGGTAAAATGGTCATTTTACCCTAAAACTAACAATGTAGCTAGTACGTCTTCATAATTATTTAATCTCAGAAGTTTTAGACTTCTAGCTACGTGAAAGTGTGCTAATACACTTATCGCCTTTAACAGGCAACTGAGTGGGTACAGTTACAGAGCAAGTGATTACTAAAGAGTCGAGCATTATAACAGGTAAGTCCCTTGGGCTTACTTAGCTGACTGCTAAATATGAGTACAAATGATGATGGTGGTGTGTGATTGACATGTTAGAGAGATAGGTGGTGATATATAAATACCGACCTGTATTTTGGCCTAAGAGTAACGGGCGGTGGCATTCCGCTCAGTAGCTCGCAGGGCGCTGGGGGTTTCTTTCGGGACTAGTCCACACATGGTTTGTAGTGACGCTACCAAAGGAAGTCAGCTATACCTACACCAGTTGGATAAGGAACGGAGGCGAGAACTAAAAATAGTTCTCGTGCCATAACTTAAATTGAATAATGTGAATCACTTAAAGAACAGATAATAATATGTTGAGTGCCAGCATGATGTTTGTTTATTTTTGTTCTGCGTGTGTTTGTGCTGTTATCATTTTTGCTTATATTTGGTTAGTTAGCTAACGGTTGATATGTTGGTTAGATTTGACACAGGTTAGAGCAGATGCCGAGTGATCCAGATGGTAGTGGTCAGCCGGGGTGTCGTACTTTAGGACGTTTTGCAGTTTTGCATTTGTGGGTTTTCAGTTGAACATCGTTTCCTTCCGTACTTTGTTATATATTGCTTTTCCGGCTGTAGTTGATCTGGTCACATTCATGCATTGATAAAAACTATTTTATGATTTTTAGCTTTTCCTTATCGGTGCCTTGTTGTAAGATCATGTTCAGTTGTTGTCAAACTAAGGTCGGGACCCACTGTGCGGTCCTAACCAGTAACTCCCTAAGTTGTAAAATTTGGGGTGTTACAGGATAGTTCATAACTTATAAAAGGATAGTTAATAAATTTTAATAGTATAATTCATAGTGCAAAATTTATAAAGGATAGTGCATAACTTATAAAATGATAGTTCATGAATTACAATTGAATAGTTCATAACATATAAAATTTAATTTATAAATAATTTGATATAATATATTAAAAAGTAATAGTTCATGAATTATATGAGAATAGTTAAAAGTTTATAAGAGAATAGTGCAGAAATTATAACATGGTAGTTCAAAAAAAATTTCATTCGATTCTGGAAAAAAAAAATCAATCATTTCTGAGAGAAAAAAATAATAATAAAAAAAATAAATTCGAGACACATGTCAGCTCTATGTTCAGCCGCACGTTCCTACCCTAATAAATGAACCGTAGTTGAACAGTTACCGTATTATGAATAACACATGAGGAGAAGTATATTTCAAGTGGGCCAAACTTTTGTTGGTTTTCTTACAATATTTTGTTTTATAGTTTAGACATAAATTGCCATTTGTACGGTTAACCAAATCCTTTATCAGCAAAAATAGTTCATCACTTCATTAAATTTTGTCCACATACATATGGGACAATCCTGCTGCGACACGTGTGTAGCAAAATATCTTGCTATGTGTTTACAACTTACAAGGTGGTTTATGTGGGTTAAGAGGTGATATTTTGTCCTCCTTGATTTGATATGTGTGTGATCATTTTGAAATTATTGTAGGATTATAAATTTTTAAATAATTCAACATTGTGCATAGTTTAATATTGGTTATGTTTCGTGATACATGAAATTATTTATTTCATCCCCATAATTTCTATAATCCAAATAATGAGGATGAAAAAAATCTCGGGAGAATTTGACATACTAGGCTTTTTTTAGTTTTTGTTTAAGAAAATGTACCCCAAATTTTTTACCACTTTCATTTAATAGTAGGTAAAAATTATTAACCCTTCTATTAGAAAGAAAGAATAAATTATGTTTGTTATTTGTTATATAAGTATAATTTTTAATTTTTAATTACTGAATTTGTTTTCTTTTATTATTTTTCTTGCCTTTTTTTATTTATTTTTTATTTTCTGTACTGAATTTCTCATACCGGAAATTCTCATACCAGAAATTTCATACCAGAAATTATCATACGAAAAGTTCATACCAGAAATTTCATACCAGAATTTTTTTCATACCAGAATTTTTTTCATACTAGAATTTTTTCATACCAGAATTTTTCATACCAGTAATTTCATACGAAAAGTTCATACCAGAAATTTCAGAATTAAAACTAGCGGCGCAATCAGCACTTGATCCTTGTGCTTTATGTCCGCTATTTATTTTTGTTTACATAATACTTTTATTTTGAGACAATTTTAACATATAATTCTCCACTCAAATAATGCTCAACTCCTCCACGTCTTGTCAATTTGTCATTGTCAACTGGGAAAAAGAACAAGTCTTTTGGAAACCAAAAGAGACGGTGATGGACCCATTTTTGCAAACCGTCATCACATACGCAAATTACAATAAAAAAAATTGCAAAATTACAACGAGCCCCCTAAAATTTGCAAAATTAAATATTAGACAATTAAAAATTCATCCCGGTATGTAAATTTCGCTATGTAAATGTCCGGTATGTGAAATTCTGGTATGTGAAATTCCGGTATGTGAAAATCCGGTATGTGATAATTCCGGTATGTGAAAATTATGGTATGTGAAACTTCCGGTATGTGAAAATCCGGTATGTGATAATTCCGGTATGTGATGATTCCGGTATGTAAAATTCCGGTCCGGTATGTGAAAATTCCGGTATGTGAAATTCCGGTATGTGGAAATTCCGGTATGTGATAATTCCGGTATGTGATAATTCCGGTGTGTGAAAAAATTCTTCATTCTAAAAAATAAGTAAAAGAAAATAAAAAATAAAGAAAATAAAAAAGACAAAAAAAATTAATAAAAGAAAATAAAAAATAAATTCAGTTTTTAAAAAGCATTTGGAAGAAAGAAGAAAACAAGAAGATGGAGAAGGTTTGATGGTAAAAAAAATAAGAGGGGTATATTTACTTAATTGAAAAAAAAAAGCCTACTTACTATCACTATTTCTCTAAATAGTCTACTAACTAAATTTGCCCAAAAATCTCTCAATTTTTTCCTCATGATCTCATAATTTTCATTTCATTCCCGTAATATTCAGTTTTCACTCACAAAACAAGCCCAATATTGGCTCCGTTTGGCAACAACATAAATTATTAAGATTAAGGGAATTAAAAGGGAGAAATAATTCTCGTAATCTCGTTTGGTAAGGGATATTAAAGGAGTTAAATTATGGAGATTAAAGGGAATTAGATTATGAGAATTTTGTAATCCTGCAAAACTTTGATGATAAGGATTATGAAGATTATTGAGGGTAAAATCTCACTTTTACCTCTCTTTTTTTCCATATCTTTCATCATAAAAAAAAATATAACACGTACTTTTTTTATAATTTTACCCACAATGATATTAATTTTATCAAACACTCATTTCACTTATATCCATATTCATCCTCTAAAACAATTTCATCCCTATAATTTTTCATCTAAATAATTCTATTCATCCTCATCTACATAATCTTCCGTTACCAAACTGACCCATTATAGTCTAGCAATGGACCGTTTAAGACTTTTCTCATTTGTATATTTGTTTCTTATACAAGTCGAAGGACCGTTTAAGACTTTTCTCATTTGTATATTTGTTTCTTATACGAGTCGAATTCGTAATAGAATTCATATGGCCCGATTTTTTCCAGATATTGCAAAAAAAGTTTAAGATCAAGCCAGATCGTAGATAGATTAATTTTGAAAGGGAGGTGGATTTGGATTTGTTTGCATCTTGGCTGGCATTCAATTATTCAATTTGTCATCTTACATTATTTTAATTTATCTACATATGCACATTTATATACCTTTTATTATCTTATCCGATAAATTATGTAGCAAACATGGGGAAATTATATTCCTAGCTCCCAATATGTAAAATATCCACACGTCTACGTACGTTGCCTTCTTCTTATCCAAAATAAAAGAATAATATGTACTTCTATAAACTATTTATCCCTTTCTGCACCAATTTAATGCAATACACATTCTATTCCAAAGAAGAAATATATACACTTTTAAGTTTGGCAAGTTAGTTTCTTACAATTGCTCCGACCAAAATATGTCAATTGGTTTCGAATGCATTGAACTTGTATTTCTAAAGTATTTTTAAGAGGTGATTTGTGATTGGTGTTTTGGTTGATTTTTTTTGTATGAATTTGTCATTTCTATATATCGTGTACAATTGAGCTTCTATATTTTCGAATTTGTCGTTAATATTTTTTTTTTATAGCAGAACATTTCATTCACTCATCATCCATCCGACCCGTTTTTACCTGCTTACAAATATATATATTTATAATATTTGTAGTTTTATTATCATAAAAGTTTTACCTTTATTTCCTTACCTATAATTTATATTAAAGTAAACCTCATATATTCTTCCCTAGTTTATTTTCTTTCTATTCTTAATATATTTCGGTCCTTATTATTGATTCGCTATAGTTTGTTTATTTTGAATCTTGTTTGGTTATAGTATTGCACTTGATATTATGTAAAATTTTATGTAATTTTTAGTCAGATTTAAGCAGGCTCTTGATTTTCATTAAAATTATTTATTTTTTTAAATAAATTTATAAATTATTGTAGAACACCTGAAATCTTATCCGGTCCACCCGTTTCATCTATTGGATACGGGTGGATTGGATGTTGGTGAGCCTTACCGGGTGGTGGGTGGGGTGGAAAATTTTTGGTGATGGATCTAGTGACGGTCAAGGTCATCTACCCGCCACTAGATCCACTGTCATCCCTAATGAGAATATATAGCCATATACCGAGCAATGCATGTACATAACTCATGAAAAGTTGACAACAATTTATACACAACAAACTTGAATAAGGACCTTAAAACTACCAATATGAAACAAGACAATTAAACAACATAGCAAAAAAAACCGGAAATCAACATCAATTGTTTCTAACAAGTGACTTGCGTTATAGCATACCAACAGAAGAAAACTAAGCCCAACCATCTTTGTAACGGTGAAAGAGATCTTCTGTCTGAGCGTTTCTAAACGCGCTGCAAGCGATAACGTACACCCAAATGAGGACGACAACAGTCACAATGAGGATGATATTCACTTTCCTCCATTCCAATCTGAGGTTTCCCAGTAAACCAGCCTTACAAGAATTGCAGTTGTAGCATAGCTGGCTCTGGTCACTGCTCCAAGTTGTGCAATCCGGGTCAGCTGTCGGATTTGTCGGGTTTGCCCACATTGTTGGATTCATGAACTGATACCCACATTCTATTGGTGGCTTGCAGCATCCTGACTGTTCATACATAGTATGAATAGGGCAAATCATGCAGTAAGTTACCATATACACTATCTAACCAGTAAGTTCTATATTTGTGTAATTACATTCCAATTAGGAGTCATGGTACAGAAATATAACATTGGACATATTTTAGATTTTACTCTGTCATGTACAACAAAGATAGGTACTTGCATAGTTTCATGTCATTTAGATTTTACTTCTGTCAGTTTCTCATTAATGAACTTCAAAAATGCTAGCAGATGGCAATTAAGTAATACAAAACTTATAGACTTACTGTTTGTATTTAATTGTTCAATATTAGGCTTAAAAATTAAACTATTGGACATAATTTGTCTGCTTAGCATAGTATAATAATGCTCATCACTGTAGTCCAAAAGGGTCAATAAGATGATGCAGCAGGATTAAAAAATTACTCATTTTTGTGTATTTGCTTGGTAGATAAACTGATTTGATAGAGCAACCACCATTGAATATGTAGACTAACAATTGGACATAATTTGTCTGTTTCCAGATTTTGATGCAATAATGGTGAATAAACATCTTTCAATGCATAATGTATACACATGGTATGTCCATAAATTCTGAGGGATAAACTCATTCTTCAAAGACTCATCTTAACAAAGCTTTAAACATGACTTAGCTACTTCTATCACAGAGTAAATCACAGCATTACAGCACAAGCCAAAGAGCAGGAATAAACTGAACATGATCCAATAGTACTTAAAACCCAAGAAATTACAGAATTCAATTAATAAGCTGAAATGCCAAAGATAAGGTCAAGAAATCTACCTGAAGAGGTGAAATATGAGCCATGAAGAAATCAGTAGCAGTGATATACTGTGAATTAAGATTAGCACAGAAATTTTGCTCAGCCAAACAGTTCTTAATCCTGAACCAAGCTCCATCACCAGTGACATGGTCTCTCAACCACTTATTGAACCCATTAAGCCTGTATTCTTTAAACCCAACTCCAGCCACGTCATAGGCCCCGTTTGGCCGGGTCACAACAAAAGCAAAAACCAGTAAGACTATAAGGAGAGTGATGAGAATCGCCATACAACAGAGATAGAGAGCTAGTAAACCCTCTTTGTACCAGTAAGCACCGGCAAATCCAATTAGCGAAACTATTAGAATTAGAAACCCTAGAATTACTAAAGGCCATCTGAAGAGATGGATACACTCGTTGTCTGGCTTGTTAGCAAGCCAGAGACCTGAAGCTATTATGGGGATTGAACAGAGTAAGGCTATGAAGTTGAGGATTGCTGTTATGTTGTTGCTTAGCCCCATCTTTTGGGTTTTTTGTGATTTGGGTTTTGTTTGATCTGGGTGAAAATGTGGTTGAAATTGTTTGATTTTAGTGTGAAAGAGGATAGGGATTTGGGGGTATTTTTAGAATGTGATGAGGTATTGAATTGAGATGAGTGAGGAGACAGGAAGGCAGAGTCAGATCTCGTAGCTCGTTTTTAACTCATCATTGGAGACTGAACTGTGTAGTACTTTTGGACAGTGAACAGAGGAATGTGAGTTTTGGCCGGTGGCAGTAACAAAATGTTACATTCCATGAAGAAATCTAATGGAAATTATATGATTCTATTATATATAATTATGAATATGATAATTTTTTTAATATCTAATTAGGAATATTGAGTTCTCTTCTTAAAAAAACATGAAAATTGACAACTCTTCGTTACGAGGATATTTTGAAGATGTTTGATGTATTATTTTCGTAGAACTTCTTACGTACTTTATTTTTTTGCAAGATCGTGTTTCAATGATGATTTACTTGACCCCTTCGATCATTCTTATGTTAACTCGACTGTGTGTCTATCCTTTGGTGATTAATTATGTGCATTAGTGTGCACTAGACGACACACCTTCTAATGGATTGATAGGCTGAAAGAAATAGGTAGACGGACAAACCGTCGTGAAGAACCACAAAAAAAAAAAAAAAAGAAAAACACAAAAGTACAACAAGTAGACCCATAAGAAGCGAAATCTTCAAGAGAAAGGAGATTGAGTCGGTTATTGGAGAACGAAGAATATAGTGTAAGTCATCGAAGTAAGTGCACAAGACGGAACCCGGGGAACAATTGTGGACACCTCATATTTGAAATCGAACTAGAGCATTCAGGGGTCGATCATAAATCAACTCCTTCAAGACAAACAACTCGAAGTGCCACCAAAATTTGCTCAAAACTCTGGAACGTCAACTGCAAAATACGGAATACTCGACAAGTTTAAGTGAATAAAAAAGGAGGTTGAGGAGAAACACAAAGTATTCCTAAGACATGAGTTTGTGGATTGTTAATTTCTTTGTTTTGTTATATTAACTGAAATTGTTTGTGAATTGTTTTAATAGAGGAAACATCTTAGATTTTATACAGATGGAATAACACTCGTTTGGTTATTCCCCACCATCAGGATCAAGAAAACCGAAGGAAAATAATTTGGTAGATTTTGATTGTGTGTTAAAAATCTCAAGGAGGGGAGAAAAGAGATGTTATAAAGCAATTAACAATATCTTTAATTAATGGCCCTCTGTAATAGGCGATTTATAAGTTAATAAAAAAAAATATTTTAGATCACAAAGATACATTTCATTAATATAGTCCAAGCAATAGGGCCCATTTTTAATTACAAGAAAATTAATACAACACCAAAGAAGGTCAAATACAACAATCTCCTAGATTGGGTTTGTCAATACTTCCTCGGTTGGAGAGGATTTGTAAACATTTATCATCATTTTTGTTGATATCAGGAGTAAGAGAAGATGACCCTAATTCTTAATTGCTTTCCTTTTAATTAGAAAAAGAAACCGGTCCTTTTACTAAGGAAGGGGTTATATGGGTTCGAGTTTTAATTAGAAAAAGAAACCGGTCCACCATTAAGAACTTCAATCCTAATAGTATCAAACTCGCCCATCTATCTTCCCTTCTCCATGACTTCATTATCATTCCTCGCCGCTCTTCTAAGCGCACTAATTTGTGTCCTCAGTCTCGTCACCCTCGCTCGTTGCGCCTGGGTCCTCCGAATCTGCTGCACTTCCGCCTCTCAATCCACCCTCGCTCGTTGCGCCTGGGTCCTCCGAATCTGCTGCACTTCCGCCTCTCAATCCACCGCCGACAAAGACCTCAAGAAGAACGTGCTTCGTTCCCTACCAAAACTCACTTGATCTGACGATCTATCTTCTAAGCTCGTGGATTGCCCCATCTATTTGTCGGAATTCATCGCCGGAGATGAAATCCGCATCCTCCTCAAGTGCGGTCATGATTTCATGCCCTATGTGTGATACCTAGCTTGGATATCACTCTTCTCAACAATGAATGATTTGGACCGGTTTCTTAAAAACTAAGTATTTTGTCATTTTACTGGAACATCAAGCTAGTCAAAACTTACAACTTTCAACTCTCACAAGCCACGCAAAATCTAAAGTCAAATAATTGACAAACAAAGCAGAAATATAAGCCTCCAACTGCGCAAAGGCAAAATTAGTCTAGTAAATCACACACAATTGACATATGTATTGTTGTAATTAACAAATCTGGAGAAATGAAACATCAGAAACTTCTATCCAAGGCCATCATTGTGAACATTAACACAGAATGTAATTGAATGCCATTTTTAGTATACAAACATGAAAGCAGCTACCATTAATCCATTACCATGTAAGGACCGAGGCGAGAACGACTATGATCCAATCCAACGCGTCACTTGACAACGTTTGTCCATCACAAGCACGCCAGATTAATCAAGAACAGCAAGAGGACTTCGAAGCAACAGGCTGCCCGCGGAGCGGCACTGAGGAGGGTCTACCCGCATTCGCAGTGGGCTGACTTGCCACCCTACACAAAAGAACGATAATCTGTGAAAATCACAAATTTTGTTCTACCACCACCCCTCCAATATTTGATATTACAATTATCATACCTTCAACCAGTGAAAACAAACATTTATAAAAGCGCAAAAAAGCAACAAGGTGGCTATGCTTAAGCAGCCTAGAACACTTCTAAGATTATGTTTATGTTTCTAACACATAGTATAGTATGTCAATTCAAATACTCAACCTAGCACGTGAAATCCAGTGGGTCAATGTTTTGATTTAAGAAGCACAAAGGATAACCGACTTGCAAGATGGTTCTATAACTATGATACAACACAAAATGGCATGTAAATGATAGACACTATGAAAATCTGGAGAGAAAAAACTCGCTTCTGCCTGTCTATAGCTTGAAGTGAGCTCAGTATCCCGCTTGTGTTGCTTTTTGCTCCTTCCTTCAACCCTACTTTCTTAAAGAAGTTGACCTCAAAACCCAAAATGTGGATTCAAGCTACAGAAATTGTAACTTATAAGGATGCTTGCTTGCAGATTTTAGTTCCCCTGGTTTGGAAACCTAAATACTAGTATTGGGGTCATTAGTTAAATTACTAGCATAAGTATCAAATCCAAGAGCTGGCCATCTTTTGGACAAGATGGTCATTTATAACTTTTGTGAAAAGCCAATGCAACCTAATACAAACCGCTGCATGAATTACAGGGGATCCAGTGTGATTATATTGTTCACTAACCTTCACATTTTCATCTATGTCTATTAGAAGTATAATTTTTAGATCAGCAAGGAAAAGGGATAGTTGAAGAAAGATAGCTTTAGGAAGTCATTTTACCTTTTCTTGATCTCAGCTGCCATAGTCATGAATGCTTGCTCTACATTTGTTGCGTTCTTAGCACTAGTTTCCAGGAATGGAACTCCAATCTCATCTGCAAATGCCTGTGAGGACAACACTGCACATGTTACCCTCAGATAACCTTGAGTACAATGTAAATGCCAAATCCTAAATGAAGGCATTTCTACTCTCTTTTTTTTCTCTAATTTATCAATCATTCCTTGCTTACTAATAATCACATCATCCAGAACAAGCACTACAAGGAATATAGTACAAATATCAAAAGGTTTAGAACAGCCATACCTTTCCAGCTTCGTATGAAACGACTTTGTTGCTAGTCAAATCAGCTTTGTTTCCAACCAAAAGCTTGACAACATTGTCGCTTGCATAACGATCAATTTCATTGAGCCATTGCTTGACATTGTCAAAGCTTTGTTGGTCTGTAACATCGTAGACAATCTAGTAGGACAACAAAGACAATTATTAATCATCAACACCGACAATGATTATATGTTCAGAAATCCACCACCAACATAAATTTTAAAGCCTGGACCAACGGCTTGTACTCACAATTATTCCATGGGCACCACGGTAATAACTACTAGTGATGGTCCTGAAACGTTCTTGGCCAGCAGTATCCCACTACATAGAACAGAAAGATATTCATGAAACTGAAAAGAAGATGAAGAAACTTCAAACATGATTGTTCGAGTACTTACAATTTGCAGTTTAATGGTTTTCCCATCTTGCTCTACTGTGCGGATTTTCTACACAAGGAAAATCATTCAGGCAAAGCTAACACAATCATTCACCGAAAACAGGCAAGCCACATGAAATCTAAAACCAACACAATGACAAAGAAGTGAAGCAAAACTTCAAATATGTCATTTAAGAAGTCAATACTTACAAAATCAACCCCAATGGTACTGATATAGCTCTCAACATAAGAGTCATCCTGTAGATTTCACTTCCATCATCAGTAAGTTCATCTTAAATAATTAAACAACGAAAGAACATGGCAATCATACACAAAGACATATTGAATATGAAAGGGAATATATGCCAGAGGGACAGACTGCATACCGCAAACCTCAAGAGAAGGCATGATTTTCCAACACCTGAATCTCCAATCAGCAACAACTTGAAAAGGTAATCACTGAAAAACAATATGGCTTTTAAGGTCAATGATTCATCAACAGAGGTAAACATAACTTAGTGAAATCATCGATAAAACTCATATCTGTTGGCGAGAAAGGAAAGATAACTCATGATCATTTTATACTAAACAGCAACACACAAATTATGAAATATAGAAAAATAGATCAATCCTCGAGCAGAGTTGACTACCCAAAAGCATGCTATATCTATTGATCAGGAACGTGTAGAAAACCAAAAAAAGGTACGACGCTATACAAATCAAGCTATTGAATCACATGAAAGAAAAATCGCATCTCCGACATCAGAGTTTGCAACATAAACTCAGATGATTAACCAAAACAAAAACATCAGACTTGAAAGAAGCCCTAAACAAGCAACCAGCAACGTCAACCATATTAGAACTTCCAATTTCAGATCAGAAGCCATAAGAGAAATAAGAAAAGAGCTTACTACTCGGGATTCATGGTGGATACTCAGAGACGAAAGCAAACGCACAGATCGAAGAATTTCGATAAGTTTTCAAAGAAAACCCTAGATTTATGATACTTAATGCAATTGACGGGAAATTGAAGCGATTCAACTGCGACAGATGAAGAAGTGGAGAGATGTGGAAATTTAGTTATGACGGAGCGATTACGGGGATAGATTTGCCGCCCCCTTCGCGTTTGGTAGTTGGCTCTGAAGAAGGCGAAGAGAGAGGAGAGGAGAAATGGCAGCTGTTCGTATTAAAAGGCTTTTGATTTGATCTCAAGTACACAACACAAGCCAACACGACAGCCACAACTCTCACCAGAGTCCCAGCCTAGTTGGAGAATTTGCATTTTAAGACCTTGTCAGATGTCAGAATGCAAATAAGGACAGGAATTACGCAAAATGCCCCTAATTTAAAAAGAAATTTAGAGAAGCGACAAAAATATTACAAACCATATGTTATAAATGAAATAAATTTATATATAACAGGATGATTTAATCAAAATTGTTTCATATTAGTGTTCATATAGAACGTGACAATAATAATTAATATTTTCTGTAGAACTTTTAACCTTAATTTTTCTTGTGTATAAAAGAATAGTCTACATTTTTAAAAGGTTTTGTTTTTAGTTTTGTAAATTTCGGTACGGGGTGAAGAATCGTTCAACCCTAAATTTACACTAGAATTAAGTTAATGGTCAACTAGGTCGTGTCCATGGTTACAGGAATATATAGTAATGAATTTTGGTACAATATAAAAACCGGAAGTTGTGGTCCGACAAGCCGGGTCGGAGATCTAAGCTAAGGGAGCAATATTGCATTCTACGTTAGTATAATTATGGTGACCAATTAATTTATAAATAAGTTGAATAAATGTTAAGGGAACTTTAAAATTTTGAAAGTAAACAAACTTGAGTAGAGCTTTTTCTGAGCCGAGTTTGAGTAGATCAACTAATATAACAAACCTACTATGTTATTCTAGTCGAACGAGACAAACACAAATTTTAAGCAGACTTTAGAATGTGTGTACAGACGGTTTGGCTTGTTTAGAAAATGAATGAGTTCGAGTCAAGTAACTTGTCTCATATAACAACTTGCATACCCTACTGACTTTTGATCCAAATGGTCATCACTATGTAGCACACCCATTAATCTCCACAAACGCTTGCATGGTTGGTTAGGGATGGGCAAAAAATTAAAACCAAAAGCTGAATTTCTCTAGAACCTAAGCCGAAAAGGTCGGCTTCGGTTTGAATCGAGGTTTTCAGATGAACCTGCATTAAACCGATTAAGGAAGAATCATGTATGGTTTGGTTTAGTTATGTTTACGTAAACCAATAAATCGGTTTTTCATTGAACTCACTAAGAACTGGCCGAATTGATCAAAACCAAGAACTGATCAAAACCAAAAACTGATCAAATTAACAAAACATCCAAATTTCAAATTAACAAACAAATTCGAAAGTTATAAACTCTACTTAACAAAAACATCCAAACTCCCAATTAAATGATCCTATTGTTGTTTTTGAAATCTACGCTTCTCGTAGTTCAAACTTTCAGCCATCCATACCCATTGGATCCGGTTTGAACCAAACCGCCAAACCGGCGGTTTGTGAACCGGCCCAAACCGGCGGTTTGGCCAAACCGGTAAACCGTTGGTTTGCCCAAACCGGCGGTTTGGCCAAACCGGTAGACCGTGGTTTGGCCAAACCGTGGGTTTACGGTTTAGGTTTGGTCAAACCGCCGGTTTGGTGTTTTTTTTAAATTTTTTTTTTAAAAATGGACCAAACCGGCGGTTTGGAGATCAAACCGTCGGTTAACCGCCGGTTTGGTCCGGTTTGGTCCAGTTTTTCATTTTTTTTTTAATAAACCGGCTAAACCGCCAACCAAACCGGCGGTTTAGGTTTGCGACCCACCACTACCCATCATACTCCAATGGGCAATGCACCATTATCCACCATGTCCGCCTACCAACGGAAAAATATCATAACAATATAACTTTTTGTTAGCTAAAACTTGAATACTTAATAAGTTGATAATATTAGACATTTAAACATACATTTTGCTTTGACTCGCTATACGGCTATAGTGCCCAATATAAATGGTCTAATTCCCTATAAGATCTTATATGTCAGTCAATAAACTTTCACTACACAGGTCATATGTAACTTCAAGCCATCATTTACAATCAGATTTGAAACCATCAATCACAATCAGATTTGAAATATGAGCTACACATCTCATATGCAAGTAACCAATTCTCTCTCTCCCTTCCTTTACATATTCATAGTTGTTTTAAGTTATTTGTACATGATCACTTGACTCACTTCCTGATACATTTAGATCATATTTTTCCAATAACCTCCCTTTTTAGAGCATTATTTTAGAGGACAGCCTTTTTTTTAAATTATTTTTTATTAAAATTACATTTCTATCTAGTTTAAATTGGGATGGTGAAAGATCAGGTATTGTGATATTTTGGACAAATTCTAAGTATTATTTATTAAGTTGTTTTAACAAATAGAGTAAGAAAATATATGTAGCGAAAACATATATTTATAGAAATTAATACTATTTTATCCAAATAGTATATAATTAGAAGAAACTCAAAAGAAACTAATTGAAGAGGAAGAAAAAATTCGGTAAATTTCTTTGCATTTGTGTCGTGTATTGGGGTATTTGGTGGAAGATTATATGACGTATTTTAATAAGGGAGTGATTTAAATACATCCACTCCTTATGTTAGCGAAGTATTATGGACCGTATATTACTTGACTTCATATAACGGTGTATATCTTTTCACCAACTACACAATATAATATAAGGTGCAAGGATAATTTTGTAAATTTAAAAAGGTGTGGTGACGATTTTGTAAATTTAGGAAGTGAAGTAACATTTTTTTTCTGATGAACACTTTTTTAGTTTGAAATTTTTGTATCATTCGTATAAATTTTTTGTTCTATTAATTTGAATTATTTACACTAATGATTCATACATTTTTATGAGAAATGACTTTAGCAATCACTTTATTAATTCAAAATTTTATTACAATTCATTCAAAATTTATATATTATTAATTCTAATATTTTCTATTTTTAGTTCATATATTTTGGATTATATTTATTAGTTATGGTTTTCATATATTTTTTTTTTACTTGTACACGTTTGAACTAATAAATACAATGTTCGAACTAATGATACCAAATTTTATTTGTACACTTTTATTACCATATATGTAGTTCAAAATTTGTATCCATTATTTCATATACAATGTTGTATTAGTTCAACCATTTTATATTATTAGTTCATATATTTTTTTATATATATAAATGTGTAAATTATTTGTACAAATAATTTGAACTATCAAAATAAAAAATTAAATTGTACAAATAATTTGAACGAAAAAATAAAAATATATGACGACACTATGTACGTGCCTCTCCTTATAAATACTAAAAAAACAAATATTATATGTGACATCGTTAATGTAAATTATATGATTTATCTTTTTCTTGGTTTTCTTTTTAAAATTCAATTTCTTTCAGGTTGTTTATAAACTCCGAATTTACAATCATTTTTCACCTTTAGCCGTTGTTTTACTTTAGGTAATTAAATTAAAGATTACAGGAACTCAATTTGGGTAAAGGAAGAAATAAAACATAATTGCCCGTCTAGCTCAGTTGGTAGAGCGCAAGGCTCTTAACCTTGTGGTCGTGGGTTCGAGCCCCACGGTGGGCGTTTAATTTTTTACTTTTGTGGTTTTGTGCACACAATAATCACATTCTCTTATCAAATTTATATAAAGATATTTTCGTTTTGGAAAATGTATGATCCAAAGAGACAAATGTAAAAAAAATCTTTCAATAATTATACAAAAAAACAAAAAACAACAACAAACTATTGTTAAAGATTTCTGAATTAATCAAAAGAAATTCATAAAAAAACAACAATAATCTTTATGTATAATTACAATCAAACACCTGTTAGCTCTATAAAAATTCATAATACCACACAAAATACTTAAGTTGTGTTTGGCATGTCAATTAAACTAGTTTATAAGAGTGTATACGAGTGTTTTAATATTTAAAAAGTGTTTGACATGTAATAAAACACTAATTTTTTTTGATAGGATAAAACACTAGTTTTTAGTGTTTCTGAAAGTGTTTTTAAAACCCTTATCTGAGGAGGGTTTTGGGCCGTTTCACTAGTTTTTGGTATTCAAAAGTACAATATTGCCCCTATCATTTAACGATATTTACAATTTTTACCGGGTATAATAGAAACATTCTCTCACCTCTCAACGTAATCCAGAGCCGTCGGAGGTTGAGAGAGAAGGTCGACCGGCGAAGAACGAGAGCCACAGTCAGAAGAACACCGAAGTGGTCTGTTGTCCAGGTTTGTCGTCTGTCGTCCGTCTCATAATTTTTGTATGTGTTTTTCGTCAAGTTCTTGACAAAAAGCTGAGAATTTAGGGTTAGGGTTCTTCCTGATTTTTGGCTTTTTGTTGATGCTACGGTTGGTGAGCAATCGATTCGTCACTGTCTTTTCTTCGTTATGTGTGGTTCTTATGCTTGTGAATGTTTCAATTAGGCTACTATTATGCAGGTTTGAGGGAATGTTTGACTGTAAGGATGTATGGATTAGGCTACTCTTATGCAGGTTTGAGGGTTCTAGTGAGGGAATGTTTCGATTAGGCTATTCTTATGCAGGTTTGAGGGTTCTTATGCAATTATGAGACATAATCAAATTGTAGTAATGTTTCGATTATGTCAATTTGAGGAATCTCATATACTCGATTGCTCATCAAATTCTAGGGTTCTTATGCAGGTTGTGAGAAAGCTCAATGAATATGATGGGTTCTTCACTGTCTTTCATTTATGTCAATTGTGGTTTTAATGCTTATTTTGGGACTGTGAGAATGTTTCAATTTGAGGCTACAATTAAATTTGATTATGCTTATTTGTAATTTAAGTGATCAACCCTAGAATTCAATCATATAAATATTATGCAGATTGTCTTCACTTCTGAAATGTGTGATATGTATATTGTGAGATTATGACAGTCGTGAGATGCTTGTGAATGCAAATGACAGTTGTAGTATGACAGTCGTGAGATGCTTAAATTCAATAGGCTACAATTAAGTAGCATGGTTGTCTTCCAGTTGACCCTAGGATTCAAATGAAGCGCATATGTAAATATTATGCAGATTGTGAGATGCTTGAAATGTGTGATATGTATATTGTGAGATTATTGACAGTAGAATCTTAAGACAATTTACTTGTCAACTTGCCAAGTCATGGTAAATTTGTAATGACAGTAAGTGTGGCTATTATCTTATGACAGTGTAGAAATATTTTAAAATCTTTGTTACAGATTGTGAGATGCTTGAAAAATCCTTTTCACAGTGGCTATTATCTTCTTATGACAGTGTAATAATGTTTTAAGTTATTTAATAAATCTGGATTTGATGAACATAAACTAAATGATGAATCTATTGTAGAGTCTACATGGATGACAATAACGTTTCCCAAAGTCGAACTAGGGGTCCAAATTTTAACTGGACTGATGAGCTTTTGAGACTCCTAGTGACGATTTTACTTGAATACCAAAAGAAAAACGGAAGCAAACAAGCGTACAATTGGAAGGTTATTACTCCCACATTTATCAGTAAGTGTGGGAAGAATGGAGGCAAAGATTTTTGTAGGAATAATTTCGAGTCAATGAAAAAAGAATACAAGGCGTGGAAAACACTTAGGAATTCAGAGACGGGTCTAGGTTGGGACAAAAATACTCGAATGATCTCTGCTTCCAATGAATGGTGGGAAAGGAAGATAAAGGTAATTGGTTTGTATTTATATATTTTTTTCTCATAAATTGACATGTGAATATTTAGTAATAAGTTGATGTGTTTTTATGTGTTGTAGGAAGATGTAAACTGTAAGAAATACAGGAATAAGGGAATGGATGCGGATTATGAAGAGTTATTGAGTTCCCTTTTTGCTGGAAGTGTAGCAACTGGTCGTCTGGCCATGCCATCTGGAATGGTTCGTGAGCCAAGTCCGGAGCGTTTGTCGCTTGCAAATGATGATGATGTCGCTTTAGGTGAAGGGGAAGGAGATGGTGGTGAATTTTTCCATAATTTTGTTGGTACAATTAATGAAGGTGGAGGATCTAGCTACTCTGGAATTGCAGCTGACGTGAATGTTGAGCCGGAACATTCAACAGAACCTCCACCACCAAGTAAGGGTAAGAAAGACAAGGGTCCGTTGAAGAGAAAACGAAGACAGTCTATAGGGTCATCCAAGTTGGAAGCATTTCTAGACCGGTCACAGGAGACCAGTGATAGGTTGATGACCCTCTTTCAGGACGAGGTTAACTCTAAGGCGAAAGAGAACGAGATAATGCTTCAGAAGGTATTGAGAATTGTTGATAGGATGGTGCAGAACAACTTGATCGTGGATGGAAGTCCGTTGTGGTGTTTCACAATGTCAAAGACCAACTCATGGAAAGCTATGCAGTTAATCGTGAACTTGGGGGATGATTAGAAAAGATACAATTGGTTGAAATGGGAGCATGAGCAAAGTTTAATGTGATGTACTTTATATGTTGTTTTCGAATTCTAATCTTAAGGATTTTAATGTTTTTATGCACTTAATTTCTCTTGTGTGCTTGGTAATTTCAGTGTCCGGATGTTATTGTTAAGGATGTTATTTTCTATGCAATGAATTTCATTTGTTTGGTTGGTAATTTCATTTGTTTGGTTGGTATATATTTACAGGTTTACATTATCAAGTTCAAAAATGTCAAGTTCAACAAGTAGTAGTGATAGTAATGGTAGTGACAAGGACTTGAGTTCTGGACAGACACGTGCTCTAAAATTATTTTCAGCTCACCAACAGTTGCAAAGACAGTACGTAGCTGCAGCCGATCACTTCTACAAGCACATGTATAAGGAGCCTTGCTACACTGGGTATGACCGAGGAAGATTATGGATGGAGGAGATCTTAAGTGATCATCACATTCGCACAGTAAATATGTTCCGAATGGATGCCGAGGTTTTCTTGCGTCTGTGCAACGATTTAGAGCATAGTTACGGCCTAACACCATCTAGAGAGGTATCGGTCATTGAAACAGTTGGGTTGTTCTTATACACTCTAGCACAAGGGTGTTCTGTTCGTGTTGTCGCTGAGCACTTTCAAAGGTCCACCGAGAATGTCCATCGTGCATTCCACAGCGTTCTAAATTCTATTACTAGTCGTGGACATGAAGGGTGCGGACTTGCAGGAGATATTATCCGAC
Organism: Fagopyrum esculentum; assembly: GCA_033239045.1. Taxonomy (NCBI): domain Eukaryota; kingdom Viridiplantae; phylum Streptophyta; class Magnoliopsida; order Caryophyllales; family Polygonaceae; genus Fagopyrum; species Fagopyrum esculentum. The sequence goes on from BSUD01000007.1 coordinate 14,669,720, forward strand.
CACGAAATCCAAATTTTCCAAGAACCCCTACGCACATTGCTCCTGAGAATCATATCCTTGCTCTGATACCAACCAAACGTGACCCACCTATTTCATTTCTAGTTGATTACCAATTAATTAACCCTGTTTAAAACAATAAGCGGAAAAGCGGAAAACGTAAATTTTTAAAACTTTATCTTACAACCATATTCACAACATATATACATACTAACATACGTCATAAACTCCGTTTAACAAAAACACAACTGTTTAAAACCATGCAAAACATCCTAGGCGGTAGCATCCCATAACAGCCCACCTGATATGATCTCAAATCCAGGTGTTGGGTCCAACGTCCTTGCCTTGATCAGGCCGAGTCTGAGCAGCTGAAAAATATGTGGATATAACAACAATGAGCCACACGCTCAGTAAGGGTAAACAAATCGCACTGTCCCAATATATATAAGTATCTAATATCCCGTCCCCAAAGGACACTCTATACCCTTCCTCACATTTCAAAGCACACATACATATCCACATTCACATATAATTCCACAACCATTCATATCACATTTCACATAAACATTCAAGCATGTTATCACACATCACATATAAACATATCATCTCATCACGTAAAAATAATCATAACATAACACATAACATGCTAGACTCGATCGCATCGATGCATAGGTGATAATTAACTAACTAGCCCCAACTGATCGTACGATATATTTTCTCACGTGCTTTCGTATTTCCTTTCTTTCTTTCTTTCGTTTTTTTTCTTTTCGGTTGGCCAACCCGATAGCGTCCTAGGCCCCCTGTAGATCAGGTAGCGACCTCAGCCATCTTGTCCTAAGACCCCCTGTAGATCAGGTTGCGATCTTGGACTATTTTTCTTATCTTGAGGCCCCTTGTAGATCAAGTAGCGACCTCTGGCTGTTTTTCTTATCTTGAGGCCCCCTGTAGATCAGGTAGCGACCTTTGAGGCCCCCTGTAGATCAGGTAGCAACCTCGTCCCCCGGAAACCCGTGCGGGACCCAGTTGGGCTAATTAATCAATTACCATCCTATATTATCACTTTCATATCATAACTCAATTTCATGCTTTCATCATATTCTTTCATCACATTCTTTCCACTATCATCTCATGTACCTCATGCATGCTTTCATAAGGAATATCAAGTCATCATCATCGTCTCACTCGTATACATATAAGCATGCATACAATCATAACAAACATATATATACACTCAAGCATGCATAAAATCATGGCATATTAAATACATAACATATATTAAGCAAGTGTAATTCATATACACTTACCTCGCACGTAAGAACAATAAAACCTCGCAAACCAACTATTGAGTCCGTTTCCCACTCGGACTATCCTCCTTTATCGTGCTTGGATACACTCACAAAGCAACTTAGCTGTAGTTAAACCGAAACCTTCAACAACACCTGTTGAGAATATCATATTCCTCGTATTAAACTTCTCGCTTCAAACACCATTTAAATTCATTCCTTTGAATTTAATTAACTTATATCCTCCTCTATAATCACAATTTAATTAATTAACCTTCAATTAATTAATTAAATTTTGCCAGAATAACGTTTTGCCCGCAGGCAATTTCTGAACCCACCTGTCATCAAATCTCATCAAATAAACAACCCATAGTCACCAGAATAAAATAACGAGCATAATGGAATTTCCAATTATCCATTTTGACAAGCCTAAAGTCAATTTAGGCTAAATCGCAATACGGAAAACGAATAAATTCATAACTTATTCCTTACTAACCCGATTGACGATCCGAAAGAAGATTCGGAATCACAACGACGCAGGCTACGCTTGGACACCATCAAATTCACCGGAATCTGAGCGACGGAACCTCCCTAGTATCATATATGCTCGACCAGGCCTTCTCTTGCGCAGAAATGTAGAAACTCGGTACCAAAATGAAGAGAATGAAGAGAGGAATCCAAAAACTCAAACGGATTTGAAATCAGATTAGAAACGGAGAGTAGATCTGAGTTTGAAGATTGAGAGAAATCAGAGCTTTTACGAGAAAACGTGAAAGGAAATGAATTAATAAACGTCATTTCTGCTATTTATAGCGAAGACGATAATTATCCTTTAGCGGAGTCGATAATTATCCTTTCACTGATCCGAAAGCGGTTTAAGCCCCTTTCTCCAAACTTCTCGAAATTGGAATAATAAATCTGGAATATTGTATGGATAATTATTCCGCAATTGTCTCGAAAAATGCGTATTCCTAAGCCGTCTTTTTTAGCCGTTAAGAAACGAAATAGCGACTCTTTTGGCCGTTTTGCCTTTCCATGTTTTTTCATATCTAGGACATGTCCGATGTCCTGATCATTTTTCTTAACTGCATTTTTATTAATTGAAGCTCTCAAATGCTCCAAATAACACCGGGTTGTAATATCATCTAGGAGCAAGTTACCTCGAGAGGTATCTCGTATTAAAACGGATTTAATTCCTTAAAATTCTCGATTAGGTCATCTTCGATTTTTGATTGTTACAAATATCTCCCACTTTAAGAAATTTCATCCCGAAATTTAAGAAAGGACGTAGAACCAAATTCGTAGATATATCAAAAGGATGCACAACCGGATCACAATTTCTCGAGGTTTTTACTTAAAAAGGTAGGGGTATTTCGCTTTCATATCTCGTTTGGTCTCCCATGTAGCCTCTCGAGCTGAATGATGTCCCCATCTGACCTTCACCATCGGAATCTCCTTGTTTCTCAATCTTCGAACTTGCCTGCCTAAAACCTCAACTGGTTCTTCTGGGTAGGACAAGTTCTCAAATACTTCTATCTCAGGTTCGGGAATGATATGACTAGGATCTGACCTATACCTCCGTAGCACCGATACATGAAAGACGTCATGCAATCTTGATAACTCTGGGGGTAACGCCAACCTATACGCAAGTGGTCCGATCTTCTCTAAGATCTCATATGGACCAATGTATCTCGGTGCTAACTTCCCATGCCTACCAAATCTCATAACTCTCCTCCAAGGAGATACCTTCAAAAACACTCTATCGCCTATCTCATATGTCATCTCTCGTCTATGACGATCAAAGTAGCTCTTCTGACGATCTTGTGCTGCCTTCAAGCACTGCTTTACTACTTGTACTTTCTCTATTGTCTGTTGTACAAG
>BSUD01000007.1:14673375-14691704 GCA_033239045.1 Fagopyrum esculentum
ATATGACTAGGATCTGACCTATACCTCCGTAGCACCGATACATGAAAGACGTCATGCAATCTTGATAACTCTGGGGGTAACGCCAACCTATACGCAAGTGGTCCGATCTTCTCTAAGATCTCATATGGACCAATGTATCTCGGTGCTAACTTCCCATGCCTACCAAATCTCATAACTCTCCTCCAAGGAGATACCTTCAAAAACACTCTATCGCCTATCTCATATGTCATCTCTCGTCTATGACGATCAAAGTAGCTCTTCTGACGATCTTGTGCTGCCTTCAAGCACTGCTTTACTACTTGTACTTTCTCTATTGTCTGTTGTACAAGTTCAGGACCCTCTATCTGTCGCATGCCCTCAAAATCCCAACATACAAGTGTGCGACACTTCCTTCCATACAAGGCCTCGTAAGGGGTCATACCAATACTCGAATGGAAATTGTTATTATACGCGAATTCGAGCAATGGCAGGTTAGAATCCTAGTTACCTTTAAGTTCCAAAACACAAGATCTCAACATCTCCTCCAAGGTCTGAATCGTTCTCTCTGATTGTCCGTCTGTCTGAGGATGAAATGCCATACTGAAATGAAATCTCATACCTAAGGCATTTTGCAGACTTCCCTAGAAATGCGATGTAAACCTCGGATCTCTATCAGATACAATCGATACAAGGACTCCGTGCAGTCGAACAATCACTCTCACATGCAACTCTGCCAGCTCATCTAAGGAGTTATCTTGTCTCATCGGTAAGAAATGAGCAGATTTCGTCAATCTGTCTACAATCACCCATACCGTGTCATTCTTTCTGAAAGTCCTAGGAAGTCCAACAACAAAATCCATTGTAATCCGCTCCCACTTCCACTCAGGAACTGATAAAGATTGTAACTTTCCTGCCGGTGCTTGGTGTTCAGCCTTCACTTGCTGACACACTAGACATCGAGCCACAAAATCAGCTACCTCTCGTCTCATCCTGGGCCACCAATAGATCTTCCTCAGGTCATTAAACATCTTCGTACTCCCAGGATGCATGGAATACCTCGAGAGGTGTGCCTCTTCAAGTAGCTTCTTCTTTAACTCCTCAATGTTGGGCACGCATATCCGTGTACCTCTGTATAACACTCCCTGATTAGACAACTGGAAGTGTGTAGTGGTAGCATCTCCCACTTTAGCTTTAAACTTCTTCAGTGTAGCATCCTCATCTTGTCTTGTTGAAATCTCATCAAGAATCAACGGTCTAACCTGAATGTTCGCTATCAACTCGGATCCTCTTACATCCATCTCTACTCTCATAACTTTGAGAGCTAATAGATGCTCAACTTTGTAGTTGACCTTACCGCCTTGATCACTGCTCTTTCTACTGAGAGCGTCAGCTACCACATTCGCCTTTCCTGGATGGTACTCTATAGTGCAATCATAATCTTTGAGTAACTCCATCCATCTTCTCTGCCTCAGATTCAGATCCCTCTGAGTGGGAATATACTTCAGGCTTTTATGGTCGGTAAACACCGGAAATGTATCACCATAAAGATAGTGCCTCCAGGTCTTAAGAGCATGAACTATAGCAGCAAGCTCTAGGTCGTGTGTAGGGTAATCTGCTCATGAGGTCTCAACTATCTAAATTTATATGCTATTACCTTCCCTTCCCGCATTAGAACTCCTCCTAAGCCACTCCCAGATGCGTCGGTGTAAACCACAAAGTTACCCTTATCTGAGAGTACAACTAGAATAGGGAACGTAGTCAATCTTTTCTTAAGTTCTTCAAAGCTCTCTTGACAACTGTTATCCCATATAAACTACTAATTCTTCTTTAGCAAGTTAGTCAATGGGCGCGCGATAATCGAGAAGTTCTTTACAAACCTCCTGTAATAACCCGCAAGTCCTAAGAAGTTGTGAATCTCCATAATGCTCTTCGGAATTTCCCATTCTGTAATAGCCTTGATCTTGGATGGATCAGGATGTATACCATATCGTGATATCACATGCCCTAGAAAGGCAATCTGATCCGTCCAAAACTCGCACTTGCTGAACTTCGCGTACAATTGTCTCTCCCTCAGAATCCCTAAGATACGTCTCAAATGTTCTCTATGAGTATCTGCATCTCGGGAATATATCAAGATATCATCAATGAAGACCACGACAAACTGATCTAGATAAGGTTGGAAGATCGAGTTCATCAACGCCATGAATCCTGCAGGTGCATTCGTCAACCCAAAAGGCATAATTGTAAACTCATAGTGTCCATACGGAGTACGAAAAGCTGTCTTCGGTATTGAATTCTCTGCTATCCTCAACTTCCAGTATCTCGATCGAAGGTCAATCTTTGAAAATACTATAGCACCCCTTAACTGATCAAGCAAGTCCTCTATCCTCGGTAAGGGATACTTGTTCTTGATTGTGATTTTGTTCAGCTGATGGTAGTCTATGCACAATCGTAAACTACCGTCTTTCTTCTTCACAAAAAGCACTGGTGCACCCCAAGGAGAAATACTCGGGCGTACAAAACCCTTCTCGAGTAACTCCTCTAGTTGTTTCTTTAACTCCTTCAGCTCTAGCGGAACCATCTTGTAAGGAGCAATTGATATAGGTGTTGCACCTTGTAATGCTTCAATCTCGAAGTCTACCTCTCTACTCAGAGGTAAACTATTTAAATCATCAAGGAAAACATCAGGAAATTCTCTGACAACATCCACCTCAGATACTCCGGGACTAGCTATCATAGAATCTGACACACTAGCCAAATAAGCTTGACACCCTTCTCGAAGTAATCTAAAAGCTAATACTGCAGATATGAGGCAAGCAGGAATCATAATCCTCTCACATGTCAGAATCACCTCTCTCACCCCATCTACCTCCATGGTGACTTCCTTTGTATAACAACTAATCAAAGTTATATGAGTGGATGACCAACCCATTACTAACATCACATCAAACTCTCTCAAGAAATCATCCAATGTCAGCACAAGTGGTATACTACGGCCATTAGGGACCATGCCTGGTCCATTTCTAGTTGCTCCCTCAAGCAAGGATATAGCATATTGTACATGTCTCTCATTAGCGTAGATAACTCCATCTAGTATGGACGCAGTGTTCCTCAATCACTCATCCATTACAAATGGAGCAGTATTCCCCTCAAACGACTTTGCCCCTTGACAGTAAATCTTCTCAAAATTTTTGTCCATCTTTACTAGAATAATACCCGCTTGAGACACTGTTGTGTCTATGGTGGTATAACTTCTCTCAAATATATCACTAAATCACATATACCAGCCATATCCGATGGTGGTAGTGATATTGGCTAAACTGGCACCTTAGGGTGCTCCTGATCATTTCACCCTGAGCATGTACACACTCAGTCGACCCTTTAGCTGTGCTCCACCATCTAAAAGAAAAAGATACTTTCAAAAGCTTTTCAGAAAACTTCCCACAACCCAAGCCAAGAATCATATCCCTGCTCTGATACCAACCAAATGTGACCCACCTATTTCATTTCTAGTTGATTACCAATTAATTAACCCTGTTTAAAACAATAAGCGGAAAAGCGGAAAACGTAAATTTTTAAAACTTTATCTTACAACCATATTCACAACATATATACATACTAACATACGTTATAAACTCCGTTTAACCAAAACACAACTGTTTAAAACCATGCAAAACATCCTAGGCGGTAGCATCCCATAATAGCCCACCTGATATGATCTCAAATCCAGGTGTTGGGTCCAACGTCCTTGCCTTGATCAGGCCGAGTCTGAGCAGCTGAAAAATATGTGGATATAACAACAATGAGCCACACGCTCAGTAAGGGTAAACAAATCGCACTGTCCCAATATATATAAGTATCTAATATCCCGTCCCCAAAGGACACTCTATACCCTTCCTCACATTTCAAAGCACACATACATATCCACATTCACATATAATTCCACAACCATTCATATCACATTTCACATAAACATTCAAGCATGTTATCACACATCACATATAAACATATCATCTCATCACGTAAAAATAATCATAACATAACACATAACATGCTAGACTCGATCGCATCGATGCATAGGTGATAATTAACTAACTAGCCCCAACTGATCGTACGATATATTTTCTCACTTGCTTTCGTATTTCCTTTCTTTCTTTCTTTCGTTTTTTTTCTTTTCGGTTGGCCAACCCGATAGCGTCCTAGGCCCCCTGTAGATCAGGTAGCGACCTCAGCCATCTTGTCCTAAGACCCCCTGTAGATCAGGTTGCGATCTTGGACTATTTTTCTTATCTTGAGGCCCCCTGTAGATCAGGTAGCGACCTTTGAGGCCCCCTGTAGATCAGGTAGCAACCTCGTCCCCCAGAAACCCGTGCGGGACCCAGTTGGGCTAATTAATCAATTACCATCCTATATTATCACTTTCATATCATAACTCAATTTCATGCTTTCATCATATTCTTTCATCACATTCTTTCCACTATCATCTCATGTACCTCATGCATGCTTTCATAAGGAATATCAAGTCATCATCATCGTCTCACTCGTATACATATAAGCATGCATACAATCATAACAAACATATATATACACTCAAGCATGCATAAAATCATGGCATATTAAATACATAACATATATTAAGCAAGTGTAATTCATATACACTTACCTCGCACGTAAGAACAATAAAACCTCGCAAACCAACTATTGAGTCCGTTTCCCACTCGGACTATCCTCCTTTATCGTGCTTGGATACACTCACAAAGCAACTTAGCTGTAGTTAAACCGAAACCTTCAACAACACCTGTTGAGAATATCATATTCCTCGTATTAAACTTCTCGCTTCAAACACCAGTTAAATTCATTCCTTTGAATTTAATTAACTTATATCCTCCTCTATAATCACAATTTAATTAATTAACCTTCAATTAATTAATTAAATTTTGCCAGAATAACGTTTTGTCCGCAGGCAATTTCTAAACCCACCTGTCATCAAATCTCATCAAACAAACAACCCATAATCACCAGAATAAAATAACGAGCATAATGAAATTTGCAATTATCCATTTTGACAAGCCTAAGGTCAATTTAGGCTAAATCGCAATACGGAAAACGAATAAATTCATAACTTATTTGTTACTAACCCGATTGACGATCCGAAAGAAGATTCGGAATCACAACGACACAGGCTACGCTTGGACACCATCAAATTCACCGGAATCTGAGCGACGGAACCTCCCTAGTATCATATATGCTCGACCAGGCCTTCTCTTGCGCGGAAATGTAGAAACTCGGTACCAAAATGAAGAGAATGAAGAGAGGAATCCAAAAACTCAAACGGATTTGAAATCGGATTAGAAACGGAGAGTAGATCTGAGTTTGAAGATTGAGAGAAATCAGAGCTTTTACGAAAAAACGTGAAAGGAAATGAATTAATAAACGTCATTTCCGCTATTTATAGCGAATACGATAATTATCCTTTAGCGGAGTCGATAATTATCCTTTCACCGATCCGAAAGCGGTTTAAGCCCCTTTCTCCAAACTTCTCGAAATTGGAATAATAAATCTGGAATATTGTATGGATAATTATTCCGCAATTGTCTCGAAAAACGCGTATTCCTAAGCCGTCTTTCTTAGCCGCTAAGAAACGAAATAGCGACTCTTTTGGCCATTTTGACTTTCCATGTTTTTTCATATCTAGGATATGTCCGATGTCCTGATCATTTTTCTCAACTGCATTTTTATTAATTGAAGCTCCCAAATGCTCCAAATAACACCGGGTTGTAATATCATCTAGGAGCAAGTTACCTCGAGAGGTATCTCGTGTTAAAACGGATTTAATTCCTTAAAATTCTCGATTAGGTCATCTTCGATTTTTGACTGTTACAAATATCTCCCACTTTAAGAAATTTCGTCCCGAAATTTAAGAAAGGACGTAGAACCAAACTCGTAGATATTTCAAAAGGATGCACAACCGGATCACAATTTCTCGAGGTTCTTACTCAAAAAGATAGGGGTATTTCGCTCTCATATCTCGCTCGGTCTCCCATGTAGCCTCTCGAGCTGAATGATGTCCCCATCTGACCTTCACCATCGGAATCTCCTTGTTTCTCAATCTTCGAACTTGCCTGCCTAAAACCTCAACTGGTTCTTCTGGATAGGACAAGTTCTCAAATACTTCTATCTCAGGTACGGGAATGATATGACTAGGATCTGACCTATATCTCCGTAGCACCGATACATGAAAGACGTCATGTAGTCTTGATAACTCTGGTGGTAACGCCAACCTATACGCAAGTGGTCCGATCTTCTCTAAGATCTCATATGGACCAATGTATCTCGGTGCTACCTTCTCATGCCTACCAAATCTCATAACTCCCCTCCATCTGTCGCATGCCCTCAAAATCCCAACATACAAGTGTGCGACACTTCCTTCCATACAAGGCCTCGTAAGGGGCCATACAAATACTTGAATGGAAACTGTTATTATATGCAAATTCGAGCAATGGCAGGTTAGAATCCCAGTTACCTTTATGCTCCAAAACACAAGATCTCAACATCTCCTCCAAGGTCTGAATCGTTCTCTCTGATTGTCCGTCTGTCTGAGGATGAAATGCCGTACTGAAATGCAATCTTGTACCTAAGGCATTTTGCAGACTTCCCCAGAAATGCGAGGTAAACCTCGGATCTCTATCGGATACAATCGATATAGGGACTCCGTGCAGTCGAACAATCTCTCTCACATACAACTCTGCCAACTCATCCAAGAAGTTATCTTGTCTCATCGGTAAGAAGTGGGCAGATTTCGTCAACCTGTCTACAATCACCCATACCGTGTCATTCTTTCTGAAAGTCCTAGGAAGTCCAACCACAAAATCCATTGTAATCCTCTCCCACTTCCACTCAGGAACTGATAAAGATTGTAACTTTCCTGCTGGTGCTTGGTGTTCAGCCTTCACTTGCTGACACACTAGACATCGAGCCACAAAATCAACTACCTCTCGTCTCATCCTGGGCCACCAATAGATCTCCTCAGGTCATTAAACATCTTCGTACTCCTAGGATGCATGGAATACCTCGAGGAATGTGCCTCTTCAAGTAGCTTCTTCTTTAACTCCTCAGTGTTTGGCACACATATCCGTGCACCTCTGTATAACACTCCCTGATCAGACAACTGGAAGTATGTAGTGGTAGCATCTCCCACTTTAGCTTTCAACTTCTTTAGTGTATCATCCTCATCTTGTCTAATTGAAATCTCATCAAGAATCAACGGTCTTACCTGAATGTTTGCTATCAACTCAGATCCTCTTACATCCATCTCTACTCTCATAACTCTGAGAGCTAATAGATGCTCAACTTTGTAGTTGACCTTACCGCCTTGGTCACTGCTCTTTTTGCTGAGAGCGTCAGCTACCACATTCGCCTTTCCTGGATGGTACTCTATAGTGCAATCATAATCCTTGAGTAACTCCATCCATCTTCTCTGCCTCAGATTCAGATCCCTCTGAGTGGGAATATACTTCAGGCTTTTATGGTCGGTAAACACCGGAAATGTATCACCATAAAGATAGTGCCTCCAGGTCTTAAGAGCATGAACTATAGCAGCAAGCTCTAGGTCGTGTGTAGGGTAATCTGCTCATGAGGTCTCAACTATCTAAATTTATATGCTATTACCTTCCCTTCCCGCATTAGAACTCCTCCTAAGCCACTCCCAGATGCGTCGGTGTAAACCACAAAGTTACCCTTATCTGAGAGTACAACTAGAATAGGGAACGTAGTCAATCTTTTCTTAAGTTCTTCAAAGCTCTCTTGACAACTGTTATCCCATATAAACTACTAATTCTTCTTTAGCAAGTTAGTCAATGGGCGCGCGATAATCGAGAAGTTCTTTACAAACCTCCTGTAATAACCCGCAAGTCCTAAGAAGTTGTGAATCTCCATAATGCTCTTCGGAATTTCCCATTCTGTAATAGCCTTGATCTTGGATGGATCAGGATGTATACCATATCGTGATATCACATGCCCTAGAAAGGCAATCTGATCCGTCCAAAACTCGCACTTGCTGAACTTCGCGTACAATTGTCTCTCCCTCAGAATCCCTAAGATACGTCTCAAATGTTCTCTATGAGTATCTGCATCTCGGGAATATATCAAGATATCATCAATGAAGACCACGACAAACTGATCTAGATAAGGTTGGAAGATCGAGTTCATCAACGCCATGAATCCTGCAGGTGCATTCGTCAACCCAAAAGGCATAATTGTAAACTCATAGTGTCCATACGGAGTACGAAAAGCTGTCTTCGGTATTGAATTCTCTGCTATCCTCAACTTCCAGTATCTCGATCGAAGGTCAATCTTTGAAAATACTATAGCACCCCTTAACTGATCAAGCAAGTCCTCTATCCTCGGTAAGGGATACTTGTTCTTGATTGTGATTTTGTTCAGCTGATGGTAGTCTATGCACAATCGTAAACTACCGTCTTTCTTCTTCACAAAAAGCACTGGTGCACCCCAAGGAGAAATACTCGGGCGTACAAAACCCTTCTCGAGTAACTCCTCTAGTTGTTTCTTTAACTCCTTCAGCTCTAGCGGAACCATCTTGTAAGGAGCAATTGATATAGGTGTTGCACCTTGTAATGCTTCAATCTCGAAGTCTACCTCTCTACTCAGAGGTAAACTATTTAAATCATCAAGGAAAACATCAGGAAATTCTCTGACAACATCCACCTCAGATACTCCGGGACTAGCTATCATAGAATCTGACACACTAGCCAAATAAGCTTGACACCCTTCTCGAAGTAATCTAAAAGCTAATACTGCAGATATGAGGCAAGCAGGAATCATAATCCTCTCACATGTCAGAATCACCTCTCTCACCCCATCTACCTCCATGGTGACTTCCTTTGTAAGAATCAATAGAAAAGGCAGATCCCGTCTCTAGTTGCTCCCTCAAGCAAGGATATAGCATATTGTACATGTCTCTCATTAGCGTAGATAACTCCATCTAGTATGGACGCAGTGTTCCTCAATCACTCATCCATTACAAATGGAGCAGTATTCCCCTCAAACGACTTTGCCCCTTGACAGTAAATCTTCTCAAAATTTTTGTCCATCTTTACTAGAATAATACCCGCTTGAGACACTGTTGTGTCTATGGTGGTATAACTTCTCTCAAATATATCACTAAATCACATATACCAGCCATATCCGATGGTGGTAGTGATATTGGCTAAACTGGCACCTTAGGGTGCTCCTGATCATTTCACCCTGAGCATGTACACACTCAGTCGACCCTTTAGCTGTGCTCCACCATCTAAAAGAAAAAGATACTTTCAAAAGCTTTTCAGAAAACTTCCCACAACCCAAGCCAAGAATCATATCCTTGCTCTGATACCAACCAAACGTGACCCACCTATTTCATTTCTAGTTGATTACCAATTAATTAACCCTGTTTAAAACAATAAGCGGAAAAGCGGAAAACGTAAATTTTTAAAACTTTATCTTACAACCATATTCACAACATATATACATACTAACATACGTCATAAACTCCGTTTAACAAAAACACAACTGTTTAAAACCATGCAAAACATCCTAGGCGGTAGCATCCCATAACAGCCCACCTGATATGATCTCAAATCCAGGTGTTGGGTCCAACGTCCTTGCCTTGATCAGGCCGAGTCTGAGCAGCTGAAAAATATGTGGATATAACAACAATGAGCCACACGCTCAGTAAGGGTAAACAAATCGCACTGTCCCAATATATATAAGTATCTAATATCCCGTCCCCAAAGGACACTCTATACCCTTCCTCACATTTCAAAGCACACATACATATCCACATTCACATATAATTCCACAACCATTCATATCACATTTCACATAAACATTCAAGCATGTTATCACACATCACATATAAACATATCATCTCATCACGTAAAAATAATCATAACATAACACATAACATGCTAGACTCGATCGCATCGATGCATAGGTGATAATTAACTAACTAGCCCCAACTGATCGTACGATATATTTTCTCACGTGCTTTCGTATTTCCTTTCTTTCTTTCTTTCGTTTTTTTTCTTTTCGGTTGGCCAACCCGATAGCGTCCTAGGCCCCCTGTAGATCAGGTAGCGACCTCAGCCATCTTGTCCTAAGACCCCCTGTAGATCAGGTTGCGATCTTGGACTATTTTTCTTATCTTGAGGCCCCTTGTAGATCAAGTAGCGACCTCTGGCTGTTTTTCTTATCTTGAGGCCCCCTGTAGATCAGGTAGCGACCTTTGAGGCCCCCTGTAGATCAGGTAGCAACCTCGTCCCCCGGAAACCCGTGCGGGACCCAGTTGGGCTAATTAATCAATTACCATCCTATATTATCACTTTCATATCATAACTCAATTTCATGCTTTCATCATATTCTTTCATCACATTCTTTCCACTATCATCTCATGTACCTCATGCATGCTTTCATAAGGAATATCAAGTCATCATCATCGTCTCACTCGTATACATATAAGCATGCATACAATCATAACAAACATATATATACACTCAAGCATGCATAAAATCATGGCATATTAAATACATAACATATATTAAGCAAGTGTAATTCATATACACTTACCTCGCACGTAAGAACAATAAAACCTCGCAAACCAACTATTGAGTCCGTTTCCCACTCGGACTATCCTCCTTTATCGTGCTTGGATACACTCACAAAGCAACTTAGCTGTAGTTAAACCGAAACCTTCAACAACACCTGTTGAGAATATCATATTCCTCGTATTAAACTTCTCGCTTCAAACACCATTTAAATTCATTCCTTTGAATTTAATTAACTTATATCCTCCTCTATAATCACAATTTAATTAATTAACCTTCAATTAATTAATTAAATTTTGCCAGAATAACGTTTTGCCCGCAGGCAATTTCTGAACCCACCTGTCATCAAATCTCATCAAATAAACAACCCATAGTCACCAGAATAAAATAACGAGCATAATGAAATTTCCAATTATCCATTTTGACAAGCCTAAGGTCAATTTAGGCTAAATCGCAATACGGAAAACGAATAAATTCATAACTTATTTCTTACTAACCCGATTGACGATCCGAAAGAAGATTCGGAATCACAACGACGCAGGCTACGCTTGGACACCATCAAATTCACCGGAATCTGAGCGACGGAACCTCCCTAGTATCATATATGCTCGACCAGGCCTTCTCTTGCGCGGAAATGTAGAAACTCGGTACCAAAATGAAGAGAATGAAGAGAGGAATCCAAAAACTCAAACGGATTTGAAATCAGATTAGAAACGGAGAGTAGATCTGAGTTTGAAGATTGAGAGAAATCAGAGCTTTTACGAGAAAACGTGAAAGGAAATGAATTAATAAACGTCATTTCTGCTATTTATAGCGAAGACGATAATTATCCTTTAGCGGAGTCGATAATTATCCTTTCACTGATCCGAAAGCGGTTTAAGCCCCTTTCTCCAAACTTCTCGAAATTGGAATAATAAATCTGGAATATTGTATGGATAATTATTCCGCAATTGTCTCGAAAAATGCGTATTCCTAAGCCGTCTTTTTTAGCCGTTAAGAAACGAAATAGCGACTCTTTTGGCCGTTTTGCCTTTCCATGTTTTTTCATATCTAGGATATGTCCGATGTCCTGATCATTTTTCTCAACTGCATTTTTATTAATTGAAGCTCTCAAATGCTCCAAATAACACCGGGTTGTAATATCATCTAGGAGCAAGTTACCTCGAGAGGTATCTCGTATTAAAACGGATTTAATTCCTTAAAATTCTCGATTAGGTCATCTTCGATTTTTGATTGTTACAAATATCTCCCACTTTAAGAAATTTCATCCCGAAATTTAAGAAAGGACGTAGAACCAAATTCGTAGATATATCAAAAGGATGCACAACCGGATCACAATTTCTCGAGGTTCTTACTCAAAAAGATAGGGGTATTTCGCTCTCATATCTCGCTCGGTCTCCCATGTAGCCTCTCGAGCTGAATGATGTCCCCATCTGACCTTCACCATCGGAATCTCCTTGTTTCTCAATCTTCGAACTTGCCTGCCTAAAACCTCAACTGGTTCTTCTGGGTAGGACAAGTTCTCAAATACTTCTATCTCAGGTTCGGGAATGATATGACTAGGATCTGACCTATACCTCCGTAGCACCGATACATGAAAGACGTCATGCAATCTTGATAACTCTGGGGGTAACGCCAACCTATACGCAAGTGGTCCGATCTTCTCTAAGATCTCATATGGACCAATGTATCTCGGTGCTAACTTCCCATGCCTACCAAATCTCATAACTCCCCTCCATCTGTCGCATGCCCTCAAAATCCCAACATACAAGTGTGCGACACTTCCTTCCATACAAGGCCTCGTAAGGGGTCATACCAATACTCGAATGGAAATTGTTATTATACGCGAATTCGAGCAATGGCAGGTTAGAATCCTAGTTACCTTTAAGTTCCAAAACACAAGATCTCAACATCTCCTCCAAGGTCTGAATCGTTCTCTCTGATTGTCCGTCTGTCTGAGGATGAAATGCCATACTGAAATGAAATCTCATACCTAAGGCATTTTGCAGACTTCCCTAGAAATGCGATGTAAACCTCGGATCTCTATCAGATACAATCGATACAAGGACTCCGTGCAGTCGAACAATCACTCTCACATGCAACTCTGCCAGCTCATCTAAGGAGTTATCTTGTCTCATCGGTAAGAAATGAGCAGATTTCGTCAATCTGTCTACAATCACCCATACCGTGTCATTCTTTCTGAAAGTCCTAGGAAGTCCAACAACAAAATCCATTGTAATCCGCTCCCACTTCCACTCAGGAACTGATAAAGATTGTAACTTTCCTGCCGGTGCTTGGTGTTCAGCCTTCACTTGCTGACACACTAGACATCGAGCCACAAAATCAGCTACCTCTCGTCTCATCCTGGGCCACCAATAGATCTTCCTCAGGTCATTAAACATCTTCGTACTCCCAGGATGCATGGAATACCTCGAGAGGTGTGCCTCTTCAAGTAGCTTCTTCTTTAACTCCTCAATGTTGGGCACGCATATCCGTGTACCTCTGTATAACACTCCCTGATTAGACAACTGGAAGTGTGTAGTGGTAGCATCTCCCACTTTAGCTTTAAACTTCTTCAGTGTAGCATCCTCATCTTGTCTTGTTGAAATCTCATCAAGAATCAACGGTCTAACCTGAATGTTCGCTATCAACTCGGATCCTCTTACATCCATCTCTACTCTCATAACTTTGAGAGCTAATAGATGCTCAACTTTGTAGTTGACCTTACCGCCTTGATCACTGCTCTTTCTACTGAGAGCGTCAGCTACCACATTCGCCTTTCCTGGATGGTACTCTATAGTGCAATCATAATCTTTGAGTAACTCCATCCATCTTCTCTGCCTCAGATTCAGATCCCTCTGAGTGGGAATATACTTCAGGCTTTTATGGTCGGTAAACACCGGAAATGTATCACCATAAAGATAGTGCCTCCAGGTCTTAAGAGCATGAACTATAGCAGCAAGCTCTAGGTCGTGTGTAGGGTAATCTGCTCATGAGGTCTCAACTATCTAAATTTATATGCTATTACCTTCCCTTCCCGCATTAGAACTCCTCCTAAGCCACTCCCAGATGCGTCGGTGTAAACCACAAAGTTACCCTTATCTGAGAGTACAACTAGAATAGGGAACGTAGTCAATCTTTTCTTAAGTTCTTCAAAGCTCTCTTGACAACTGTTATCCCATATAAACTACTAATTCTTCTTTAGCAAGTTAGTCAATGGGCGCGCGATAATCGAGAAGTTCTTTACAAACCTCCTGTAATAACCCGCAAGTCCTAAGAAGTTGTGAATCTCCATAATGCTCTTCGGAATTTCCCATTCTGTAATAGCCTTGATCTTGGATGGATCAGGATGTATACCATATCGTGATATCACATGCCCTAGAAAGGCAATCTGATCCGTCCAAAACTCGCACTTGCTGAACTTCGCGTACAATTGTCTCTCCCTCAGAATCCCTAAGATACGTCTCAAATGTTCTCTATGAGTATCTGCATCTCGGGAATATATCAAGATATCATCAATGAAGACCACGACAAACTGATCTAGATAAGGTTGGAAGATCGAGTTCATCAACGCCATGAATCCTGCAGGTGCATTCGTCAACCCAAAAGGCATAATTGTAAACTCATAGTGTCCATACGGAGTACGAAAAGCTGTCTTCGGTATTGAATTCTCTGCTATCCTCAACTTCCAGTATCTCGATCGAAGGTCAATCTTTGAAAATACTATAGCACCCCTTAACTGATCAAGCAAGTCCTCTATCCTCGGTAAGGGATACTTGTTCTTGATTGTGATTTTGTTCAGCTGATGGTAGTCTATGCACAATCGTAAACTACCGTCTTTCTTCTTCACAAAAAGCACTGGTGCACCCCAAGGAGAAATACTCGGGCGTACAAAACCCTTCTCGAGTAACTCCTCTAGTTGTTTCTTTAACTCCTTCAGCTCTAGCGGAACCATCTTGTAAGGAGCAATTGATATAGGTGTTGCACCTTGTAATGCTTCAATCTCGAAGTCTACCTCTCTACTCAGAGGTAAACTATTTAAATCATCAAGGAAAACATCAGGAAATTCTCTGACAACATCCACCTCAGATACTCCGGGACTAGCTATCATAGAATCTGACACACTAGCCAAATAAGCTTGACACCCTTCTCGAAGTAATCTAAAAGCTAATACTGCAGATATGAGGCAAGCAGGAATCATAATCCTCTCACATGTCAGAATCACCTCTCTCACCCCATCTACCTCCATGGTGACTTCCTTTGTAAGAATCAATAGAAAAGGCAGATCCCGTCTCTAGTTGCTCCCTCAAGCAAGGATATAGCATATTGTACATGTCTCTCATTAGCGTAGATAACTCCATCTAGTATGGACGCAGTGTTCCTCAATCACTCATCCATTACAAATGGAGCAGTATTCCCCTCAAACGACTTTGCCCCTTGACAGTAAATCTTCTCAAAATTTTTGTCCATCTTTACTAGAATAATACCCGCTTGAGACACTGTTGTGTCTATGGTGGTATAACTTCTCTCAAATATATCACTAAATCACATATACCAGCCATATCCGATGGTGGTAGTGATATTGGCTAAACTGGCACCTTAGGGTGCTCCTGATCATTTCACCCTGAGCATGTACACACTCAGTCGACCCTTTAGCTGTGCTCCACCATCTAAAAGAAAAAGATACTTTCAAAAGCTTTTCAGAAAACTTCCCACAACCCAAGCCAAGAATCATATCCCTGCTCTGATACCAACCAAATGTGACCCACCTATTTCATTTCTAGTTGATTACCAATTAATTAACCCTGTTTAAAACAATAAGCGGAAAAGCGGAAAACGTAAATTTTTAAAACTTTATCTTACAACCATATTCACAACATATATACATACTAACATACGTTATAAACTCCGTTTAACCAAAACACAACTGTTTAAAACCATGCAAAACATCCTAGGCGGTAGCATCCCATAATAGCCCACCTGATATGATCTCAAATCCAGGTGTTGGGTCCAACGTCCTTGCCTTGATCAGGCCGAGTCTGAGCAGCTGAAAAATATGTGGATATAACAACAATGAGCCACACGCTCAGTAAGGGTAAACAAATCGCACTGTCCCAATATATATAAGTATCTAATATCCCGTCCCCAAAGGACACTCTATACCCTTCCTCACATTTCAAAGCACACATACATATCCACATTCACATATAATTCCACAACCATTCATATCACATTTCACATAAACATTCAAGCATGTTATCACACATCACATATAAACATATCATCTCATCACGTAAAAATAATCATAACATAACACATAACATGCTAGACTCGATCGCATCGATGCATAGGTGATAATTAACTAACTAGCCCCAACTGATCGTACGATATATTTTCTCACGTGCTTTCGTATTTCCTTTCTTTCTTTCTTTCGTTTTTTTTCTTTTCGGTTGGCCAACCCGATAGCGTCCTAGGCCCCCTGTAGATCAGGTAGCGACCTCAGCCATCTTGTCCTAAGACCCCCTGTAGATCAGGTTGCGATCTTGGACTATTTTTCTTATCTTGAGGCCCCTTGTAGATCAAGTAGCGACCTCTGGCTGTTTTTCTTATCTTGAGGCCCCCTGTAGATCAGGTAGCGACCTTTGAGGCCCCCTGTAGATCAGGTAGCAACCTCGTCCCCCAGAAACCCGTGCGGGACCCAGTTGGGCTAATTAATCAATTACCATCCTATATTATCACTTTCATATCATAACTCAATTTCATGCTTTCATCATATTCTTTCATCACATTCTTTCCACTATCATCTCATGTACCTCATGCATGCTTTCATAAGGAATATCAAGTCATCATCATCGTCTCACTCGTATACATATAAGCATGCATACAATCATAACAAACATATATATACACTCAAGCATGCATAAAATCATGGCATATTAAATACATAACATATATTAAGCAAGTGTAATTCATATACACTTACCTCGCACGTAAGAACAATAAAACCTCGCAAACCAACTATTGAGTCCGTTTCCCACTCGGACTATCCTCCTTTATCGTGCTTGGATACACTCACAAAGCAACTTAGCTGTAGTTAAACCGAAACCTTCAACAACACCTGTTGAGAATATCATATTCCTCGTATTAAACTTCTCGCTTCAAACACCAGTTAAATTCATTCCTTTGAATTTAATTAACTTATATCCTCCTCTATAATCACAATTTAATTAATTAACCTTCAATTAATTAATTAAATTTTGCCAGAATAACGTTTTGTCCGCAGGCAATTTCTAAACCCACCTGTCATCAAATCTCATCAAACAAACAACCCATAATCACCAGAATAAAATAACGAGCATAATGAAATTTGCAATTATCCATTTTGACAAGCCTAAGGTCAATTTAGGCTAAATCGCAATACGGAAAACGAATAAATTCATAACTTATTTGTTACTAACCCGATTGACGATCCGAAAGAAGATTCGGAATCACAACGACACAGGCTACGCTTGGACACCATCAAATTCACCGGAATCTGAGCGACGGAACCTCCCTAGTATCATATATGCTCGACCAGGCCTTCTCTTGCGCGGAAATGTAGAAACTCGGTACCAAAATGAAGAGAATGAAGAGAGGAATCCAAAAACTCAAACGGATTTGAAATCGGATTAGAAACGGAGAGTAGATCTAAGTTTGAAGGTTGAGAGAAATCAGAGCTTTTACGAAAAAACGTGAAAGGAAATGAATTAATAAACGTCATTTCCGCTATTTATAGCGAATACGATAATTATCCTTTAGCGGAGTCGATAATTATCCTTTCACCGATCCGAAAGCGGTTTAAGCCCCTTTCTCCAAACTTCTCGAAATTGGAATAATAAATCTGGAATATTGTATGGATAATTATTCCGCAATTGTCTCGAAAAACGCGTACGGCCGTACGGCCGCCCGTACGGCCGACACGTGTTTTTTTTTCTTTTCTAGAAACGAAATTTTTTTCCCCATAATCGAAAGAAAATTTGTTTGAACTACCATGTTATAATTTATGCACTATTCTCCTATAAACTTTGAACTATTCCCATATAATCCATGAACTATTACTTTTTAATATATTTTATCAAATTATTCATAAATTAATCGTTTATATGTTATAAACTATTCAATTGTAATTCATGAACTATCATTTTATAAGTTATGCACTATCCTTCGTAAATTTTGCACTTTGAACTATTCTATTATAATTCATGAACTATTTCTATTATAATTCATGACCTATCCCATAATAAGTTTTGAACTATTACTTTCACTCATTTATAAATTTTGGACTTTGAACTATTCTATTATAATTCATGAACTATTCTATTATAATTCATAAGTTTTGAACTATTACTTTCACTCCTTTATAAATTTTGCACTATGAACTATTCTATTATATTTCATGAACTATCCGTTTAGAAGTTATGAACTATTCCTTAATATGTTTTGAACTATTACTTTCATTTCTTTATAAATTTTGCACTATGAACTATTCTATTATAATTCATGAACTATCCTTTTATAAGTTATGAAATAATCCATAATAAGTTTTGAACTATTACTTTTACTCGTTTAAAAAAAAAAACTCGTTCAGAAAAAAAAAAGAAAATTTTTTTTCGGGACACGTGTCGGCTGTACCGGAATAATGTGCCTTACTTGAATAACACCATATATATATATATATATATATATATATATATATATATATATATATAT
>BSUD01000007.1:14691769-14717053 GCA_033239045.1 Fagopyrum esculentum
TATATATATATATATATATATATATATATATATATATATATATATATATATATATATATATATATATATATATATATATAGGGAGAGAGAGAGAGTATAGATCCTATGAGAACACCCCTAACGTGTATACATGAGAACAAATTCGTAATTATTATTAGTTTTGTTACGAATGTGTCATATCGTTTAATGTATTATTCGTAAATATTGTTGGTTGAGTGGATTATTCGTAGTTATTGTTGCATTCCTAATTATTATTATTCGTAGTTATTATTAATTATGATATCTACTATAAATCTCAACCTTTAATACTCACCATCCAACGGTGTTCGATTGTTCTCATGTATACACGTTAGGGGTGTTCTCATGGGAACCCCCCATATATATATATATATATGAATGATAAAATATGGATTCTATGTGCAAAATCCATAGTAGATTGTTGTTGAACATGTGCCGAAGTTTGCTATGTTGAGAAATTATATTGAGAAAATTGGTGAAATAGAGCCCTTTTTGTTTAGTATAGACTAACTAGACCCCTTTATTTTTTTCCTAAAATTTGAAATCCAAAATTAATTAAATAGAGGGGCATAAGGGGAACTTAATAATAAAAGGCATATAAAATCACCCCAATCCCTCAATTATCTCATTAGGTTTCTCGTAGTCGTTCAGAGAAGACAACTACCTTCTTTTCTTCTCATATTGGTCAAGAAGGAGTAGCAGGTTAACAACCGTTCAGAGAAGACAACCGCTATGAGCCACCGCCGGACTGGAACGAGGAGTAGTCGTCGCTGTGCAGTCCAGTTCCGGAGCCGACGTTGTGCAGTACCGGATCCGAAGTTGTGCAGTCCCGGAGCCGACGTTGTGCAGAACCGGAGCCGACGTTGTGCAGTACAGGATCCGAAGTTGTGCAGTCCCGGAGCAGCCGCTGTGCAGTCCCGGAGCCGCCGCTGTGCAGTCCGGGAGCCGCCGCTGTGCAGTCCCAGATCTGCCGTTGTGCAGTCCCAAATCCGCCACAATGCAGCATTCCCAGGAAATCCTAACACATTTTTGAAATGTTTGTATATTTACAAAAAAGCTCCGCTGTTTTTAATTACATTTATGACCCACATTTTTGGAATTTGTAAAATTACCCAATCTCCAAATTCACATTTGACGGACCCTGTTGCGCCGCCTCATCTCCATTGAAGCTAATTGGTTAGGATTTTGGTCAATTTATGGTAATTTACAATAAATAACCTAGATTTTGTATTACATTGATGACCTAAATTTTTGTAATTTGCAAGTTTGTCCCTAAATAGATAATTACATAGAGTAACCCATATTTTTTAATTGCATAAAATGTCTAGAGTTTTGAAAGTTCACAAATTGCCCCAATTTATTTAATAAATACGGGATATTTTATAAATACGGGATATTGACTACATATTTTATATATACGCGATATTGACTACATATTTTATAAATACGGGATATTGACTACATAATTTTATATATATAATTGGGCTTGTGTAACTCGAATGAGCTTGATTGTATATATAATACATATAAATTGGAAATGGGTACATAACGGTTAAATTTTAGAAATAAAGTGTATTCTTTGTCCATATCACACGTTAGTATATACATTATGTATGCTCGAGTCATTTACACAAGGTTTGATTACATAAGTATTTTATTTATTAACATTGTGTATTTGAAATTATGTATTGATATTGTGTAATTGAAATTGTGTAATTGAAATTGTGTATCATCAAAAGAATACACAAAGTTTAATTAGTCCAACTGGTGTAAGGGTGGGAGGGCAACTCGTCCAAGAGTTCGAATCCTAAATCTAAATACTTCATTAAAAGTATTACTTAATCTACATTTATAACCCTACTTACCTTTTTTTACTCTTTAAGTTTCAATTGAATTTGTTTTTAATCTTTTATTGTTTGATGTTGTATTTATTCTTCCGTTTTTATCATAGCTTTATTTTTGCGTCTATGACACTAATACAACACGCTTAAGAAATCTACCTCCCAATCTCCTATTCCCTCTTTTTGTCTCTCGTAATAACTCTGGGGATTCTTCTTCTGCTCCCCAACCAACAAATTCGATCTTTCTAGTTTTTACTATCGTTCTCTCCCACCTCTGCAATCGAATTCGATCAGCAGGTAATATCTTTTCCATTCATGTACCACGATTCCGAATCGTAATCAATTTTGACGCATTTCGGCAAATAGTCAGGGGAATAAACCATTTCATTTTACCTGCCGCTGAATGAGTTGTTGTTTGTACTTCTCTGTTCTAGGGTTTTTTTTTTATTCGTGTTGAAGGATTCAACGATGTTTTCTCGCCTGTTTGGTAAGCCTAAGCAAGGGGCCAGTACTGTCGAAACTCTCGATAAGTTGGCGGAGGTAATTCGTTTCCCTAAATCAATAGGCAATAGCATAATTCTCCATGCTTCCGTTTATTGTTTTGTTCATAGCCGTGTTTTGTGCGCAACTAGACTCAGAATGATCGTAGTGGCTTATTAATTGGCAGCGACAGTTTCTCATTTGGTAGCAAGATAGTAGTTGTTTGTTAAATTATTATTATTATTATCGAGTTTTGTGTTATCTAATCAATCAATTCACAAGAAGAATCCATGGAAGAATAGCTTGAGAGAATAGGGAGGAAACTTGTACTGACCAGGTGTATGCATACACGCACTAGTGCAATGCACATATATGCTAAGAAGCATATATAACACCATCATTTTGCTAGATAATCTCCATTAGTTATGAGTTGATTGGATGACAGTTACTTGAAATACTATTTCACAATTTACTGATGGGCCTGAAAACATGTATGATTTTTTTTATAGATTTTTTGTTATCTTTTTCTGGCAACACCTAAAATTAAATGCTGTGTATTTTGCATCTGATAGGCGCTGGAATTGCTAGAGAAGAAAGAGAACGTTCTTACCAAGAAGGCTGCTGACGAGGTTGAGAAGGCCAAGGCTTTCACCAGAGCAAAGAACAAAAGAGGTGTGTTTGGAATCTGATTCTTCTGAACTTATTAACAAGATCATACTTCATTCATGTAGATTATTTATGGACTTCTTGTGATCTGTGGAGTATAATTCTTAATAAATGTCCAAAATCCGTGGAGCCTTTTTTAACCACTAGACTACTAACTAGATTTTCCTTTTGATGATAGAATATTTTTCTCTCCGTTTTTTAAGTATAAGTTGGTTCAGTTTTGTCTCTTTTCCTATTCTTGGACCTTATTCACTAGCTTTGTCTCTTCCCCTGATATTACTGGGAACGAGACGCTTGCTACCTTAGCATATAATTCTTGTTTCATGGCTTAATTAGGATGAGCTTGGGACCATCCACCTTGATGTTTGACACTCATAGATGTTTCTGTTTCTTCTTAATAATTCTTTCAATTACCGATCATCTTCAATTGCAAAAATTCATCAAGTTTGACCCTTGCCTTGTAATACGTGAAATGTTGTTGATCTATGCATCTAAGAAGACAGAAATAAGTGCAGGTCATGTCTTTACAGCTGCAATACAGTGTTTGATCCATCAATTTGACCGAGATATAGACTGTAATCAAATTTTCAGCATTGTGTTAAGGCCTGAATGTTAAAGATGTCTTGTCTTTACAGCTGCAATACAGTGTTTGAAGAGAAAAAGGCTTTATGAGCAGCAAGTTGAGCAGCTAGGCAATTTTCAGTTGCGTCTTCATGATCAAGTAAGCAATTTTTTTTTCCCCAATCAATGTGGAGCATGCTTCTTTTGGATGTTCATTCACATTCATTGTGAAGTATCCAAATTGTTTCGACTTGCTAGTAACTGATGGGTCATCTTTTTTTTTTTTTGATATTACAGATGATAATGTTAGAAGGTGCAAAAGCTACCACTGAAACAGTGGATGCTTTGAGAACTGGAGCGGCTGCAATGAAGGCCATGCAGACAGCAATGTAAGTAAAATGCATTATGCATTACTGTTGAACTTCTTATTGCAGTATGAGCTTATCATCTAATTATTATTTAGTGATAAGAAGAGTTACTGAGTTTCTACTTTCTAGATCTCTTGAGGACTTGCGTGATTCATTCTGTTGGTAGGAAAATTTGACAAAAAAAGCAGATGCTAAATCTTGAATTTCCATATTGTGCATGCTTTTGCTACAATTGTCTGTTTAGATCTGAAATTATAAAAAAATTTCATATGTAATGTCTCAACTGTTTTTATATGCAACCAAATGCAATGATCTTGATCATCCCTGCATTTTTGGTGGTGTCGCTGTGGTCAGCAGAGTCATAACGCTAGTTAATAATTTTCTACAGATTTAAACATGTTCTGCTTTTTAGGCTGGTTCCCAACTTTCTGAACGGAATAGAAACGGTTAAGGGAAAGGAAATGATATGGAAATGGTTATATTCCTTTGACGTGTTAAAAGACATTTAACATTCCACTTTAGTCGCTATACAAACATGGTTTTTGATAGATTCGGTAATATTCTTTTTCGGGAATGATTCCTTACAAATCTGAACAGGCCTCAAGTGTATACGACATAACATTTAACTTGTAACATGCTAACATCTAGTCAATAACCATCACCTGGGTGAGAAAAGAACATTTCCTGATAGGCATATGGGTTCCTTCTGGTAATGCTAGCTCATATACTCTTTCATAATTATTAGGGAGACTGTTACAGGAATCTCACATCTCCGATAGTGGGAACCCTTCGAAATGGGAAACTACTGAAGTCAGGGGATGTAGTTGGTCCAATTACAATCCTTGATGTTGAAGCATTCTTTAGTCCGATTAGAATTAAGCCTTGTGCTGGCCTGGACTTCTCTTCCACCGAGTTTCACTAACTGATTTCTGTGTCAATGTATTCTATATGTTTCTTTTGGACTTTTTGTGAGAACTGTGAATGGAATTTCAAATATCATTAGCTTTGGAGTGTAATGTCTCTAACAAACAATATATTTCCAGGAATATTGATGATGTTGATAAAACAATGGATGAAATCAACGAACAAACGGAGAATATGAAGCAAATTCAAGAGGCGTTGTCAACTCCAATTGGCGCAGCTGCTGATTTTGATGAAGTAATTAACTTCATCTTTCACTTCAACTTCTTCCTTATTTATCATATCAATTTACAAAATAATTATTTCCTTTTACAGGATGAGTTAGAAGCGGAACTCGAAGAGCTTGAAGGTGCTGAACTGGAGGAGGAACTTCTTCAACCTATCACCCAAACATCTTCCACTCAAGTACCAGCTGGCACACAACCAGCACGTCCTGTTCCTCAGAGGCGAACTGCTGAGGAGGATGAACTTGAAGCTTTGCAAGCAGAAATGGCTCTTTGAGGTGATTACACTCTGTTTGGATATATTTATTCAACACTCGCAGAATCAAGAGACTTGCACTTTTCTATTGCAACAGTTTAACAAATTACTTCACACAATCTTGCAGCGACTGCTGCACAGATTCGAACTTGTGTAAAGTTTTGCTGGATTGTCTCCCGGGGATAATTGCTACTGCTCGTACTCATCTCTTGTGTGCTTAAGGGGTTGTATATAGAAGTTGGTGAAAAGGGTAAATGTGGTATCTTTCTATGTTGAGCTCAAAATGTGTTCGATTTGTGTTTATGTTTCTGTTCTTCCTGAAAGACAAAGAGAGTTACCTTGTCATTTGTTTTCAGCCTGGTGGAATTGAGATCGACTAATTAGTTAAAAACAATACCCCCTCCTTACACTGCATAGCCACTTCTGTACGTGATTCTTCTTGATCTAGATTCGAAATTTTGTTGAGTGTGAAAATGTCCCACATCAATACGAGTTAAATTGTGAGTTAAGTTGTATTGTTGTTCCAGAATTTCTAACTAAGAGGTACATTTTTTAAGTAGGTGATTGTTTCAGAGAACCCCAAAAAGTACGGTGGTGTTTAGAAATAAAATAAAATGTGATGATTTTCGTGAATAAAGGCGTTTCTTCTGAAAATTTCCGTTGGAAGGAAACTAATGGATCGTATACTCGTGATCATGTGTGATATTTGTTAGAGTGATAAACAATTATAATCAGGTCTCTTTATACATTCTCTTTGAAATGGCCCAA
Source organism: Fagopyrum esculentum (assembly GCA_033239045.1). Lineage (NCBI taxonomy): Eukaryota > Viridiplantae > Streptophyta > Magnoliopsida > Caryophyllales > Polygonaceae > Fagopyrum > Fagopyrum esculentum. Next base: position 14,697,873 of record BSUD01000007.1, read on the forward strand.
AAAATATTGTGAAATTATATTTAAATCAAACATTTCATTTTCATGTCACGCAATTCCAGCTATCTTCTAACTCATTCACCACGTTGTGATTGTGGCATTGGACCAAATGAAGAAAATACGCAAAAGAAGCAAAACATATCTCATTAAAGAAACTCATAATACCTAGAAAAAAGAATTTGCCAAAAGACTTGTTACAAATCAATGTAAAAAATTTACGTAAAAAACAAAAGCAATCCCAATTGAAAGAGTGCAGAGAATTAATGAATAATGTAAGTCAGCAGCAGCGCCACCAACATCATCGCATACGCTATTCCTTGGTCTACTGCAACTCCTGCACACAATATCAACACATAAATAAAGAACTGTAACTTCAATGAAATGAAAGTATGTAGAGATTAAGAGCGATGGAAGGCGGACCATCGCTGGTAGGAGCAGGGGCCGGGGCAATGCTTTGAGCACTAGTAGAAGCGAAAACCAGAGAGAAAAGAGCCATAACAAGAGACACTATGAAGCAAACTCTTTGAAACTCCATTGATACAAAGAACCTCAAGTAGTTCAGCCTTTGAGAAATGCTTGAGGATTGTGTTGGAATGACAGAGGGAGAATGAAAGCATTATAAAGGTGTAGGAAGAAGAAGGAGAATATGTGCCACCCTGGGAGTGATGAATCAGTGACGGCTGTCACTTTGGTAGAAAGGTCTCTTCAAGGGAGTTGTACTGTTGTAAACCGTTAGATGATTGCCACGTGGCGGAGGACATCTATTGTCTTGTTGTCTTTCCGTTAAAGTTGTCGACAACTTATCTTCGTTGGAATATTGCTTTAGAATATAGAATGTTTAATGTATTTTCATATTTAGTCCTATAGAAAACGATTAATGGTTCAAGAATAACATTTTTTTTATTTAACAATAATTACAATACGGAAGGGCTAAAGACACGGCGATGTAATTTACAAACGCACAACAGATCCGGAACCCGTAACTATGTCAGCTGTCAAAGAATTTTTTTTTTTTTTTACGGTTTCGAACCCGTAACCGTGACGGCTACAAATTCGACATGCGCAATGCGTTGTGCATTCCATCAGCCGTGTACATAATACCCCTCTTAAAATAAGGTTAAATACACAAATTATTATGGCACACGTATTCTTCTCACTTAGGAAAACAACTAGTTTAGTGTCCGCACCTTGTGCGGGTGGGGATTTTGTTTCAATAAAAAATTTAATATTTTGACTTTATGCATCATATATTGGATATTAATCTATTAAAAAATTATTTTTTATTAACTAATATGACTAACATATGTGAAGATTATATTATAATTTTTTAATAAATAAAAAGAAATATAAAAGTCTATTATAAAGATTATTGTTAGAGTATTATATTTGTAGTTCAATATATTATCACTTTTACTTGATAAAGCTTAATAAGCAAGATTTGATTTAGTTTTAAATTTAAAAAATGTGTAAAATCTTGTTAGAAAACAAAATTTGAAATGTAAAATTTAATGCTTATAGAAATTTTTTTTTATGTGGCATGTTTTGGACGTGACGTGAATTGTTGACTGTTTATTAATGCTTATAGAAATTTTTTTTTATGTGGCATGTTTTGGACGTGACGTGACATTGTTGACTGTTTATTAATGCTTATAGAAATTGTTTTGTAAAAGAAAAATGACATATCTGTAAATATATTGAAAAAAGTCCTAGGTGACATGTCTTAGGTGTTGACATGTGGACTAAATGGGTTATTATATATAGATTATATTTTTACCATTTTCCTAAATAGAATGTTTAATGTATTTTGATATTTAGTTCTTAAGATACGACTGATGCACCAAGAACAACATTAGCTTTATCTGGCAATAATTTAAATAAGTTCAAATACATAAATTATAATGGTGTATCCTTCATAGTTTGCAAAATAGTAATTCTACAATAATTCTGAATGGAATGTTTAATGTATTTTGATATTTGCTTTATCTAACAATAACTAAAATGCATCTATATATATATATATATATATATATATATATATATATATATATATATATATATATATATAGGGTCCAGTTCCGGTGAGGAGAACCCTTGCAGATAGGAATGAGGAGAGGTGGGGTGGTGACATGTGGCATGCCACATCACCGTTTTTTTTTTCTCCAAATTTTCTTTTTGTAAATAAAAATTGGTGTTCATATTTTTATAAGTACGTGTTCATTTTTTAAAGAGTCATTGTTCATATTTTATCAATAAATGTTCATTTTTTCTCAACACTAACTATTTATTTTTTTAACATTAATTGTTCATTTTTGTATTTTTTTTAAACATATTTTTGGATTTTTTTTTTGAAAATTATGCTATTCTTTCAAATCATGTTAATAAAATATGATGTTCATTTTTTTCCAAGTATGTATTCATTTTTTTTACAATTATGGTGCTTATAATATGATGTTCATTTTTTTTGAAAATTATACTTTTCTTTAAAATCGTGTTTATAATACTCAGAGATCGATTACATAAAAAATTGTGAAATCAAAGAGAATACAAGACGATTCAGGTTTGTTTTTTCGAATTTCTACTCTCACTGTTTAGATTTTCATTCTTAAGGTTTAGGTTTCATTATGATTGATGTTTGTTTACGAAATCAAATTTGTTTGAATAGTTTTGTGTTTGATAAGTTTGATCGAGAAAATACATGTATATACATATGTTGAGTTGATCTAATAGCTCCAATTGAATAATCTATATGCTCCTTTAAGTGTGCACGCAACTGTTCGGAAAAAGACCTTATAGAAAAATAATTTATAATATTTACAGGAACAATGACATAAAAAGTATGAACAATGACGAATAAAAAGATGAACAATGACGTATAAAAGTATGAACACCGATGAGTTATCTATAACTTTGACACATACATAACATATTATGATAATCTTTTAACGTTTTGTGTTGAGTTTTTTTTATTTTTTGTGGTTATATACTGTAAATGAATATCTATGCATTATAAAATGAACACAAAATAATAAATGGACATGACACTTTGATGAATAAAATACTATGAACACCGACGTATAAAAATATGAACAATAACATATAAAAGTATGAACACTGATGACTATTTTGAACATAAGGGTATTTTTCCATATTTTAAGTCAATTTACAAAAATGCCATTAATGATGAGCGTGTGAGAGCCCTTGGTTTAAATTCATCCAATGACTTACAACACTCCTAATTCCTATCTACAAGCTCTCTTCTCACTTGAACTAAAATCTATATATATATATAGGGTCAGGATCCAGTAAAAACGTGCTTTACGGTAAGAAATAAGAACAGTTATGGATCGTCGGATCAATGCACGCACGACTTAGATTTAACGTTAAAATAAGGCAACATTATATTCTAATTTAATGTAGTCTCGTGGATATGGTAACAAGAATATATAAGATATGTTTATATGAAAACATATTTCTTATTCTCTAATTAATATTGTAGGATAATAAAATAAATGTTCATACACATATATAGTCTCGTGAGTCGTGCATATAAAAATTCTTGTATATATCGCGTTGTACTATATAGTGAAATCATAGTCGTGCATGGTTTTATATAGTCGTGCATCAATTAGTTTGTGCATAAGAATATAGTCGTTCTTGTAATAGAATAGAGTCGTGCATGTAATATTAACGTGTGCTACTAACTAGCACTACTTGTGCATGTATATTTAAAAATAGATTTGTGCATGTAATTTGAGCGTGCACGCACTACTAACTAACAGTACTAACTTAAACTATAATTTGAATGTGCACTAGCTACTAGCACTAGTAACTTAAACTTAAACGTGCACTAAGCTACTAGCGCTACTAACTTAAACTAGACGTGCACTTAAAACATGTATATGAAGTAGTGTAAATCAAAAAATAAGTCGTGCATGTATATTATATGTTATTTCTAATGTCTGAATATAAAGAATAAAAAGCAATGGATATGTTAATCCATTTACTTAATTTGACAATAAACACATGCATTTCTTACATGGTAACAGTCGATATATATATCCAAAAATACATACGTACTTAATTAGCATGCAAGAATAAGAATGAATCATGATCGATGATTGTGTTTAATCATGTGGACGAGATCTGTTCTCATTTTTTACCGTAAGATATGTTCTTACTTGATCCTAACTCTCTATATATATATATATATTTTGAAACATGCAAGATATGGTCACATACATAAATTATAATGGCTAACCTTCTTAGTTAGTAAAATAGTAATTTTATCATTTTTCTAAATAGAATGTTTGATGTATTTTGATATTTAGTTCTTTTAAAAAAAAATTATTGCACCAATAACAACATTTGATTTGATTCATCTAACAATAACTAAGATAACGTCAAATACATAAATTACAATGGCGTATCCTTCTTACTTAGGAAAATAATAATCCTATCATTTTCCTAAATAGAATGGTTAATGTATTTTGATCTTTAGGAAATGATCAATGCATCATGAACAGCATTTTCTTTATCTAATAATAACTAAAATGTATATGTACATAAATAACCCATAAAACAATAGTAATTATATATATTTTATTTTATTAGTCAAAAATAATTCCAAGAGATGTAAATAGTATTTATATGTTTAGTTTTACTAAACATATCCTTATTATACAAAGAAGTTGTATTACACTATTCATTCGTATAAGGATCGACCTTGGTACAACAACAAACCGGATAGCTTCTATCGCTGACCGAGCAATGGCCATCCGGATTTCCGCATCTTTTTGAACAAATTTTATCATCGCAATGATTGTCGTAGCGGCAACCACTTGGAAGAGGAACTTCTTCTTGTGGAAAATGATTATCTAAAAAAAAAAGGAAATCTATAAAAACAAAAAATGTCACAAAATATAATTTTAAATGGATATTTATTTCGTGTATTATATTGTGTACTTGTGTACGTGGATCACATAATTTACCTATTAACGATGGGTCTAAATCTGTACAACAACAAATTTGATAGGCTCCGTCGCTAGTATCTGCGCAGTGACCTCCTTCGTTCCTGCATCCTATCCGACAAGCACTATCCACACAATCATTGTGATAGTGACAATGCTTCGGAAGTGTTGATTGCGGTGGTCTTAGCCCCTCTTCTAATAATAACAAGTTCATTATTCAAAAGAAACATATGTGAAAGTTGAGCATATATTTTTTGGAAAAGAAGAAAGATAAAATGAAGGAATTTATGCTTAATACGTACGGATAGTGCGAGTGAAAAGAAAACATGATGTCAACAACAATAGAAGAAATATAGATGTCTTCATTTTTTATTCTTCTCTTGGACATTGTGTTCGATAGAAGGCGTAATATATATATATTAGAAAACAAATCCAACTTTTCTAAATCAAATTGATTGCGCCTTTTTTTTTTCCATGCGGAGGATAATTTTTAGGACAAAAGAAATATTTGTGTCCAAATAGGAAAACCCCCAATTTGCTCTCTACTGTTCAAAAAAAGGAAACCCTAAAAAAGCTTTCTCTAAAACGAAAAATCATCAACGCCAACAATTATTCTTCAACAAATCAGCAACAAATTTTGATGATTTTCAGCGTTTGGTCATCAACAAATCCTAAAATAAACCATCAACAAAGCTACAATAAATTTTACCATCTTCTACTACTACTTTCTCATAACCGGGATTAGTCGATTTCCACCCTGCTTGCGTATGCTCGATGAATACCCTTGGTCTTTCCATGGGTGTTGTCAATCTTGGATTCAAGCAAGATTGGAACCTTTGTTTTTTCTTCTATTTTGCCCTCCCGGCTGTTTCTCTTACAAAATTTACCTCTTAGTGACAACCTGGATTTTGTTAATCCATTGTTTACAAGCAAGTGAGGACTCTCCGGCCTTGGTTGTAATTCATCATGTGTCTCCTTTTCTGATTTGAGAAGGGAAAGCAATATAGATTCACTTTAAAATACTTACACTAAAAGGGTGAAGAAAAGAATGAATCCAAGCAAGAATAAAATCTCCTTTGAGATTGAAACCCATGTTTTGAATGAGGAGACGTCACAACGTCACAGTTAAGAGCTTAGATGCAGTTGCTGACAACTGAAAGAGCAAGAAGGTCACAACTCTGTTCACCTGAAAAGACTTGAGAATAATGAGAAAGTTTCACTACCAAAGATAGAAACTTTGACAGAACAATTAACATACTAGCAGCAGAAGCAGAAGCCATTCGTGCCTAGAAGAGTGATCTAGAGGAACAACTAATTAACAAGAGTGGCGAAGCGTATGCTCAATTGAAGGAGCTTTTCGATTGATAAAATGAACCCAAAAGGAAATAACAGCCTTTGCTATGGTGAAAGTCGAGATAGTGCTTGAGATTCAGAGGAATTCTTCGGATGCTTCTGAGGAACAATCCCAAATAGCAAGTATAAGTGAGAGACTCGCAAAGGGTGAAGCATATCAGAAGCTGGAGGAATCCGGTCGTTGGATCTCGGCCTCTGTTCCGCTCTTTTTTGGGGAACCAGTTCAGTTTCACCATTCCTACGTGTTTCGGCCGGTTGCTTCTGCCCTAGAAGATTATGAGCTTTGATCTCTTTTCGGGCCTATGTCCTATTTGGGCTTCTTGATCATGAAGCTTACAACCTTCTACTAGGCTTTGTGGGCCTTTTTTAAGTGGGCTTGTTGTGTTTTTCTTTCAACCTGCATTTTGTATTCGTCCAATTTTGCTTATACCCAACATTTCATTATTAATTTTCTCGGAAGTTTTTTCGGTGAAGGTTTTTCTCGTCTTAAGGGCATCAATCATGCGGCCTAACAACTTCAATCTCGGCCTATCGGCCCCAAAAACACCAAAATTGAAATGAATTAATAAAAATAAAGTTAGAGTGAGTTAAGACTCAATATCACAAAACACCAAAATTTTCGGTTACCATTTTGTAATCCAACCTTCCTTTAACACTTTCCTACTTACAAATCGTTAATCTTTTTACCCATCAAGTTCTACACGCTGATACATCACGATACCCGTTTTCAGCATTTGTCTTCCGAGGTTTGATCTTGTCTTTTGGTGGAGGTTCGAGCGTTTCTCGAGAAGGGGGCGTGGATTTGTGATCGACTCCTAATGACTCTGTTGCAGTCCAAATATGAGGTGTCCACAGTTGTTCCCCAGGCTTCCGACCTGTGTACTTCCTTCGAAGATGAACGTTTTTGCCCGTTGTCCTCTGTCGGCTCGATCATCCTGCTTTCCCTTGAAGACTTTTTTGCTTTCGGGTTCCTTCTGATGTATTTTTGTGTATTTCTTTTCTCCTTTCCTTTGTCGCTCTTCATGACGGTTAGAAAAAATCTTCAAAATTAAATTTTAAATCAAAGGGTTGTAATTAACAATATCCGGTTTGGTCCATACCTACGGACTATATATTGGCGAAACCGTGGACCGTAGACCAGATCAGGACCAGACCCAAAATCTCGCTTTCAACCTGAAAATTGAATCTTTCACCAATGATAAAATACAATCTAATCAATTCAAATATTGTCAACATTCAAGAATCAAAAACCAACAATTAACCATATCATTCCAAACTTTCCTTCATGAGATTGTCAAGCAATCTAAACAAAATTATTGGTGCTAACCGTACTACTACTACTTTTTCAAAATGAAATTTGCAAGCCCATCTTCAAATCTTCCACATCCTCAAGAACACACATAGAATGCGCCTTCATTGACATCAATCGAGCAATGTTTTCTCAAACCTGTTCAGCATCAAGTTAGCACATAATTTTTTAAATATCAGAAACTTTCTCACTCAATTTCAGAACATAATTATATATTAATATATACCTTTTGTCAAGATTTCATCTTACTCTAAGACATCCTCCTTATCATCTTTTTTGTTCTTACTCCTTAAACGCAACCATTCTTGAGTACATACTAGTGCTTGAACCATGCATCTTTGAACAATGAAAAATTCTAATGAATCAATATTTAGTAAATAGTAACTAGTAAGTATTGAAAATTTAAATTAACAAACAAGTACCTAGGGAGACAAACTACTTCGGTATTTAGAAATATGACGACCTCCAACACTAAATGCAGATTCCAATGGAAGGACAAAAATATGAATGGTTAAGACATCACGAGCCATGCGTGCAACTATAGGGTATCTATGGCCATTGAGTTTCCACTACACCAAAACATCAACCTTTTTCGCTTTCCCCTTTCATGCAAATACTGATCAAACTTGGATCTTGAAAGTTCACTTGGATCTTGTATCCCTCTTGTCGCTTCCTCATTTATATCTTCTATCCACCTCGAACTATCATCATCAACACTTGTTGCACTTGAAAGTGACCCAACAACTTGATCTTCCACTTGAAAACAACGAATTATATACTCCTCAAAAAATTCATAACACGCTTCTCTAACTTTCTTAACGAAGTCTTCCACACAAGTTTTTCTCCCATAAATGCTTTTAAGAACAAGTTGCACTCCACGAAACTTGTGGAAAGGATCAAGTACTGTAGGTAGAAACATCAGCATACTCATAGTCTCAAGTGAGTTCCAATACTTTTCATACTTATCTTTCATTGTTGTTGCCATGTCTTTCAAAGCAAAGTAAGGTTTATAGAGCATACTATTTAGCACTTTATAAGTGGTGGAAACATGAAATATCATATAGTTGCTTGTGACATACAAAGAGCTGTTCGCTCCAAACGGTGTGTGCAAGCTTTAAATTTATAACCGAGGAAATAAGCTTAAACAAGGATACGAACCCGCAATGTACGAGTCAATCGTAGTAAAAGCAAGAAATTCTTGGGGTCGATCACAGGGACTTAGTGAAACAAAGCAGGTATATGTAGTCTATGTAATTACTAACCACAAAAGCGATTAAGCAATCAAAGATGATAAAAAGTCAATTAAAGGAATGTGCAATTCTAGGGATTAAAGCGTCTAGTTGTGGTTCCAACTCAAGATCTAAAGATAAGTGGACAAAGCTGAGATTTTGCAAAGGGAAGGTGTTTCTAAAGTGGAATAGATCACCGGGTAAGTCTCACTACTCACAATCCTAAACCGCAACTCCTATTACCGGGTAAGTCTCAAGGAATCAAGGTAAAGAACTATAACCTCAAACCAACACACCACCTAAGGGAATAGAATCAACCTTTACCGGGTAAGTCTTAGGCTAACTCACAAAGATAGGATGAAGGCACACTTAAACCCCAATAAAGGATAAACCTTTACTACCTATCGCTTATGATCTTGGGTAAACAAACAAAGGAATTACCGGGTAAGTCTCATCCTAGGCTTGCATTGAATCAGGAAAGGGTAATAAGAACAGGGTTTGGCAAACTCTAACACTTAACTTTCAGTTTCGGATCAGATTAGGTCACCTCGGTCAGACAGAATCCACCTCGGCCGGGGTGTTCATTGACTGAGCGAGGTACTCTAGGGTTAAGGATAAAGACTCGAGCTTTCAGGGTCCTACTGGAATTTAGGATCGTTCTATCATCGTCTTTCCCACAACTTTCAGCCAATCACCCTAGAATCACACAAAGAAATTAGCCACTCATCATCATGAAGGTAATAATCAAATATTTGGGAAGAGAATGAGTATTTGAACAAGAAGAACTTGATAAAAAGACTTCAATAACTGAATCAAATATCACAAATATAAGCTTTCCTTTGGATAACAAATCCAACTAGACAATCAACACAAAAATAGCCTAAGGAAAGCTCACAAACTCGTTCAAGCTATCTTCTCAAAAGGGAATCTTCATTCTTCCTTCAATCCTTGAAGGAAAACCTTCTTCAATCTGCAGCGTATTGTGGTGTATAGCGTGTGTAGCTGATCTTCGCAGCCGTTAGCGGGTGTTGGATTTGTGGAAAATCCAACCCCTTTTATAGGAAAATTGCCTCCCAAAGATAAGAGATCTTAGAAAGATATTTTCCCATAAAATAGGTAAAAAATATATCAGCTGAATATCCTCCTCCTTCCAAAAATCCAGCCTAAAAATATAAGATCTTCTTTCCATAATTAAAAGATCTCATCCAAATAAAATATATCTCGCTACGTCCAAGGTGTCCGCCTCGGTCGGGGCGATCCTCGAAATCACCTCGGTCGAGGTGACACAGTGGCTGACCGAGGTGAATCTCAACTGAAGGTGAAATCTCTCAAATCTGGTCCAAAGTGAATCTTCTCTGTTAATTCCATGCTTCCTGGGCCTTTCCTTAAGCTCCTGAATGTAGCTCCAATGACTCCTTATCTCCTTTAGCTCCATTTAGGTTCAAATCGTGCCGTTTTACCTACGATTAGAACGAAACTTGGTGTAGACCTCGATTTCCACAAAGGTAGATGAAATGGCAATATAATCACATAATATACATCCAAACATGCAGATTATTGAAGATAAAACGTCTAAACAAGTCCCAAAATATAGACTATAATTCATTATATCAAGAGCCAAAAACTCTGGTTGTCAAATCATAAAACTCTTTTAAGAACATAACAAGTGACTCTATCTTACTCCACTCTTCATCATCAAGAGTATAGCTAACCCCATCAACATCTAGAATATTAGTCCGAGAAATTACAGCCTTATAATTCAATGCACTACTCAACATTAAATAAGTGGAATTCCACCTAGTTGATACATCTTGCACTAGAGAACTCTTACACAAATTCTTCAATTTCTCAGCTAGTTGTCGAAATGATGTTAATCTAGCAGGAGAGCCCCTAATAAACTTAACGGCAACTCGAGCCTTTTTAACATAGTTATCACACAACTTGATGCCATGTTGCACAATCAAATTAATAATGTGTGCTACACACCTCATGTGCAAATACTTGCCTTTAAGATACAACGATTATCTTAACTAACGCGTTTAAGGTAAGCACAAGCAACGTCATTAGAAGATGCATTATCAACAGTCACCGTTAGACTCTTACTCGACAATCCCCAAAAATCAAACAATCCACAAGTGCCCAACCAATGTCCTCTCCTCTATGAATATAAATGAGGCAGAAATTAGTAATCCTCTTTTGCAAGTTCTAATCAAATTAATAATCTAGCAGGAGAGCCTCTAATAAACTTAACTCGTCCCATCGGTATCATTGAAGACGTCCTGGTCAAGCTTGGTAAGTTCTATGTTCCAATAGACTTTGTTGTGCTTGACATTCCTGCAGATTTTCCGGTCCCGATCATACTCGGAAGACCGTTTCTTGCAACATCCGACTGCATAGTAGATTGCAAGAATGTTAGACTCGCCTTCGACATAGGAGAAGAGAAGGTTGAATTTGTTCTCTCAACTTTGGTGAAAGAGCCAGCTCTTGGAGAGGATATGTTCAATATCTATGACGATGAGGCATCTAGAGAGGAAGTGAGCTTGATTCTATTCAAGGATCCGTTGCAAAAGGTCATTACCATGAGCATCATGGAGAAAGGAGAGGAAGAGCATTGCAATGATGAGATTGAAGCCTTGGATGAGCTAAAGGAAGTGCATGAAGAAGAGTTTGAAAAACTCTACGATGGGTCAGAAAACGTGAGGAATCACGACCAGTCGTGCTATTCCACGGCCGTGGTTTCACCCATGATGACCGTAATCAGCTATTCAGAGAGCTCCAGTAAGTTACACGGCCAAAACCACGGCCGTGGAACCACCAGTGGTGCCGTAATTGACTTCCACGCCCTAAACCACGGCCGTGGAAGTAACAGCGGTGCCGTAATTTTGGGTAATTCTGAGAACAATTACGTGCTTTCCACCAATGCTCTTGAGTCTTCTTCTACAATTTCTACACCCTTAGAGACTTCTAAGGAAGCATTGGACACTCCTCAAGAGCCATTAGAGACACCAATGGTAATGGAATTGAAGCCACTTCCCACACATCTTCGGTATGCATTTCTAGGAACTAATTCTACTTTTCCCGTAATTGTTAGTTCCGATCTAAGTGAAGATGAACATGATAAGCTAATGACCATTTTAAAGAAGCATAAAAAGGCCTTAGGTTACACTATAGAGGATCTTGTAGGAATTAAACCATCATTATGCATGCACAAGATTCTAATGGAGGAATATTTTAAGCCTTCGCGACAACCTCAACGACGGTTAAATCCGATCATGAAGGAGGTTGTTAAGAAGAAGATTCTTAAGCTACTTGATGCAGGTATTATCTATCCTATCTCCGATAGTAAGTGGGTGAGCCCCGTACAAGTTGTCCCGAAGAAAGGAGGAATGACGGTTATCACCAACAAGAACAATGAGCTCATTCCTACTAGAACCGTGACGGGATGGAGGATGTGCATCGACTACCGCAAGTTGAATAATGCGACGAGGAAGGATCACTTCCCGCTACCATACATAGACCAAATGCTTGAGAGGTTATCACAACACTCATACTTCTGTTATCTTGACGGTTATAGTGGTTTCATCAAGATTCCGATTCATCCGGACGATCAAGAGAAGACCACATTTACGTGCCCATGGGGTACGTTTGCCTAGAGAAGGATGCCATTCTGGCTTTGCAACGCCCCAGCCACCTTTCAAAGGTGCATGATGGCCATCTTCTCCGAATACGTAGAGGAAATCATGGAGGTTTTCATGGATGACTTTTCTGTTTATGGTTCCTCTTTCGATAATTGTCTTTCTAACCTTTCTCTTATGCTTCAAAGGTGTGAAGACACTAACCTAGTTCTTAATTGGGAGAAGTGTCAATTCATGGTGAAGGAAGGCATTGTACTTGGACACTTGATTTCTAGTAGAGGGATTGAGGTAGACAAGGCTAAGATAGAGACCATAGAGAAGCTCCCTCCTCCATCTTCGGTGAAGGGGATAAGAAGCTTTCTAGGACATGTCAGATTCAATAGACGTTTTATCAAAGGCTTTTGTAAGGTATCAAAACCGCTTACTAATCTATTGATGAAGGATGCAGTTTTTGATTTCTCGCAGGATTGTTTAGATGCTTTCTATAAGATTCGGGAAGCTCTAATCTCAACCCCGATCATCCAACCTCCGGACTGGAATCTCCCGTTCGAGGTTATGTGTGATGCAAGTGACGTAGCTGTTGGAGCGGTGCTGGGACAAAAGAAGGAAGGCCGCACTCACGCCATCTATTACGCTAGCAAGACGCTAGACGGAGCGCAGCTCAACTACGCCACTACGGAGAAAGAGTTCTTAGCCGTTGTATATGCATTTGAGAAATTTTGTACTTATCTCGTAGGAGCGAAGGTGATTGTATACACGGATCACTCAGCGATTCGGTATTTGCTTGCCAAGAAGGATGCAAAACCGAGACAGATTAGATGGATTCTTCTCCTACAAGAATTCGATCTTGAGATCCGCGACAAGAAAGGTTCGGAAAATTCTGTTGCGGATCACCTAAGTCGTCTACCACACTTAGAAGACGAAGATCTACCTATAGATGACTCCTTTCCGGATGAGCATTTACACATCATAGAGGAGTGCATCGACAAGATCACTAGAGGTAACGAACCATGGTTTGCTGATTTTGTTAACTATTTGGTTTGTCAGGAAATACCACCCGAACTATCTGACTGTATTTTTATGGTCGTCTATACCCAATCAAAAGTAAATCCCGACTTAGCACTAAAACAAGTACAGTAGTTAAGTAAGGGTCGAACCCAAGAGAGTTAAGATAATTTTATTTAATTCACTTATTGATTATAAGAACAAGTAACAAGGGGGGGGGTGGTTGGTTGAATTGACACACACAAAATTTATGAAAACAAGTAATGCAACAAATAAGACAATGATGGATGGATCTACACTAGGTTGATTCTTAGCATGCAAATGCTACTTTGGTGAGTTTCTTTTACAAGTTTCAAATAATCTCCCGTCTTGATCATATATATGTGTTGAGCCAACCGGCATCAACACAACTTAACAGGTTAGTGTTCCGTAAACCTATAAGAACAAGTAACAAGTTAGATTTCAAATAAAGACTAAGGGATACAAAGAATGGATTAAAATTGTTAACCCTATCTTTATATTTGTGTTCCTTTTCTTTAAGCAATTACAACCCGTTATTACTTAAAGTTACTACTAGATTAAAGACCCGAACCCGGAATCTATTAATCCTAGTTCTTTGCATGCGCTTTAGAACCTAAGGTGATCAATCTTAAGTGTTAATCGAACATGCAATTAGGCAATAAAGATCAAGGAAACACAAAGTATTACTGAATGAAAACTTATATTAAAGAGAACTTATAATCAAAGTAAATAGGAGTAAATGGCCGGCCCAAAACAACCACCTTTAATGCCATAAAGGTGGTGTAAACAGCCGGAGTAAAGCTTCTGACGTTGAACCGCAGGGGCGGCCTTCAGATGCGCAGGGGCGGTTTAGGCAGAATCGCTTAAACTTCTTCGTAGCCACAGGGGCGGCCAGGCCATTCCGCAGGGATGGATCTTTAATGCTCTTCCAAAACATCTGACTCTTCAACTTCTCGCCGTTACTGATGTCAAGGCGCAGGGGCGCCCTAGTGTCAACGCGGGGGCGGTGACACCGACTCTTCATCTTCTAGCTCCCAGCTTGAGGCGTAGGCAAAGGCATAGAGGAAGGCGCAGGGGCGCTGGTCTTCGCTTCCTCAGGGCAAGTCACCGTAGGGGCGCCAAGGAGTGGCGCAAAGGCGGTGAAACACTTCGTGGCTGGCGCTGGCGAAGGCGTTGCTGGGCGCTCCAGAGTAAGGTGTCACCCGTTGGGGCGGTGACACTGCTCCACGGGGGCGGTGAGGTAACAGAAGCCTTGCTTCGTGGACGGTTTTCATTCCTAAGTGCTTATACTCCTTCTTTAGCTTCTTTTGCTCTTCTTCTTCTGGACCAAGGAGTTAGTAGCATAAACCGACACAAATGTAATAAAAAGACTCTAAAAACTAGCCTAAATGATAGTGATTCCATCACCTATCAAACTCCCCCATACTTAGACCTTTTACTCGTCCTGAGTAAAACAAATGACAGCAAATTAGACTCAAAGGCCTCAGGAAGTATGGGTAATCAGAAAAGATAATGAAAAACAAAAAGAAAAACCAAGGAAGAAAAAAGGAAAAAGAGAGAAAATGTGAGAAGAAAGTGAAAGACATACTACCATCCTTATTGCTCCAGGAGTGACCTACCCGGACAACCTCCTTATGACTCCCCTTCTTATGCCGCCAAACATCAGAAGGGAAACCTACACTCGATGTCGCTTATTTTGCCAAGGCGCCCTTTCAGGTTTTCACCTTGCCACTCTTCTTCTTTTCTTTGATGTTCTCGCTTAACTCTCATCCCTCCAGTCCAATTTTGCACCAACCTAAGGTTGGTCGGACTACCTTCTTTTTGCCTAAACCGCTCTTTCGGGTTTTTGGTTTATCCAAGGATTTTCATGCCTTCTTTCATTTTCTTTGCTTTGGCTTTTTCTCTTTTTATTTTATTTTATTTTATATGAATTTCAAAGTGGAAATAAAGCAAAGATAAATGTGGGAAAGGGAACAGAAATATACCCGCAGTGGGGTGGTCCAGCTGGACCATCCGGGCCCTCCTCCGGTGGGTACGGGAAGTGGCTGAAGAAGTGCTCTTGCCGGCGGTAGAGCGTGTCGATGCGGTCCTCCTGAGCCTCCATCTTCGCTCTAAATGAAACCTCGTAGCTAGCTTGCCAAGCCAGCTGCTGAGTCTCCAACTGCTGCTGATGGGCCGCCTGTCAGGCATCCTGCCGGCGGTCAAAATGGGTGGTCATGGAGGAGGCGAAGCTGGACTGCCACGCCTGCTGCTGCTCAAGCATGGACCGCTGATACTCGGTCTGCCATGCTTGATGCTGTGTAGTCAAGGCGGCCATCTGAGCCTGAAGGCTCTCCATGTCCGGACTGTCGTCCAATGCTGCAGTAGGCATCTCCTCATCAGTAATAGGGTCCCGGATAGGGGCTGCAGCATATCTCCCAACAATGTCCCCTTGAGGCCGTCTTGGAGCAACGGGGTCAACTGGTACGTACAACTCGGAGAGGTCGTCTCCCAGTGGAAGTGGTCGGGGGAGGTAAGTGAGGTGGCTCCTATCTACAAGTGAGATCCAAAGTAGGTTCTCCCCGTCTCTCATGAGGAGCCTGCACCTCCTCAACATACCTTCCGTATACAGTGGGGCCTCTAAACCTTCTTCCAAGTCAGGGAGATTCATCACCTATGCAGCCAGCAAGGATATTACCCCACCTCCCACAATGTCTCGAGGTTCATTATTCCTAATCCGCTTTAAAGCGGTAAGGAAAAGATATGGCTAATCTGGTACCCAGTCGTTTGTTGGGAGGCAGATGTATATCAATGAAAGGTCCTTGAGAGCGACCTTATTCTCCTCCTTGTGTCCACAGAATACACTCATGAAGATCTTCGAGATGAGCCTCAAACAGGGGTGAGTGAATTTGTTGGAATACTCACCCCCTGCATGGAACTCAGATCTGGTGGCGGCTTGCCAAAACTCCATCAAGTCGGGTGTCGGGATGGGTTTCCACCAGTCGTCGGAGGCAACGATAGTCACCCCGAATGCCTCCCGCAGTTGGGTGTAGTCCAACGTATACTTTCTTTTTTTGAACTTGAATGATAGTCCAACACACATGTGGTCCACCATTTCCATTTTGAATGTGGCGATGAATTGGCGGCTGAGCTCGGGGTGTGTTGGAGCACTTATTATCAGAAAATCTCCGAGTCCAGCGTTGTTGAGGAATGCCTGCATGCTCTCTGACATGCCCAAGTTTTCCAAGGTCGGAACGTCCAGAAATCGAGTTGCATACACGTCCCGGCCTTGTACAATCCTACATCCCTCCTTCTCAGCTTCCGATAAATTGTATTTCTTTTGTGTTTCCATCTCTTGCAGTTGAACAAGCAAATAAATTAGAAAGTTCAGAAATCAGAGTGAGAGACAAACCCTCTGTTGTGTTTTCCGCAGGGGCGGCTTGGCGCAGGGGCGGCAACTTGCAGGCGCGGGTGCGGGAGAAGAGCAGAAGGCGATTCTGGGAGCCTACGAAGGTGGTTGTTCCGGCGACTTCTTTGTTGGTGTAAATGGCACCGGTGGTGATGACCGAGAGTGTGAGGACCGAGGGCGTTTGTAGAGAGGTTTTGAGAGTATGTAGGGTGTGTGTGGTGGCGGTGAGGGCCGATGTCGTAGGGGTGGCTGTGGGTAGTTCGCCGGAGGTGGCGCAAGAGCGTTTGCACAAGGCGGCGTGTGAGAGCTTCCGGAGAACGCATGGGCGTGAGAGGCGAGGAGGTGTAGGGTTCGAAGAGTGAATGGAGAGGGAGGGGAAAAAGAGAGGTAGTTGTAGGTTATTTTTGGGAAGTGTATTTTTTTTCTTTCCTTAATGAGACCGCATGGGCGGCGTTTGTCACCGTGGGGGTGTTGACAAGGAAGAGGGGGTCACGCAACCTCAGCGCCGGGGCGGCACTGAGGATGCGTGCCAAAGATGGCCGCCACAAGGGCTTATGGGAGTCACCGCAGGGGCGGTGACTAGCATATTGTAGGCGCTGGCTCAGCGCCAGGGGCGGCGCTGGGCATGGGTGTCATCGTAGGGGCGGGGACACTGATCCCCAGGGGCGGTTTTCTTGACAGAGGCTCCTCTTCTTATTCCTTCGGGTTGCCTCCCGAGCAACGCCTTTGTTTTACGTCGTTGGCTCGACGTAAGGACTCTATCTTTCTGATTGGCCCTCCTTGGGGTTTATAACCGTTTGTGACGGCAATCCACTGGAAGATTTGGCTTCGATCCTTGTTATGGCTTCCGCCATTTGTCCAACATGTTTTTCAAGGTTCTTGATGTTAGATTCTATTGTTTGGACATAAGTAGCAAAGTGTTTAGTCAAAACCAGCAACATATCCTCAGTTGATTGGTAGTTACCTTGTCGGGGCTGCTGTTGTTGGTTTTGTTGATCCCTACAACGGTAATTCTGTTGGTCGCGCCAATTTGGCATGAAATTCTGCGCATACGGATCATTCCTAGGCCTTTGTTTCTGTGGTTGTCCATATCCCATCGCATTCACCTCATCATCTTCATCCTAGACTTGTGGACACATGTCCGTTGGATGATATGTCTCAGTACACACTCCACAAGCTTTGAGCTGTTGCGGGGTTCCCATAAGTGTTATTCTCTTCACCATCTCTTTCAATTCTGCAAGCTCCATGGAGATCTCACTCTTCCCGGTATTCACATCATGAACTCCTCTCTTGGACGAGGTCCTTCTGAAATTCCTGGTTCCTTCCGCTAGTTCCTGTATCTTTTCCAAAGCAAGGTCAGGAGTAGAGTTAAGAATATTACCTCCGCAAGCCGCATCAACGATCCTCCTTTCATTTTTGAGCAAGCCATTGTACAAGTACAAGACTAAATCTTGATTCGGATATCCGTGGAAAGGACAGCTGGATCGGAGGCGTGCAAATCTTTCAAAGTACTCGTAGAGAGCCTGATCCGCCTCTTGCTCGATGTTGCTTATAGCTTTCTTCAAGATTTTGGCCTGCTTAGCTGGGAAGTACTTCTCCAAAAACGCCTTGTGAAGGTTCTCCCAAGTGTCGATGCTCCCGGATGGAAGGTGGTAATACCAATCATCCGCGGCATCTTTGAGTGTGAAGCCGAATGCCCTCATTTTGATTTGTTCTTCGGTGATGTTGGCCGGCTTCATGCTCATACACACGGTATGGAACTTCCCAAGGTGCTTGATGGGGTCCTCACCACTTAACCCATGGAAAGATGGGAGCAAGTGGATGAGACCCGGCTTGAGCTCAAAATTGATTCCTTCCTCTAATGCCGGTATAGTAACCGCAAGAGGATTTTGAGCCAAAGTGGGTTGTGTGAGTTGACGAAGTGTGCGGTCAGCCATCTCTTGTTGGAGTTGTTGTTGTCTTTGTTGCCGAATGTGCGTCCTCTCAATTTCTGGATCAAAGGAAGCAAGAACGGGGTTAGTAGCACGGGTTTGAACTATAAAAATGGTTCAAACCAATAATCAATAATAAAAGAAATAAAAATACTAAACTCCCCGGCAACGGTGCCAAAATTTGACTGAAGGTATTTCTATGGTCGTCTATACCCAATCAAAAGTAAATCCCGACTTAGCACTAAAACAAGTATAGTAGTTAAGTAAGGGTCGAACCCAAGAGAGTTAAGGTAATTTTATTTAATTCAATTATTGATTATAAGAACAATTAACAACGGGGGGGGGG
>BSUD01000007.1:14717232-14743204 GCA_033239045.1 Fagopyrum esculentum
GTTTGGTTGAATTGACACACACAAAATTTATGAAAACAAGTAATGCAACAAATAAGACAATGATGGATGGATCTACACTAGGTTGATTCTTAGCATGAAAATGCTACTTTGGTGAGTTTCTATTACAAGTTTTAAGTAATCTCCCGTCTTGATCATATATATGTGTTGAGCCAACCGGCATCAACACAACTTAACAGGTTAGTGTTCCGTAAACCTACAAGAACAAGTAACAAGTTAGCTTTCAAATAAAGACTAAGGGATACAAAGAATGGATTAAAACCGTTAACCCTATCTTTATATTTGTGTTCCTTTTCTTTAAGCAATTACAACCCGTCATTACTTAAAGTTACTACTAGATTAAAGACCCGAACCCGGAATCTATTAATCCTAGTTCTTTGCATGCGCTTTAGAACCTAAGGTGATCAATCTTAAGTGTTAATCAAACATGCAATTAGGCAATAAAGATCAAGGAAACACAAAGTATTACTGAATGAAAACTTATATTAAAGAGAACTTACAACCAAAGTAACAATGCAGCTTCAAACCAACCCAATGTTGCAAGAGGGTTAGCAACTCATTACAATGGAGAATTCATTTCTAAAATGGATATATGTGGATAAGCATGGATGGTTCTAGCAATCAGCCAAAGACTATTTATACTACAAAAGACACTAAATAGGAGTAAATGGCCGGCCCAAAACAGCCACCTTTAATGCCATATAGGTGGTGTAAACAGCCGGAGTAAAGCTTCTGACGTTGAACCGCAGGGGCGGCCTTCAGAACCGCAGGGGCAGTTTAGGCAGAATCGCTTGAACTTCTTCGTGGCCGTAGGGGCGGCCAGACCATTTCGCAGGGGCGGATCTTTAATGCTCTTCGAAAACGTCTAACTCTTCAACTTCTCGCCGTTACTGATGTCAAGGCGCAGGGGTGCCCTAGTGTCAATGCGGGGGCGGTGACACCGACTCTTCATCTTCCAGCTCCCAGGTTGAGGCGTAGGCAGAGGCGCAGGGGAAGGCGCAGGGGCGCTGGTCTTCGCTTCCTCAGGGCAAGTCACCGCAGGGGCACGCTCTGGAGTAAGGTGTCACCCACTAGGGCGGTGACACTGTTCCGCGGGGACGGTGAGGTAACAGAAGCCGTGCTTCGTGGATGGTTTTCACTCCTAAGTGCTTATACTCCTTCCTTAGCTTCTTTTGCTCTTCTTCTTCTGGACCAAGGAGTTAGTAGCATAAACCGACACAAATGTAATAAAAAGACTCTAAAAACTAGCCTAAATGATAGTGATTCCATCACCTATCATATCCTACGCACAAAGGAAGAAGTTCTTTAAGGATGTCCGGCAATACTTTTAGAACAAACCTCTACTCTTCAAGAGAGGTCCCGACGGCATCATTCGAAAATATGTGCCGGAAGACGAGATGCAAAGCGTCATCCGTCATTGTCATTCACTACCTTGTGGAGGGCACACTAGTTCCAATAAAACTAGCGCTAAGGTATTACAATCCGGTTTCTTTTGGCCTACTTTATTTAAGGATGTGCAAACCTTTGTTTCCTGCTGCGATGCTTGTCAAAGAATAGGAAACGTATCTAGGAGAAACGAGATGCCTCTTAACAACATTCAGGAGGTAGAGATCTTCGACGTTTTGGGAGTCAACTTCATGGGACCTTTCCCATCATCTTGCGGGAATCAATACATACTCCTAGCTGTGGACTATGTTTCGAGATGGGTAGAAGCCATAGGCTCTCCAACTAATGATGCTACGGTTGTCATCAAGTTCTTTTATAGAACTATATTCTCAAGGTTTGGGACACCGCGGACCATCATTAGTGACGGAGGTTTACACTTCATTGCCCGACAATTCAAAGCTCTACTAGCTAAGTACGGGGTGACTCACAATATCGCCACTCCCTACCATCCACAAACGAGTGGACAAGTGGAGATTTCAAATAGAGAGATCAAGGGCATCCTAGAGAAAACAGTTTTGAAGACAAGGAAGGATTGGTCTTTGAAGCTAGATGATGCATTGTAGGTGTATCGAACGGCATACGAGACTCCCATAGGAACAACACCATACAACCTTGTGTATGGGAAGTTTGTCACTTGCCGGTAGAGCTAGAGCACAAGGCGTATTGGGCGGTAAAGTGGTTGAACTTCAGCATGAAGGAAGCGGGCGAGAAGTGCCTCTTGGACCTTAACGAGCTTGAAGAACTCCGCTTGAACGCTTATGAGAACGCCAAGATCTACAAGGAGAGAGCAAAGCGTTGACATGATAAGCATATCATTCCAAAGGACCTCAAAGAAGGAGATCAAGTTCTCCTCTTCAATTCAAGAATTCAGCTCTTTCCAGGTAAGCTTAAATCTCGTTGGACCGGACCTTATCTAATCAAACATGTTTTTCCCCATGGTGCGGTTGAAGTATGGGGTGAAAAAAGCGGAAGTTTCAAGGTGAACGGTCAACGACTTAAGAAGTATAACCGGAGCTCCAAGCTGAGGAGTTTGCGCCTACCACACTCGAACAAATGCAGGTACGGTCTAGCTACGGACCTTAAACAAGCGCTTCTTGGGAGGCAACCCAAGGTATTGCACTTATGCTTTTGTTTTTGATTCTTAGATTAGATTAGTTTAGTTGTTTTTGCTTTGTTTTGCCCTCGATACCTCCCGGTATGTCGTGTTTTTGGATGTAGGAACAAGGAATGGGAAATGGAAAGAAGAAAAAGTTGGAAGGAATTGACGAAACTTGGATTTTGGCACAATACAGAGAGTTCCACGCCCTAAACCACGGTCGTGGAAGCTACAGTGGTCGTAATTTCCCAAAATCTGAGAAAAATCAAGAAAAACCACGGGTCCTTACAGTTCCACGGCCGTGGAACACCCCGTGTTACCGTGATTTTCAAAAATTTTTACGGACACTATATAAACCACCTTCCTTCACAAAAACACCACAAAACCCAATTTCACGACCAGTTTCCACACCCTAAACACTGAATACCTTCCCCATCTCGCAATTCTTCGTTCGGAGTCCGTTTCGAACGACTCTTGAGCCTAAAGTGGAGCATTTTCGATCATCTACAAGATCCAATCAATGATTCAAGTGAACAATCCCTTCAAAAGAAGGAATTTGGATTTCAAAAATCCAAAACCTAGGTTTTTCTCCTCTTTCTCTACTTTGTCGATTTGGTTCATTTCTTCGCGCGATTTTAGGATAACTGATTGGAATTGGAATCGGAACTAGTCTAGGACTGTGACTACTGAATTTGGTGTGATTTGGTTGAGATTTGAGGAAAACATACACAAACCACGGCCCCTGTAGGTTCCGCGGCCGTGGAAATCTAAGAACAGACCGTGATTTCCTCTGTTGCTGAGAAAATGTTTAGGAGAAAGTTGAGTAGGAATAAGAAGAGGAAGGATGACAGTTCCTCTTACTCCCAAGCCCCTCCCAGTGAACCACCATCACCACCACCCCCTAGAATTCCAACCATTCATGAGGATTACCGTGATGCCTTAGAAATGATCGAGAAGAGACCGGTCATAGGACCACGATACTTAGTTCTTGAGGAGCTTGAACCGCTGAATGTAGTGAATGATTTGACATGGCTCTTGGATAGAGTCGGTTTGATTATCTTCTCCGCTATTAGAGCGGATACTTATGAGTAGATCACTAGGGAGTTTGTCACTTCCTTTGAGCATAGTGTCATCGATAGGACGGTTTCTTTCCGGTTGATGGAGGAGAACTATGAGTTCTCGATCATTCAGTTTGGGGCCTTCTTTGGGTTCCATGTGACCTTCTGATAGCATGAATTATAGTCTATATTTTGGGGTTTGTTTGGACGTTTTATCTTTCATAATCTGCATGTTTGTATGTATATTATGTGATTATATTACCATTTCATCTACCTTTGCGAGAATCGAGGTCTACACCTAGTTTTGTTGTAATCGTAGGTAAAATGGCACGTTTTGCATCAAAAAGGAGCAAAAGGAGCTATGGAGTCATTGGAGCTACATTGAGGAACATAAGGAACCATCCAGAAAGCATAGCCATGGATTAAAGATTCACTTTGGACCAATTTTGAGAGATTTCACATTCAGTTGTGACTCACCTCGGTTGACCACAGATTCATCTCGACCGAGGTGATCCAGAGAAGTCGACTCGACCGAGGCGAATACCTAGGACGCGGCGAGAATATTTTATTCTTGGCTGAGATCTTTTATATTTGGAAAGTGATCTTATATTTTTGGGCTTGGCTCCTGGAAGGAAGAAGATAATATAGATCTTATATTTTACCTATTTTTATGGGAAGAGATCTTTCTAAGATATTTTTATCTTTGGAGGGTTATTTTCCTATAAAAAGGGTTGGATTTTCACAAATCCGACATCCCGCTTACACCGGATCATGCTATACCATCGATCAGGGTTTATACACCGCAACAGCCATACTCCAGTTGGGAGATTTGAAGAACCTTTTTGAAGGTTGAAGGAAGATTGAAGATTGTAGCTTTTATAGCTTTTGGAAGGTTTTCTTGTAAGATTACCTTAGATTCTCTTCCTTGTTGTCTTGCTTGTTGGATTTATATCCAAGGAGCGCTTTTGTTGTGATATTTGATTCAGTTATTGAAGTCTTTTCATTAAATTCTTCTTGTTCAAATATTCACCTTCTTCCCATATATTTGATTAATACTTTCATGATGATGATGAGTGGCTAATTTCCTTGTGTGATTCTAGGGTTATAAATTTAAAGCTTGCACACACCGTTTGGAGCGAACAAGTTTTTGGCGCCGTTGCCGGGGACTTGGTCTAGACCGAGCCGGTTCGGTTTGCTCTTGGGGCACTTGCCCCCGTGTCTACTAACCACTCTACTTGAGTGAATTTTTGCAGGTTCTTTCTTAGGTATATGCGAAGAACCCGCATTGGGAAGGAAATCGTTCCTTACGACCCCGAACCAGAAAAGACATACAAGCGACGCTTAAGAGAAGCGAAGATGGCCCAACAAGACAACCGCGATCTTGAGGCCGAGTTGAAAGAGGCGTTAGAGCTGCTACGCCTCAGCAGAGAAGAACTAAGGCGAAAGAAGGAAGAAACTCGCACCAAAACTGAAGCAATCGAAGTAGAGATGACCGTCATACGAGACCAGATTCTACTTCGACCGAGGGAAGACCCAGTTCCCGATGCTGGACCGAGGCAGGTCCCAGTTGCTAACCCTCGACCGAGGCAGGTCCCAGCACCTAACACCCCGGCCGAGATACTTCCACCTTGGATGCCAATCCAAAACGTTCTTCTTGTAGGAATCCCACAAACCCTAGGTCAAAGGATGGACCCTAATCAACAACTGAGGCGTCCAGGAGTTAACCTAGGAGATCCAGCGGACCATGACTACGAACTTTGACCGCAAGTTCTATCCATGATTCGCCAATGCCAATTCGGAGGGATGGAGAAGGAATCACCACATCAACATCTTCAAAACTATGAGATCTTGATGGAGACCTTGAGACCTCCGAGGATTGAAAACAACAACTACAAGCTAAGAACTTTTTACTTTTCTTTAAATGATAGAGCTCTTACTTGGTATCAATCTCTTCCTCCAGGAAAAATCAGCACATGGGAGGAGATGACTACGGAATTCTTGACGAAATTCTTTCCCCCCTCAAAGACCGCTGAAATGAGAGGGAAGATCAACGCTTTCATTATGAAGGACAAGGAGAGCTTGTCCAAGTCATGGGAGCGGTTCAAGGACATTCTTTTGGATTGCCCACATCATGGGATTCCAAAGTTAGAGTTATTGGAGATATACTTCAAGAGACTGGACGGAAGCACCCAGTTCAATCTCCAACTACTCTCCGCCGGTACCTTTATGGACATGGCGATTGACGAGGCTTGGGACTTCATCGAGAAGCAAGCCTTGCATATGGAGAAGTACACCCACCAAGGAGCTGAAGGTGGAGTTAAAAGAGTTAATTTCCAAGAAACTCAGCCCAACAACAATCAACTCACGTCTTTGAAGAATGACGTGAAGCAATTGAAGGAACTCTTGGTTGCACAAACCAAGAAGGAAGAGCAAGGGCAAAGGAACAACAACAACGGATACCGTAACAACAACAACGGTTCCCGGAATAACAACTACAACAACAACAATAGAGGATCCAACAGCAACAACTGGAGGGCAAATAACCAAAATTCTGGTAACAATCATTCAAACTCCAACTCTAACGATTCCTCTAACCCTTTCCTCTCTTCCCCTTCTTCTTCTTCCACTCTATTAAAAACCCAGGGGCAAGGATCAAGTTCGTCTCAGCCAGAAAAGAAAGGCGCAGTTGTGGAGGCTATCTTGATCAAGCTCAACGCTATGGAGACTTCTATGACTTCATTTTCGAAGGCCCAAAAGGCCTTTGAACAACAACTTGCAAGCAGGGCGAATGAAGCGCCAAGAGATCCAAGGAAGCTTCCAGCAAGGACAGAAAGCAACCCTAAGGGACAGATCATGGCCATAACTACGAGGAGTGGACTGAGAACTGCAGATCCAGTGCCTCGGTCGGTGCCAGTACCGACGCAGACCACCTAGGTCCAGATGTAGTCGAAGAACACTTCGACCGAGATGCCAACCGAGGTGGAACCACAGAAAGCGGAGGGGAAAACTGAAGTTTATGTTCCACCTCCTGCATACAAACCACCACTTCCATTCCCCCAGTCAAAGGCCAGAGCACATCTAGACAAGCACTTTGGTAAGTTCCTTGACTTGATGAATAAACTGCACATTAACATTCCTTCCTTGATGCTATTCTAGGAATGCCCGCCTATGGGAAGTTCTTGAAGGAGATCCTATCAAGGAAAAGGAAACTGGAAGACTTTGGTGAAGTTAGGATGACATCTAAATCCTCGGAGCTTATTCAAATCATGAAGGAGAAGATGCCACCTAAGTTGAGAGATCCCGGCTCATTTTGCATTCCCATTCAAGTTGGGGATGTCACTTGTGAAGCCCTTTGTGATCTAGGAGCCAGCATGAGCATCATCCCGCTGGAGCTATGTGTGAAGATCGGACTTGGAGAGCCCAAGCCGGTCAAGATTCGACTTTATATGGCGGATCGCTCCATTACCCATCCCGTGGGCATCTTGGAGGACGTTCCGGTCAAGTTAGGTAACTTCTATCTACCTATAGATTTTGTTGTACTTGACATTCCCGCAGATTATCCTGTTCCTATTATTCTCGGGAGGCCATTTCTAGCAACTTCGGGTTGCAATGTGGATTGCAAGAACGCCAAGTTGAAATTCAACGTTGGCGGCGATGAAGTGGAGTTCGCACTACTTGCAGCCATGAAAGGGGAGCAACTAAGCGATGATATCTTCAACATCTACGATGAAGAAGAATCAAGAGAGTTGGTGAGCTCTATCCTTACTAAAGATCCACTCGAAAGAGTTATTAGCTTCAGTTTAATGGAGGAAGGTATAGATGCCTCTTGTGATGCAGATATACGGAGCTTAAAGGCACTGGAAGAGGATCCAGGAGCTAAAATTGAGAAGCTAATCCAGGAGACGAAGATCTCCAGTTTCGGTTCCAGTTGCAGTACCTCGACCGAGGCACCTTTTGGACTGAGCGAGGCGACTGAAGAACATCTCGGTCAACGCCTCTGCGCCTCGACCGAGGTCGATGGCGAGACGATTTCAATTGAGACTTCCGAAAGTCCAGTTTCTAGATCTACTCCACTGGAAGGAGGAAGCAAGGATCCCCCTCAGAAAACACCCCCAGTTGTGGAGCTTAAACAACTACCTAGTCACTTGAGGTATGTCTTTCTTGGACCGGATTCTACTTATCCCGTTATTGTTAGCGCTTCCCTTTCCGAATCTGAATTGTCTAAGTTAATGCATGTCTTGAGAAAGCATCAAAAGGCTATAGGTTATACCACGGACGATCTTATTGGCATTAAACCTTCTTTCTGCATGCATAGAATTCTAATGGAGGACAATCATAAGACTTCACGGGAACCTCAAAGACGGTTAAATCCGATCATGAAAGAGGTTGTGAAGAAGGAAATTCTTAAGTTGTTGGATGCAGGTATCATTTATCCTATCTCGGACAGCAAGTGGGTTAGCCCGGTGCATGTAGTTCCGAAGAAAGGAGGGATGACCGTTGTGACAAATAAGAACAACGAGTTGATCCCAACTAGGACCGTTACGGGCTGGAGGGTTTGCATCGACTATAGGAAGCTGAACACGACCACAAGGAAGGACCATTTTCCACTTTCCTTCATTGATCAGATGCTCAAGCGGTTGGCCCAACATTCACACTTTTGCTACTTAGACGGTTATAGTGGATTCTTCCAGATTCCTATCCATCCGGATGATCAGGAGAAGACCACTTTCACTTGTCCATGGGGGACATTTGCTTATAGGAGGATGCCATTTGGATTGTGCAATGCACCCGCTACCTTCCAGCGATGCATGATGGCTATCTTTTCCGAGTACATAGAGGAGATCATGGAGGTATTTATGGATGATTTTTCTGTATATGGTTCCTCTTTTGATGATTGCCTATCTAACCTTTCGCTAATGCTTAAAAGATGTGAAGACACTAATCTCGTTTTGAATTGGGAGAAGTGTCATTTTATGGTTAGTGAAGGCATTGTGCTAGGACACCTCGTTTCTAATCGAGGCATTGAGGTCGATCGCGCTAAGATCGAGACTATTGAGAAACTCCCTCCCCCTTGTTCTGTTAAAGGTGTGAGGAGTTTTCTCGGGCATGCAGGTTTCTACAGGAGATTCATCAAGGACTTCTCTAAGATTTCTAAACCTCTAACTAACCTCTTGAATAAAGATGTTGTTTTTGAGTTTTCGCAGGAGTGCCTTGATGCTTTTTACAGGATTAAGGAAGCGTTGATCTCCGCTCCTATTATCCAACCTCCGGATTGGACCTTGCCCTTTGAGATCATGTGCGATGCTAGTGATGTAGCCGTAGGAGCGGTGCTTGGACAGAAGAAGGATGGACGGACCACCGCCATTTACTATGCTAGCAAGACGCTAGATGTATCACAACGCAACTACGCTACCACCGAGAAGGAGTTATTGGCGGTTGTATATGCTTTCGAGAAGTTTCGTTCCTATTTAGTAGGAGCGAAAGTCATTGTCTACACCGACCATGCAACCATTCGTTACTTGTTGGCCAAGAAAGATGCCAAGCCACGCCTTATTCGATGGATTCTCTTGCTTCAAGAGTTTGACCTAGAGATCCGCGATAAGAAGGGATCCGAGAATTTTGTTGCGGATCACCTCAGCCGGCTACCTGCATCTTCACGTGAGAAGGACGACCCGCCCATAGACGATTCATTCCCCGATGAGCACTTATACTTGTTGGAGCGTTTGATAGATTTACTTACTTCACCCCACGATGGAGGTGAAGTATGGGGTGAGGGCACCTCCCATCACGTTTGAGAGACGCATTATGGTCCAGCTAGCGACCTTAAACCAAGCGCTTCTTGGGAGGCAACCCAAGGTATTGCTTTCTTCTCCCTTTTCTAGTTTAGTTTAGATAGTTGCTTTGTTTTTGTTTTCCTCTAAACAACAACCAGGTATTCCAAAAGGAAGGATCACAGTTCAGGAGCTACACTGGAAGAACAAAATTTCGAAAAGTTGAGGAAACGAGCTTTACTGAGATACATCTCGGGTACTGTCAGAACACCTCGACCGAGATGTGCTTCGCCAACCGAGATGGTCTTATCTAGGAGCTGTTTCTTAATTCTTCATGCAGTTTAGCTATGTTCGGTGAGTATCCTATCCTTTAGACTTATTTTGACCCACTGGGACAGTGTGTCCCAAGTATGGGGTATTTGATGTATTATTTGACTTTGATGTATGACTCTATTGACCGGATATTTATATTTATGCTTCACTTCTACATTTATATGTTTATCTGAGATTACATGTATACTTACAGGTTATTTGATTGAGAAAAACGTCGAAACTGAAAGAAAACTGGTTTTAAAAAAAATTCTTGACCTCGACCGGTGGAGTTCTGGCCAAACGAGGCGTTTCACCTCGGTTGACCTACGAACACCTCGACCGAGGTGGGTTAACTGAGAGTTTTCGAAAACGATATTTTTGTGTTACTTATCTGGATATGATCGATCTCAGTGAAGATCTTGCTTACTGACTGGTTTTAAATTCTTTATGTGTTTGAAATGTTTTATAATATGTTTAAGTTGCTAAATGCTTTGTTTGAAATTATTGGCATGTTTAATACTTTGTTTTTAACCAAATTATGTTGAATTTGAAGGTTGACACCGCAAGATAAGTTTTCTCACTTTCTTCCTGGAAAGACCAAGGCAATTCATTCTTCTCTCTTCTTTTTCTTGATCATGCTTAACCCCTCATATACATTTTGCCTCCCTTTACCTATCTGGGAATTTGGAAGCAAGCGAAGTGGTGAAAGCAAGTGAAGTTAAAGTTGAGAAGTTGGCTGGAAGTGAAAGTGTTAGAAAGTAATCTTAGGTTTGGGGAAGTCAATCATGAAGATGAGTAACTCGGCACCATTCACATAGCCGGGTGTTTGTGTCTTGCCAAAGTCGGATTGAGCGATATTCTTAACGGGTCATGGTATGTGCATCAAGGGTTTGATGCATCTCAAGAAATTGATGATTGCTGATTTCCTAGGCTTCGGTTATTGTGCACCTCTGTCCATGCATCCCAAAAAGTAAAGTAAAAAGAAAAAGTGTGAAATAAGCAAAGCTTATTGGTGGAAGATGGTGAAAGTCAAAGTGAAAGTGAAGTATATCCTTTTCCCGGATTCTAGCACCACATTACCTTACATACATCCCTACCCTACACGTTTCTTGACCTTTCTTTTGGGAAGCCCTTGAGACCTCGAGCTTGTTGATTGACTTAGTGGTTTAAACTGGATTATACATGATTAATTTTGATAATTATGACTTATTATGCATTCTATGATTTTATGCAAAGATGAACAACTTTCTTATATTTATAAAATGTTTTGAACATGTACGTTTTGATTTTAAATTCCATGAAGTATTCTCTTAGAGTGATCTATGATAGTTGCACACCATAAAAATGTTTTTGAAAGACTTTTCATTGATTTTATTGACTTATAATCCATTCTATCTTGTCTCTTATATGCGGAACTTGCTTGGGGACAAGCAAGGGCTAAGTATGGGGTATTTTGATAGCATGAATTATAGTCTATATTTTGGGGTTTGTTTGGACGTTTTATCTTTCATAATCTGCATGTTTGTATGTATATTATGTGATTATATTACCATTTCATCTACCTTTGCGAGAATCGAGGTCTACACCTAGTTTTGTTGTAATCATAGGTAAAATGGCACGTTTTGCATCAAAAAGGAGCAAAAGGAGCTATGGAGTCATTGGAGCTACATTGAGAAACATAAGGAACCATCCAGGAAGCATAGCCATGGATTAAAGATTCACTTTGGACCAGTTTTGAGAGATTTCACATTCAGTTGTGACTCACCTCGGTTGACCACAGAGTCATCTCGACCGAGGTGATCCAGAGAAGTCGACTCGACCGAGGCGAATACCTAGGACGCGGCGAGAATATTTTATTCTTGGCTGAGATCTTTTATATTTGAAAAGTGATCTTATATTTTTGGGCTTGGCTCCTGGAAGGAAGAAGATAATATAGATCTTATATTTTACCTATTTTTATGGGAAGAGATCTTTCTAAGATATTTTTATCTTTGGAGGGTTATTTTCCTATAAAAAGGGTTGGATTTCCACAAATCCGACATCCCGCTTACACCGGATCATGCTATACCATCGATCAGGGTTTATACACCGCAGCAACCATACTCCAGTTGGGAGATTTGAAGAACCTTTTTGAAGGTTGAAGGAAGATTGAAGATTGTAGCTTTTATAGCTTTTGGAAGGTTTTCTTGTAAGATTACCTTAGATTCTCTTCCTTGTTGTCTTGCTTGTTGGATTTATATCCAAGGAACGCTTTTGTTGTGATATTTGATTCAGTTATTGAAGTCTTTTCATTAAATTCTTCTTGTTCAAATATTCACCTTCTTCCCATATATTTGATTAATACTTTCATGATGATGATGAGTGGCTAATTTCCTTGTGTGATTCTAGGGTTATAAATTTAAAGCTTGCACACACCGTTTGGAGCGAACACCTTCAATGGTCGGTTTCCTAGCGGGGTGAACGCTAAGGATTTTTGGAGTTAGATTGAGATGATTTATGCTAGTGAGGATCGTTGGCAACCGGTCGACACCAAGGCTAAGTTCATCTGCCACTTAGCCTTGAAGATAGCTCATAGGGTCCTTTCCGAGTCTCTCTTCCCTAGGACCGAGACCCCCAAAAGATTAAGACCGATGAGCTCTTCCTCCTTTACTGTATGCTCCATGGTAGACCCGCTGATTGTGCTACCCTCCTAGCCTCCACTATGAGTAAGTTGAAGAATAAGAGGCCCGGTAATATTGGATATGGTGGTATGGTTAATCACATAGCCACGCAGCTAGGTATAGACTATTCCGCTTGCACTAGGATAGCAGCGAGACCTTTGGGTCTCAATAGTCTCATGACTAGGGGCATCATCTTCCCCCGACACCGCGGTGCACCTACCGCCGGTATGCCTTGGGAGGTAGAGGTATCCCGTGGCTTCCCGAGTATTCCATTATGCTAGGACGGCATAACTGGAAGGAGACATTCGCGGCTATGCACGCGAATAGGCTATTAGCACCTCCTTATGTGCCCGATGAGGTTCCGGCTGCGGGAGTTGATGAGGAGATGAGAGGAGGTGATGATTATGAGG
This sequence comes from Fagopyrum esculentum, assembly GCA_033239045.1. NCBI lineage: Eukaryota > Viridiplantae > Streptophyta > Magnoliopsida > Caryophyllales > Polygonaceae > Fagopyrum > Fagopyrum esculentum. The sequence goes on from BSUD01000007.1 coordinate 14,730,004, forward strand.
GAGGAGGTGATGAGCAGGACTTTGACACTTTTCCGGATCAGCCGGCACACTTTCCCGACCCTCCTAGACGTTCCCCCCGACCTTCCGGACCTTCCGGTGCCTCTTCCTCTCGCTGGGCTAGCGTGAGTGAGAGGCCGACTTGGATGGAGACTCCTCCCGCTTGGTATGGGGAGCAACCTTCATGGATGGGAGCTCCACCTCCATGGTATGATCAGGCACCAGCAACACCAGCAACACCGACTCCCCTGGACGCACCAACATGGTACAGCCGGCCGCCAACTTGGTATGAGCAGCTACCGGCTTGGGCTACCGACCTTTCCAGGGGAGTTGGAGACTTGGAGATCTATCGGGAGACCCAGGAGACACGGAGCCGGGAGCATGATGAGATGATGAGCGACATCTACCGCCAGCAGTTTGGGCGGTACTATAGCCATGACTTCCGGACATTTCCACCACCACCTCCTCCGCAGTGACGAGATTTGATGATTGCCGGTTTGAGCCGCCCCACCACCGTCTAGTAAATTCTTTGTTTCTTTTTCTTTGTCTTTATTTTTCTTTTTGAACATTGAGGACAATGTATGTTTCAAGTATGGGGTGGGGTGTGACTATATGTGTAATAACTCTACTACATTTGCTTGCTTCTATCCAAGACACTTTGCATGTTTCATTTCATAGTCACACGTTTCGTTATTGCATTGCATGAAAAAGGCTTTGAAAAACCCTTAAAAATGTGAAAAATTTTGAAAAGTTTTTGTGCTTCTAAGATTAGAGATGACTTCTATGATAGTTCTCACTTGCGGAATGAGTTTTTGATAGAAATTGTGATTAAATTGAATTATGAATTGAAAAGAAATTGAATGTGTTGGTTATCCTTTATTGCAAGTTTCATAATGTGAGAGTTTTATCTAAATCATTTTGAGAAATTAAGGTTGAAATCACATGATGAGTTCTTATACTTCTTTATGAAGTGATTAAGGCACTTCGATTTTCTTACTTCTCTCTTTGATCATTTAGCTCCTCAATAAAAGTAATTGCCCCCCTTACCTATCCGGGAATTTGGAGGAGTTGAGTTTTTGGCATGTTTGATGTGGTAGGGCCATGAAAGCAAGTTTTTGCATTCAAAGAATAGAAACAATAGGTTTGGGGAAGTCAATCATGATGATGAGTAACTCGGCACCATTCACATAGCCGGGTGTTTGTGTCTTGCCAAAGTCGGATTGAGCGATATTCCTAACGGATTATGGCATGTGCACCAAGGGTTTGAGGCATCTCAAAATTGAGAAACGCCAATCTCATAGGCTTCGGTTTTTGTGCACCGATGTCCATATTTCCAAAAAAGTAAAGTCGAAAAATAATGTGAAAAAGAAAAGAGTAAAGCTCTAAGTTGATGGTATTACAAGTAAAACAAAAACAAAAAAAGTTGGGTTATTCCTTTTCCCGGATTCATGCACCACGTCCCTTACAAGACTCCCTCCTTTCCACATTCTAGATCTTACTTGAAAGTGATCAAAAGAGTGTTATCTGACTTGGTGATATAAATTGAAGTTTCACATGCTTGATTTTGAAAATGCTTGAAGGTTATGATGTTTGTCTTGAAGTTTAAGCGATTTATGATATTTCTTTGCTTTACATTCTTTGGTTTATGTATATGATCGTTTTCAAGGATGAATTAAGCAAGGTTTGAGGATGATCTATTAACTAGAAGCACATTTGCCTAAAGGATGGTTTTGGTTTTGAAATTGCATTCATATTTCATTCTAACTTGTGTTCTAAGCTTTTGAAAACCTTGCTTGGGGACAAGCAAGTGACAAGTATGGGGTATTTTCTTAGCATGAAATATGGCGATATTCTAGGCACTTATTTTAGTTACTTTTCCCTCATTATAGTCTACATGGATATAGTTTTGAAGCAAATGATAGCTTGTTCATCTATTTTATCGATATGGAGATCTACACTAGCTTTGTATTGATTATAGGTGAATAAGAGCTGGAATTGGAGAAATTGATGGAGAAAAGGGAGTAATTGATCATGTTCGAGGATGAGGAGATACACTAAGGAAGCTAAGGAAGGAGCATGGATGAAGGATGGCACATACAAAGGAAACAACAAGCATTATACACTTCCACGACCTGAATTACGACCGTGGAGAAGAGGATTTGAAGTCCACGCTCTATACCACGGCCGTGGACTTGCCATCATGAATGTGGAAGAGAGTTTGGAACACTCCAGAGACTTACACGGTCTAAATTACGGTCGTGGAAAGAATATGACACCGTAATTGAATTCCACGCTCTAAACCACGGCCGTGGAACTTCATAAGACCGTGATTTTGGCAATCTTTTGACGTATCATTAATTGCCACGTCATTTACATGATTGGGCCTGAACCGTAACTTCTCTTCGCTCTATAGAAAGACTGGAGAAGCGAATTTCGGGGACGGCCGCTTACCCTTGTTTTAGCACCTTTGCTTAAGGTTGATTGACGCCGCCAAGAGTTGCGGAAGCGCCAGCAAATTGGAGATTGAAGATTTCTAGTGGCGGAAGTTTTAATCTTTTCTTAGGTTTTTGATATTGAAGACGGATTGACATCCCGTTCTTCAGCCTCAAGTAATAAGCTTTATATTTATAAAACTTGTTCAGTCTCAAGTAATCGAGCAAGTAAAAGTGTAAAAGCTTTGCAAATATTGGGGAAAACAGCAACCCTAAAGATCCGGATATCAAATTGTGGCAATCGATTCAAGATATTCTATAAGTATAAGGACAGAGTCGAGAATTGCAAAGGTATACTAAAACAAGGTGATGTACGGTGAAGTTCCAAAACCTTATATGTCTCACCCAAGGACGCTCTCTATAAAGGTTGTTGAGGCTACAATATAGAAAGGATCAAAAGATGGGAATTAATCTCAAATACCCATGCCCAAAATCGAAAGGATCAAGATAAACTCAAACGGTTAAGGTTGTGACACTCGAAACCGAAATAGAGGATGTTGAGTCTCACTACTACCTAGGAAAGGCAAGCCAAGGCTAGGTTAAAGCAAATCTTTAACTTTGGATTAAAGCAAAAGCAAGGGTCGTAAAACAGGGAAAATCACGGCTAGTTCTTGAGGAACCACGATCGTGGAACTCAAGAACAGACTGTGGTTTAGGGCGTCGACCAAGTTTTCTCACACTCTCAGGGTCCAATCTGTTTATGATCGACCTATCATCATCTAAGCCACAACTATCAACCCTTTACCTTAGAATTGCTAAAGGGTTTTAGCCAACAATAAACAATCAAAAACTCAATAAACACTCAAAACCGATCTCAAATCCGAATAACAAAATAGTATGATCAATGGATTCAGAATAAGGTATAAGAAACCTCACAACAATCTCATGCAACAATGAAGAGCGGGTTGTCAATTCGTCTCCGAAATCGAAACCTAAGGAAATCTTCAAACTTTCGTCATAAGCAAGGTTCAATCCGAACCCTAACGGCCGTCTTTCAATCTCTAAGCGGCGGTCTAAGCGACGTCCAAGCAGCCCTAAGCTAGTATTTCTACTCCCAAGTATCGGGGTTGTCACCGTCCTAAGTCTTTTGGTAATTTTGCCTCCTCTTCAATGTTGAAGCCCATCGAATATTTATAGGGATAAACCTAGGGTTTAATGATAAAACCCTAAATATTTTGGGCTGAAAAGAAGTCGAGCCCGTTGGTATCAGAAAATACTCTGTGCCATGTCAAACGGTATCAGAGAATACTTTGGAGCGTCAAACGGTATCAGAAAATACTTTGACACGTCAGACGGTATCAAAAGATACTTTGGAGCGCGGTATCAGAGTTCACTCCAGCTCTTTCTAGCTCCCTTTTATGCTCCTTTTTGTCCCGCTTCAAGGCTTAATCCTTAAATATGCTATTTCGCTCCATAATTCGCCAAATTACCTACAAATGCAATAAAACTCAGTGTAGACCTCTATTCTTGCAAAGTAGGTGAATATAACCATAAATGCCATGAATGTATGTCTATGCATGCAAAATAAAGGGAAAATCTATATAAATACATGCCTAAAATAGGTCACAATTCATGTTATCAGACGCCACGTATCATCATCAACGATGGAGGGACACATTTCATCAACCGTAAGTTCAAGGCACTTCTATCGAAGTATGGGGTCACCCACAAGGTAGCAACCCCTTATCACCCTCAAACTAGTGGACAGGTCGAGATCTCGAATAGAAAAATTAAGGCAATATTGGAGAAGACCGTCTCTAGAACGAGGAAGGATTGGTCCATGAAGCTGGACGACGCTCTTTGGGCTTACTTGACCGCATTCAAGACTCCCATTGGTACCACCCCATACAATTTGGTACATGGGAAGTCTTTCCATTTGCCCGTTGAACTAGAACACAAGGCGTATTGGGCAATCAAATGGTTGAATTTCGACATCAAATAAGCTAGTGAGAAGCGGCTATTGGACATCAATGAGCTGGAGAAGCTGCGTTTGAACGCTTATGAGAATGCCAAGATCTACAAGGAAAGGACAAAGAAATGGCATGACAAGCGTATCATTCTAAGGAGTTTAAAGAAGGAGATTTAGTTCTACTCTTCAACTCCCGCCTTCGCCTCTTTCCAGGTAAGTTGAAATCTAGATGGACAGGACCTTACGTTGTCAAACATTTTTTCCCTTATGGTGCAGTTGAGATTTGGGGAGAAACAAGTGGAAGCTTCAAAGTCAATGGTCATAGACTCAAGAAATACCAACCGGTAGTCCAGGTTGAGGAGATTGCACCACTATACCTTGTTTAAGAATGGCGTACGGTCCAGCTAGCGACCTTAAATCAAGCGCTTCTTGGGAGGCAACCCAAGGTATTGCTTTCTCTTCCTTTTTCTAGTCTAGCTTTAGATAGTTTGCTTTTGCTTTGCTTTGTTTTGTTTTGGCTTCCTAGACAGAAACCAGGTATTTCTAAGGAAGGAATACAACCCAGGAGCAACACTGGAGGGACAGAAGTTCGAGAAATTGAGAAGACGGAGTTTGACTGAGGCACATCTCGGTTGCAGTCTCAGTACCTCGACCGAGATGATTCTTGAGCAACCGAGGCGACTAGGGCTGAAAACAATATACCTCGGTCCGTATCACCTCGGTCCAGTTGGGACCATCTCGACCGAGGTAACAGCAGAATAGGTGAGGGGTATAAAAGGTGAATAGTTTCTCCCTCTTTCCCTCCTACTTCTCTCTTGACCGCGGCGGAAGAATCACCTCGCTTCTCCGATTTTTGATCGTTTTCGACGATTCTTGCTTCCATTCTACAAGGAAAGGCTAGAGGAACCGACTACAAGCAAGAATCTGCAACAAAAAGGTTTCCAATCGACTGAATCTGGGGTAATCAAACCGAAAACCCTAACTTCTCTATTTTTTCCGATTTCAGAAACTAGTGGCTTTGGTTGCCATATCTTTGTTGAAAAAGGCTTAAGTACCCCGTAGGAACAATCTGTAGAAATGAACTGAAATTCAGCAAGTTGAAATCGAACAGCTTCTTACCTCGGTCCAGTCGACCTGCATCTCGACCGAGGTGTTCTTGATAGTTGTTAGGGCAACCGAGGTGGTCTGACAGAGAGAAAAAAAATGAGTTCCATATCTGATAGACATCTTGTTCTGAGGGATGGATCCTTACCTTCTCCTACTTCCAGACCGTCTATTCCGGTGATCCATGAGCGTCACCAGATAGACTACGACCTTATCTGCGGGCTCCCTCTCATTGCCCCGTGCTTCCTTGACGTTTCAGCTTTCGATTGCCTCCACGTGACGGAAGATTTGAGGAGGATGATCTCCATGGTTGGACTGGAGTAGTTCATGGAGGTCTGAGCACCGGCTTACATGAAGCCGACCTTAGAGTTCGTGAGTTCCGTGACTCACGTTCTAGAGACGAGGAGCATCAAGTTCCGGTTGATGAACCGGAACTACATCATTCCTCTGGATCATTTTAGAGATATCTTTGGCTTCCCGACACCGACGGTGCCGGACTTCCCTTCTCGGGCCGTAGCTCGACAATTCTGGGGGCAGATTGCCCATGTAGTAGAGCACGCTGACAGATGGGGACCTGGAGATTCTAGGGAGAGGATTATCTTCCATCTTGCTTTTAGATTGGCCCACCGGATTTTCAGCGAGACACTTCTAGCGCATACTGAGACGCCCCAGAAGATTAGATAATGGAGCTTCTAAGGCTATTCTGTATGGTGACTGGAGGAGTTCCTGACTTCGGAGTTATGCTGGCTGAGGATCTTCATAGGATGAAGGCGAAGCGGAAGGGTGATATCTGTTGTGGTGGCCTTGTGAATCACATCGCGAGTTACATTGGCCTAGATCTGAGCGCTTGTACTTTGGTGGCGGCTGCCAAGCCGCTAGGGTTACAAGAGATGATCACTAGGAGGATACTGGTTCCTCGTGGACTCACTACGCCATACGTAGCCATGCCCTAGGAGCAGACTGCACCTCAGGGTATACCTTGGTCAGATTAGTTCACAGTCTTCAATCCGCAGTACTGGTCTTCTGCCTGGTTTCCTTACATTCAGGATGCCCGGGATGCTGATGTTGTAGCTGATGAGGAGGATGATGATGGCGGAGCTGCTATGGAGACAGGGACAGATACAGCCGGTCCTAGTGTGCGAGTTGTCGACCTCGATGAGGAGGCGACAGAGGAGGAGGCCGCAACACCACCACCACCACCTCAACGCAAATCCCACCGTCGTAGATTCAGAGATCCAGTAGCACATCAGAGGATTGATGACCTTACCGACCAGTTGATCGACACTTACGTTGCCCTAACTGTAGATATCCATGAGCGTTTTGAGGACCAACACCGAGAGATCGAGGGTTGGACAGATCAGATGCTAGAGAGCCAGCATTTCCAGCGCCGGATGACAGAGATTCAGTTCCAGTAGAGCTTGCAGGATTTCTTTTCTTTATTATTTATGCAGCTCAACTTATGTCCGGTGAGTACTCTATTTCTAGACTTATTTTGACCCATTGGGACAATGTGTCCCAAGTATGGGGTATGCGGATGTATTTATGTGACCTTATGTGTATGCTTGTATGACTCTAGTTGGATATTTATGATTTTTCTGCTCTATGTGCTTATCTGAGACTACATGCATGCATACAGGTTATTTGTTTGAGAAAAACGTCAAAAACTGGTTTAAATAAAAAAAATTTTTTGACCTCGACGGGGATGGATCTGGCCAAATGAGGTTGAACACCTCGGATGACTAGAACACCTCGACCGAGATGGATTTTAACTGAAAGGAATTTTCTAAACGATTTTTGTGCTTTTTCTCTAGATATGATCTCAGTGAAGATAAAGATTGCAGACTGACTTTAAAATCTTTATATGGTTAAAAGGTTTTATGATATGTTTAAGTTGCTATCTGCTTTGTTTTAAAATGCTAGCATGTTTGATTCTTTATCTTTATCCAAATTATGTTGAATTTGAAGGTTGACACCACATTATGAGTTCTCTCACTTTCTTCTTGGAAAGACCAAGGCAATTCATTCTCTTCTCCTCCTTCTTCTTGATCATGCTTAGCCCCTCATATACATTTTTGCCTCCTTTCACCTATCCGGGAATTTGGAAGCAAGTGATGAAAGCAAGTGAAGTAAAAGTTGAGAAGTTGGCTGGAAGTGAAAGTGTTAGAAAGAAATATTAGGTTTGGGGAAGTCAATCATGATGATGAGTAACTCGGCACCATTCACATAGCCGGGTGTTTGTGTCTTGCCAAAGTCGGATTGAGCCCGATATTCCTAACGGGTCATGGTATGTGCATCAAGGGTTTGATGCATCTCAAGAAATTGATGATTGCTAATCTCTCAAGCTTCGGTTATTGTGCACCTCTGTCCATGAATCCCAAAAAGTAAAGTAAAAAAGTGAAAATAAGCAAATCTTATTGGTGGAAGATGTTGAAGTTCAAAAGGAAGTGAAGTAAAAGATCCTTTTCCCGGATTCTAGCACCACATTCCCTATATACATCTCACCCTCACACGTTTCTTGACCACTTTTGAAAGCCCTTGAGACCTCGAGCTTGTTGATTGACTTGGTGGTTTATACTGAATTATACATGATTAATTTCAATAATTATGATTTATTATGCATTCTATGATTTTATACAAAGATGAACAACTTTATTATATTTATAAAATATTTTGATCATGTCTTGATTTTATTTTCCATGAAGCATTCTCTTAGTGCCCGTTTGGTTGGAGCGATGGAATGGAAACGGAATAGAATCGAATAAGGGTTAGGAAAGGAAATGGAAATTAGGGAATTACCTTCATGTGTTAAAGTACCTCTAAACAAACGTATTTTTTGATTGATTCGGAATCATTCCGTTACCGGGAATGATTCCTAGCGGTTCCAAACGAGCCCTTAGAGTGATCTATGAGTGGAGCACACCACCAAAATGTTTTGAAAAACTTTTCATTGATCTTTATGACTTATAATCCATTCTATCTTGTGTTTAATATTCGAAACTTGCTTGGGAACAAGCAAGGGACAAGTATGGGGTATTTGATAGCATGTATTATTGTCTATATTTTAGGACTTGTTTAGACGTTTTATCTTCAATAATCTGCATGTTTGGATGTATATTATGTGATTATGTTATTGTTTCATCTACCTTTGCGGGAATCGAGGCCTACACCTAGTTTCGTTGTAATCGTAGCTAAAATGGCACGTTTTGGACCAAAATGGAGCTAAAGGAGCTAAGGAGTCATTGGAGCTACATTCAGGAGCTTAAGGAGGAACCCAAGAAGCATGGAAATGGATTAAAGATTTACTTTGGACCAGATTTGAGAGATTTCACATTCAGCCAAGATTCGCATCGGTCACCTACAATGTCACCTCGACCGAGGTGATTTTGAGGAGCGCCCCGACTGAGGCGAATACCCTAACGCAGCGAGATATATTTTATTTGGCTGAGATCTTTTATTTTTGGAAGAAGATATCTTATATTTTTGGGGTGGATTTCTGGAAGGAAGATCATATATTTAGGAGATCTATTTTAGAGATAAGATATATTTTTATTAAGATATTATCTTTTTAATATATTATTATCTTTGGAAGATAACTCTCCTATAAAAAGGGCCGGATTTTTCATACCTCGGCAACCTCCGCAACAACCCACTAATTTCTTTGTGTGATTCTAGGGTGATTGGTTGAAAGTTGTGGGAAAGACGATGATAGAACGATCTTAAATCCCAGTAGGAACCTGAAAGCTCGAGTCTTTATCCTTAACCCTAGAACATCTCGCTCAGTCGATGAACACCTCGGCCGGGGTGGATTCTGTCTGACCGAGGTGGCTATTCTGATCCGAAATTGAGAGTTAAGTGTTAGAGTTTGCCAAATCCTATTCTTATTACACCTTTCCTGGTTCAATGCAAGCCTAGGATGAGACTTACCCGGTGATTTCTTTGCTTGTTTACCCAAGATCATGAGTGATAGGTAATAAAGGTTTATCCTTTATTGGGGTTTGAGTGCGCTTCCATTCCAATCTTGAGAGTTAGCCTGAGACTTACCCGGTGAAGGTTGATTCTATCCACTTGGTTGGCGTGTTAGTTTGAGGTTATAGTTCTTTTCCATAGTTTCTTGCGGCTTACCTAGTAATAGGAATTACGGTTTGGGATAGTGAGTAGTGAGACTTACCCGGTGATCTATTCCCATCTTAGAAACACCTTCCCTTGCAAAATCTCAGCTTTGTCCGCATTATCTTTATAAATCTTGAGTTGAAACCACAAGTGGATGCCTTAATCTCTAGAATCCGCATTTTCCCTTGTTTAACTCATATCATCTTTGATTACCAAGGTAAAGGAGCATAAGTGGATATTAGATAGTGGTTTCTCGATCAAGAAACATGAGTGGAAAAAGCTCTTTATTATCAGATTTAAAGAAGCATTCATCTGGAACCATTACGCTTGGTGATAAAGAAAAGTTTAACATTATTGGCATTGGTAAAATATGTTATAATTCATCTAACTTTATTGATGATGTTTATTTGGTTGATGGCTTGAAGTATAATCTGCTTAGCATCTCTCAAATATGTGATAAAGGCAACAAAGTATTGTTTGACTCTGAAAAATGTGAAGTTTCAGACAAAAAGACGGGTGAAGTTGTGCTTACTGCTCCGAGATGTAACAATGTATATTCTATGAGTACTAACCAAGTTTCAGGAACGAAGGTAAAATGTCTAAAGGCCTTGACTGATGATCCAAGGCTTTGGCACAAAAGACTTGGTCACGTAAGCATGCACACAATGCAGAAGCTACTTACAAAAGATTTGATCTAAATCTGAATCAACGAGAAGATTACAATTCGGATGAAGATGAAGATCCTAAAGATCAAGAAAAGAATATGCAGGAAAAGATTCAAGATACCGAAAAAAACCCTCAAGACCTTGAAACGCACCTTCAAGACCTTGAAACAGAAAAGTGCAATGTCAAAACTCCGTTTCAAGGGCTTGAAACTCAACTTCAAGGCCTTGAGATAGGATGCAAGGGCAATATATCAACAGTACCTGAATCTAGTCAAGCATATGAGGCTCAACCTTCAGGATCTGTTCCATCTATCAAACGAAAAAAGTTCAACACTCTTCATATCATCCACAAGAGAATGTGATCTCAGATCCAAACGCTGGAGTTCAAACTCAATCTAAAGTGAACAATCTATGTGCTTTCTTCGCTTTCGTGTCTCTTGTCGAGCCAAAGAACTATGTCCAAGCTCTTCAAGAACTTGATTGGATCATTGCCATGCAAAATGAATTGAATGAATTTGAGAGAAGCAAGGTCTAGACTCTTACTTCAAGGCCAAGACACCAATATGTCATCGGCACGAAATGGGTCTTTCGAATAAGTTGGATGAAAGTGGCGAAGTCATACGAAATAAAGCACGACTTGTAGCACAAGGCTATAACCAAGAAAAGGTATTGATTATGAGGAGACTTTTTCTCCGGTTGCCAAGTTAGAAGCCATACGTATGCTACTTGCATTTGCATCTTTTATGAGCATAAAACTTTTTCAAATGGATGTAAAATGTGTTTTTCTAAACGGCTTCTTAGAAGAAGAAGTCTACGTTGCTCAACCTCCTGGTTTTGAAAATGATGAATTTCCAGATCACGTTTTTAAATTAGACAAAGCTCTTTATGGTCTTAAGCAAGCTCCTCGAGCTTGTTATGAAAGATTGTCTAATTATCTTCTTGAAAACAAATTCAAAAGAGGTTTGATTGATAAAACATTATTTATCAAAACCAGAGGCAACAACATTCTAGTAAATCAAATCTATGTTGATGATATATTATTCGGTGCTACTAATGATTTCCTTTGTAAGGAATTTTCAGATATTATGTGCAGGAAATTTGAAATGAGCTTAATGGGTGAGCTTAATTTCTTTCTTGGACTTCAAGTTACACAAGCAAAGAAAGGAATTTTTCTGAATCAAAGCAAGTATACTAAGGACTTGCTTAAGAAGTACAAAATGGATCAATCTAAGGTTGCAAAGACTCCTATGAGTTCCACTTTCACTCGACCATGACAAAGATGGCAAAAGTGTAATACAAAAGGAGTATCGAGGTATGATCGGTTCATTGTTATATCTAACTGCTAGTCGTCCTGACATTATGTTTAGCGTGTGCATATGTGCAAGATTTCAAGATGATCCTAACGAGTCACACTTGATAGCTGTGAAAAGAATCTTTCGGTATCTCAATGTCACTAAGGATTTAGGGTTATGGTACCCACGTCAAAGTTCGTTTCACCTTGTTGGTTATTCAAATGCAGACTTTGCAGGTTTTAAGGTCGATAGGAAAAGCACTTCTGGATGTTGCCAATTCTTAGGGTCATCCCTAATTAGTTTGCACTCCAAGAAGCAAAATTTTGTCGCTCTTTCCACAGCTGAAGCTGAATATATTGTTGCGGAAGCCTGTTGTGCACAAATTCTATAGATTGCTCAACAACTTCGTGATCTTGGCTTTGATTTCAAAGGTATTCCTATAAAATGTGATAATACTAGTGTTATTTCGATAACCAAAAATCTTGTGCAGCATTCAAGGGCTAAGCATATTGATGTAAGACATCACTTCATACGTGATCATGTTGAGAAAGGTGATGTTTTGATTTCTTTTATATCTACTAACTTGCAGCTTGCAGATATCTTTACCAAGCCTCTTCCCGAGGAACAAATTAATTTTGTTAGATCGGAGCTTGGTATGTTGAACAAGGAAGCATTAACGTAGGGGGAGTAAAAAAAATTTATTTGTTCCTACGTATGCGACCCAAATTCGTTTTCAAGGGCCTTGAAATGAAATTCAAGAGCTTTGAAACACGTTTCAAAGGGTATATTAAAAATCGGGTCAATTAGTAAATCATATCTTTTAGATATGTATATACCTAATTTATTTATTTTTTTAAAAAGGGGGTTTTGCATCTTTAAAAGGAATTTCAAAAGGCTTTATTTTTAGATTCAAAGGTTTTTGAAAAATGGTTACCAAAATTTATGGAAACAATTTTAATCATCAAAGATACTCCCAAGATTTTGATTTTTTCAATATCTTTGTGATCTTAAGTTGATGTGACTTCTTCCCTTAAATACCATTTCTCTTCTTTCTTTAATATCTTCTGCTTCCTTTCTCTTTGCAAACTCGGTGCTTTACTCTTTCTCTCTTCACAAAACCTGCTTCATCTTTCCCTTAAAAATTTGTCATGGCATCCAAAAGATCTTCAGTTAATGAGGCCTCATCATCGGCCTACAAGTGACAAAGAATAGTTCAGATATCATCTGACTCAGACTCCGATTCAAGTTCAAGGTCCGATTCAAGCTCTAGTGTTCCTGTTCAGATGAATGATGCTGAGATTTTTGCTAAGACAGGTCTCCCGTCAAACTAGTTTGGGAGTTCAACAGCAGTCAAGAAATGGTTGACTGAGTTTAATGACCGAAATGAATGCATGTGTGAGCCTGTCTACAATGAACTATTTACATGCTTTTCTTTACCAAGGCTTGAGGTGTACAAGAACTTTTCCTTAGGTCGTTTTTATCTTATCAAAATAATTCCCAACTTAACACTAGAACAAGTATAGCGGTTAAGCAAAGGTCGCACCCAAGAGAGTTTGGTGATATTTTTATTAGATTCAATTATCGATTATAGAACAAAGTTAAAAAACGGGGGGGGGGGGGGGGGGGGGGGGG